>OV788329.1:16616255-17254262 GCA_928718305.1 Tetramorium bicarinatum | reverse complement strand
TAACATTTGCGAAAAAAATTTATTCGAGCACGTGGAGTGCGTCAAACTATGCAAATTTTGGAAATTAAAACAAGCCCTTATTTATGAAGAGATGGTTTGAAAAGACAAAGATAAAGTCAAAAGGTCTTAACTGCTTTTTAAAGTAGAGACTTTAAGCTTCAAAACAAAAAAAATTTTTTAAGATACGACCACTTTTGACGGAGTTACGCTTATTTGAAATCATGCGAAATTTTGGCATGGAATTATCTATGCGATAATTTTGATCGCCTGTATATAATAAAAACGAAAGAAAAAACCCCGAAGTTATGTCTTTTTTCTAAACATGCAAAAAAACATCCCGAAAACCACGTTAAAATTTAGAAAAAATTGATAATGTCCCATTAAGTTGTTAAAATTATATTTAATATGTATATTTATTTAATATATTTCTAGTCATGAGCAAAATTTCAATAAACAAAATAACAATATTTTTGTGTTTTTTATGTTTCATAATGTAAAATATTGATTGCACTTTATAAATTAAGTAATAATATAAGACGTAACGTAAGACGTAACTTACATACATAGGATGTGAAATCTATGTGCAAATGTAACCAGGAAAATATCCATAGAAGATCCACAGTACATACATATGTACATGATATAAACATTCAGTGTATATACACTCTGTATGTACATTCTTTGTACATACATGTACATATTATGTATATACATTCTGTATATACATTCTTCTTACATATATGCATACCATGTACATACCATGCACATACAATTTATATATTTATTCTTCACACATATATGTATGTACATACTATGTACATACATATATCCTTTATACGTATGCTCCTCGTTAATTTATTCCACTTTCTTAGCGAGTTTATAGGATATGACATTTTATATAAAATCGCTACAGCAATGAAAATAATTACAGCGAACATCATGTACTGATGAAGAAGTGCACTTTGTACTTATATACATTTCCAAGTGAATTTTACTTACGAGAAAGCTTATAGTCTTATGCGACGCCTAGCAGCGTAGGCGAAATTTACGGGAGTATTACACATTTTATAAGCATTAAATAACTTTTACTATAATCTTATATAAATTAATTAATACTAATCAAGAGGAAAGTGCCTTATTAAGACATGTAAAGAAATCATAAGCTACTAAAGATTAAATACGGGTAAATTTAAAAAGTTCCATATAAATACATTATATACGGCACAAATTAAAATTTAATTTAGATTTTTACATAATCTAAATTAAACCTTTTTAAGGGTATAATAAGAAAACTGTATCTTTATTAAAAATTCCTTAGTATTTTATTAAGTTTTAAATTTATATAAAAACTGTATTAAATTTATATTAATTTTTTTTCTCGGGATGTATATACCATATATATACTATATATATATATATATATATATATATATATATACATTTGGCATTAAATATTGTATATACATATTGAATACATCGGTGAATATACATATTGTGTATTATTATGTATATTCAAATTATATATATGTAATGTATATACATTAAATGTAGTACATTGTATATACGTATGAAATACATTAATGAATATACATATACAAAATGTATATTCAAATTATATATATGTAATGTATATACATTAAATGTAGTGCACTGTATATACGTATGAAATACATTAATAAATATATATATATATATATTCAAATTATAGATATGTAATGTATATACATTAAATGTAGTACATTGTATATACGTATGAAATACATTAATGAATATACATATACAAAATGTATATTCAAATTATATATATGTAATGTATATACATTAAATGTAGTGCACTGTATATACGTATGAAATACATTAATAAATATATATATATATATATATATATATATAATGTACCATAATGTATATTCAAATTATATATATATATAATGTACCATAATGTATATTCAAATTATATATATGTAATGTATATACATTAAATGTTGTTCACTGTATATACGTATGAAATACGTTAATGAATATACATATAATGTACCATAATGTATATTCAAACCAAGCATATGAAATGTACATTCATTCTACATACAGGATATTATTTTCACATAATGGAGAAAAAATGCATATACATAGAATGTTATATGGGTATGTTATAACTTATCACGATACGATGTATACTTAATTCTTAATAAGTCCACAATGATGAGTAGATACATTTATATATATATATTAATTCACATCCCAGACAGCATAAATCTTTCAAAGACATCTCGAGAATATTCTAAGAACGTCCCTATATTCTAAAAATGTCTATGTTTTAGAGATCTTGTGCTGTCTGCGACATTTTACATTTATAATAAATGCATTACGAAGAATAACCGTAAAAAAATCAAGAGTAAAACTTTAATCTTCACGTTTTTGCATATAATTGGCGAGTCCCCAAATAAACTTTACACAAAAAGTTTGTCAATTAGTACATCTTGCATTCTGAGGTAAAACACTAGGTTTACGTGGAATGCACTGAAAAAAAATTCTAAGTAAACTTATAAGATGTACTTAATAATGCAATTTTTAAAATATTTAATTAGTATTACTAAATATAATAATAATAACAAAACATTTGATAACAATTATGAACATTTAATTTTTATAACATTATTTTGTCATAATGACCTATATGTTTAGTTAAAACTATTTCACCAAGGTTGTTGGTAACTTTTAACAAGCTTAGATTATTATAATCATTTATAACAAATCTTTTTTTCAGTGTTCTTCTGCTCATTAACCCAAGTTAGATATTTAAACACGTCGACAAAGATAATGTAATTTGTTTGATCGCAGAACACTGAATTGACAAGCGTTTGTGACACAACGCCACGCAAATAATATCGGTTCGTGACAGAGTCGAAAATCACCAGACCGCTCCCGCTGTCTAAGATGCAAGCACCATTGATTGTGAGATTTGGCCCACTGACGCAAAATGTGCGTTCTGAGGCCATAGCGGCGAAATACGGTTCGCTCTTGACGCATCCTATAATTCATACAATATAATAAACATTAAATGAAGTATCGCCTCGTTAACGCTGCAAAAATCTTTAACATTTCTATATATACTGCAATATATACATATCTCAATTTGTTGTCATCGAGATATCTTCATCGAAACATCTTTGAATGTTGTATTTTTAGAAAAATTCGCTTACGATTGGAATTCAATCTGTGGATATTGATCAAAAGTCAGAAAATGGAATATCAGAGCTTGTAAAGTTTCTTACCGTTCTCACTATCAGCATGGTCGCCAACCTTAGTTCTACAACGTAACGATTTCTGTCTTCTCCCCATCCCACGACGATACCATCCTCTTGCTCGAATCTATGGGGGCAATAGGCAAATAGGTCTGATGAAAGCAGTGAACTCGACGGGAGACCTCAGGGTTATAATCACCAGATCAGAGTCAGCGGAGCCTGTGTGCGTGTATTCGGGATGGAAGATGTACGACGCGACATCCATATTTCTCTCTACGCCAAAATCCCATAATTTGTACAGTCCCAAAACTACCGACAACATGTTGGCTGGTATTGTCTCGTTGGTATATTCAGTCGTCTTCAAACAATGCCCCGCTATAAAAAAAATAACATATGCATGAAATACATTTTTTTATAGTTCTCTCTCTCTTTCTCCTTCCATCCCTCCCTCCCTCCCTCCCTCCCCGCCTCACTCTCTCTCTCTCTCTCTCTCTCTCTCTCTCTCTCTCTCTCTCTCTCTCTCTCTCTCTCTCTCTCTCTCTCTCTCTCTCTCTCTCTCTCTCTCTCTCTCTCTCTCTCTCTCTCTCTCTCTCTCTCTCTCTCTCTCTCTCTCTCTCTCTCTCGACAGAAGATACAAAGACAGAAGAAATAAAAATATATTGCAGTGATATTCTTGTGTATCTGCGTATCTAAACAATCTATTGCATCAAAATATTTAATGAACGAACAATTAATTATCACAAATATTTTCATGCATATTTCCCGATTACATTCAATTCAATCATAAATACTTATGAAAGATGTATAAAATTGTATTTTATTATGTAATTAATAGTAAAATACTAATAGTAAAAAAGCGAATATAAACAAAAGTAATTAAATCTTTTACAATCCAAGAAAAGAAGCAGATAGTGGCTGAAAATCTATAGAAAATCTTAAGGGGATCCTAAACTGACGGACGAACTTGCACGAGGTCGATAATCTAGAATATGATATAAAAATTTCCTATATTATCGATCCTAGTTCAAGCATATGTACATTGCACGCTTGTGTGTGCAATGTTGCCGCCTCGATTGTTTACGATCCGAGGAGGACAGATATATGATCTTCCGTCCTTTTCCTCTCATTGTTACCAAGAATCTCGATGTTGCCAAGATTCTCGATGTTCTAAGACGGCTAAAGCGTCCGAATTTCCTTTCCGGCCAGGCACTGCAGGGCCGCCCTACAAATTGTGGGCCCCTCACCCTGATAATATTTTAATAAATATTAAAATCGCGTATAATTTTAGTACATATAATAATATAACGTCTTTATTATTATTTAACAACTTTATTATATCTTATAAAAGAAATATATTTAATGATTTGTGCTAGATTTTGATGTATAGTACTAGTTTTGTGTCTTGAAGTATGATTAAAATTATAAAATCATATTATTGAATGATATTCAATATTAAGAACATTGAATAGGTCCCTACAACGACCATTTCCATAAGAAGGCAACCAATAAATTGTTGTAATAACCAGTACCGTCATAAAAAAGACGCTTTTAATTTTTATTATAATCAGTACCATCAAAACAGACGCTTTTGATTTTTTTTTATAAATCAGTACCGTCAAATAGACGTCTTTGATTTTTATTATAAATCAGTACAGTCAAATAGACGCCTTTGATTTTTATTATAAAAAATAAATCAGTATCGTCAAATAGACGCATTTGATTATTATAATAAATCAGTACCGTCAAATAGACGCCTTTGATTTTTATTATAAAAAATAAATCAGTACTTGACCGTCAAATAGACGCCTTTGATTTTTATTATAAATTAGTACCGTCAAATAGATGCCTTTAATTTTTATTATAAAAAATAAACCAGTACCGTCAAACAGACGCCTTTGATTTTTATTATAAATCAGTACCGTCAAATAGACGCCTTTGATTTTTATTATAAATCAGTACCGTCAAATAGACGCCTTTGATTTTTATTATAAATCAGTACCGTCAAATAGACGCCTTTGATTTTTATTATAAAAAATAAATCAGTATCGTCAAATAAACGCATTTGATTATTATAATAAATCAGTACCGTCAAATAGACGTCTTTGATTTTTATTATAAAAAATAAATCAGTATCGTCAAATAGACGCCTTTGATTTTTATTATAAATCAGTACCGTCAAATAGACGCCTTTGATTTTTATTATAAAAAATAAATCAGTACCATCAAATAGATGCCTTTGATTTTGGTTATACGTACCATTCAAATAGACTATGAATCTTTGAAGCTTTCATTCACTCACAAAATTTTATACATCTTGTACACTTTATAAAGTTCCGACAATATCCTGTCATTAACCTAATCTAACCTGTCATGACACTGTCCACCTTCTCACTCGTCGTTTATCGCGAGACACCGTACGAGTACACGTACACGGTACCGCTCCAAAATATAAGGAGCGAACAGGAATTCGTGATTCACGCGCTTTGATAGTACGACCGACTTTTTTCGTGTTTTGACTGCGCGCGTATCCTCACGCACTCGGGTTGTGTGTAGTAGTGTGTATGTGTGAATCTTCCTTGGGCTCACTTACTCACACAAGGAAGTGTCACACCGACACACACCAATGCCATCTCTCAGGGAATCTTGCAACTATTTTCTTACACAGTCACTGCTCTATTTACTATTCTGCATGTGCATTGCGTATGTAATTTTCTGGATATTCGTTCTTCTATGTTAAAGCCTCTAGACTTATTCTGAAAACACGGTATTGTTCCTTAATGTTCACTTGAATGTGAAAGCAGATTCATTTATATGCACAAGGTGTAAAATTTTTATATTAAGTGAATGTTGTTATAAGTCAATGACAGTTATAAAATTTTTTTTCTTTTTTATATGAAATTGTTCGCTTTCACACTCTGTCATTGTCTATACTTTATTTCCTGAAAAGGATTTTCCAATCTGTAAAGGCAATTAGAAGATTGGATATCCAGAAATTAATCGGTGTTCCGTCGGTCAAATAGAAAGGTTTAAGCATCCCCTTAAGGCTGCTTGGTACTAACCGCAGCCATTTTGAAACGTGACATTAGAAGTGAGAAATTATGCAAGAATTACTTAGCAACGTCTTGTCAAATAAAAAGATATTTGGATGAAAACACATTATAGATCGCTGTAGCACACTTGTAAAATGTACAGGACACTGTTCTTAAAAACACTATCTATAAAATGAACATGATACAGAGCGTAATCGCATACATAACCAAACACACACGTGATTTGACAGCTCTCGTGAAAAGAGATAGACACTGCGTCTTCTACGTTGTATATTCTTTGGTAATCTTAGTTTCTTGTATATTTTACACGTATACCATAGAAATCTACAGTCTTTATTCAAATATCTTTTTATTTGGCAGTACGTTGCAAAGATTTTCAGCGTGCAATTTCTCGCCTCTGACGTCACGATTTCAATATAGTCAGCGAGGGATCAGGAGCCTTAATGTCACGTAAACTATAGAATATTAGCATTGGCAATGAATATAGAAACGCAGCCGTAGTAAAAAAAACTCGTTTGATGTATAGAATACAAGTAATATAAACATTCCTGTTTTAATTAATGTACCTGTTAGAACATGTTTTGTAGTCAGAATAGTACCACCACAGAGAAACTTTAAGACGAGTATACGATTTTGGAAAATTGCCGCCACCCACGGCCACTGGCCTGGCAATGTTTTATCTCCATTGGCGATCAGAGGATTAGAGCTTCCACTACTGCTGCTGATACCACATTCGTTATAATTTTCAATCTTATCAAAGGATGCTAGTGGGACTGGTCATGGAGCTTGTTGTGAGGGTCTAAGCGATTTCTGCTCCGCTGGTCTATTTTGAGACGGTTTGATTGATTTTGCGGAGGCTGGATAATAATCTTAAGAGTATGTTCCAACGAAATAGTAGTTACGACTTTTCCTGATACTGAAATAAAATGTAACAATGTTATTCAAATCTCCTGTTTTTAAAGCGAAAATATTTAAAGTTTTTTTAGTAAGCTTCTTGTCTTTATCTTTGCCAATTTACATGAAAATTACGCATAATTAGACACAAAATAAGAATTAATTTCCAATTTGAAAGATCAGAAGTTTGTAATGTTTGCTGATACATCATTAAACATCTGATATTTATATATTACTTTTTAAACAAATGCTTACCTTCGGGGCCAGAACAAATTTGATCATTGTTGAACCATATTCTATGCACTGTCGGAAGAGGATTTTGTAGAGGAATTCAAGGAGTTCAATCAAGAGGATAATAAATCTGATACAACAAAGACCTGCCCTCTAGAACATCACGAGCAGCATCTTCTTCAGGTTTTGTCAAGTTTACTTCACCGACGAATGACTGAAACATATCGATAATTAAACTATTTCTATTTATTAGAAAATACTACCTATAAGTCAAATAAAAATTTAAAGCAAAGTTTTCTAATTATTTCATGATTATTTTTAACTATTTAAAACGCAAGATAATATATGTTCAAACCCGTTTTTCAAATACTTAAATATATGAAAAAATGAAAAATGATTGTAGTTGAAAAAATTATTTGTAGTTCAACATATACAATTAATAATTCATTTTTTTAGAACAATTTATTTAAAATTATATTTTGATTATTTTCAAAAGTGAAAAGTTGTTCTTCTCCGAGATACTAATCGTAGAAATAAAACTTCATCTTTCGTTTTATTTAATCAAATTTTGTTTCAGCAATGCTTCGAGGAAAAAAATTTTTGGCCATAGTGAAATTTTCAATATACTAAAAATTATTAGAAAAATTGTCTACATTAATTTTATAAATTTATAATTCTATAATTTTATGTGTTCAGATTTTTTTAATTTTAATAATACTAATACGAAAAAAACATATTTACCATAGACAACTGAGTGGCAACTTTGACATCCATTTTTAAATGGACTTCTAAATTATTTATTGATGGATCTCGGATTTCGATCAATCCTATCGTTTCGTCTGATCCAGGTTTTTTATATATGTGAAATGGTCTGGACATGGAGAATTTTGTTCTTGTACTGATGTGTAAAGCAATTGTAGCAGCAAGGCGCTCAGGATACAAATCTTAGCCATCTGTTACAAATTTATCGTTATTATATTATAAACCAAATACATGATGTATAAATGTACTTCATTTTTAAATTATTTTTTATATTTTATTTAATTTTCAAATAAATATTATCAATTAAACTGATCAGTAACTTTAGAGATTTTTCCGTCTAGAAAGAAATTGTATAATTTCGAAAAGAACTTAAAAAATCAACTTTGTTTTAAATAAAATTTAAAAGTAAATTAAAATAAATATGACAAGTTTATTATGCAAATAAAATTTTATGATTTTTTACATTTATATATATCCATACATTTATTCATTGTACTCTAAATTTTGATATGTCAATGAGATAAGAGAATAGGATTTCGATACGATTAGTACGATTTATTCCTATTTAACACAAGCAAACCAGAAAAACTGATAGAATACGCAGATAAGTTCCAATTGTATTCAGTAGAATGTCATATAATAAATTCAATATTCAAACATAATGTGTATTCATTAAAAGCATTTAATAAATAAAATTATATTTTGTTAAATTGAAATCATTTTTTTTTTATTAATATTTTACGAACTCTTTACATTATACTTTTTTTGTAATTTTTCAACATGTAACGTTAAATAATTTAATTCCAACATTAGAACACTGTCAATTAGTTTCTCTGATTTAATGTATAATAATCTATTTTTTAAATAACAGAATTATCGTAAGCTGTTTGTGCAAAAATAAATTTTGCCATATCACGCTAATTTTTATTAACATGCAGAATTTTTTATAATAAAAAAATATTAAGAACTGATTTGTACATTAAATGCGCATCAAATATACTATTGAATAATATTATATTTACTCTTTGCTCGATAACCCTTGAAAGATCAAACGCTTATATGTCATGAAGAGATCAGCGCAGATAATAATTTCGCTTTTATAACTTCATTTACGTTTTTAATTTGTATGAATTATATTTCAAATTAAGTTATGTTCAAAAGATTGTTCAATATAAGTTTAGTTAAAGTTCAATAATCTTACTTTTATTCAACAATCATCTTTGAATAAAAAAATCTTTTAATATTGTTCGTTTAATACTGTTGTACAGGAAAGAGAAATTATATGTAAATCCACATTAAAATTTAAATAAAACGGTGAATACTTATCATGGTTCATATTAGTAATCAGAAAGTTTGAGATGTTAGAGACGAACAATGTAGCTTATAGAGAATAGCAATGTACGTGATACATGTATCCAGCGTGATACAGCATCGGACAATGCTGAAGAAAAAATATAGGAATTTTTTGCGGAATGGTTGCGCGAAAATAAATTTTATGTTTTCAAAAACATAAATTTTGGGCATTTCATTTGAGTCGACGAAAATTTAGAGGAATCTAAATGAGAGATAAGTGTTTAAAGCCATTTTAAGATTTACAAGAACTGACTTGAGATGATACCTTGATGATCAACGAATACATATCGAAAGACATGCTAAAATCAGTTTACTTTTATTTGCAATTATAAGTGTCAGTAAAAAGTACGATTTCAACATAAACCGCATTAACTCATGATCTTGTCATGACGCGATGTAGCTTACGATTTCAAAATTTCTTTTAGTCTTTCTTGATTTATAACAAATTCTAAAAAGTTTACAAAGTTACAAAACATAATACATATATATTTAAAAAAAGGAAAGAATTTTTATTAATACTAAATATTTTTTAAGACTTATAAAACAATATAAAGTATAGAAAACGCATATGCGTAAGTCATAATTTAATTTTATATTTTGATTTTATAAAATTAAACGATATTTTTGTAGGTATATGTTAGCTAAAGAAAACTTAAAGGAACATTACCAATCTTTGAATTGAAATTTTCGGTTTCTTTTGCATTTCTCGCATACTTCAGATGTATTCAGATTATTCTCTTAAAAGGTTTTGGCCGAAATGTAACATTTTTTTACGTGTAAACATGTTGTAAAACTTTGAACGCGTTTTTCTCAAAACTACATTTTTTCATCTGGGTGATAATTTTTTTTCAAAACCGATCGACTTGAATCTTTTTAAAACAAAACCTTAAACGTTTTTACTGGAGCTTATACCTAAATTCAATTAATTTTTCATAAATTAACTTTTTTCGAGCGCATCAAACTTTGAAAAAAATGAGGAAAAAATTGGCATTTCTTAAAAATGATCGCCATTTTGTTAATTTTCAATTTTTTGACAAAAAAACAGGTATAAGCTCCAAAGAATTTAATATATTTTCATAATTTTTTACTTTTATTTGTTTCAAATCACTAAAAGCTGAGAAAAGTTATCGGCCATCAGGCGGTGCACAGCGTGCAAACCAATTTTCAAAGACGCACACAAGGCGCAGTTTTCAACGAATTTAAACAATTTTTTTTACTTTTAATGTATAATAAAAACAAAGAAAAAATCCCCGACGTCATGTATTTTTCCTAAACATGCAAAAAAAACATCTAGACCATATTAAAATTTGACAAAAGATTGATAATGTCACCTTAAGTAGTTAGAATTATATTTAATATACATATTTATTTAATATATTTCTAGTCATGAGCAATATTTAGAATTATGTTAATATATACATATATTTATTTAATATATTTCTAGTCATGACCAAAATTTCAATAAACAAATTGACATATTTTTGTATTTTTTAAATTTTATAATGTAAAATACTGGCTGCATTTTATAGATTAAGTAACAATATGAGATGTAACATAAATTCATTTTCTAATTGTAAGTATGTTACAACATATCGCGGTACGACTTATTCTTAATTATGCTTAGGGTCTCGTCCGGATGGATTTACAATGTAGTCGTGCTTTCGCACGCCGAACTAACAGATTTTCAAAAGAAAAAATTGCACCGCCAAAGAAAAAGGGGCAATCAATGCATCGCTCCGCGATCACGCTCGTTTACGTCGCCATGCGCTCGCGCTCGCCTGCGCTGCTGCGCTCGCACGTACGGCATCTATTTCATTGTGTTTCTGTTCGTCGAACGTTACAGATCAATATCGGTTCTTCTATCTTTTTTGGTTATCTTTCGATCCATTCCAGGCCCAAGATGGGTAAGTCGTCGCGGAGATGCCGTTCTAAATCACCTAGAAGGCATAAGCGTCACAAGCGCGTTTACTCGCGTGAATCCTCTCGTAATAAATACCAATCGTCTTCTCGAGAAGTGTCTCTCTCCGCAAGTGTCGACCGCATTTTAACGATCCTGGAAAATCAGGGGACTCGAATTGCCGCGATCGAGGTTAATTCTCATATCCCCCCGTCGACTCTGTCTAAATTTCCGGGAGATTCTTCCCCTCAAACGAAAGGGCCGCATCTAGCTGCCCATCGCAGACCGTCAAATGACGATCAAGATTTCCGACGAGGCATCACATCCGGGCCCTGAATCGGCGTTGGAACAGTCACAGACGGTGCAGGCGGCCGAGGACGTCAGGTCATCGCAACCCGTGCCAACAGATGATCAAGTTACTTTACCACATCCAGTGGTCGCCGTGCTCCATGCAGAAGGTAAGCGCTTCTTTGAGGAATCGGACGGCTCATTTGAGCCGGGGCTCTGTACCAGGTGCGTTTCCCTCGTTGACCCTTTTTTGTCGGCAGGGCCGCAATTTGGCATAGAGAGAACGATTCCGATCGATCTCCTCGGTAGCGCTTACTTGCATTAACGCTATCCACAGATCCTGCTTCAGATACACGAGCTGTATCTTTTGCCTCTCCTTCGGCGCCAGACACATCTGCGAGCGGAACTGGTAAGAGAGCATCTGAGCTATTCGGACCCCGCACGGATACTTCTCCCACCTCATCCTGGGATCAGACCGCGTTCGTTTTCGTTCGCGAGACGGCGTGCAACGGTCTTGAGGATGCCCTCAGAACTCAATTACTTTCCAATCACGAGGTTAAGGGCGACCTCGCTATACTAGGTCCACCCAAACTTAATAAAGTTCTCTTAACAACCTTGAAGGGCTCAGCCTACGCCCTGAAAAGGGATGAAGCTCAGTCTTCACATCAGATCCAGCTTGCTGCGGCCTTAAACGCCTTCGGTTCGGGAATCTCCATCTTGATGTCGGAAGAAATAGACCAGTGTCTTCCTGAAGAAGGTAGGAAGGCGATTCAACTCTTTGCTGAGGGAATCTATTTATTGGCCGACGTTCAACATCGTCTTTCGCTACAAAGACGAGCTTTTATAAAACCAACTTTGAATTTCCTGGGCAAGAACACAGCCGATTCGGCTCCGATTGATTCTTGGCTCTTCGGCAGCTCCTTCGCAGAAGACGTCAAGGAGGCTAAAGCCTGTGAAAAAGTGGCCAAAGACCTAACTTCCAAGCCTAAACCCGCGGTCAACAAGGCAGCGTCCCATCAGCCCCATCGTATGCAGCCGCAGTCCAAATCAACTGCAATTCCGGAAAACGGGAAGGCCCCCACTCGACGCAACAATCTCCCGGCTCGTCGGAGTGGGGCACGTCACACGAGGGACCGGTCTCGGAGATCAGCGTCTCGCTCCCGTCATCGTCGTTGATGGAGGTGAGAAAAGCAGGCAGACTGAGGCATTTTGCTCGTCAATGGGAGCTCCTTACCTCGGATCCCGAAGTTCTGGACGCGGTGCGAGGTTACAGACTCTCTTTCTCTTCCATTCCATCAACGCGCCCTTTTCTCAAACAGCCGGAGTTTTCCTCCTCAGTCGAGTTACACTGTGACAAAGAAATTCAGCGCCTCATTAATATCGGTGCAATCACGCAAGTAGAACCTTCAGAATTTCAATTTTTATCCTCTTTTTTCTTGAAAGAAAAAGCTTCCGGGGGTATGCGTTTTATTCTTAATTTAAAGGACCTGAATTTATTCCTCTCACCCCCGCATTTTAAACTAGAAGATTGGCGTACGGCTGTTCGTCTCATGTTACCCGGATCTCAGATGGCTTCCATTGATCTCGAGGACGCGTATCTTCTAGTCTCCATCCATCCGGAACATAGAAAGTTTCTTCGCTTGGAAAGGTAGGACGTTTGAATACTCGGCCTTACCTTTTGGACTCGCTACAGCTCCATATATCTTTACGAAGCTCCTGCGCCCTGTAGTCGCCCATCTTCGTGCTCAAGGCCACGAGTCTGTCTTGTATTTGGACGACTTCTTACTGCTGGCTCCCTCCAAAACCGCTTGCCGCCTGAATGTCCAGGCTCACATCAAACTCCTTTCTTCACTTGGGTTTGTTATCAATTTTAATAAATCAGAACTTGAGCCCTCCCACGAGCGTAAGTATCTGGGTTTTATCTTTAATTCTGTCCAGCAGTCCGTTGCCATACCAGAGCAGCGTCGAAAGAAGCTTTACTCGCTCCTCTCCACTTTTTGAAGTAAATCTCATTGTTCCATTCAGGATTTTGCGAGCGTAATCGGCTCTTTTATATCTATCTGTCCAACGGTTCAGTATGGCCTTCTCTACACTAAGGCCTTGGAAAGAGAGAAATTTCTCGCCTTGGAGAGATCGTCGAACAATTTCGCGGCCAGAATGGAACTGCCTTCCTCGCTCGACGAGGATTTTCAGTGGTGGCTTTCGATTCTGTCTGACCCATATCAGAAGAACTTCATTCGTGTTGGCAAATACTGCTTGGAAATCTTTTCATATGCGTCGCTCACTGGCTGGGGCGCCTCATGCTCCCATAACAGCACCCACGGTTTTTGGTCTGAGGCTGAATGTCATCTACACATTAATGCACTGGAGTTGACGGCAGCGTTCTACGCTCTCAAATCCTTCGCACACGCTTGCCGAGACTGCAACATTTTTCTAAGACTCGATAACACGACTGCGTTATCTTACATCAATCGCTTTGGTTCCATTGGATTTCCTCTTCTCTCGTCGATCGCTAGAAACATCTGGCAATGGTGCGAGGAAAGGAATATCTTCCTCTTCGCATCTTATATACCCTCGGCGGAGAACGTTATTGCGGATAGAGAGTCAAGGCGTTTAGACTCAAATACTGAATGGTTCTTATCAGACACAGCTTACTCAGCGATTTTTCGACGTTTCGGTTCTTTCGATATCGACCTCTTTGCATCCTTCATAAATACAAAGTGTGACACATACATCTCATGGCTCCCGGATCCGGGATCCTCTTCTGTTGACGCCTTCACTCTTTCTTGGGAGGGTTTCTTCTTTTATGCATTCCCTCCCTTTATTTTGCTCCCCAGAGTTCTCCGTAAAATAATAGACGATCATGCGGAGGGCGTTGTTGTTGTGCCCTGGTGGCCCTCACAACCCTGGTTCCCTCTTTTCCAGCGTCTTCTGTCTGACGAGCCTCTAATTTTTTCACCATCTAATGATCTTCTTTCCGCCCCGCTTAGGTCCCAGCATCCTGTGGCGAAATCCCTTTCCCTGGCGGCAGGAAAATTATCCAGCAGGCGTTTGAGGCACGACAGGTTTCAGAGCCCGCACTGAATACAATGCTAGCATCACTCACCTTGTCAACTATTCAACAATATTCGCGCCCCCTTCGATCGTGGTGGAGTTTTTGCCAAGCGCGTAAGTTAGATCCATTCTCCCCACAAGTGGAGGATTTCCTCACTTTCCTGGCGATGGAATTAGAAAACGCAGGTTCATATTCTTTGCTTAACACTTCAAGGTCCGCAATTTCGTTAGTCTCCGTAAACGAAATTGGAAATCATCCGCTGATACGACGCTTCTGCAAGGGGGCGGGAGCGTTAAAACCACCACGCCCTAAATACGATTTTATATGGGATCCGGCCCCTGTAATTGCGAAATTAGGTTCATGGTTCCCTCACCAAAACCTTTCGTTAGAATTGCTCACGAAAAAACTCGTGTCACTCTTAGCCTTATGCTCTGGTCAGCGTTGCCAAACGTTGACTGCGATTAAACTTTCTCAAATTTCCTTAACTGCAGATAAAGTCTTTATTAGAATATCAGATCGGATCAAGACTTCAGCTCCGGGTCGTTCTCAACCCCTTCTTGTCTTCTCACGCTTCACGGGTCATAACAACTTGTGTATAATAAATCTCCTTACGGATTATTTGGAACGTACGTTAAGATTACGTTTGCAAGACTGTGACTCTCTGCTCATCTCATTTAAACGGCCGCACGGTCCTGTGAGTTCTCAGACAATAAGCAGATGGATTCGGAGCGTCCTAGCAATCTGCGGTGTTAATGAGGCTTTCACAGCTCATAGTACCCGTCATGCATCCACATCCTTAGCGGCCAAAAAAGGCGTCCCGGTTGATTTAATTAAGCGGGCTGCGGGTTGGTCGGGAGAATCGCGTGTATTCGCTACTTTTTACAACCGCCCAATCGTCGATGCGGATGCGTTTACCAATTCTATTCTTTCTTCTAGTGTTAATATCATCTCATCCTGAAAGATACTTCATACCATATGCGTTTTTACGCGTTTTTACGAACCGATATTTGTTTGTTTGCCCGTTTTTCCTTTTTTCTGCACTGCCAGACAATTCGCTTTTTGAACAACTACATTGTAAATCCATCCGGACGAGACTCTAAGCATAATTTACAAATTAAACGAACTCACTGAGTGAGATTCGATTGTAATTATGCGAGGGGTCTCGTCCGGATGGATCCATCCCACCCTTAAACTTCTTGTTCCTTGTATTCCCACCCTACTTACTAGCTACGGCGACCTGCTGGTCAGTTATTCTTTTTGAATTATGAAATACATGCCGTACGTGCGAGCGCAGCAGCGCAGGCGAGCGCGAGCGCATGACGACGTAAACGAGCGTGATCGCGGAGCGATGCATTGATTGCCCCTTTTTCTTTGGCGGTGCAATTTTTTCTTTTGAAAATCTGTTAGTTCGGCGTGCGAAAGCACGACTACATTGTAAATCCATCCGGACGAGACCCTAAGCATAATTACAATCGAATCTCACTCAGTGAGTTCGTTTAATTTGTAAATTCTTAACAAGTCCACAATGATAAGTAGGTACATTTATATATATTAATTCACATCCCAGACAGCACAAGACATCTCGAAAATATTCTAATAACGTTCCTATATTTTAAAAATATCCATAGGACATGTTTTGGAGGTCTTGTGTTGTCTGAGATATTTTACATTTATAATAAAATGCATTCCGATGAATTACCGTAAAAAAGTCAAGAATAAAACTTGAAACTTTAATCTTCACATTTTTGTGTACAAGATGAATTTTAATGAATAAACCAACTTTTTACCATGAGAGCTGAATTACCAATTCTACTATACACACATATTTATAATAACCGTTTGTGTGTATTAAATGTCAACAATAAGAGTGATATAAATGTGTATAGTAGAGTCGGTAATCCAGTTCTCATGGTAAAAAGCTGGTTCATCCATTAAAATTCATCCTATATAAGTGTCGAGTCTCCAGATAAACTTTAGACAAAAAGTTTGTCAATTAGTACATCTTGTAGTCTGAGATAAAACACTAGGTTTACGTGGAATCTTTCTGCTGATTAATCCAGTTTAGATATTTAAACACGTCGGCAAAGACGATGTATTGAGTTTGATCACAGAACGGTTGATTGCCACGCGGTGCTCGCGACACGATGCCACGCAATTGATAACGGCCCGTGATAGAATCGAAAATCACCAGACCGCTCCCGCTGTCACCGTTGCAAGGGCCACTGATATTTCGCCCACTGGCGCAAAAGGTGCGTTCTGAGGTGATAATGGAGAAAATCGGGTTGCTCCGGAGGCAGATTTCCTATAATTCATACAATATAGTAACATTAAATGGAATATCGCCACCTAAACGCAAAAATCTGTAAGCATTTCTCTACCGCAATATATGCATATCTCAATTTTGTTGTCATCGAGATATCTTCATCAAAATATCTTTGAACGTTTCATTTTTAGAGAATTCCGCTTACGATTGGAATTCAATCTGTGTGTCTTGATAAAACTTAGCAAAAGTCAAAAAATGGAATATCAAAGCTCGTAAAGGTTCTTACCGCTTTCACAATCGGCATGATCGCCAATCTTGGTTCTTCAGTGTAACGATTACCGTGTTCGTCTTCGCCCCATCCCACGACGATTCCATCCTTTTGGTCGAATCTATGAGAGTCGACCGATGGGGACCATAAACAAATAGGTTTGATGAAAGCGGTGAACTCGACGGGAGATTTCAGAATCAAAATCGCTAGGTCAGAGTCAGCGGTTGCTGTGTGCGTGTATTCGGGATGAGAGATGTGCCTCGCAACACCCACAGTGACACTTCCTTGTTCGTTAAAATCCATTAATTTGTGCCGTCCCAAAGCCACTGACAATGTGTTGGCTGGTATGGTCTCGTTGTTAGAGTCATGCGGCTTCAAACAATGCCCCGCTATAAAAAAATAACATATGCATAAAATACATTTTCTTATAGTTCTCTCTCCCTCTCTCTCTCTCCTCCCCCCTCTCTCTCTCGCGACAGAAAAATACAAAGAAAGAAAAATATATTTCAAAGATATTCTTCTGTATCTACGTAAATTAATAATCTATTATATCAAAATATTTAATCAATAAACAATTAATTATCACAAATGTTTTCATGCGTATTTCACGATTACATTCGGATTCATGAATACTTATGAAAGATGTATAAAATTGTATTCTATTATATAAATAATAGTAAAATAGTGAATATAAGACAGAATAAATAAATCTCTTGCAATCCAAGAAAAGAAGCTGATGGTGGCTGAAAATATATAGAAAATCTTAAAGCTCCTGGGTACTAACCGCAGCCATGTTGATACGTGATGTCAAAAGCGAGAATTTACATGGAAATTACTTTGCAACATACCGTCAAATAAAAAGATATTTGAATGAAAACATACTGTAGATCACTTTAGCTACTTGTAAAATATACAGGACACTATTCTTAAAAACACTATCTGTAAAATTAATATGATACAAAGCGTAGTCACTTAGTGTAGTCATACAGAACCAAATACACGAATACACACGTGATTTGACAGCTCTGAAAAGAGATAGACATTACGTCTTCTACGTTGTGTATTCCTTGGTAATCTTAGTTTCCTGTATATTTGACAAGTATGCCACAGCAATCTACAGTGTGTCTTCATTCAAATATCTTTTTATTTGGCAGTACGTTGCAAAGATTTCAACGTGTAATTCCTCGCTTCTGACGTTACGATTTCAATATGGTTGACAAGGGGTCAGAAGCCTTAACGTCACGTATACTATAGATTTTTAGCACTGGAAAAGAATATAGAAACGCAGCCATAGTAAAAAAAACTCGTTTGATATATAGAATGCAAATATAATAATATAAACTTTTTTGTTGTAATTAATGTACCTGTTAGAACATGTTTTGTAGTCAGAATAGTACCACCACATATATATGTGTAATAATTTTGTTTAAGTTGGAAGATTGCCGCCACCCACGGCCACTGGCCTCTTGATGTTTCGTTTCCGTGGGCGATCAGAAGATTAGGGCTTCCACGGTTGCCACTGATACCGCATTCGTTATAATTTTCAATCATATCAACGGGTGCTGATGTTGGTCGTAGGGATGGTCGTGGGGTTGATTGTGGAGCTTGTTGTGGCGATCTAGGTGTAAACGATGATAAGAATGGATTGCCGCCACTGTTCGGGTTGCTCGGTCTGATAAATTCAGTGTGGAAGTTATCATTATTGTTAACGCTTTGTGGAGCTTGGGTTAGTCGAGGTGCATTCGGCCTGAAGAATGGATTGTTGATATAGTTATTTGTATTTCTTGATAGAGCTGTCTGACTAAAGAATGGGCTATCACTATATTGTGAGATTGGGTTGCTGATGAAGTTATTTGTATTTCTTGATAGAGCTGTCTGACTAAAGAATGAGCTATCACTATATTGTGACATTGGGTTGTTCGAATGTAAAAATATATTGCTGTCAATTCCGTCTGAATCAAAGAAAGAGTCGAAGGGTTGAAACGGGTCTGGTCTATTTTGAAGCGGTAGGTTCAGTTGATTTTGCGCAGAGTGAATAGTACTCTCAAGATTATTTTCCAACGAGATAGTAGTTACGACATTTCCTGATACTGTAATAAAATGTGACAATGTTATTCAAACCGCCTGTTTAAAAAGCGAAAAAATTTAAAGTTTTTTAATAAGCCTCTTATCTTTCAATTTATCTTTACCAATTTACTTAAAAATTTCGCATAATTAGATACGAAATAAGAATTAATTTGCAACTTGATATGGAAAGATCAGAACCTTGTAATTTTTGCTCTTGCGTCATCAAACATCTGATATTTATATATTATACTTTTTAAACAAATACTTACTTTCGGGACCCGCACAAATTTGCTCATTGTTGAACCATATTCTATGCACTGTTGGAAGCGGATTTTGTACAGGAAAACGAATATAATACAACAAAGGCTTGCCTTCTAGAACATCACGAATAGCATCCTCTTTAGATTTTGTCAAGTCCACTTCACCGTCGTATGACTGAAACACATTGATAATTAAACTATTTCTATTTAGTAGAAAATGCTACCAATAAGTTAAATAAAAATTTAAAGTAAAATTTTCTAATTATTTCATGATCATTTTTAATTATTTAAAACACAAGAGGATTTATGTTCAATCTCGTTTTTCAAATATTTAAATATATGAAAAAATTATTTGTAGTTTAAAATATACAATAAATAATCTATTTTTTTAGAACAATTTTTAAAATTATATTTGGATTATTTTCAAAAGTAAAAAGTTTTTCTTCTTCGAGATACTAATCGTAGAAACAAAACGGCTTCACCTTTTGTTTTACTTAATTAAATTTTGTTTTAGCAATGCTTCAAGGAAACAAATTCCTGGCTATAGCTGAATTTTCAATGTACTAGAAATTATTAGAAATTGTCTGCATTAACGACTATAAATTTATGTGTTCAGATTTCTTTAATTCAATTAATACTAATACGAAAAAGGGATATTTACCGTAGACACCTGAGTGGCAACTTTTAAATCCACTTTTAAATGGAATACAAAATAATTTGTTGGGTTGTGGGGTGGGTTTCGGATTTGGATCAGTCCTATCGTTTCGTCTGATCCAGGTTTTTTTATATATGTGAAACGGTCTGGACATGGAGAATTTTGTCCTTGTATTGATGTGTAAAGCAATTGCAGCAGCAACGCGCTCAGGATACAAATCTTAGCCATCTGTTACAAATTTATCGTTATTATATTATAAACCAAATACATGATATCAAGAGGCACGGTAGTGTCTCGCGCGCCAAGTTACGCGAACGGGGCGCCGAGACACGGCCGTGCCTCTTTTACGCGAGACGTCGTTATGAGAAATCCTTCGATTATCGGATCTCATTAACGACGGAACCGATCAAATTCTAAGTAGGCTTAATCGAAAGCTTGGGGTCAAATCATATAATGAAAGTGTTTTTATTTTTATTTTACGTGAACCACGAGCGGAGATATCGCGATGTAAAATTTAAAATCATATAAAATGGGCAATTTTCACTTAAGAAACGTCATCGTCGCCCCAGCGAAAAATGTCCAGTTCGCTTTTTCGACGTAAGAGCGCCACTGTTATGCGGCGTCTGCACTGACTCAGCTGCACTGCTGAACTAGTACAACTCAGGATAGTTATAATAAAGAGAACCGACCCATAATCTCAATGTGTTATCCAACGGATTTGGCGGCACCGGAGCACGCGTAGGGACCATGCCAGACGACTCCCGTCAACCGGGATGTCCGGGTCGCGAAGATCGCAACACAGAGATGCGCCACGAGAACCAATGGGTTTGGTGGCACCGGGACACGCGTACGGACCGTGCCAAACGACTCCCGTCAACCGGGATGTCCGGGTCGCGAAGATCGCAACACAGAGATGCGCCACGAGAACCACCAATGAGTTCGACGGCACCGGGGCACGCATAGGGACCGTGCCAGACGCAACCCCCGTCTACCATAATACGGAACAGAATCAGAATCGTGCACATACGCGTTATCTTTCAGCCCAAACGTGTACGTTGGCTATGTAGTTCATGTGCACGTTTTCGTGGTATTAATGTTTTTGTCGCCAATTATCAGATTCATGAATTCATACTTTTTAAATAGAATTATTATTTATAATATTAACAAATCCTATTTTGACATGAAAAGTAGACGTAGCGAAATTTTTTTTAAATAATATTTCGTAAAAACATAGAAACATCGAAATAATCGACGTCGAGATTCTTTCAAATCGCACGAAAAATCTACGTCTCAAAAAAGATATAATTATTACTACAAAATGTGTGAAATCCTAACAAAATTACCTTTTCAAAAAAAGGTACAAAAATGCGCCAAGTATACGCGCTTAAAAAACGCCTAAAAAATTACGCCTCAAAAAAAATTCTTCTACAAAAGTACGCCTAAAAAAAGAACTCTTGTATTAATTACCTTTGTACAAAAAAGATTTTTCCTACAAAAAATGTGATATCAAGGAAATGCGCCAACTATAAAAATGGATAGTTCATAATACTCTTTGGTTAGTGTTTATAGTCTGTAAGAAATAAAAAAGAGAATATAAAGCAAACAAATAAGTATTTTTATACAAATAATTATTTTAATACAAATAAATATTTTAATATATAAATATTTCAATACTATACATAAATCTTTTATAAATAAATATTTGATCGCACGCACGCACGCACGCACGCACGCAGTGAGAAAGAGAAAGAGAGAGTTAGGCAATTAAGATATTTATTCGGTATGAAAGATAATAATTTTAACACATAATTATTTGAGTACAAATAAATTTTTTTTTAAATACTTGGCGCCGCCAAACCGATTAAATTAATTGTCTAACCTTTTTTCTCTTAATGTGTTTGTGCGTGCGCAGATATGTGTGTGTGTGTGTGTATAAATGTACTTCATTTTTATAAATCGTTTTTAATATTTTATTTAATTTTCAAATAAATATTATCAATCAAGCTGATCAATAATCTTAGACATTTTTCCATCCAGAAAGAAATTTTATAATTTCGAGAAGAACTTAAAAAATCAACTTTGTTTTAAATAAAATTTAAAAGTAAATTAAAAGAAATATGACAAGTTTATCATGTAAATAAAATTTTACGATTTTTTACATTTACATATCCTTACATTTATTCACTGTATTAAATTTTGATATGCCAATGAGATTAGAGATCAGGATTTCAATACTATTAGTACGAAATGATTTATTACTATTTACCACAAGCGCATCAGGAAAACTGATAGAATACGCAGATAAGTTCGAATTGTTTTAAGTAGGATGTCAAATGATAAATTCAGTATTCAAGCATAATGTGTGTTCATTAACAAAAGCATTTAATGAATAAAATTATATTTTGTTAAACAGAAATTATTTTTTTTTTATTAATATTTGACGAACTTTTTACATTATACTTTTTTGTAATTTTTCAACATGTAACGATAAATAATTTAATTCGAACATTAGTACACCCAGTTTCTTTGATTTAATGTTTAAACTCATTTTTTAAATAACAGAATTATCGTAAGCTGTTTGTGCAATAATAAATTTTGCTATATTACTATAATTTTTATTAATATGCAGAAATTTTCTTGATAAAAAAATATTAATAACTGATATGTTCATTGAATTCGCATTAAATGTACTATTGAATAATATTATACTTACTCTTTGCTCGATAACCCTTGAAAGATCAAACGCTTATATGTCATGAAGAGATTAGCGCAGATAATAATCATAGTCGCAATGATCACATGGCGAAGCGACACGCGAAGCGGGTTGTGATTCAAGCGTCAGTGGATTCCCCATTTTTCTTCTTCCTCAAGCGATATCATCCGGTTCGAGAGAGTACTCGTGGCATGCTTATTTCCTATTTTCCTCGTTACGTTCGTCAGCCGACGAGGAGTAAATATAGTATTATTCAATAATGTATTTAATAATATATTTAATGCGCATTTAGTGCACATATCAGTTATTAATATTTTTTTATCAAGAAAATTTCTGCATGTTAATAAAAATTAGTGTGATATGGCATAATTTATTACTGCACAAACAGCTTACGATAATTCTGTTATTTAAAAAATAGATTTATACATTACATATTAAATCAGAGGACCTAATCAATAGCGTTCTAATGTTCGAATTAAATTATTTAACGTTACATGTTGAAGGATTACGAAAATGTATAATATAAAAAGTTCGTCCAGTATGCATAATTTCGCTTTTATAACTTTATTTCAGTTTTCAATTGGTATGAATATTTCAAATTAATCTATGTTCAAGAGATTGATCAATGTAAGTTCAATTAAAGTTCAATAATCTTACTAAGTAACCAGTTTTGAATAAAAAAATCTTTTAATACTATTCAGGAATTTATACAAGAAAGAGAAATTATAATGTAAATCCACATTAATATTCAAATATAACGGTGAATAATTATCATGGTTCATATTAGTAAACAAAAAGTTTGAGATGTTAGTGATGAACGATGTAGCATATAAACGATAGCAAATATATGTGACACATGTATCCAAATAAGCAGATAATAAAAATGAGGATTTTAATAGCGCAACTCACATTCTTATAAATTTGGCAACTGCTGGATTTTACTGAAGAACATTTTAAGTTTTCGTCAAAAAAATATCGGCTCTAGACAATAAGTAAATAATTTATTTCAATCATTCTTCCAGTCACGTTTACACTTATTGTTAGAAGGAGAACGATTCCATAAAGCGAATCGACACCTGCATGCGAATCAGAGTATCTTAAGCATTCCACAAGCACAAATTCCTTTTGCACCTTGATCATTTAACAGTCATCGAACTGGTAATATAGCGAAAAACATATATCACCGCTTTATTAAATTTTAATAGAAAATTTTCAAATTTTAATAGGAATTAATGCAATTAATGTATGACTGTCTATCTTCACTTTAATATTCTGCATTATTGTATTTCTTTTACTGTCGATATCGGTATCTCTCGTGTTTATGAAACACTATAATGCTTTTAATGCCCGCTAGAATGTACCTTATGCATGACATGGATGTACCTTATCAAGTCATAACTCTTTTTAGTTTACTTTTTTTTTATTTATTTACTAGTTATAACTTTTCAGTTCACATATTCTTATTTACTTACTTACAATTTATTTCTATTTATTCCCGAACCACACTTAGTAAATCACTGTGTAGCACTTCTCGAAATGTCTGAAATGGTCTGAAATGTCCAGCGGTATTTAATTCTGCGACAACCGACTCCGGATGTTCAGCATACTAATTCTTGAAGCCACACTCCCACGAACTTTGACGAGACTGACCAGTTCTCTACCGAAACGTCTCGAAACACGTTCACAGTTTCCGCGCGAAGACGCGTTCGGATGACGAGGTAGTGGGGTAAAATAAATACCGCGAGCGAGGCAACCATGAGTCGGGTCGAATCATTTCACTTGTCCGTGGTAGCACGTAAAACGTCAGCTGACGAACGTAACAAGGAAAATAGGAGATAAGCATGCCACGAGTACTCTCTCGTACCGGATGATATCGCTTGAGAAAAAAAATGAAAAAGAAGAAAAATGGGGAATCCACTGACGCATTAATCACGACCCGCTCCGCGTGTCGCCTCGCCATGTGATCATTGCGATTGTGATTAAAGCAAAGACTTATTAGTATACCTTCTCAATGATGCATATCCGACCAATTATGCAAGCATGCGTTCGAAAAATCACGCAATAATTTTTCTTTATTTGTTTTCTACTTGTCCTTTATTTTTTACTTATCCTTCTCTCATTGCATTTAATCAAGTCACGTAGTTTCGTCGTCTGTGATCAATCAAAGGATTAAAATCTTTAGTTAATCATATTTTTTATATACATGGGTGTTCCAGCATTTATAAAAACAAAATTTTTATTTAATATTTCTTTTTTTTACTTCCTGGACAATATTTTTTTCAAGCTTGCTTCAAATGAGCAAGGTTTACTTTTTCTTGTACAAAATGTGTACGACTATTGTCTCCAAAAAAACTTAAGAAAGTACTGCATTCAATTTTGGAAAAAACATATAAAAGAAAATTGTATTTAAGCATACTAATCCTTCACGCAAAACGAAAAATACGTTTATTTTAGGAATTGCCCGCTATTTCTCGTTTCCAACGAGCATCGATGAAGAAGAAAAAACAAGTTGCTCAACAATGTGGATGTCCCTCCCGAGTGGGTTCGATGGGTTATCGAGAAATCCGGAGAATCCAGAGAGAGATGTCGATAAAATGAGCTACATATCATAATATACATGACAAAAAATTAGGAAACGAAATGACGTAGTCATCATCACAATATATCACCGTGAAATAAAAGTATGAAAATAACAAATAAGAAGGAAAAATCATCGAATCCAACTTGTCACTTACACATTCATTAGAATATACTACAATATACATGATACTTTATTGTCCAATCAACTTTTAACCGTTTTAATGAATTTGAAATTAATTTTTGTTTGACGAAAATGTCAAAACAGAAATTACTATTTTTTCAACTTTTCTCCTAACAAAATTCCAGTGTAAAATTTAATATTAATTTAAAAAAGTAGTTGCTTATACATTATATTATAAACAAAGTAAATCGAGAATGTATAAAATTATTAATTCTCTGTTGGATTTCGTTTAAATAATACTTTCAATCACAAAGTAGTAGAAATATGTAAATGTATAAGTTCGTGGTCATACTTCCAGTACGAGAAGGTACATGAAGTTAGAAATTTTATATTGTTGCATCCACGTTCGGACGATCCTCGTCTTCGAGCCGAAATTGAGCGTCGCGCCTGATACATTAACAGCTGACCGCGGAAATCGATATTATCGATATTATCAATCGGCTATGGTCAACTATCGAGAAAGAGAAAAGAGCTACTTAGTAATCAAAATCGAAACAGAGAACGGCTGTCAGATTTTGACGGGTTACGTTCCGGAGTTGACGCCGAAAGCTCCGAAATCTTTCTATTAAGTTCATTTCTGTTGTACTTGTCATAATGAAGAGAATTCTAGTTAACAAACAATTCGTTTCTTTCGCGACGTGAGCGAGTGAGACGCGTGATTGCGCGAGTGCAGTGAAAAGCGCAACAATATTATCAAGGAAGAAGATTATCTTGTAAAACTAAATTATTTTTTACGACTTTTGCAAACGATATGTTTGAGAAAAGTATAATGCGAAAAAAATTAATATATCTTATGATAATATAATTATACATGCATTTTATTTTAATTTTTAGCTTAAAACTAAAAATTTTAAATTTTAAAGCTTGTAGGTTATTCAATTTATTTGATATATATAAAAAAATTATATATATAAATATAAAATAGTGCAAAAGATTTTTATCTTTGTTTTTTTAGAACAGTGTATGTATATATGTTATATTGTATATATGTTGTAATTGAATATGCTTGTAAGGAATATGCTGTGAGGAAATAACCGAACAACTAAAACTGAATTTATATTAAAAATGATTAATGCATTTGCAACTTTTTTGTATACATTCACCTCCAAATTATGATAATTATACAAATTATATCTGTTTACTTGTTTGCCTCCAACACAAAAATAGAATATAAGCTAAGATATAATAAAATTTTGAATAGCGAATATTTTAAATAACTTAACAGTAAATATAGAAGAGAAATAAAACAGTAAGCTTACTCGTGTGTATGGACTATATGTATAATTTTTATTAGAATCTGTTTTATAAAACTTCGAATTGCTTGGAAAAGGAACTAATTAAAAATGTTGTCACTATAAATATTATGTAGCATTTTCTTTTGCTTTACATATAACTTTATCAATAAAAATGTAATTAATCGACATAGTAATTTTGATTTTAATTAAAATTTTTCAAAATTTTTTATAATTTTTCAACAGTGTTACGTCAAACTTCAGGTTAATCACTCAGATTAATCAATCACATTATCGAATGTGATTGATTAATCTTTTTTCACACTCCTTATTGACGTCACCATTCATACTGTAATATTACAGCACGTCACTGTGACGTCTATCAATTAAATATCCCTGGAGACTTTTACAAAAATTACATATTATTTTTGTTTGCCAGAATGGTGTTCCTAAATATATTTAAGAACCAATTTATGTAAATTTTCTTTTCTCATAATTACAAATATCAATTAATTCTTTTCTTTTTAAATGCAGGTATACGGATTTGGCTAACCTGTTTTATTTGAACTTAACTGATATTTTTCTGATATTTAGCAGTTTTTAATTTACTATTGAGTATCAATTTAGCGTGTTCAGTCCAAGACAAGTATATTTCGAATGCTCCCTGACAAGATTGCAGTGCCCATCACAATTAGTTCTTTAAGAAAAATTATATCGTGATTTGATTCTTTTAGTAACTAGTTAGATTCCGCTATACGGAATAATTTTTTTAATCGGTTTAATAAAATTTAGAATTATCTATTTCACAGAAAAAAAACTTATTGAAATATCTCGCCTCTGATAAAACTCGTACCAAAATCGCGAAATGTTATCTTGAGAAATTTCCACATATTTTATGTAGTAATTGTAAAACATAAACACAGAAACATTGCTGCAATTGTTGAAATATCTGTATGGAATATTTGCTAAAACATATCTTGCGTTTAAAATAAAAAGAAATAACGCATGTTAACATATATCTTTTTTATTTTATAATATTTATTAATATATTTTAAGCCATATTTACTTTAGCCCCTTTAATATGTCTGTATAAGTAATTTTGTATAGACGGAAGAATTTGGAATATGTTTTGGAAAATTTAAATAATTTGCTTCTACATTTACTTCTACTTATTTGCGTCGATTCTAAGAACATCATGCGGAAGAGACGATCGTAAATAATCAGATATTTCTTGCATTACGGCATATGTATTCAATCATTTTACAAAAGTTATACAGATTCTCATATGTACATCTTCGCAATTATAGAGATACGAGAATAGAAATGATTTAATGATACAGACAAATACCTTGGGTACTAATCTATGGAAACCGGTTATTATTCTGTCTATGCCTTTGTATGTGTGTATTATTATTTTTGTTACGAAGAACGGAATTACGAGTACGATATATCCTACAATGTTCTGACAAGTCAATGTATCAGGGTTTTCTTCAATCAATTCCAAATAAGTTTTTATTAATTAAAGTCTTCTTTTGCATTACTTTATCATAATTTTCTGTTTATAATATATTTTTCAATCAAAATTAAAAATATCTCTGTTACTAAGTTTTAAATTATCATTAATTTGTGTGTGATCATCAAAATAAAATTTGTTCGAAATTATTTAACAAATAAAATTTTACTCTTAGCTTCAAAATTTAATTAATGATAAGCTTGAAGAGTTGAGAACATGAAAATATAAATAATTTACAAAAACCAACGAAGAATCAAGGAAAAAATAAGCAAAGAGATTGCATTACCTAAAATATTAAGAATCTTTCACATTTCCAAAAATTACTATTCTAAAAATTCGGAATTATGAAAATTGTGAAAATTAAGATTAAAAAAATCAACAATCGGAGATTAAGAATATAACACATATGTATGTACAAACGAAACATGTATCTAAGTCGCAATTTGTAGATGTAGCACGGATATGCGCAAAGAATGATTTACCGACAGTCTTGAGAGGTAGAAGTGGCTATGTAGTTTATATCCACTTTCTCAGTTGGCGGTAGTGAACAGGAGATTTATAATGATTTTACGAAATGGACCGGTGTGGCAGCTTTCTGGCTTTTCAGTTGCCTGCGAGTTTCTCTCTAACACTTTTCAAAATAGAAATAATATAATACAATAATGAAAATAATTAAAAATCTACCCAGAAATTTCTTCGTTAAATTAACTTATTAATACAACTCAAGGAAATAATGATCTTTGGCTAGGTCTTTTTCAAAACTTCTTGTAGAGTTTTGTAAAGTTTATATTTTCATATTATTTAAATATTTTTTACTTATTCATTGTATCTAGTTGTATTTAATTAATTGTTACTAAACTAAATGTAATAGAATCTTTATAATTAAATGCAATTTTAAATTGCACAAGTAGATGAAATAAGTTTAAAAATTTATTAAGTAACGTACGTTTTAATTAAATAATAAATTTATATATAAATTTAAATAATGCATTGATCTTATATATAAATAAAATAATTGTAAATTTCGAAGATTTATCTTTATTAATTACTCCAATAAAAACTTAACTTATAAATTTATGAAACATTATATTTCAGATTAATTGAAAAATTTATTCAAATAAAATAATTTATATTGTAACAGTTAATATTATTTTGTATAAATGTAAAATAGTATCATAATACTGCTTAAATAATATTAGGATTATTTAAATAATTGAATATATATTTATATATCGGAATATATCGGAAAATATAATTAAAAATTTCGCGATCATGATTTCGTTTAAATAGTTATGGCAAATCTAAACAAATTTGCTCGATTTTTGGCTTCAATAATCCGTTGTTAGACAGATTGCGTTTGACAGCTAGATCTGCTTATTTTCTGTTATCAACTGTCTTAGATAAATAATAGTAGATTTTATTTTATTTCTACTAACATCTTGCTGAATCTTATCGAAGATAATCTTATCAAAGATAATAGATCCTATGTCAATTCTGTCTTTCTTCAGAATCTGTAACATCTAGTAAAATTTGTTTTCAACAAACTTGACTGTCTAAAAAAGTGCCAACATGTTGTGAATATTTTACTTAGAGTAAATAAATTTTTGTTATTTTATTATGCACAGTAGAACTTTAGCAGCTTGAAATTTGATGAAATTTTTAGACAAAATATTTGACAGAAAAATTAAATAATCTCCGACAAGTGAGATAAAGAAATTCGATTTGCATAGGAAGCACACAAACATACTGAACGCATCAAGTTTTTCGGGAGTCGTGTGGAAAAGGAACAGAAAATGTACCTGGTCTACTCCACCTTAAGTAAGAATGCGCAAAAGGATTCCGAAGTACGTACATAGGGCGAACGTTTTATTACAGTTTTCATCCGCAGATTAGCCCCTTTGGAACCATCGATACTCGAGAATCGAGATTCCGGCAGTTTATAGCCCCCTCATAAAATCTATTTGGTGTTTCCGACTTGGGCCGACTGGACTCAGGCAAGAATCGAACAAAAAGGTACCTTTACGTTGGCGTAGACCCGAGGAATTTCCAAGTATACAAGCTACGTGAAGCCCATGTTACGTATCTCCGGGTCTCCAATTACGCGCAGGTTGCCGACCGGGTGTCCTTCCCTTTCAGAATTTAATCCTTGAAGATTCCAAAGGATGACGCCGATGCATACACCTCGAGTCCAGTCTCCGTCCCACCCGGTTTTCCTTCCCCGTTATCTTTGACGCCGTGTTTTCACGTGCGTTCCGCGAATATCATGACAGTCCCTACGGCCTTTTGTAGTCTCTTCGCGTTCCGAAAAATATGACAGGGGAGTATCTACCTCCGTACCTCTCCTCAATGCGGCACAATGGTAGACAGATGTGTCACAAATGTGGGACTCTTTCGTATTTTTTTTTATTTCTAAGCTTAATAATTTTAACTCGTAGACGAAGACGTGTAACAAATATTTGGAGCTCTATCTAATAATTTAAAATATATGCAAACATTTCAAAATATGTACAATACAATTTGTTTTCTTCGCATTTTCTTACCGAAATATATAATTTTATTAAACGTCGTATTAACACCTTTAGCATAATCAATAAAGCATATAATTACACACCTCAGAATTTATATTCATTTTTGTTTATTATGTCGCGGGTTTAGAATGAGCAGAGGAGGAGAAGAGCAAGCGGCCTTTGTCGGCACTTCGTCGCTGAATAAATTTAATCCGAATGTCTCCTTTTCGGCTGTACCTAATATTCGCTACCTTCAATACGCCGTGCGTAATACATAAAACATGCAACATCAAATTGCTATTAAATGTTTCTTGGAATACTACGATGGGTAAACGAGTAAAAATCACATTGTCGTCAAAATCTAGATTATGAAATTTTATGAGATGCAAGAGTGACACTATTATAAAAATCTTTATGTATTCATGATATCCGTTTCTGTCTAGACACGCGAATAAAATCACAATTGATGATTCCTCTGCTACTACGATCGTCCTTGGCAAATAAGTTCGAAGCGAATGGAGACACGGCGATGCAAAAATTCCGATACATCTCCATTTTTAATATCGTCCGCGGTGTGGCATCCCCTCACATTCCTCTTCCGCTAAAACAATGATACATCGCCGATGATGAGATATTACATCGAACCCTCGTATAATCGACGCTAGCAGTAATTGGAGCACAGATACGGTTATGCACAGCACGTCCATTAATTTTCCGCAGCGCTCATTTCTCATTCCGTCGGGCGCAATCGTCAGATTCATCCGAGACCTTGCATTGCATTGTTTGTTAACGAAATTATTCTGGCACTTATTCAGATAGAGCAAAAATGTTATACAAAATAATATGTTCTAAATATTTAGATATTTATTTATTGTATATAATACTTTTGTAATACTGTAATTCTTTAAATATTTTATTCGTCTATTTTTCCATCAAATATTTGATACATGTATATGTATAGGTATTATATTTAAAATATATATTTCTTTTACATAGAAAAATAAAATGAGAGACACCTCTCATGAGATGAGAAAAAATTACTTTCATTCACTAGCGATATAAATCTACGATTAAAAGTAGAACATTTCTCATAATTTCGAGAATTTCTATCGAAATATGAATATAATCTTTTAACAAATTTTAAAAAATTTTTTCTATTTTTCATGATTGATACATTACTTTTTATGTTGGTACATAATGTATATAACAGATTTATATAAATTCAGTTTAAAAAATCATTTGACGTAAAATAATTAGCTTAATTTTACTTTATTGTAGATCTATCTTTTAATCTTAGGAGAGAGTATAATATAAATGTTTCATTGCGTCCCAATAATTACTGAAACGTGCATTCGTAAACAAAAATTTCTCTTCGTTTCTTCGCGTGTGGTTTTTATCACCATCCATCATGAAACAACCGCGCAATCGCGCCGAGTAATTTTTTAAAACCATTACCTCACGATTGCGACAGTCGTGTTTACGAAACGAGAGCTTCCGAGAGACGTCTCGTCGTCGAGAAGAAATCATCGGGCTCCAGCTGCGTCGCATAAACCGCAAAGTTCTCGGTGCCGCGACAGACCAGCTCGATTGCGAAGTGTCGGGGGGTTGGTTTCAGGGAGGGGGTAAAGGGGGTAAAGGGGGAGGACAGGGTGGACTGGGGTCGGACATCGATCTGGTAGTTAACTTCAGTGCCCCCGCGGGACTCGTTGCCACCTTCGTCTGCGCTCGCGGTATGCGTGGATGGGATAGGACCCGAAACGGGGGGATGGTGATTCGCGTGCTCGCATAAAGTGCATTACGCGTTTTTACGTTTGTGTTTACCGCGCGATCTCTAACGAGACTCGTTCGCGCCCATGGCGCGACAGCGGCCGTCGCGAAGCGACAAACAATAAAATTCGCTAAAGGCTACACTCCACACCCCATAATTCCTAAATCGGAATTAGACCGGCAGTGTGAATTGGATAATTTCGGACTGACCGCTTACAGCCGCATCCGACTTTCACGGCGCGAGAAAAAAACGCGATTTACTAACGTTTTCACTATCGTTTTGTATTAATATATCATTTCGTTAGTATTAGCATGATTGCAATTATTATTAAAGTAATGGACATGCATGTACAGCGTTGATTAATTATATTTTTTAAATTATGTTTCAATGAATTATAGATTGTCTAAAGTGGACTCGACGCTGAATAAATTTATTTAATTTATCTAATTGATGCGCCAATATTTTATTTTTGTTTGCTTTCGATACTTTCCTATATGCATGCTCATGCATATAAATAAAAATTAATTTTATTTAATGAAGCTGCTCCAATTAAAAAAATCTTATTCATTAAATTATATCAGTATTATTCCGATTATTATTAAGATAATAGACATGCATATAATCATTCATTTATTTTAAATTATATTTCAATGAATTATAGATCGTCTAAATCGCTTGGATTCGATGTTAAATACATTTATTTACTTCAATTGATGCTCTATTATTTTACTGCTCTTTTATTCTTCTTATTTCTGATGCTTTTCTATACACATGTAAGTAGATAAATGTATAAATGAGAAATTCATTAGAAATTCTTTAATCAAAAAGAAATCTTATTCTTATTAAGACATGTCTTACCTACTTTTAGGTCCCAGATGGAAATTCGTCCACATGTATTACGATAATAATTAGCATACTTCGGTACTTGGTCCTCGTTCGACTTGCACTCGTGAGACTCTGTTTCGCACATGAATTCCATACGATCAGTCTAGTTCACTGTCATTTATCGTTGCTCAATTGGATTCGCAAGCACCATACCCGATAATGTGCAGATACACAAATAACACAGAATCCAATTGAATGCGACACGCGCCGACGGCTGTAAATTACGAATTTCGAAAAATACACTCGATCGCGTTATCGCTGTCTAATTAACAATGTTATAATCGCAGATGCGAGATGCATTTTCATCCCTTTAGAGGAGATCATAACTTTTTGTATGTAAAAAGCGTCGAACATGAAAGTACGTTTATACGTATAAAGATGGAAACGATTTGTAAGAAGCTCCGTTCGAAGATATCCATATAGCGCTTTTTAGTAATCATCTAAAAACAATTGAAAAATAACATGCTATCTTTTTACTTCGGACTGTACGTAATATTCGAATCCATAATTTATTCGCCCGCGAAGCAATCGTATTCGATATCAAACGAATGAAGCTATCTCTATGATAATCAGTCGTTCAGAGCCACGCTTTATTTTTCGATTATTCTATAAATCTTCAATTATCTACTTTAGTCACCTCCAACTAAATGAGTGATATAAGTATCTAATACGAAGAAGATAATCGGATTGACAAATCTGGCAACATATTATTCACAGTTAGAGTTTGTACACCCGATAGCGAACGTTTTAGAGATCCTCGTCGATGTTTTTCTTATGTACACTTTCCGGACGTTTCAAAATCGGTCAGTATCACATCGACTGCGAACTAATAAACACATATCATCGGACATATTCCCGCATTGTTCTTCGTTTCAGTGTCCTCGCATCCGCGAACTTTGCGGAAGAACTTCAGAACTCTGCATCGTCCAAGAATGGTACACCAAGTTAATTTTTACAACAGAAACGGTCTTCTCCGAAGAGGTTTGGTGCGTAAAAAAAAGACGGAGACGAGAAGCGTTAATCTCATTGCGACCGGACGCAACCATCAATGTCTTTGATCGACTAATCCTCATGCTGAGTCGGTCCTCGTCCCTTCATTTAATCTCTTGACGTATAATTTTAAATTTATTGTTATACATTATGCGAGATGAGAATACCGAGTAAGTATCGAGTCCCTTGAGTAAGTATTGAAAACAAGCGAAAGATTGCCTTGACAACAAATCGACTGAAATAATTTCCGTAGAATTTAATATTCGAGTAATGATCATCATGTTTGCGTCCACACGATGATTAATGTCGTGCAAAACCACTTTCGAACTTTTCAATCGAAAGTTCATTGCACACGTGTTAATGTTAGTGACGACTGGATCTGACACACTCTCAATAAGTTCTGGTCCATCGTGCTAAATATGGAAAATAAAATTGGAACAAAGGTCCACTTAGTTTTACTTGATCGAATATCGTGCGGCAACATGAAGCAGCAGCGTTGCATGGCATTAAATGGTGAGTCTTTCAATTCTTTGATTGCAGAGTAAAGTGTCGACTGTGTAAAATTGTATATGTTTAAATAATAGATGATTTGTCAAAAGGCGAGTAAAAGATATATAATTTATTAAAAATTGACAAAGAGATGGCTCGGACAATTGAAAATTCCATTAGTTTCATTGCGGGAATATATGTGGCTATTTACAAAAAAATTATATTATTACAATACATGTTATTATTATAAAATACTGGACAGAAATGAATCACATTTCTATAAATATTATGTTAACAATATCACTTTGTATATTTTTAAAGAATGAATTAAAAACGCAGGATATTTTCGTCCACGAAAACGGCATTGTTATAACAATATAATCCAAAAAAGATTTGACAATTTTTGGATTGCAGCGATAAAAAACATTCTTATAGTTAAAAAAAAGATTATAACAGATAAGATTTATTCTTAACTATTATATCGGAGATTTAAATATTACATCGTTACTTTTCTCACGTTATAAAACAATGAACAATACTATCTGCTAATTTTTACAATTATGGAGATAGCGTTCCGTCGATGCGATCACCATTTTTGTTATGTAAATATTCACTATAAGAAATATACGGAAAGTCTAGGGAAAATATAGACTTCGCGGATGTTATCGTAATATTCAAGCAATACCTGCTTTGCTATTAACAAATATAACACTATTATATTATGCCATTATATTTAGGTATCGAATTAGAAATTGATTATCCTCATATCGACATTATCCATTATTCGATCTATACTTTACCTTAAGGCACATATCCCTTTTAATTTCATAATTCACAATTTCACTTCATTTACAGCACGTTTGTATACAATGTACGTATTTACAATATATTACGTTTGTATACAGCGAAAAGCTCGCGCTACTCAACGATTCACGGGTACGACCTAAAATCGTGGCAAATCCCGATCGTCGTATATAAGCGGCACCGGTAATTTGTTAATATTTTTTCCATCATCAATTTATAGTTAGGCATGATCGAAGCTGAGCACTCACTTATTGGTTTTTGTATGCAACGATTTAAAAAAATATAGGTACTCAATGTAACAAATCGCATGAAATTACAATGGCACGGCATCGAGGTTGGTTAAGGAAAAAAACAAAAAAAAAAAAAGAAAAAAGTGCGTCCCGTGACGAACGTGAAAATATGTGCTTTTGCACGCGCGGATAATGTCGATACAGAAAATGAACGATCAATCATAACAAACGGAAGAAAGAGTTAATTTGTGTGATGTCATGCGCACTTTTTGCCTATACCTAAACATGTACACGTTCCTTCGCCACGTGTACATGGCGTGCACCTTGCATTTTAACATTTAAATTGCGTTGACTAGTGATATACGAGTGATATCCAAAATTTTCGAGCATCCAGCATTCGATTCCGATCTCTTTTCATTTAAACTGAAACGGATCCGAGTCCAATTAACTCTTCAACTCTGTGCATATCTTCATTATTTAAATATAAAATAATATATATTTAATATATATTTATTTATATACGTAATAATGTGCGTATATATAGTTTTGGTAGAAATTGAAACAGTTGCAGTAAAGGCAAGTAAAATTTATGACGCTTCTCGCGGTTAATTTACGACGTCGTTTTTGTGCCGATAGAGATAATAAATTCGTGCAATGTCATAATTGCGGTGTATTTTCCTCCGTAAATTACAAAGAAGCTCTCATGCGTTAAAATTAAAGAGTTAATATGCTTGGTTGGATAACTCGATTATTTTCGGATACTACTATCCCTTAAATTTTAAAACTAAACGTCAGACTATGCGCGTAACTTTTGATTCGCGCAGACGGTTGGATCTCCCTATTATCGGGATAGTCAAACAGACTCTCTATTTTTAATTCCCTCAATCCCCCCTAATATCCAGGTACAATTACGAAACGCGATCGTGTAATAGGCTGCATGAATATGTCTAGATACACGATACATTTAGATTCTATTCGGAATTGCCAAGTGCCAAGAAGGCGTCCATGCGGTCCACACTTGACATTTATTTCCGGCTTCGACTCCTGCGAAATTAACGAACGTAGAGCGCAAATTACTGAAGCACGACCGTCATATTAACGGGGATCGCTGTGGACGTGAACCCGACGAGATTAGTGAGATCAAAGCGTTTGTATCCGCGATCTGTAATCCACGGACGATCTGTGTTCGATAACGGTCGTTTATCACAGGCCGTTGTGTATCATGTGCGAGCTACATTTAATTACCTTACGCGGTCTTAATTATTCTGTCCGTTCGCCTGTCTGTTCTTCGCGACGTCCTTTGTACGTTGGGTTGGGAAGTGGACGGACGACGGACACCTCACCGCTTCCATCCGTCCCGCCTCGCAAGCCGTCCGGCAAGTCCTCGATAGTCCTTTACATCGGATTAGAGTGGCCCGGGTACTGCATAGGCAGCGTCGTGGGCTGCGATGTAGGCTGCGATGTGGACAGAGGCGCGGGCAACGTGGATAGAGACGTCGACGTCGTCGGCGTTGCTGCGAGCGGTGCGGACGGGGTGCTCTCGTTGGTCTGCAACAGACCGCCCAGCATCCCACCCATCTCCGTGCCGGAGGCCGTGGCGTAACTCATGATACCTCCAGCCATCGCCTCCATCGTTGTGGAGGCCGCGGCCGCGGCCGCCGCTGCCACGACGTCCTGCGCCCTCATTTGCCGCTCCCTCGACTGCTCCTGCTGCTTCTTCAACAGCTTCCGCTCCTTCGCCCGTCGGTTTTGAAACCAGATCTTTATCTGCAAAAGAGACGGCTACATTGGGCGAGCGTTCCGCGGTGACAATTCGAGAATTTTCACTGGTTCAAGGGACATGGACATTTACCTGACGCTCCGTGAGACCGAGCTGAGCTGCAAGGTCCGCCTTGCGTTTAATTGTGGTGTAGTGATTCATATGAAATTCTTTCTCGAGTTCTAGTCTTTGATAGTCCGTGTAGACCACTCGGTATTTGTCTTTTGTGCGAGTCTTCCCTGAAAAAGAGGCAGATAACGGCCGGTGTTATTACGCGGTTAATATCTATCGTGCTGATTCTCTTGTCAATAATGCGTTAAAGAGATAACGTTTTCAGCAAGCGCGTATACCGCGTGGCGACATTAATAAAATAAAGGATATTTCGTAATTTTAATTTCATGTCGAATTAAGAAATGTGAGAGGCAATTTGCTTTAGTCATTCCCCAAGAAGATTAATGAAATAAATAATCGTCTGCCAATTCTGTATTTACAAATAACATAAATACATATATCACATTCAATAGTAACAGATTCAAATGAAAGAAAGATATAAAAAGAAAATCGATAGAAACAGCCATATAAATTTTTGCCAAAAATATTCTAATTATAGTGAACAATTCGTTTTATTCAAGATTTCGCGCGAAACGTGTTGTAAATTTTATTAATCACAAGTACCCTTAACTAGACATATTAAAATAATATTTATCTGAATTACATTTAACATAAATTTAATTTGATTCTATAATAATATTTATATTGATTATATTTAATAAGAGGAAAGAGAGAATTTGAAATAGAATGATGTGAAAACAACCGCATTTACAATTTACAATAATTATTTTTCTCAGTAAAGGAAATTGATACTTTAGAGTTGCAATAGTATAAATTATTAAGATACAAAAGCAAAATATTAAAATGACAATTAAAGAAGATAATTGCGTATTATTAACATATTGCAATTTATTACATATTACCGTTCATCTACTTATCTCGCATCTCAAAAATAATTTTAATTTGAAACTTTTAATAAAACATCAAAGGATAGAACGCCAGGTATATTAAATATATAATACTGTCACATTAATAGCTTGCGTTTAAAACGATTATAATCATGCTCTAAACACATAAAAATTGTAAGAAGACATGGAAGGAGAATAAGATGGTCATTAATCTTCTAATACAGATTAATGTATATTTTATGGTAATCATAATTATTATACATAAAGAAAAAGGATAATACACACACTCATGTACACATACAAAGTTGCGGTAGCTTGAAGTAACGACATTCGCAGAATCAAATGTGCAATCTACAATTTGCAATAAATAACGTGAAGTGCGATTATTTCTCATGGGAGAAAATAACGCGCCAGAAGGTGACAAAAAGAAGAAAAGGTGCGTTGGCAATCGCACAGTGTGAATGCGTTTCTTACGACATGGTGTTCTTGGCGGTAACACACGCACAAAATACAGAATGGAGAGAGAAAGAGAGAGAGAGGAACGGGAAACAGGGACATGAGTGTGTGTATGCATGTGTGTATATGTGTATGTGGGAACGGCAAGAGATGGCTCAAGAGAGAGGGACACGATTAGATAAGGCTTCGCCGGCGAGATCAAAGGCGTGCACGTTAATCCACCACTCCTCGATAAGGCAACTCCGAGGCCTTCACGGCGTTACGAATAAGCTAGCGACCTTAGACTTTTCGTCCGTATACAGAATGGCTACAGTTGAGTTTGAGCCAGCATGGCTGATATCCTTAGGATCAGCAGGATATCCTCGCGGCAAGGATGCGCAATGAGAATGGCAAGAATAAATAATAAAGTCAAAAGGGAATCCATAAAAATGGGCTACTATGAAAGAAATTCATAAAATCGAATTGATCCATTTCTATCAGGTACCTGATAATCTTCAAGATCTGTGATTACTTTGTTTCTTTCTGAATTTTCTTTATATATATGTTTTTTTTTTTTTTCAAATCAATGATTGCGAAATTAAATCTTGATATGAAAGAGAGATCAAAGATAAACTTCCAATTTACAAAATAAATTATTAATTAATTTTTTATCTAATTTTCTGATTGAGGATTTCGCGAATTGCGGTTTTTTATAAAAATATGTCGGCCAGAGATCTAGGAGCCAAGAAAAAGCTTTTCACAAAATCTTTTCCGAATATAAAATAATCATATATTTCAATTTTATACATATAATTTAATAATTTTAATTACATTGTGTACATAAAATAATCTATATAAACATATTTAAAGAGAAATATAGATTTTGAACTGAAACTTACATGCGCTTTAGAAAACGAACTTTACATGTCTACATCTTTATATAAGTCACTTACGAAAGATTTATCTTATTTGTAAGACGTCTTTCTTATGCACGATTGTGTAGAAGATTCATGTGAGGCAATGTAAACAATGAGAATTTGAAGAATTAGGCGATACGTTGACGTTTAGGCGACATACATGTCGACGCATGCGGTGCGCGTTCATGATTAAATCCGTATAATCTGTTCAAATAACGCAGCAATATATTACAGACTGTCTGGTTTTGAGTTTTCATCTACTTGGAATGAGATTGAGAGATCGTTATCGCGAGTACTTTCAGCTCTCCGTATCTATGATAATGCCTAAATCACGTCTTTGTTACAAATCCCATGTGAGACATGCTGTATAATAAATCGATTTTCACATATATTCACTATTAACCACTATATCTTATCCGCTATCGGGACTTTCAATCTGATTTCTAACTTTGTGATTTTGAAATGTAAGCTACGAATCCTCCATTCATTTAATTACATCAAGATGTAATTGAGAAAAAAGAATTAATATGTATAAAAAAGGCATCAATTCTTTTTCCAAATAAATTAAATTCGTGCTATTTCTTAAAAAAAAAAAAAGTATTGTATCCAATTTGAAGATATTAACTAAGTCTAAACTATGAACTATATCTAATTTCTAATAATTTTGAATAAAAATCTAAAATCTAAGAACAAATAGTTGCATCATAATGGTCCTTTTGTGCTCAAGAAAAAATTATAGTCACCCAAGATGGATTTTCTTTTCGCAATAATTGATTACTTCGCGATTGCATAATGCCTAATTTAAAGAATCAAAAATAAAGAATCAAAAATATCAAAAAATTGTATTAAAAAATTATACGAGATAAATAAGGAATAAATATTAGACAGCGTTCGCCACGGTTTTCGTCAATGTGATATCACGTAATGTAGTTTGGATTTTTCTCTTTCGCTCTTTTTTTCTGTTACGCTGTACGTATTGTTAGACGTGCAAATATTTGACATGTTAAGAGCAAACGTCGCGCAGCCTGATGCACGTAAACAAACACATGAAACATCCTTAAACCTTATCAAAAGGCAGACTCTTTATCTTTGAAGATTGTAATCGAATCAAAAAAAAATTCCAAACTGTATGCGGTACTGGCCTTAATTGCGATAGATTTCTCGTGTGCGCTCGCCGCACTAAACTCACAAAAATAATTTTGCAATTGCGAATCAATTTTTATCGCAAAGCGAAATTGCACCATTCAGCTATATGATAAAAACTGAATTGAAAGCATCAACTGTTTAAAGACAAATGTTAACCAAACTATCGCATAGAATAGCACAAATTAAATCTCATTATTATGTAATTCTTATTGCAAATAATTAGAATCATCTATATAATTTTATCGATTAATTTTTTAATCAAAGCTGTATGTACATAGCATATTTGTCGTAACAATCAAAAAGATGAATGATTAATAATAAAGTTAAATATGAAATTGTGAATTAAAATGTTTTAGTTATATCGTGATACGATATTAATAATTGAAAGTATCCATTTAATGGCAAATATGAGTAAATTATATTCGCAAGAAGTAGCAAATTAAATTTCGTAATTGTGCAATTTTTGTAATGATAATCTAAATACTTAGCACCATCAATAATTTTAATCAAATACCTATATAAATGTAATTAACATTAAAAATGAGAAAATAAATGATTAATAAAAAAATTGATTTAATATCGAAGGTGAATGTGATTTGCTCTTTCGCTGTAGTAACATCCGACGCGAAGGGGAGATTTAAGAAATCGACGTTTCTAGTTTCTGGAACTTTTTCACGGTTAACGGAGCAACTTTGCGCAACTCCGAGTTAAACTTTTTACATTCGGAGAAGTCTGTGTAAGTCTCGAATGGTTTGCACGGTGTACAGGCTGTTGTTCGAGAGGGCAAGTCGTCGGTTTTTTTTTTTTTTCGTTTCACGCACGGACCACGTAGAACCATAAGAGTTAGGGAAGGATTACCGTCGGCGTTTTTCAGTTTGCCGATATCGCATCCCGATTATTCGGCAGCACGCCGATGTACCAGATGCTCTCAATAACTCACGATATTCTTTTTAACTCGGCAAGAAGACAACAGTCGATATTTTATAATCAAATCTCTATTCTAAAATAATTAACATAAATATTTCCAATCGTTCAATTTTTAATCTGACGCGTACCGATTATCGCTTGCTAAAATTTTTCAACCGCGAGCGGAGCATCGGGACGGATTTCTTAAAATGTATCTAGCTCGTTGGACCCATCATTGTCTATACTTTCGAACGAACGAATCCGCCGGAGCTATTTCTCCGGAATATCCGTGCGCGAAATGCGAACGAGCGCGACGAAGAAGAAGAGAGAGCGAGAGGAAACGCGACGGATTTTACGAACGGCCGCGAGATGCGGGAGGACAGAGAGAGACGTGTGGAGAGAAAGACGCGAGCGAGAAGGGGGCGAAGAAACGGTGCTCCTGGGACTCGTTGCCACCCCATTATAGCGTTTGCTCTTCCATTTCACGCCGCGGAATGGCAAAAGCGCGTGCCCCGCTTTTCCTGCGGGCGTTTGACAACCCCCGACGATATCTCGTGTCGGCCTAGCCGGAGCCGCGCGCCGACTCGCGCGGGTGCCATTCGTCAACGGCGTCACAATTACCTCTATTGTGCCACCTCGCATTTGTATATCGCATATCAAGTGTCTGCGAACGAAGAGAGAGAGAGAGACAGAGAGAGAGAGAAAGAGAGAGAGAGAAAGAAAGAGGGAGACAGAGATTTTCTACCGCACATTGGTAGCGGTTTAGTCGCGATGTAACTGCGACTATCTATTCTACTGCAGCACTTGAAAATACTTTTTCTTTCTCTCTTTTTAGTATTTCATGTAGCTCGATAGTATTTTTATAACTCTTATAATATTACCTAACAAGTATATTTATCATCATATGTATACGTAATATTAAATTTTATAAAAAAAAACCGATGCCATGAAGTTCGAATTAAATCTGAGAATATTCATTCTATGCTAAATTTTGTCGCAACGTTTCAAGCTTTATAAAAATCTTATCAAGTTATAAAATATTAAGAAAGAAAAAAGGAAAATTATATGTACATATATGTATGTATTATAAATAACTTAAAATTATAATCTTCGTTATAATTGTACTAACAAGCGAGTTTAATTTAATCACATTTAGCAAATTTTTAAAGAGTTCTATTTTATCTTACATTTGATTATTTATGAATATAAATAAAATATATAATGCAAAAAAAAATGGAAAAATTCGAGAGCTAAGAAAGGATAAAAATTTAATTGTGTGTGCTAATTGATGAAAAATAAACAAGTATATGTATTAAATGAACTAACACCTACTGCTTTCATCCTAGAATCAGTGACGAACAATAACTCGTAAACAAACATAGATAGACAAAAGATCAGAAACTGTAGAGAATTCTATCATATACCTGCGGAACGCGTGGCCAAACGGAATTCAACAGCTTCTAGATACGTGACTGTTTTATTGTCTTGCAATCTCAGCATTCGAATTCTACAGCGAGCGACGACAAGAAGAAAAACATTATCATAAAATAACTAAAAATATTAGATAACCATGGCATATGTCCGTCACGTAGTCAAAAGTGTCGAAGCCATTTGCTGAAAGATTTCCGTAAATCCCCAAATCTTTCGACGCCTCTCACGGTCGTATGGATTCCATTCTGTTAAATTGTGTCCTGGTCAATTAAGTCTCGAGCTGAATTCTTCTGAAGTCGAGTATCCAGCCGAGTCGCCTCGTGAACGCTCTCTTAAATCCTCCTGCCCATCCTCGGTATTTTTTTACGTCAGTCATATAATTCTCATCGAGTCGGTTCGAGACTGAACTCGCGACGCCGATGATAAATCGTTTAACACGACGAAAAACTACAGATGTCTGATGACGTGCTGCGAGTCGAATCGCGTAACACCAAACACTTTCATGGACTTTTTGTATCTCGAGGGTTTCCGCTGTGGAACAGCGCAGGTCAAGGTTTAACCTGAGGCTCGACAATGTATCAATCTTGCCGTTGATCTTGCTGCTGTCAAAACACTCGACCGTAATGAAGAGTTCTCTAGTCATGGATAGGTGGAGTCCATTTCACACAACAAACAGTAACATTTTCTAATGAAGACGTTCAAGCTTACAGGCTGATGAAATCATTCGTCGTACTATGAGATGCGCGACGTCTTGAAAAGATCTTGGGCTTCATTAAGATAAGAAAAATCGTACGTAATAAGGAACTAATTATTTCACTTTTAATAATTTTTGATGTATTAGATCAATTTTCATAATCACATGATAGGAACAATAGGGATCGATGTCTTTACCTGAATGTTATTAAATCTTTCCTCTTTGTTGTTTACCTTTAATCGCGTTGATAAGAGGATTGTAGCCAGACGAAGGTGCCATAAAAGTAGTAGAAATCGCGTGCTCACGGAGGATCGCTCTCACGGAACGGAACGGAACCGAACGGCGGCGATTCGCGATGCGCGAACGAGAAAGCGCATGCATGAGGCCGTCCCTCACGAAATTGTAATGCACGCCTCGCGTTTTTGTGTCGTGGTGAGAGGCTCTGCCATGCGGCTTCTGCCCGCAATATAACCATAAAACGCAGATAATTGCCGCTGGAAGGTACGGGACGCTCGTTTCAAGGTACTTAAGGTGCGTACTTACTGCACGCGCGTGAGGTAAAATGCAAATAGGAGAACAGAGAAGAAGAGAGACGGCGACGAAGGAGAAGAATTGGGGTGGATTCTGCGAAGCGCCTGATGGGCGAAGTGCATCAGGCGAGGTATAATTCGGGATTTGGGGCAAAATAGTTTGAATTTCATGTTAATCCCGATAGCGGTTAAAGATTGTCCATGAGGTAGGGGAGAGTGGGTATGAAAGAGCCGAGTCTTGAACCAATCAACATTGCAGAGAAGAGGTAACAATGCTTTCAATTTAACACGCCTTTTTTAAGAATAGGTGCGTAGCGGTAAAAAAAATAGCTATTATTCACAAACATCTGCGTCGGTTATAAATCTGTCGCATTATATCATTTCAAAGAGTTTAAGGAAAATTTTATGGCTCTTTCAAGACCTGGCTCTTTTATACCCATTTTTCCCCACTCTGGAATTTTACTTTAAAAAAGAATATCCGAAGTTTATAATTTCAAAATGTATCTTTTGAAATACTATGTAATACTATGAAATACTATGTATCTTATGTAAATACTACTTTTAAACAAGTGCCTGAAATTATCCGGAAATATCTGGAAGAAACTATATTAAATGTATAAATAGTGTACGAGTAAATATTTGAAATGCAAACCTGTCAGACTATTGGTATTTCGATTTTAAATGAATGGCGAGATATTTTCATTGAGATCGTAGAGCTTATATACCTGCCTTCTCAGAAAAATGCCTTTTCAGAAGAATGCCTTCCTCCGCGAGAATGTTCTTACTTACACGCTAAACCGATATATAAATTTACGATTCTGTTGAATTAAAAATGACTAATGTTGTCACCTTCGATTGCTAAAATCAATCAATCTCTTTAGCGTCGTTGGCGTAACGTTGTTAGTATGTCAGTCAATATAGAATATCACATGATTTTTTTATGTATACGATACATTGTATGCATGAATAACAGATTTAAAAAATCTACAGATTCTCTAAAATATCTTACTTTACATCGTTGTGCAGTCATTTTCAGAAACATTTGCAAACTGGCGTATAATCTCCAGTTAGAAATCAGAGAAACGTTTCTAACGAAGAACAATCAGGAGCTGCATGCACAATCGAGATACTGTAACGCATGCAAACATCAAAGGTAATATCGTACACGACAATTAATTAATTATGAATCGTACCGAGAATCTCAAGTCGACAACAGAGCTCATTTATTGGCGACGTTGAATCCGCGCTGCCGACAGTTTCGGTATTGCATGCTGCAACAATGGAAAGAACATCTCTTTCATCAAAGAGCTATCTCCTCATATGCATTTATGTCAAGCGGGGAAATTGAACGGATTTTCGACGGCTGTATACCGAATTACGGGCCCGCGAAACATAGTGAGAGCTAATTCTTTCTTGTCGCGTGTGTTGATTCAGGACGCGTTCCGTGCGAACGGATGAGACTTTCGTTCGAGTCCGGTGAAAAATCGAGGTGGACGATGAGAGGGAGTGAAGGAGGGAAGGAAGGGGATTATCTCACAAATATTTGAGAGCAATTAGATGTTTGCTCGTCCGTTACCGTGTTTACATGGCCGTATCTAGACCGCTGTGGAGACGTGTTTATGACCGCGCGCGATATGCACGAAAGAACTTCTCGTTAAGTACGTAACTTTGTCACGTGGCTTTGTAATCCGATTTCTTAATCGAGCACTTGAAACTGAAGATTAAGTGTTCATGGGCAAAGCTCGGCCACGCGAATCGCAATCGCGATCTCTGCAAAATCGTTTCTTTAACATCAAATTGACATTCAGACAAAAGATTTATTGATACAAAATAATCTGCATCTATATATTTTAAAATATTTTAAAATTTAACAAATGTACTCTTAGAATACAAAATACATAATATCAAAAGAAAATACATAATACATAATATCAAAAGAATGTTTAAAATTTTTTTAGATGTCTTTTGAATTTCTATATTGTTTCAACGATAATGTTTGAATTTTTTTAAATCAGAACTTAATTAAATTTAAATATTTGTGTTTTACTTTTTTTTATTGAAAAAAGTATTGGAACGGATAACCATATTTTTGACAATTTATTTGGTTTTAGTTTTATTAACAAAACTATCGATATAATCCAAAAAGAATATATTTATGGGTTTTATCATTTTATCGCTTATATGATGAACAAAATATTTATACGTACTGATAAAGTTTGATGAAATATATTAGAAACGTCATGTATATTCTAAAATATAATTGTTCTCATCTCTCAATTAAAATTTAAATTGTTTAATTGTGATACAATTTTCACGTAAATTGCGTTACATTACATTTAGTCAATTGCAAGATAAGATAAAAATAAAGTGGGACCACGAAAAAAGAAGTGAATAAATCGAGATATAAAATGATTCCGACGGCGCGCGCTTCATCATTCATTATTCATGTTGTTGAATTCATTTTTAACAAGTTAAAATCAATTTTATGTAGTAAAAAATAAAAAGAGAGAAATAGCCTTCAATATACATATAATTTACAGTATACATATATAGTCTGTCGAATTTTGATAGATAACAAAATGCTTTTGATATCTATCAATTATGCTGTGAAATGAGCCAATTGATATTCATCAAATTTAATATTAATTTTGTTGAATTTTGACCAATTTTAGCTATATTTACTTGAAAAAGATGTAAAAAAAACTATATCTATACCTTTTATTTCATACATAATAAATTTTATTATAATTTCAAAAATTTTTACAGTAAATAAATTTATTTCTTTTAGAATAGATATTAGAATAGATATAATAGAATTTTATACAAAATATTCAGTTTCACATAGCATATCGAAAAAGATAATTGCGAAGAAATTAAATGTTTAATTTTTCTATCTCAAGTCAATTGTTTTTTGCTATTTCGATGGTTTTGTTCATTTCAAATTTTACAATTAATTGTTTTTGTATACAAAATTTTCAAGAAATATTAAACTATAAACATGTCAAGAATGTATTTTTTTAGTGTTCGAAATTGGTAGCATTTGTTATTCATGCAATTGCATATTTTTCAAGTTAAGATTAAATTTTAAATTTCTATTTTTGTGTGCTACATCTTTTTTTTTTTAATTTCTCGAAGGTGGACACGAAGAAGATTCAGTGATGCTAGAAACATGTTTTACTAACCTGGTTTAGGTTGACTTTGATACGACGGCCTTTTCATCCACTCGTACGGGCTCCTTCTCCCCTGGATTCTGTGGGATGGGTATAATTGGTGGCGTCTCGATGTGGATGACACTTCTCTTGGTGTGGACGATATATCTCTCGATGTAGACGGCATGTCTCTAGATGTGGATGGTAGGTTCATGCCTGTCGATAGCAGATTTATACTGCCGGATGTGGACGATAGGTTCATGTTGCGAGACGTGCAGGACAAGTCTTCGTACGGCACAATATGGAAATTCGGCGATGTTGTAGGTGAAGCGCTGTTATTGCTGTTGTTGCTGTTGCTGCTGCCGTTGATGCTACCGTTCAGGCTGCCGTTCACACTGCCGTTCATACTGCCGTCTACGTTGCCGTTCATTCTTGCGGTGGTCGCTGATGGATACTGATTACGGACGGTCTCGATGTTCACATTTCTGATGCTCCACTTCAACATCCGTCGCTTGTAGGAAATTTCATAGTCCTGTTCCCTCGGCGGTATCTGCGACTGAAGATACTGCGGGGGCGAGTTTTGTTGGAAGAACTGCGGCGGCGAGCTCTCCTGCAGGTGGTGCTTCGGCAACGACCGCTGGAGAACGCGCTGCTGCGGATTCGGCTGGGTATGCTGCTGCGGCGGAGAATTTTGCTGCAACTGCTGTGGCGACGAAGTGGTCAATTGTTGACTGTGCTGCTGACAGAGCTGAGGCGGCGAGTTCTGCTGCAGGTGCTGGTGATGGGGCGACGGATGCTGCTGGCACAGTTGGGGCGGCGAACTATGCTGGAGGTGCTGCTGCGGGGACGAGTGCTGATAGAGCTGCTCGGGCGGTGAATTCTGTTGCAGATGTGGCTGGGACAAGTGCTGCTGGATGCGCTGTTCAGACGGTGAATGTTGCTCCAGCTCTTGCGTGTGATGCTGCTGCTGCGATTGCGTCTGAAAGTGCAGGTGTTGCGGTTGATACTGCAGATACGGCGGGTACTGAGTGGTGTAGTGCCATCCGGGCAGCATCTCGGGGTGGTTAAAAAACTGCGGAGGGATTGGACTCGGCTGATGCTGGGGGTGCAACGCCGGCGTCGCGGGTATGGCCCGGGACGGATACCCGTACCAGTACTGGGTCCCTTCAATGGCGGCGGGGGCCGCAACCGCAACCGCGGCGTGCGGCTGGACCTGTTGCGTCGACGTTTGCTGATGCGTCTGCTGCATTATCAATTGATGTTGCTGCTGGTTGTCAGCGACCTGTTGCTGCTGTTGACGATACGCGAGACTCGTCTGATTATAGTGCGGCATCATGTTGGCAATGTTGCTGAGATTTGATATGGCGTTCGAGGACTCTCCAGAGATAATGTCGTCACGAAACGATGGCATGTCGGTTCCTGCGAACTTGAACTTGGTTTACACGATAGGAGCTGTTTCTTTAAACACAAAAGTAATTTCTGCTCCTGTCTCTTTAAACACAAATAACTTCCGTTTCTGCTTCTTTAAACACATGTAACTGGCATCACCAAAAAATCTTGTAGATTAATGTGAATTGTTATACATCCACGATACACTTAGTGACACAAACAACGAAAATCGGCACAGTTGAAACGTTACAAACGTTATTATTAGCGCCCGACGGACGCGTGTTGCCGATATCGATATTGAACTGACAACGCAACTCCAACGTTTACTAACTGAGAAGTAAATCCAACAGACACACTCTTTGGTGGGGACCTGCGGTAGGCTCCGCCCCTACCAGCGGCATCGAACGACCAATCTACATCCGGCACCCAACGTAATGGTGTCCAACGAGAACGTCGCCGAACAGTAGGAATGTCGCCCGCCTACAAAAAGAAAACCGGAGAAAGAGAGGGAAGCCGACTCTTGTAGCTCCACCTTCTCGATAAGGCACGCTGTTGCTGGCTTTATGTATGTATTTTTGAAGAACTCGTCAACTCCATTATGAAGATAGACTTGATTTTTAATCTTCTAACGGCAGACGAAAATTAATTCTTACTTGTTTATTACATTTAAATTTGTTTATCGCGCTGAATTATAAAGTGTGATGTCCAGAAAATATTTTAACACTTGATTTAATTACGTAAATTTATTTACTGTTTAAGTTGGACAGGTTGTAATTAAATCTGCTGATTTAGAATTTTAAGATATTGAACTTTGTGATCTTCTGGACAAGTCCTGTGATGATAATGATGATATCAATCAAGTAACTCAATTTTCCATTGTACATAATTATTTTCACTTGCGGCGTCAAATAAAAAAAATTGCTTAAATTCTTACTTCTTTCATTCTTTCTTTTTCTCAATTGCTTACATTTACAAAAAATTTTAAAGTAGTAAGATAATATTTATGCATTTTAATATTTATTAATTTTGTTTTTTTTTAATTGAATCAGATAAGAAGATAAAGTTTGTAATATTCTTTAATTTTTGAATGATGAAAAATATGATGAAAAATTTTGCTATTTGCATCCACATCGTGCTGGGTTAGCATTAATGTTTATTGTATAATATAATTATTGCATGACATATTATTTTATACTATATAATACTGCTATAGTATAGCAACATTATTGTAAACTAATGTGATTATTTCTAAAAAAAAAGATACTTTTAATCGTTATTTCGAAGTTTAGTAACATTATTGTAAACTAATGTGATTATTTCTAAAAAAAAGAAGACACTTTTAATCGTTATTTCGAAGTTTAATACATTATTAATAAAATATATAGAATACATTATATTTATATATATATCATAATTTTTTTTAAATTTGATATTAATAAGAATAGTAAGTTGATATCTTAGCGGCACATAAATCACGGCACGGTACACGAATCATATATCTACAATATCCACAGTATCTACAGTATTAATCGGTGCATTAGCGTAATATATTATTTTATTGCGTAGTCGTAACAAAATCGTATACCGATTCCGAGATGTATAACACTTACAAACCATACGGGAAGTTCATAAATCATTTCGCCGCTTAGATGATTTAGAACCGAAAACTCAAGTTTATCGCGGCTGCGATTAAGATCGATAATCATTGTTTATTACGTTTACTTAAGTTGAAGTGGGAATGTGTTTAATAAAAGAGAATGAGTGTGTAACCAACTACTTATACTGAATGATGCTGATAAGTCAATGATTGTCTTACTTTACTCTAGCGCATAACGTCCGATAATCTTGAATTTTTGATTTTATAAGAAAAAGTGTTTTCTATTAATGAACCAGTTGTAATTTTAGGACCACGTAATCCTTTTCAACGGAGCTATACACTCGAAAGTCGTGCAATTAAATATATTACATACATATATTGCAGTGTATGGATAGTAAGAGATCTACTGATCAAAGTTAATGTTAAAGTGGAATTGAGTCATCGGCGTCGAAATTAAAATAAAATTGTATTTCGAAAGGATTGAAAAGATCTAGTCACAACAATTGGTCTAGATCTTATTGTGTGCAGCCGCGAGAAAAATACCTATTGTAGAACCAGAATTTGTTATGGACGATTTTATCCTTTACCGCCGACATGTATGATTTATAGTAGCAGTAAAAAAAAAAGTGAAAATTACGACCACATTCCGTTGTGTCCTTCCTTCTAGTTTGCCTTTCTTGGAAAAAAGTGATCTGGTATAATCAGGACAAAGATAGTAACGGGTTCAATCACAATGTAAGACCTTTTGTTGGTAGGTAAGTTACGAGCGTTATTTTCGAACAGTGTTCCAATAACTGGTTAATAAAGAAATGGAAGAATAGATTTTTGAATAGTTACTTCTCAATTTTTGTTAAATCTCGTTTTGTTTTTTTGCAGTTTTGTTTTTACGATGTGATTATGCATAATTAGATATATAGTCGTTCCATAGCCATTTGCTAGAATGTTTTATTGCAAATGCATTTTACATCATTATGTTCCATGAACATAATATTAATGTTTGTATTAAGTAGCTTTGCAAGATTGTGAATATTTTTTTGTATTTCAGTTATTAATATTAATATAAAATAAAATAATAATGAAAATATTGCAATAAATCACAAAAGGCACGTATGTAATTTGTGGTAAATTTTTTTTTCTTAAATTTGTAATTTTAACAGGATTTCTTAGATTTCCTGAAATATGTATCATCATTATACCTGACATTTTATATTCAGAAGATTAATAATAAGATTTGCAAATCTTGCGAATAAATTTAATAAATGTGTATTTTTCCGCATAAGTGATTATACGATTATCGAGTATAACTTTTTGTTGTAATAATGAGGCTCAGCATCCGGCTAATGTGCGATGTCAAGCATTTCACGTTTATTTTTATTGGGGTAATTTAGGTACAGCAATATATCTATTTGTTGGATAGAATTGCGAATATCGAAAAGTACCTCTTTTGTTAATAATGGGGCATTGATTGTATGATTTACCACTATCAACAAGAAATACAAAGATGCTGTCATAAAATGCATTTCCGTATTTCTTGCTGATGCCCTACAATTTTCTCAAAAGTGAATGATCCTCGATTCAATAAATATTTCACAATAATGCAAATATATCATCCAATGAGGGATGACACTGAATAATAATTCAGACTATTCACCGCTATAAAAGTTGTTTTAAAATAATAATTTCTCCTATTGACAAGACTTATTTTATAATCCTATATCTAAAAAAGTGAGAACCATAAAATCTATTTTTTGTCAGGAAAGCATTTCAAAAGTTGAAAATCATTATCACTTTCAAGACAAATTTAAAATGCGTTTAATCCTTTCACCAAGTCGCAAAATCCAGTATATTTAAAAAAAATCACGTGATAACCGTTTCTGATAACCGTTATACCAAATAGGGCTCATTTTAAAGGAAATTGTTTAAAAAATATTAAAGAAATGTTAAGTAATAAGTATTATTATGAAATAAAAAATACTTGGTAAGATCCAGAAAATTTGACACAATACATAACATTAAAAGAGCGTGGCAATTACTCAAATACAATTCTAGTAATATAAATTAATATAAATAAAATTCTCTCAGACCTAGTATCATACTCTTATTTTATAACTTCTTATTACAACAAAAGAATAATCTTTTTTTTAACACTTGACAACGTTTTTTTATCATTATCAAATTTGGAATAAATATTGATTATTTTTATTTTCTATGCTTTACATTTTATCCAAGAAAAACATATTTACATATTTTAAACATACATTTAATTCTGATTTTCTAAAACAATTAAATTGTGAGAGAAAAAGGAAAAAAAATTATAATTTCACAAAGCAATCAAATTAAATAATTAATAAAAGTAATTTTTAAACTACGTAAACTATATAAAATGTTGATCGTATGAAGATTGAAGTATGAAGGTAGTCGCGAAAAAGACGTCTTTTTTTCTGTTTGAAACTCCTGAGTTTTTTCGAGTTTTTAAAGCCACCTAAAAAAACCTTTTTTTTTAATTCGTCATGGATCCGTTTTTTCGTCCAGCATGTTTGGATATTTTTTTCTTAGTTATTCTAATATTCATTCTAAATGATTGATCCTTTATTATCTTAAAAATGAAAAAAATGATAACTGTATAGAATCGATGATAGCTTTAGTATAGTGACACATGCTTTAAATAAATTGTTTGTTACCGTTTAAATAAGAAAGTAATTTTCTATACTATATAAAATACTTTATAGCATTTCCACTTGTAAATGGAAATACTTTTAAATAATTCTCAAGAATGATTTCGAGATAAAAAGCAACCGTTTGCTCACACTAAATGCGTTTTTCGAAATTAAAATGACTATTAGCTAAAAGCACATCAATTATTCCTTAAAAAAGTTTCAAAACTATAGTTTAGAAGTAATAACTTATGTAAAGTTTAACCAAATTAATTTTTTTTAATCACGTATACGAGTCGAAAAAAGCAGGAGCATCTTAAAAAAATAGTTACGATCGCCTCGATTGAAAAATTTATGAATGAATGATAGAAAGAGAATCTTTCTCTTTCTATTCTCTCATTCATAATTGTATCTCCTAAAAATAATAAAATAAGATTTCCTGTATTGTTTTTTATTATAATTTTTTTATAACGGATTGTAATTTGCTCATGTGATGACTTACAAAAGATAATTTTCCGAGAATGATTCTTGGATGCTACAGTTACACTATAGAAATTTGGTATACTACAGAAACATCTCACCGGAAACTAAAAAGATGATTGTCACTTCCTTTTTTAATATTTCTCAGTTTTCTTCTCACTTTTTTCTTTTTCTTCTCCTTTCCTCCTTTCTCTGAAAAAAACTGACTGCGATGGTTTTTTATGCTACCGGTCACATTTGTTATGCTTTCTTTGCTTTTCTTCCTAGAATCCATTCAGTTCATACAGTTTTTTGCTTCAATTATTTGCCTATTTGAAAGGTAGAATATTTTCTGCGGTCGTTTTAAAAAAAACTCTTTATTCATTCAGTTTTATGGAATCTATTTTTTCCATACACAATGTGCCAGATGTGTTCTATTATTTGATGTAATTTGTCTTGCTATGTGCGTGATATAAATATTCGACATAAAAATGTTGCGTTAATTTTTCATTTTTCTTCTATTATAATCTATTATAATTCTATATCTTTTTTTAATCAAGATTACATTCGTATCCTCTTTGTGATCTGTCTTTAAAGGGTTTATATCCTAGGTTAGTCATAAATATTTCAGTAATTTAGTCAGTTACAATTAGCCTCTCTTCCTAACAGTCACTTTCAAACAGATACTAAACTTTATATCATACCAATAATATTTAGTAAGGACAGATTGAAAGGTAAAATTGTCAATTTATTGAGCTTATGCCATTAGTCAGACAATAAAATACATGATTACTACACTTGTCTCGTGGCACATTTCTTTATTACAGATTGTATTACATTTCTGTATTACAGATGTAATTTATAAATTTATTAGTGATTTTTTGTTACAAAATTTTTGGTATCCTTAATATGTGCTTGAAAATATTAATCATTGACCATATTAAGTGTTTAAAAGTTATCTTTTATAATAACATTTATAATAACATCAGGCAAAACATCTCGTGATAATCTTCGTGGTAATCTTGTCTCTGTCAGCGAATGAATTTTTTCATTTCTTTACGTATTATCTGCAATAAAATTTCATCAAAATCTACAATTTCTTTTAATTAGAAAAACAAATAACAGAATTAAAAACCTAGTAGAAAATGACAAAACTCGAATAATAATGTAAATATATAATTTTAATGTTATTATTAAAACGTAATTAATGAAGAGTCTATCGCAATCAGCAATATATGCAGTTTTCATAATTTTTAATTTAATAATATTTAACTTCGGTGATTTTTCTTTATCTTTTTATTTTTGTGACTTTGTAACTTTTAACCTTCTGCCTATTAATTTATAAATTGTATCTTCTATCTATCATTTTACGACTCGTAACTTTGTGCCATTGGATATGGGAGAATAAATAATTTCTCTCTCTTTTATCAAGATAAACGTGCGAAAAAGACGGAAACTTGAACAGGATCGAGGATAACTCGATATATTCATCGCGTTGTGCACAACAGAGAGTTATAGTTACGTGAGGCTACGGACATTAATTGGCGGACATATTCGTTGCTTCGCCGAGTCGGCTTTAATGATCAGCCCGTAAAAATGTTTTCCTATTTTTATTTTTTTATGATGCCATAAACACTTCGCCGCTGAAGACGTGCATAGTGCCTGTTGCAGCTTATTTATACGATATCTTTTCGTATCATTTATAATTAATTTAAATAAAAAGATACATATATATATATATATATATATATATATATATGCATAAAATGTAATTAAATAAAAAATAAATATATACAAATGAACAAATTTATTCTGAAGAATTTTCTTATTTTACTTATAAAAAAAACAGATCTTGCTATGGAATGTTCAACAATTTTCGCAAACTTATTTGATCTCTCAAACCACAAATATATGTAGCAGTATGCAACGATATAAGTAGTTGTGATAGCTGAATTATTTTTCTCCACAAACATCTCAGCAATTTAATTTTGTTTGAACGCGTTCTTATAAAATCGTGCTGCTTTCGATTTTTGTACTTTTCACTTTTTGTCTGTGTGTTAACTATTCACAAAGCTTGAAAGCGCCGTGGTTTATTTTCGTCAAAAGCTCTATCATCTCCAAAAGAGTCAGAATTTCTGGAGTCAGAATATTTAGTTATACTGCAGCGCGGCGACTGTGTGAAGCACAACCTCTCGATTATAGCACCTGCGGGAAACATGATGGCACATTGGAGCGCGCCGCAACGTCTCATAACTTTACATAAAATTAGTACCTAAAAGCCCTTCGGCCTCGAGGGCCGTGGAAAGCTCTCGCACCGGCATTATGGCCGGTCGGAAATTCAAACGTTTAATCGGCGAGCATAACATTAGATCCTGGAAACGCTTAATAACATAACTGAGAGATTGCCAAATTTTACCTCAAATATAATTCAAGATTTACTAAATGCTAAATTAAAAAAAAAAGGAATAGAGAACGCGTGTAAGAAAAAACTTTAAATATTTTTTTCGCGTTTTACATTTTTAATTATATTGCATTGCTTCGTATTAATTTTAGAATTCAATATTATTTAATCGTCTATCATCAAACAGAATATTGAAAATCAAATGACGAACCTCTGTTCAAATTTAAAACTAAAAAATTATGTAAAGAAAATAATTCTTGAGATTTTTATATACTCTCGTTATTAAAAGTTTACATCACACGTTGCACTTTATTTTGGATACTTTATAATTATCCATATTAATGTATTTTTAACATTTGAAATCGTGTTTCCATCAAACTTTGTGTACTTTGTCACTCGACGCTGTCGAAGAAATGATTTAAAAGAATAACGTAATTATTACGCACAACTGAATATCTATGGTATGCGCTGTGTCATATGTGTCACAGTTGTGGCATGATCGCGCTTGTACGATATCTTGGTAAGCACACATGAGAGCTATTAATTGCGATTGCATAATATTTACGACGGCGTCTCGAACAGCGGCTCTCTATCTCATCCCGCATACATGTTGCGGGATATTTACCAGAAAATTACTCATTAGCAGGGCCGTCGGGAACGAATCCAATAAAGCTAATACAGATCCCTATAGTAGGTACGGAATGAATAAAAAAACATTTATGTTAAAATTATTATATAAATTTATATCAAAATCGTGAAGTAGTTGACGAGACCCTAAATGATGATACAATCTCCACGAAAATAATTGCGTTTCGAGAAGATGAATTGAAAATGTCTGTTTATTTTTTTGCATACGTTGAAAATTCCTTTGCTGAATTCTGGTACGTTCGTAAACCCAAGCGTAAAATTCGCCTTCAAGCTTAAGTTTATGCATTGCAAGGGTTGATCCCTAAATTGGAGATTTTTCTTTTAAGAAGAATTGTCCCGGGAACATCCGGAATGTATTTTATGTGGTTGATACTTTTCAGAGTTCAAATTTAGACATTCAGCAAGACATTAATTTGCAACCCGGCGCTCCCTATTGATGTATGTACCGTATCGCATGTTCGAATTTCAGGTCAGTAAGTCTGTGTTTTTTTTCTTCATTTTTTTCTAGCTCGAAACTCGCACGATATTCGAAAAAAGGGAAGGAAGTTCGAAGGAACAAAAGAATTGTGAACCAAAAGAGTTATCGGTATTGTGTTGGTGCTCGTTTCGTTATGCATTTTAACTTGAAAAGGACGGCGCTCCATATTTTTTCTTTTAAAGAAACTTATTTGAATCTGCACAAAGTGTGTGATTAGGAGGAAAAAAATACACGACGAGGAAAATGCTGTAACACGTCGGATTTCTAAGTCGATTATTTGTGTACGGTTTCGAATGGATTTTGAAATAAATTGCAGCTTTCCGCATCAAGCTATCCGTCGCTCTCGGCTTTCCGAGCCAAGCGAGGATCGTTTTTGGCACGCGAAATAACTCGTTAGCGCGTTTCCCACCGATAAGGCGACGTCGCGAGAAATGACGTATTATGTTTGCGGCAGATAATGCGTCGGACATTTCGTGAAACGCCCAATTAGTATCACATTTTTAATACTTCGCCGATAGGTCGCGTGAAAGTAAAAGCTTTATGGGAGCAAAACAGTTTAATTATTATTTATATCTGATAAATGGGATGACGCGTAGCTTTTCATCCCATTTATTCATGCTAACGCGAGTGATTACTAATGGAAGAGTCCTGGGTTCAAATCCTAGTGATCTCTCATTGCGCATACATCCCATTTCCAGCGGAGTCACAGAAGAACTTTTTAAGTCTAGTTGACAATAGGGATTATTATACCTAACTGCCCATCTATACTACTACTACTACTACTACTACTATCTGCTGTAATAGTATGTAAAACTATCCTTTACATATTATATGCTAGCTAATATGTAAAACTATCCTTTATGATAATTTTAAAGTCAGTAAGAATTTATAAATACACGCTTAAAAATGTAGAAATTACAATAATGTTCTACAAACATTATTATTCGCACGTGGCTAAATTTGCCTGCTATCAGCCAAATGTCTGCACATATCGAGTTTGAGCACTACTCTTCACTGATAAAGAGGAAAATTGATTTAACGGAATATTAAGTATCAGTTAAATATGCAGGAAAAAAATCTTTTCTTTTGAGCAAAAAATATGAAACAAAATTACTAATCATTTCTCTTATTTAATTTAAACGCAGCGGAGGCATTTTAAGATAAAGTAACACATTTTCGAAACTTGTCATTGACAAAAGCAATTTAAAAAATATAAACATTTTCAAATATATTTCGCGTGATATAACACACATGCAATGGATAATTTAGAAATGATTTATTACATAGATTTTAATAATATATTTACAAGTTTCATCAATAGTACAATTGTTTATTATAAATGAGGCCATTACATACAGACAATTATGTAGATTTCTCTCTCCTAATAATAAAATAACACTATAAAAGTCCGTGAAACATGATTCTGCTGTATGTTGTATATCAAAATTCAACTTTCATATACTATTTTTATATGATTAGATATATGTCTGCATTAGAAAACTGCAAACTCTTTTGTTCGAATTATAGAACTATTTGTTACAAATGTAGAATAGTTTGTTATAAATGATTTCATTATCATATTTATACGATATAAAGTACATTCTATTTACAATTGGTGATCATTAATCGGTAAAAATGATATAAATAAATAAATGTATAAAATTTTGTATAAAAGAGTAAACGTCCAATATAAATCTAATAAATTCATGTTGAATTTGACATATTTTCGAATATTTTGCCAAAAATACAATTAAAAGAATATGCACAAGTGCGATGTATGTATAATTCTCAACGTTTGTAACATTTTTCTTTTTTCATAAACTATTTGTTATGCAAGTTCGACTTAGATGCTTTTTAGATTCTGTATTATCGTCATTATGTATATACTATTTCTTTTAGCAATTATTGTAGAAGTAGACTCTTTCTGCACATAGTTATCTTCTTTCGGATATCACATAGTTTTTCACATTTATCAATTTCGGATCTTTACTTCGTCCAAGAAAAACGAAGTTCTGCTAGATGCACGAAATTATATAAATACAAATTATTTTTATGTCATAAAGCACAGTGCTGGCTGTGCATAATAAAGAAGTTTTAATATTGTGCGTTAATATTATGCTATCTATTTTTTAACAACAATATCTATGAGCATTAAGGGACCTTTATATATATATATATATATATATATATATATATATATTTATATATTTATATACATATATATATTCCAGGGCAGTCTTTACTCGCTTCATCGTACATTACCTAGTGGAAACCATTCAATAGTTTCGTTTGTTAAATCGAGACGTCCAAGTGGCAAACTTATACCACCAAGAAATTCATTCTCCTGCAAAGTATCGTGATTCCATATCGTTGCTTCAAGTGTTCTTTCTCTAATCACTTCTAAAGGCATTCTATACTCCAACTAGTGTAAAAAATAGGTTATTACAAAACTTATCACATAATTAAATGATTAATACATTTTTAACATATTAATGCTATTCATTTTATACATTAGTTGTATATGTTACATGTTGTTATAAGAAAAAATCTAACATCATTTACCATCTCCATGAATGATGGATGACAATTCTTTTTTACTACTTTCGTTTTCCGTTTCGTTGCTTTTGTAGGGTCGGGCTTGAGATATACCTTCACGTACGTATTCGGCTCTTGAGCATTAGCCACTTTGGGGAGTCCGCGAGCATGACAAACCATGACAGATAAGGTGCCGCGAACGTAGTGAAGAGCCAACTTGATCTGACCACTTTGTACGTTGTCTCTGACTCTCTTCTCAGCCCACCAATTATTTCCAACTGTTAATATTAATAATAAAAACTACATTTAAGTATTATTCCACATTACAATTAAAATTGTTATACAATACTTTCAAATAAATTATATTTATGATAGAACATAATTTCATCAAATCAGATATTATTCTCTTTTACGTAATATAATAAATATATATATATATATTTACTCTAATCGGTGTAATATTTTATTCAATTTAGTGTTATTTGTATTATTAATTAATTAATACAATTGTTGTTGCTTAAGGATTCTCAGTCTGGATTGCTCAATATAAAAAGTATTTACAAATAATAATAATATATTTGAAAAATTCAAAATATACCTTTAACTTTGCGTAAACGAATATCAGGATTCTTTTGGTCTCGTAATAGTGGATGGAAGAAAGTGTACACCAGATCACTTTGAGAGATTTCTGGTGCCATTTTGAATAGACTTACAAGAAACTTTTCTATATCTGCTCGCCGTTTATCGGCTACCTGCTTAATATTAGAACGTCCCACACTAATTCCACTTGGTAAACTGTAAACAAATAAAGAGAATAAATTATTCTCGCAATGCGAATGAACAGAATGTTTCTATATTCGTAAACATCCCCATATTCGCGCTTTGGAGGATTAAGACATCGTTTCGTAAATAAACAGACATAGCAGAAGCCAAATAGTGGGTCACATTAAGCAGTCACATTGTGAGATCTCTTTGTACGGTAGCAGGAGGAAGAATGAGTGTTTCAAGTGTTTTAATTTGAATAGAATATTGTATTTATTAATATATTCCTACGTTTAATGAATTGTGCCACGCTCGCAAATTAATCATTGCATGACTAAGATTGTTAAATATGAGATATGTCTGACTCTAATATCAGATGATCTGAGATAACACATATCAAAACGACATTGTGCGCGAAGAGCTATTGCGTTTAAGATATGGTTCGTATGACATATTGTCTTCATTCTGAGTCCGTGCTTTTAGTCGTGAAAAGTATTTTGACTTGTAACACGTAACGCGTAAACAGTTTTTCTGTAAAGCTGTAATTAATTCAACTAATCAAGTCAATCTCTTGATATTGCTTTTTTCTAAAGCAAGTACGGACGATGATAGTTGTTTTGACAGTTCTGTATTGTAAGTATATAAATTATTTTTATATTATATTTATTATTTTATAATAAATTGCAAAAAAATAATTATCATTTCATTGCATGTCATTTTATATAAAGAAAATTAATATTGCGAGATAAAACAAAATAAAAATATAACTTTTTAGGATATAAATTATGTTCAATAAATATATCTGATTCTTAAAAGAGAGGAATCACAACTTATTAATATATCAAAATTTTCTTTTTATAAACGTAAGTAATTTTATATGATATTAATATCTTTGTTTAGATTATATAATATTTATATATGTTATTAGTAAAATGTGGAAATGTTATCTATATAATAGATAATTTAAGAATTTATTTAAGACTTGAAAATCTTCAATACAAATTTAATTAATTTCCAAAGGTTCAATACTAAATTTTGGAATAAAATGGGTTTCCTAAAACGATTTCGGGCACGACTATCGATGGAGAAAGAAGCGGCTAAAATTCCAGAAATGACGGGCCTATATCGGAGGGTATCGTTTTCCGAGATGGCAATTCAGAAAAATGCAGAAGTCTCTGCTGCACCTTCTTCAATCACAAGTGATTCAACGACAAGTGACGATAACGAAACAGTACAATGTGACCATTCAAAAGTAAATCTTACAAGTCAATCATCATCAGCATCATCATCATCAATTATTGATTCGGAAGAAATGATGGTAAAAGATAATGATAAAGCACAGATAAATAATTATATATTTGAAAATGTAAAGCCTTCTACTTCCAAAGATGCAAACACAAAAGAGCAATTAACACGCGGTGAGGAATCAAATAAGATAACTAAAGATCAAAATGATATGTCGTATACAAAAAGTCCTATCAGTTCAGATAACGAGTTAGTGATTTAATAAAAAGAAAATGTTAGATAATGCATGTACATAAAGATATCTTGTATGTAAGATGGATATTCTGTCTCGATTTGAATATTTCTGTTTATCATTTTATATCTTTCTATATATATATTTACTTAAAAAATTTGCCTTTATTATTTTTATATACTATATTCGAAATTAAGATATAATTTAATTATATATAAATTAAATATCGAACACGTTATTGTATATTACATATTTATAATGTTATATCAATGTAATACTTATAGAAAGTATTTTAGTAAATGAAAAAAAAATATTAATGTAACTTTTGCATTAAAAATTAATATGTTCGTAAGATTGTGATAATCTTATAATATTATGCTGTATTAAGAATTGCAAGATAAAAATAAAAATAAGAATATGAAAAGGAGAATGTGCGATTGATATATGTATATTTACCTGGTTACTTTAGCGAGTGGAAAATGTATGCATAATTTCTGATAAAATTCACAAAACTCTTTGTACGATCGAAATAAATATGTCGGGTCCGGTTGGCCCTTCCGTTGTATACGTAAAATATACATGTAATATTTCTCTGGATCGTAACGTTTTTGATATCCGTGAACTTGGACGCTTGTTAACTCACCTTCCTGCTGCATTCTACAATAAATATGAATATATTAGTACGCGTTGACTATATTTCTGATGTAAAAAAATAAAATAAAAAAAGCTATGCTTTTAATATATGATATCTGATTCTTTGCGGCTGATATAATCAGCTTTGTGCTTGGTTGTAACGTTTAATAACAGTAGAAAACTCACGTATACGTGCGTGGAATGAAAGATAATAACTCCCCCTCACTATGATCTCCAGAGAATCTCATCTGCGCCAAATTATGCAAGAAGAAGTTGAATTGCGTAAACCAACTTTTCAATGAGCTTTCTATCATACGAGCGAAGGTCGCCGCTGCTTCAGGATTTGTTTGTCCAGGAAGCAGAGCTTTTTGTACATAACTAACTGCGTCCACGGTCACCCCAGGAATACCGGATGAAGTCATCTGCGAAGTCGTGTATTCATTCATTCTTGCCTTATTTAAATGATCTTTTATCTCGATATCGTGCAGCTTTCGCGCTATGATACTTTGCTTGTGCATATCACTGAGGAGATTCTTTCGCGATATTAAATTATCCATTGCGCTTTATTCGTTGAATATTAAAATAACGAATAAATCTATTTTTTACACTGCGTAATCTTTATTATAAACGCTTGAATATTATGATTCCTCAACTTTTTTTTCACTCCCAATAGAACTTTACTCTTAACATGATTAACTCAGACTGCTGCAGCATACGATATTATGGGAGCGCGGGCGATAAATACTAATTAACTACATCGCATATAGTTTAGTGGTGATAGTGGTCCGCTTTCTGATAAAGTACACGGATATGTTCTTCCGTTGTGGTTTTATTGTTTTCATAGCGATGTGGTAGACCATATAACTGATAAAGTCTTTATTTTAAATATGTTCTAATTGCTCACAAGATTTACATAAAATGCGTTTGTATTCATAATAATTAATAAAAAATAAATCAACTAATCATATTGAAAATACATGTCTTTCCAAAATAATTTAATATCACTTAAATTTCAGCTTAAACTTCATTAATTTTAATTATATAAAAAAATTTAAATAAAATTATATAAAAAAATTTAAATAAAATTCAACAAAAATTATGGTATATGTATAGCTACTTGTGTAAAAATATATATTATAAATTACACTTTGCTTGTGCAGCTCACTGAGGTATATGTATAGCTACTTGTGTAAAAATTATATTATATTACACTTTGCTTGTGCAGCTCACTGAGAAGATTTTTAAGGAAACTGAATGAAATTAATGCACGATATAATAATTCATTGTTAAATTTCATATTTTGCATAAAGATTGTAAAAGATGTGACTTTTAGGAAAAATTGAGTTCGATTATTAAAACATATTAAATATATGTCTTTGTGTTTTATACGTTACTTGCATCACATATTAACCAATTATTTTCTTTTATACATATGTATAAACATAAAAATATTAATATAAATTTTAAAACATACCAATCCAAAAAGATGAAGAATAAGATTTCCATGTTTTCGCACTATATTAAAAGCTTGACAGCACAAGTCCACGAAATGATGGAATTTCGCTGAAGGTTTATCACCACCATTTATAACATATGCCATATCAGACGTCAGCACAAATGGCGTCCTATCTCTGATTAAAAATATAACATATAAGATTACATATAGCTTTTACTTTTTTAAATTTTAAATAAGGATATAGTATATACTATAAATCCCTAGAAATAAATGAAATATAATATGTTGCAGCATATACTCACCTCTTAAAGTTTCCAAACATTTGTGCATCACCAAGAAACTTTCCAAAGTCAATATGAAATAAGTGACCAGATGTCTTTAGCATAATATTGTCATTATGCCTATCACAAATTCCTAAAATGTAAGTGGCAACGCTATAGCCAGCGCAAGAAGCAGTGAAATTTTCCACTGCTCTCTCATATTCCAATTCCGAAGGATTATGCTTCGCTAGCCATTCCGCAATCGGTCGATCTTTAAACGATCCAGTCAGCCCAAACTCGACTTGAATCTTCCGTAAGGTTTCTGCATTTGTTACCATTTCTATCATTCCGCGTTTGGGCCAGTGGGCACGCAAGCGAAAGTAACCATTTTCAGATCGAGGCCTTCCTTTAACCACAATTTATCCATAATGCGTACCATTTGAAGAGTCAACATATCCTGCTGCAAATCATCGCCAACCTGAAAATGAAAAGTATATATTAATATCGAACATTTCAATATTAATTTCGAAGAAAATAGTATTGTGCAGAATTTTTTACGGGTTACTCATCAAAAACGAACCTTGAAGATTGCCGGGCTTATAACATTATCACAACTGATAAAGTTAATTTTCAATGGAAGAGTGAACGATGGGAAATAGGCACATGTCTGTACATTAATACCGAACACTAGTTTACTGGGAGACAATGGTAAGCATGTTCCATTGTCTTCCATTAATTGGCAATGTATATTTTGTAAACCAGTTTTAAGCGTATCCATTCGTAACGATTCCTTTGTAATTTTGATATTCTCAGCCACTTCATGCAGATTCTGTATACAGATTACGACTTGAAATATTTGAAAGGCTCTTTGAAATAAGATACAAAAATTGAAACGCACTTTAACTAGCAATTGTTGAGTGAGGAAACTCTTTCTGAGTGAATCTCCAATAACTGCTAATAATGCTCTCAACATTAACTGCAATCTTCGTTGATAACGTGCACAACTGATAGCTTTGTCATCTTCCACGGCGATTTCACCAGAATTCTATAAAATAATATAATTTAATATAAAAAATTTTATAATTTAATGTAAAAAAGTTAACATTATTATTATTAACATATATCGCATGAAACAATTCTCTCTATTGCTTTAATTATACAAAGGTAAACATACATTTAAAAAATGATTTTTTTATCTACAATTCATACTATAAGCATTGCAAACATATGTGTAAGCATTTAATAATGTCACCAATGTTGAAGTGTGTCACCCAACCTGTACCTGGGGACTTTGTCCCGGCAAAGCTTGATTTAATAACCAGTAAATATAATGAGCCACTCTCGGTGAAAGTAAGGCACGTTCTAATAAGAATCGAGTCAGAGGTGATGTTTCATACGTCTCGTGTTTCATTGCTTGAAGTAACTGCGGCAGGTAATCGACCAGTTCGTCATTACTTAACTCGCGAATCCAGTCAACTGCCATTTCTCTAACTTTCATATCTGGGAAGCTGCAAGACATAAAAAACGTTCTACGAGACGATTCTTCAAGAATTGCTATAATAATAGAGAAATGCTCGATAGAAATACATACCATGGTAAAAGTAATTGTAACGCTTGTACCGGAGGCAAGGGACTCCAAATTCTGAGTGACGCATGTAAATCCGGTAGACACGCCCAATCCCAACTGTGTGCAGCTAGTAATACTTTTGGTAAAGCCTCAGGTCTGTCGTGTAAATAATGTCTCTTCTCCCAAAGAATTTCTCTTTCATCGATAGGCGGTCTAGAAATAGAAATTAGCTTTTGCAAAATTTCAAAAGTTTAAATCTTCTTATATTTTTAATCACACTTTTTAGCATACCTTGAAAATGTATCTTGCTGTGTAATATCTATTAATAATTCTTGTGTATTTTGATCTAATGAATTGAAGTCTAACGATTCCACGTCATAATCTCGCAATTCTGAGGAATTGGGGAATAATACCTTTCCCCCGTAATCAGGTAATTCTACTCCTATTATAGGATGAGTATCGCCACGTGGATAAATTCCAGGTGCTGGTGCCGGACCTAATCGTTTATCTGCCATAGCTGGCCAAAGGGACAGAAAAAAACTCCCTTGGCTCATAACGCTAGAATTAAAATAAAAATATATAAAAGCGTGCGTATGAAGCAACGAAAACACAATGTGATACTATAAAAGTTTCGAAGCTAAAAGGTTGAATGTGCAAAGAACAATTCGTAAAGTGTGGCAGACATATCATTTACCCGTCATAATCGAAGAATTGTATAGCACCCCAGCCTAGTTCTTCTTTCTGCATTGCGTTTTCTGCGGATGAGTTAGATTCATGCTCCGCAGGTTGCAGCGTGCGTCCGTAAAGAACTAACACAAGTCTAGCCTCCCGTGGTACTTGACACACACTTATTCCGCGAAATTCCAACCTTATAAATAATATAATTTTTATTAAACCCAATTAACATTCTTGAGCATTGCAAGCGTTTTCGTACTTACCACGAATTAAATAAAATCCTTGGATACAAATTTGTGCTAACGGTCATTGGTTCCGATAAAACTGGATTTCCTACAGGTCTGGTTCCGTGAAAGATTTGAGCTGCCACTATATAATCGTCATGTTTCCACGTAGTTGGTAGCCTATGCAAAGCCCCAACACGCACCAAAATAGTATCGATTACCTCTGTCGCAATTAGTGTATCTGTTGAGAAAAAAAATATCATAATTATATTATAATTTTATCTTAGACAAAGTATATTAGTGTAATAGGATTAATCTTCTTACTTGTCGAAAATTCTCCTTTGCTATTCAATTGAAAATCGACTTTAAACGCATGACAGTACGTCTCGACGAGTTCCTGAAGAGCATCGCGAATTTTATGACAATGAGAGGCAATCACATCGGGAAACTTTTTCCTCAAAGTAACTACAGCATAATCGCCATCTTCGTGTATAATCTCGGGCTTTTTACACTCTATATTAGTTGTATGAACTTGCGGCAAAAATTGGCAGCACGCATTTACGAAATTGTCAACAGCTTCCGTAATCTCGAATGTTTCGATGTTTCCCATTAAGGCACACACTGCTTTAACTGCTTGCACTACGCCATGCGGTTGAAGTTGAGGTAATAAAGTAGAACCTTGATTTGTGGTTGCTAATTGAAACGCTGCAGTTTCTACGCGTTCCATTTCCTTTTCTACTGTCTCCAGTAAAATAATCAATGTATCGTATGAAATAGGCTGCGATGGTTCATTTGGTAGAATATCTTCTAATCTGAGAGACTGATCACAATTATCATCTTGCAGCTAAAAAAACAGAATAATGATTTATTTGCTTATAATATATTGTAATAATACTTTGTAGAATTTTTATGCATGATACTAACCGTTCGAGCAATAGATTGTTTAATTTGTGCTCTGCTCATTATAGCTAACTCAATATCTTTTTCTAATTTAATGCATAGATGTATGTACTCGTATTGTGCTAAGGTTGTATTAGGTGCAAGATATTCAGCTAATCCCCATACTCTTAAACAATATTTTTCTACATTTACTGTATCTTCATCTTCCAAGGAACAAGCAACGTTCAAAATAACATGTTCGACACTGCAATTCACTGAAACATAATGTTTAAAACGATTTGCTTTAGACATAAAAGAGAGAGAAAACAAAACTTTAAAAGATTTTTTTTTAACTTACCATTACAAGTAAAAGTAATAGATGGTATAGGATCTTTATCGTTGTTGAGTAAGTGTGGATGAACTACTAATTTTATACTTGTACCATCTGGATATAGATTCTCCATTATTGGGCTAACAACGTATCCAATATTTGTACTAGGATTATTAAACGGAAACTCACCTAAAGTTGAAACAAGTTGTGAGCAACGAAAGCATATTAGTATACTATAATAATATAAAATTTTCTACTAACTTCGTATAGATTTTATCATGTTGTGGAACGCCTTCAGATCACAATCATGCAGAGATGATCTAGTTTTAATGACTGTTACATTTTCATCCAATCGTGTTTGACGCTTCTGCTGAAAATAATATTAAAACGTAACAATTGTCTTATGAAAGATAAACTTAATAAAGATAAACTAAAAGATAAAATTAGATAAACTTTTTCGGAACATACTCGACGATCTAAAGAAGTTCTTCGTCTCTCTATGGTATTCCATGCAGCCGAATTGCGGGGCGGCAGTGGAGGTGGTGCAGCTGGTGATACAGCTGGTGATTTTGCAGATTTCTCCACGGCGGCATAAACGGGATCCGAGTTGACGCTTTCATTTGTGCTATACATGTAATCAAACGGATCGAATGGATCATACACACTGCCGCTAACTTGTGACTGCAAATCTGCAAAATATATCGTACCATATCATATCACTTCACTGATAACATCAGAATGATAATAATAGAACATTGTACCTTCGGTATATTTGAGTTTTAAATTGAGCATTATCTTATTTTATAATTACTGTAATTATTTTATACTATATTTTATATGTATTAATAATTCAGAAAAGATAAAATGTGATAATTTACCATCTTTATGCTCTTGCACGGAACTATTTCCATTGTCAGTCTTAATAAGTAACGGATCGAATGCTTCCAATACGCTAACTCGTACATTTGTTTTGTCCTCTGTTTGCTCGAAAGTATTCAAATCTATAAGATTGCTATTTGGTTTTTTCTCTATCACTTTTAATACATTCAACTGTTCATCATCCGTACAAAATGGACCAGATATGGCAGGTGTAACAGTTGGTCTATAATTCATAGGCAAGGGAGGAATCTAAAAAAAGAAATGTATCAATAAATGTATGTATATATAAAAATTCAAGACAATATTTTCAAAATTTCTCATCATAAAATCTCATCATAAAAAATTAATGAAAACTTCTTGTTTAAAAAACTAGCAAAACAGTAGAATATATATAAATACATATATGTAATATGTATATATGTATGTATAAAATTCTATATTCTTAATATTTAAAATAAATTAAAATATGTATACACAACTTATTAGTACTACTCTCTACTTTGTCTCTATACTAATACTACGTTAATAATACTAATATAGTTGAATTAAATATAAATATATTATAAATATAAGAAATATAATTATAAATAATTGAAAGAAAAATTAATACCTATTAATAGTACGTATAATACTATTATAATAATCCTAATAAAATGCTAAAAAAAAAAGAAAAAAGTGAGCATCTAATATATCTCCAGATATAATATACCTGCATGAAGAAAAAACGCTTAAAGATAATAGATTTCCATGCAGACTGCAAAGAAAAGTGTTTTAACAAACTACTCTGTATTAACTAATCTGTTTCTCCCTACAAACAAATTAAAAAAAAAAAGATTTTGTAAGAAAGTATTTTGGAACAAGATTCTATAGAAATTTCTATTACCTGTGGTGCAATATCAGGTACATTATTGCTAACACTACTAGCTCTTGACATGATAGGACTAATGCCCGGTGTTCCCGGCGTACATGGTGCTGTGGAAGCTCGTGGGCCTGGGGAAAGAGACTGATATCTGAAGTCCTTAGACTGATACACGCCGACTGAACTATTATTACGAGACACTCTTGTTTGTTTCTTCAATAATGACGGATGGGTATCCCATTTAGGTTCTATTGGTGTTTTTCTGTAACAAAAAATTTTTAATAAGTCACAATCTTTTGTATAAAGATAAAAAAATTATAAACGTTTTAACTAAAAAAAAAAATATTCATCAAATTGTTTAAATTCTTATTGTATAAACTTTATGATTTATTTTAAAGTCGAAATAAAAATAATATAATCATTATATATTTATTTGAAAAAATAATTATGAAAACTTGTTCGCGTAAGTACAGTTTCTTGTAAAATTGTTTTGTCTCCCAACATACTAACACTAAATATACTGATTATAAAAATATACTTACGGCGGTGGCGGAGGTGGTGTCGAACAATATTCAGCCAGATTATCCTGCTTTACAGGGCTTGTAAAATTGATTAGATCAGTAGAAGAATTCTGATTCGATGCTGTAGTCGTTGAATTCCTTCTACACGGGATTGGCGGCGGCGGTGCTAATATTACAGTGCTCTTTTGATTTGTGTTAATCGATCCTGGTCTTGGCCGACTTCTGCATTGGGACCTACATACATTACGCAATAACATAATTATTGTAGTATGATAAACAGTTACATCTCTATCAGTATAAATATCAAATTAATACATCATAAAGCGCAGTTAATTACGCAAAGTTAAAAACAGCTGATTGGAACGAGAAACGTCAAATGAACAGAAACACGCACCTTTCTCCCTGCGAGCCGTCCGTCTCCGACACGCTGTTCGTATTGCACACATTGTTCTGCGCGAGGCACGCCTGTTGCACATTGGTGAGCTCCAGTCGCAGCTTCTCCAATCTGTACTTCTCTAGAGCCAAACTCTCCAGACTGAGGGCCTTGGCCTGCTCCAAGTCCTCCTGATACTTCCTCTCATGGTCAATCACCGCAGTCTTCTGGTCGCAGGTGTTTCTACTGTAGTGTGACATCTGGAATCAGATTCGGAGGGTCACGCTCGCCCGTTACGCCTGTCAACGCATTCCAAATTTCCGCGACGCGTTGCCACGTGCAAAACCGAAGGCAGGAAACAGAAGCGACGGAGCGTGGAGTCACACGGTCCTAACCTATATATCGCACGGAATCACGGCGGAGCAACGGGGAGCGGAGACTTCCGCGACAACGGGACGAGGGAATCGCAGATCGGCCTCGAGGACGGCGTCCCAGCTGGGGGGGGAGGGAGGAGGGAGGATGAGGTGCCTATCGGCTATCCTGCATCTCGGACGCCGCCGTCGTTTCGCGTCACCCTGTAAACTCTGTCACCGCGTCGAACGGACGGACGATCTCTCTCGCGCGGACGGTGGGCACGCAGCGACGCGTGCGCTACTGGCCGCCAGCGACAGCCAGCAACGAGAGTCGCGCGCGTGTATTGACGAATAAACGGGAGGGAAAGAAAAAAAAAAAGGGAATAACGCGAATGAGAGGCGAGAGAATTCCGGAGCTGCGCGGCGGGCGCGTTTAAAGGGCCGACGACGTCCCGGCGCGGCGGCTCTCACCGTGGCATCGTTCGTCCTGAACGGAGGCTCGTCTCGCTGACAGGTGCTCGCCGCGTCCGTCTCTCTCGCTCTCCCTGATCCCTCTTCCTCCCACCCGCGCGCTCCTCCGCGGCCGCCGCGCCGATTAATGGGCCGTGACGCGCGCGTTCTCGGGAAAGTAACGCCCTCGCCCGGCGCTCCGCTCCTATCGCGATTTTCCCCGGGAGCTCGGAGCGCGAAAAGCTCGAAACCCGGGCGTCCGGCGTCACGGCGGCCGTCGCACTGACTCCGCTCGTCTCTTGAATCCCGTCGACGACGGCCGAACGGCACTGCTATTACGGTTCGCGGCGAGGAAGTGGTTTTCTTCGCGGGCTCTCTTCGCGCCGATCGCGCGCGCGCTCGATCGGCCGCGTCGGCGAGCCTTATCCGATTGAATTTATGGAGCGCGTAGGCCCGCGGCCAGTTGGCAGTTCCGGCTTGCCGTATCCGACGTCGCGACGAGTCGTATACTGTGCACGTAACTCGACCACGGCAGCTCCTTTCGCATATGAAAGCGCGCGCGCGCCCCGCTGCTTTGCTTGCGCGATTTTGTTTGTTTATACCGGGTGACTCACGAAATCGGCGCTCTCGCGCGACTCGCCGTCGTCGTCGCCAAGCATGATACGCAAAGAAAACAAGAATGATACGGATAAAGAAAATATAAAATAAGAAGCTTCAGAGTTACATTCACAAGTAGAACAGGAAGTCATGTCAAAATGACGAGAATGTGATTACGAAATTCACCTTTCAATAATAATTTAATCATTCTTTTGTCACTTTGACATTATCATGACTTTTTGCTCTACCCGGGTGTAACATGAAAAAAATTTGAAGTACAGCGCGGTACTTTATTTTGAAACGCCACGTTTATATAAATATATTGTACAAATGCGAAAATAAAGTACACTGCTTCTCGTGGAAAGAAACGAGTCACTTATAGATTAATCGAAAATGATTTGACGAAAACTATATAAGTACATAGAAATGAGAGCTGCTTATTATGACTTAATATTAGACTTAATAGACGTGTATCGTTTTTATCTATTTATAAATATTTGGGTACATATTTGCAGTGTAATCCTATAATTGTTATCATTATAGTATATTATATTATATTATTGTACGTATCATTATTATGATAATGTAGAAGAATTCTGGGAATTTTTGATACACTATATCATTACGCGCATTTCATTCACATTATCGTAACAGTGATACACAACGATGATGCGTTACGATGGGTAACAATGACAGATTTACGCTGCAAGTGTGTACCTATCCTTAAAATATTAAGTAATCACACACGGTTTTTCTTTCTTATTTAAATTAAAAAATTTAAGAGATTAAATCAATTTGTCTTCCTTATACTTTTTTCATCTTCCTCAATTTGTATTCTCCGCTTACATTGCTGTAATGCAATAAGCAAACAACTTCACTCTTTTATTCTTTTAAAGCATCTAAAAATATCTCGCTACTTATGGGGGATGGAATGAGCCTCTCGGGACCCAAATTGATTTCAACTCTATGAATTAAAAAGTGGAGAAAATTGACGAAGTTATAAAGTAATCATACGCTCCGGTACTGAAATCAAGAAATATATAAAAAGTGAAAACGTTTGGCTTCTGAGAGATTCAGAAGTAAATCAGCTAGCTCGCTATTTCTTTGATAGGATGATTTTTAACCGCATTAAGAATTGCATTTATGCGTGGCATAAATCTCTAATGCGCGATTGTCAAAAATTTTTACGCACGTAAGTTGATCGATATAACATAAATCATCGATAACATTTCGATGATTTTGTTTCGTTCTCTTTTTTTATTCACACAAGAATTACTTTGATTCTAGATGTCAATTATTTCAATTAAAAAAGTTAGAAGAAACTTTAAGACACTGAGACTTTTCAGGAAAGTGAAAAGAAAAAAATCTCTCAAGATTAAGAATTTTTTTTAAAAGTAAATTAAAAAGAAATGTCTTTTCTCTACGAAAATTTAGATGGTACAATATAAAAGTACGAGCGTAATTCTTTTCGTGATTAAAGCTTCTACCAATTTTGTCTTTGTGGTTGACTTACAAGAGATTTGAATGAATGACAGCTATTTCTCTATTATGGATTAAGTACATTATTATAGCAAATATACTTTTAACGTTAATCACTGGTTAAAAAAGAAAAACGTTCTTAAATACAATCTATATCTAGGAAGATGAAGTAATAGCGAGCCAAAATCCCGCCTCGTTGGTGGTCACGAGACTCCGCCTGCTGAACTTGATCGGCACCGTCGTCTTGTCGCATACATCGACCCGATGATCCTTGAGGAATGATATTATCCCCATCTTGATTTGCAGCAACGCGAATCGCATGCCTGGAAAGTTGCGAAATCGTCATAGTGCGTCGCGATTTCGTCGCGTCGGTTACTTAATTGCTGACTTAACGACGAGTTTGAGGCGGGCTTATCAAATCGGGACGGAGGCGTTTGCATAAAACACGCGCATACGGTACATTATCAAGGTCGTCGTCCTCCGCCGCATAAATTTGCACGCTCAAGCGGTGCGTCTCTCCAGTTAATAACTGCTAAGCGAGTCATTTAAACGACGAATTTCGCACCCTACGCAATCGCTTTAATATGCAATCTGCCGATTATTTAGTCGAATTAACGATCGGTTAAAGATAACGAGCATATAATATTGGCTGATTGAATGAACAATATTGGCACGCTCTTGCGTGAAGTGTGACGAACGGAGATAAGGGAAAGAAATGTATGAATCGATAAGACTATCGAGCGGGACTTGCACGGCGTATTTGCGAATTCTATAGATATTATTTCTTATCGCGAATAATTCTGTCATGATTCTTAAGTGCCGGCAGGAATTAATAAGCTTTTTTTGATTCAAACGAGCGACGTAGCACGTGACGTAATCTCGCCCGTCGAGTCAGCGAATTGAATTCCGGATTGTTTGCTTAATCTACTCGTGATTATACTGCGACACCATTCGCGGCTTGTAGAAAGAAAAAATAAATAGTATTAAGAATATTTGGACTTTAACGGACTGCTCGTTCGAACACCACGAAAACTCGAAAGTTACCTAAAATATATTTGAAAGATAAACGACATCGAGCAACTCTTTTTTAGATTTGATAACGTTGAATTTACGATATTTCAAACGGAATTTCAGCGTTTGCGCAAACACCGACGATTTGTGCCAAGAATCGTTTTTAGTTTTAAGAAAAGAAAAAGAAATAAATATCAAGAGATCATGCTGTGATAGCAGAAAACTTTTTAAGAGTCTAAAGTTTTCCGTAATAGATGGAATGAAACTTCATTTCACTTAATGCGAAATATAAAAATAAATACGTTAAAAAAAGTTAAGTAAATAAATTGGAGAAAATAGTTCCAGCAGTTATAATGTGACACATCTGAGACTTAAATATCCGCATAAAGAACCTTTTATAAAATCATGAGAATTATCAGAATACAGCTAACGCCTGTGTTCTTTTAAATGTTTTAGTTGCTGGTACTATTTCTTCGTCCGAGTAAGAGTCGGTACCTATGCAATTTCGTGGCCCTTCTCCAAATGGAAGAAACGTGTAGGGGTGTCTCGTGCGTTTATTCTCTTCCGTGAACCTCTCGGGATTGAATCTTGCCGGATCGGGATAGTAATTCGGGTCGTGGTGGATGCCGTAAATCGGTATGATGACCCGCATGCCGGCCGGCAGTTCCACATTGCTGTTCGGTATTTGGTACTTGTACTCGCATCTTCGAGAGAGCAGCGGGGCTGGCGGATACTTCCTGAGGGTCTCTACACATTTTATTTTTCTATAAGCATCCGTTCCCAGATTATCGCCAACGGTTTTATTTTTACCGCGTGACGTTTTTTTATCGCGCACAAAAATGAAAACTAAATCTCCCGGTTTACGATAAAAAGATTACGTTGAAATATTTTTTCTTACTTTCTTATAAATGATATTATCAGATCCGTACCTAATATTACCATGTCGAGATATTTCATTTCCTGCACCGCGTGATAAGTTAATTTTCCATCTTGTGCTTGTATAGCGTCGCGCACCTCTCGCCTGGTCTTATTTTGGATTTTCTGGTTCAAGGCCAGCTCGTAAAGACAAAACGCGATCGTGTTCGATGACGTTTCGTAGCCGGCGGCAAAGAAAACAAACGCTTGCGCCGCGATAGTGCTCTTGTCTAATTCTATAAATATAATAAATTTTGTTACATTTATCAAACTGAATAAAATAATGCTGTATATACCGCACGGCATTTAGTTTTACCAATTTTTTTCGCCTCTTGCGCGTCCTCATCGCTGTTGATGGTCGGGCTGCCGGGTTCGTTTTCCAGAGTACCCTTGTTCCTCAGCTCGATCAACAAGTCCATAAAGTCGTGCCTGGTCGTATCGTTATTTTCCCTCTGATTGATCATTTGAGACACGACGTTCGTGAAGAATTTGGTAACACTTGGATCGACGAGCTGGACACCCAGCAGCCTGTACAGCTTCGGCATGGCCGTTCTTAGCATTCTCCAGAGAGTGGCCTTGTAACTTGGTTTTGATAGCCTCTTCGCCGCCCGATGAAACTCAGATTCATCGTCGGTGAGCGCGTTTATCTGTATACCGAAGGCGCAACTGCCGATAACGTCGATGTTGAATTTCGCGGCCAGCTCCCGCACCTCGACCGTTCGGTCACCGTTGCGGCTCGCCTCGTTGATGAGCCTCTGGAACTCCTCGCAGCATTCCACCAACAAGTAGAACATCCGCCTCAGCTTGCCCGACGAGAACGCGGGCGTCAGCTTCGACCTGAGGTCCTTCCATTTGCGCCCTTCGAGATTGAATAGGTGTCCGGAGAGCGGATCCTGATGCATGCACGATTAAAATGGGACTTGAAGCTCGTCAACAAAACTCGTGCGTTCTAATTAGCAGTTAGTATCTCGACAGTGGAAATCCCGAGAAAAACGTGCTCAAATTTGAAAAATAATGTCTAGAAAAATCATAATCTCAAAATTTAAGCAACTTGATAATGTCTCGAAGAAGAAAGTCACAAAATTTAAGAAGTGTAACAATGTTTCGAAAAATCAGAAATGATATAAGAAAGATTTTTTCTGAGACTTAATTTCTAAGTTATAATTTTTCGAAACATTGTCGCACTTCTTAAATTTTAAGATTCGACTTTTCGGGACATTATCTGAGCTTTCAGTTTTCAGAATGAAGACTTTTCGGAACTTTGCATCACCGTCTTTACGTTCGAAACAAGATAGAAGACCTATTAGTTATCGCGCGTACCTGATCGTTATTGACTGGAATCCCGCGATTCACGAAGTGAGCGAAATCCTTGACGCACACGCTCTTCACCAGCTCGGGATCGCGCAGGATCAGCACGGGCGATCTTACTCGGAACGCGCCAAAGAACCTTTCATCCTTGAACCACTGATACATCTCTTTCACACCTTCCGGCTGCGACTTTCGGAACAAGAGCAGGGGACCGAAATTCCCGAGGAGCACGGTCGGCTTTTTGAACGGTACGCCGCGGCATTCCCAGAAGTCGAAGGTGGCAGTGAGATAAAAGTACAGGCTACCGAGGAGGAAGAGCCCGATAAGGAGAAAAGGGTCCAACAATATCGCTACGATGTCAAGCATTTTCAATCTCCGCTCAAAGCCTCTCAAACAGCAACCTCCCGTCTAAAAGCGTAATCTCTAATTTATGACCGAAATAAAAATCTAATTTCTTTCTTTTTATCATCGGCATATGCATCGGCATTAACGTGTCCTATAATCTTTAATTTATATTGCGTTCGATGGTTCTTCGACGTGAGCGGATTACTCAATAGTCGCGCTGGATTGTTCGCATCGGCTTGCTACGACGTTGTTGAATCGTCCTCGTGCAGCGGCTGTTTGGCTACCGCGAGGTCTATTTTTAAATTTGTTTTATAAACGTAAACACTTGGCCGCGCATGGTAGCACCACGAGGAGAGATTACGATGCTCATGCTCGCGCTGGGTTTGCGACAGATCTAATTACGCGCGAGTTCCGGTCAGACGTTAAACGCGCGCGCAGATATTTAGACACGGAGTCCCATACGAGTTCACTTCTCAAGCACCTGCTGTTTCCAATGACGACGTCACGATATTAACGGAGCATTAAAACACTTTCCGTCGATGACGGATCGATTTCTGTCGTGCAAGGGTCGCGCGTTGAAGTTTCAGAGCTATACTTGAAGCATTATTGAGAATTTAAAAAAAAGTAGGCTCCGGTATCATAATCCGTTTTTATATTAAGACCTTCTTACAGTTTTAAGATATCGTAAATCAATCACCGATCAAGAACCAATAACATCTTAAGATATTATTTAAGATTGTCGTAAATAAGAATAGACTATGAATACCAGCCAAGTATATGTTAGTCATTCCTTATTTTTTCTAAGAATTTTATATGAATTTTATTACAATTCTAATATTTTTATTAAGAAGTGCTTTACACTATATTATATTAATGACAGTAATATAAAATAATGATCAAGTGAGATTCTTCGATTAATTCATCGGCATCCGCTTTTATCGCGTCTGTTTATTGCGACTCATTCAAGCGTTTTCTAAGAGAGAAAGAGAAGTTTAAGGATGTATTGGAGCTATCTTCGAAATAGTACCAAGTCGATAAAAATTTGTGAGATTGTTTTTGCCTTCCTGATGTGCTGCAAAAAAAACGAATCCACTAAATAGTTGCTGAGTAATAATGATTTTAATTTTCATTGATTTTACACGTATTCTTATGGAGGAGACGGTTATGAAGGATAAAAATATTAAACCAATGTTTTCAATTTTTTCATACATCTAGTCTAGTATACAGATGAACCTACCAAGTTTCAATTATCTTCACTACATCGTTTAAAAGAAATAAATAAATTATAAACTGACAAAAATATGTTATTACTGTCACAAATAATGTTGGAAAAAACATTTGTAATATAAAAAATACCTTTCTAGGAGTAAAAATAAGACTGCAATTATAGTTCGAGTTCCTTACATCTAGATTTACTATGCGTAAAGCATAGATATTCAAGTATTTCAAATTTCATGCACTTTTATCTAAGATTGTACCTTCGATACATCCTTAAAATAATCGAAACAAAAAACACGTAAATTTATTAATCTATTAAAATTTTCAATGTCATCGACTTCATTAATGAAGCGATAGATTTGCCCTCGTTTCTGTTACGCCAACGCGATTAATTCAAATTCCTTAGATAAGCGGACTTTTTTTTCATTCCGCCTACGTTGCGTCAAACAATTCGCGCCGCGCCGATGATCGGCGCGTTCCGCTTCTTCGCCGCGGGGATGCGCACTCGCTCACTGGCATTCCAAGAAGAAAACACACACCCAAATGACACGAGTCCCCGGTTCATCCGACTTGGCGTGAAGGGAAGTCGATCGCACTGGGAGACATTCCGCAGCGTGGTCCCGCTCACGCCCGCGGCCGCGGTTTCTCGTCACGCGGCCGCAATCGGCGATCGAGCCGCGGTCGGGAGCGACCGCGGCGGCTCGCGAGGGGACAGCGAGCGGAAAAGAGAGACCGACCGAAGAGGAAAAACGACGCGCGTATTCGAAGCGTGTAGCGTGTATCACCGCGCCGTATCGTTCCCGCGGAAAGGCTGACCTCCCACCGACTGGAAGGCATGAACGAACGCCACGCATTTATAGAGACCTCGCGCTCGCGTCGAGGCTTTAGCTGACCGAGCTGACCGATCTGATACCTTCGGGTTATCTTCAAGAGGCTCATGCATCCCTCTTTATCGCCGATATTGGCCGCCTTGACAATGAGTAGGATAAACCTACATTCTTCCTTGCTCGCGACCGACTATCTTCTCTCTAAAAGTGAATCAGTGAAACTCACTGTCAATCAGCGATTATACACTGATTGTCAGTGGAAAAATTCAGTGGAATACTTAACACTGACAATCAGTGTATAATCGCTGATTGACAGTGAGTTTCACTGATTCACTTTTAGAGAGTTCGTCTGTCATGGCGTTCTTTCGAAGGGAGATGGAATTTGGGTGCATTAAAGCACTTGAGCACGTGTATTACGGATCTCCGTGGGGAACTGAATTTTTCAAAGCGCCCTTCTACCAGACTCGATAAAAATTGTTCTACAACTTTGTACGATTTCCGCGGAATAACCTCCGGCGGGTTAATCTAATCTTTATGAAGACAACATTTACTTGATTCTGAGGGTCTGCAGAACGTGACTGATCGTTATCTTTCAAACAATCAATATCGTACGCGTAGAGATACGCGCAGAGATACTCCAATATATTTTTATATCCCATGTAAATAAAACAATGCGGGACCAGTCGTTTCCAATCGTATTTTCGCACTAAAAAAATAATAAAACGGTTTTACTCTTCCTCTTCTTTTCCGCTCTTGAGCTAGATCGGATATTTATTTGGTTAAACAAGCAAAGTTTGCAAAGTTGAAAATAACGCGGATGAGAAACAAGTAAACATCCTTTTTCCCCGCAACGGAACATCGGTTGTTATTTACGCACTTGCTTTGACATCGATAAAACATCGAGCGCGCAACTATTACGTTAAGATCTAAACGTCGACGACGTCTTTTTCTTGGTTTTGCATTGCGACGTGCTTTGTAAATGAAAATAGATTTTCCTTTCACGTTTATCCCAGCAACGTGAATCTCTACTCCGACGGAAACAGATGGCGGAGCCGCTTACATTCCTTTTGAATGTTTATTCAACTTGTGCATGTTTTTCCAACCGCGCGACTTACTATTTTCTTTGACTCTCATTTATTTATAAAGACAATTAAAACTGGAATGTGTTTTTGAAAAAATCTCATCTCATTTGATAAAATACAGATGTTATTACCTCACAAATGATAACGTTTTGCATTGTCTTAGTCTATTGTGAATGCAAGCTTATCTTTCTCAATCAAAATTACTATCTTATCGAAATCTTCATCATGATTAAAAGATTTTTTACTACATTATGAAATGATAGATCACAACATCACAAGTGAAATGGTATTTATTACATGCAATTTATAAAATCTTGGGCTGTAGAAGCATCAATTTTTAGCTGTGCTAAATTTTTTAATATTTTTTAAGAATTTATAAAAATATAGTAAATATTATTATCTTAATCTTTTTAATAAGTGTATAAGAATATATAATTGTATCGCGTATTAATTATAAAAAATGTACTATTATACTCTTCCTTTGTCTTGTGCTTCATATGAGTCATAAAATAAAAGATAAATTAATGAAGAACCGCGAATGTATCTAAATAAAAAAAAATAATGAACTGTTATATATTAACAAATGTAGTTTTTATATCATATATAATTTTTACAAAACTTATAAAATTGATATCAAATCAATGACCAACCGCTGATAATTGGCCGACTATTGATCTTGCCGCCTGCTATAGAAGCGACTGGTTCCGTTGTTGGAAATGTTTCGCGAATTGTACAATACGCGGTGCGGATTTTACAAATATTTTCCTATTTTCATTATACTTATCTATGAATTTCCAATATGAGCTCACTGACAATCGAGTATTTGAATATTATAAAAAAAGCAAGCGTGTTTCTCGTAGATAACTCATATTTTAGCATACAATTTTTCGTACACCTGAGAAGATATAAGAACCCAATGAACGCAAAGTAACAATAATATAATGTCAATGTTATAATTTCCCACTCAACAATATAACTACAGTGTAACATGTCTTGTATATAATAGTTATATTTTTGAGTAGGAAATTTTTACATTGACGTTTTATTACTGTTACTTTGTGTTTCCTGAGAAGAATTAGAAATATTAAGAATTGCATAAAACTTGAAACATAAGCTCTTTTATAAATAATGTCAGCATTTTTTTAGATTCACCGAGGGGTTAGTTTTTGAGAACATTTATAAAAAAAGTTCAAGATTATTTACTATCACTTTCATGTCACAATAAAACTTTTAATTGGTATTTTTTTATTTTATAGCGAAACATTTCAAGTTAACATACTTGTGATAAAAAGATGTGTGATAAAGAGATGTGATAAAAAATAAGTTTATCTATTTTGAGTTTTTATTGTCCTATTTTAATCAATTTTGATCATATATATGTTTTATTATTGATTTATTGTTGCGATTTTATTATTGCGAACCGCAGTGAAAATTTAAAAAATTTTTAATATTGCAAGAAAATCATGTGGTGATATTTTTATATTTACTCAGCCGAAAAAATCTGAAAAAATTCACATGTTGTTGTTTAGAAAAGAGCTATGTTTTATGCTATGTTTTATATTTCATGCAATTTTTTGCATGAAATATAAAACATTTCTGATTCTCTTTACAACTTCTTTAATATATACATGTATATTAAAAACAATCGATTCTTCTTTACATACATTTACAAATAAATACTTCAACGAAAAATGAATTATTAAAAAAAAAGTTAATTACTAAACAAATATAGTAACATAGTACAAATAATTATACGTGTGTTTCTAAAAATTTAATTAATTTACATTCGTTTTTAGAAGAATTTAGATTTGCGAATTAAACATTCTAAGTGTGCAAAATCATAGATTACCCATTTTTTTCTATTATTGTCGCAAATGTTTTTTGTACATTCTCCGAAATTTGGAATCATCTTTTTGTAGTATGTAAGTTTCGAGCCTGAAGAAACTTACAGTCTTGTTGGCTAAACTTGGCAGCAAAATCTGGAAATTCGAACAGCTCTTCATTGTGTCGCATTGTTCTGCAAATTGCTAAATCAGATGGCTGCTATCAATTTAGCACAAGTTTATAATCTAACACCGAGTTTTGAAAAATAGCGTCAAAAAAGATTCAGCTACATGATTGTTAAATCGTTATACATATGTAAATTATACACATGTTGTATGTATAATATTTATTATATTCATTATTATTCATCATTATAATTTTGTTTTCAAATTGTTATTTTTATGTCTGAAACATTTCGATGAGAGACAATATTTCGCTAAATGTATAATATAAAAAAGAAAATATGCGTGATAGTAGTGCTTTGAAATTCTCAGATACGATCGCGATTAATCCGAATACATGTCGGATTTTACTAGTTGCAAAGGTTAGTGTGAACTTTGTCTGCAAATTTCGCCACCGTTGTCCGTCGAGATTGACTAAATTTGCAGTAAGCGGATCAGCGTGTTCATTTGCTGCTGTCCCACAATCTAAATAGGACTATGAATAAATAATCAGCCATCGTACTCATTTGAATGCAATCACTGCTACGGAAGTCATATTAAAATTTCAATATTTGTCGCCCGAAAAATTAAGATTATTCATATTTTCATAATTAAAAAAAAAGGAGACAATAAATGAATAAAATTGAAATTCTCGATGCATTAGTACTTGTTAAAATTAATATTAATAATTTCTTTTTTACTTATATTTTACCCATGTTATCCGTGAGATTTTCGTCGCAAATGCGATAACAAAGATTTTTAGTAAAATCAACGAACTCATTAAGATGATTATTTCACAAAAATTTATATTCCATTAACGTGGAAATATGAGGCAGTTAAATTGAAATATAATTGTAAAAACATTGTTAAAAGTGACATTTCAATTATAAGTTTGGCCGCGCACCTTTGTGACAATCTCCTGTAAACGTTACACAAAAGATCATAAAGTTTGAAATTCTCAGAGGAATAATTTTCTGCAGGTCTAATATATTCCCAGTGTACATCTATCCGGATTTTTTATGACTGGTACGCGAATAGTTTTATGGGTTCTTCACGAGCGTAGGATGCGTGATTTAGCTTACGGATATTAGGATAGGTTGCACGTAGCCAAATATCTAGTATTCTGAAAATAGTTTACCATAATTACTATAACGAGCTTTATTATTTGCATGTTTAGCAAATTTAAAAATCCATGTTTTCACTCATAAAAAGCTGAGAATTAAGATTCCGTAATACGTAAATTTTTAATTTATTAAAATCGAAATTAAATGTGATATCTTGATTAAGAGAATTTCTCTCTGAAGACTTTTATTATATTTAATATCATATATATAAGACTTATATATGATATGGTATTAAAGAGAGAGAGAGAGAGAAAACTCTCTTCTCGTTTTTGAATGATAAATCCAATTTTTGCAACAAATTCTGTTATGCATTTTGATGGGTCTCCAGAAAATAGATTAACTTATTATCGTTATTATTACTGCAACATAAATATCTGTATAGATTGTATATTTTTTTCACGAATATATTTTGCGAATATATTGAGAGAGAAAGAGAGAGAGAGAGAGAGAGAGAGAGAGAGAGAGAGAGAGAGAGGGGTGGAGGGAAAGTTATTGCTAATTTAAAACATTTTTCGCGGTGGCATTTATTATTGCATTGTCACGAATCGAATTTTCACAACTGTGCGCCGCTTCCTGAATCTCGAATGTTTCGCGGTGCCAATAAAACGACAAAACTTACTTTCGCGCAGATACAACGCGAGAGATCAAGCTCGCGCGAGCATCATTATACGTCAGACATTATGCAGATTATCGCCCGATAATCCTTTCGTATCTTGCGTAATAAATCCGCATCAGCTGAACCGCGGCGGATCCGGCAGCGTCGATGCAGTCGGAAAGTCGCGGTTAGAAGAGGCCGCTGCCGCTGCTGGCGGTCGACCGCCTCGAAATGTTGATGCTAAATAAAACTCCTAGCTACTTGGGCCGATGCCATGCGCTCTAATTTCCGCGAAGGCACGGCCGGCTGTGGACGTGGTGGCCCGGGGTTTGCCACGTCGGAGGGCGATCAGCGCGACAGATCGCCGATAGATCCTAGAAATTCTTCGCGATCGCGAAGTAGGAAGTGAGAAGATTCCAAAGGAAGCGGAGAAGCCGCAGGTGAAAGGACAGTCTCTCGAACAGGAAATCGCTCTCGCGCGTCAAGCGACAAGCATCATCGGCGGACGGTGGGTCGAGCCTCGCGAACAACGTCCGGTCCTCGCCTCTTCCATGTGAAGGCTGCCCTGTCATGGCTATCGCCCTTCTGGGCAGGTGCGTCGCGCTGCTGGGTCTCGTCGTACTCTACGCCACCTGCTATGGCTTCCGCATACGCGACATCGTGCCGCAGACGCATCATCCGACCGTCTGCGTCCCGGCGCATGGCAGAGCCTGCCCAACGGACAGAACGGTGACGACCGGGGGACTGATGCATTCGGCCCGGAAATGGCACGAGGGCACGGTTCCGCGGACCATCGCTGGTGGCCGGAAACCACCTGCCGAGCCGACGTCAGATGTCGAAAGAATTCGAATCGATAAGATCACTGAACGTCCGAAAGACAGGAGTATGACTGAACCTAGGAGTTCCAGGATAGAAAGTGACGAGGATGATGACAAGGAAGAGGCAGTTGTGGAAGTGGAAAGCATGGAGGAGGATGAGGAATCGGTGGGGGATTCTGAAAGGGACGAGGCGGATGGAAAGACAGATGAAGACGAAGAAGAAGAAGACGCATCTGAGGCTGAGGTATTGGATCAAGATGTTGAAGAGAAAAAAAAGAAAGTGAAAACAAAGTTTTCTACTGACGATAATAATGATAAAAGTGAAAAAGATGATGATGATGATGATGATGATGATGATGATGATGATGATGATGATGATGATAATGATGATGATGATGATGATGATGATGAAGACGATGGTGACGAAGACGAAGATGAAGATGAAAAAGATGAAAAAACTTTCAAAAGAGATTCAAAGAAACAAGTGAAAGAAATTAAAGCCACAAAGACTATTAAATCTATAAAATACAGTAAAGCTGATGATGATGATGATAAGGAAGAGGATAAAAAAGAAGAAAAGAAAGCAACTAAAGTAGATCAACGAAAAGTAATAGAATCACTTAAAAAACAACTTGGCGTATCACATAAAAAACAAGAAAAAGATGAAAGTGAAGATGAAGCTAAAGAATCTGATATAAAAGAAACCATTCCAGCACCCAGAAAAATGGAGAAAGTAAGACTGGCCGATAAAGACAAAACAAGGACAGTTAAAATTTTACCTAGCAAACTGGATGTGGAAAAACCAAAAGAAGAAGATAAAAAACCAGCCGATGTGAAACCAGCGGTTGAGAGCGTAAAAAAGACGATCGAAGGTACAAAGAAAATTGAATCGATCGAAAACACGAAGAAATCAGTCGAAAGTACCAAGAAATTAACTGAAAGTACGAAAAAAGTTGAAGTTAAGGCTACTCCTAAGCCTAAACCTGAAACTGCAACGAAAGTAGACGAAAAATCGAAGACGCAAGTGAAGCCAGAAACTTCAACACCTGCACCGAAAATTAAGGAACAAGCGAAACAGCAGGAGAAGGCGGATGTAAAAAAAATAACAGCGAAACCAACTTCGAGACCGTCGAAGAAAGTTTCGCAAGCGGAGAGTGAGTATTATGTGAAACTGGTTTGATACGAAAAGTGAGTTTATCTGAAGATGTTTAGTGTTTCCGCGTGAATAGGCGCTGGTGAAAATATCTTAAGTAATAATCTAACTAAGGTAATATCCAACGGTCGTGTATATAATCTTTTATTCGCTGAGCTTCTCCGCATAGAAGCTCCGCATTGTTTCTCTTGAATAGCTTTAAAAGACACTTAACAATTTTTTTCTCTTTAAATAGATCTTTTTTGAAAAGTGCATATTCTTCAGCTTTATTTTCTCGTTCGATAAAAGCAATTTCAGAATTTCAAGCTAAATATGTGCCTCTTGAAATTTTAAAATAGGAAAAATTTGAAAATAGGAAAAAATTTCAGGAGAAAATTTCGCAATTTACTTTACACGATTAATCAGGTGATATTTTTTAGAGCAAGAGGCGAAGCCGAAATCGAAGAAACCTACTACTGATGCGTCTATTACATTGTCCGAAGTGAATGATGCAATTCTGCGTGTGCCGACCTTCGTGCCAAATTTTACGAACGTTGAAAATCCGGAATGTCAGCAACATGGCAAGATATTCCTGCGACAATTGAGAGGTTACAAGTTGTGGGCGCTGCAAAGTGAGTCGAATGACCGAAATAACTGTTCATTCTATTTTCATTCAGACGTCAAAGTTATTGTAATTACCTCAACTAAAAGGTGTTCAACGTTCTAATATTTATATTTCTGATACATGGGCATTGAACTATCAAAGCTCTTTAATCGAAGCTTTCGGTTTGCTTCTATATATAGATGAATGTTCTCGAGCTTGAAAAATTTCAGTTCTCGAACCAAAGACCTGTCTTGTTTCCAGTGTTAGATTCGAGCGCGAAGATTCCGTCGGGCTTGTTACGAGGAAATGCAAATCAGTTCGGAGATTACGATCAATGTTTAGGTGTGCTGGCGCATGTTAAAATAGACGAGAAGACGATAAAAATTCAAGGCAAATATTGTTTGGCTACTGTGGATCTATACGCTTCCCATTCAGATATGAGACTGCCAGTCAATTTAATGCAGGCCCGCGCTTTTATACGAGGAAATATGCACGATGTAAGAAACATTTTTACCAAAGTTAAATGAAAATAAATTATAAAAATTTATCTCTATTTCGAAATGTAAGCAAAATTTTTTAAAAATATAGATAATAGAAATCTATTTAAAAAATTTATATTTTTTAAAATTTGGAATCTGTTTTAAAATTCTCTTGATACTTTTTTTTGATAAAAAGTCTTAAAATAATTTTGAATGTTTTTAAATTTAAATAACTCGTTCTTTTGAATTAGAAACTTCCCAGCAATTCGTTGAATGTTTCAGCCAGGTCATTTCATTCCAAAATTCACTACATTTAATTGGGCGCTGTGTTTACCCGCGGCGTGCTCCGCCGAGGACGCTGAACGTGCGTTCGAAAGTACCTTAAAGGATTACAATGGAACTGTTGGAATTAAATTCACGGTGAACGTCGATCCTAATATGTGTTACGTTAAGCAAAAGTCTCAGACGTATTCGAAAGAAACGATTGGCGTCTTGTGCGTATCTCTTTATTGTACTACGAAGAAACGCAATTGATAAATCCATGTTGCTAATTTATTTTGTAGGTATTTTTACGCTATGATTGTTTGTCTCGTTATTGTAGCGACTGTGAGGGATTACTTCGTGGAGACGCGAGGGAAAGGTACGTGAGTCTCTCGATAAGACTAATCTCTTACGAAACTAAAATTAGGTTTGCCGGAATATTTCAATACAGCGGCGATTACGGCATAATGCACACATTTCCTCCGCAGGAAATTATTCTGAGAGGATAATCATGTCATTTTCCTTACGAAGGACGATTAAAGCCTTATTGAAGGAAGCGACGGACGATGCGGATATTACGTGTATCTACGGAATAAGAGCGCTGACTACGATCGTTCTTTACGTTGCCCACCAGCTTATAACAATTTCTCGAATACCTTTTAGCAACCGCACTTTTCTTACCGAGGTAAGAACGTTGAAATCGAGTTCGCCTCTCGTCACGGAACGCCATGACATATCGCTTCATTGATTGAACGTTGCTCAAATAGATCGCCAATAACCCGACCAGCAGTGTTCTTCGAGTATCATTAGTTTACACGGACGCGTTTCTGCTGCTGAGCGGTGTCCTCACTGCTTACAACATGGCGAGGGAACTGAAGACTCGCGGTGAAATTCGATGGTTTTGTCGTTTCATTTCCAGATTTATCAGGTACTTTAGATTCAATAAAAGAGAGAGAAAGAGAGAGAGAATTCTCACAGTTGTTCAACTCAAAATTAAGAAAATAGGATTGCATTGATGGTTCTGCCATTGGCATGCTCTTCAGACTTTCACCGCCGTTGCTCGCGGTGGTCTTCTGGTATGCATTCGTGATGGAACACATCGGCTCGGGTCCGCAGTGGAACAGCGTCGTCACCGCAAACGCGGAACTCTGCAAAAACAACGCGTGGACGAACTATTGTACGTGCAGAATTTTTTCCCGTTCGAGGAGATGGTGAGTAAACGGCGAGCGACGAATTGAAAAAGATTTTCGGATCATATTTATGGTGGATCGATGGATCTTTTACAGTGTGCCACGCATACGTATCAGTTGGCCTTGGACATGCAGCTGTCTTGACACCTATCCTAGTTTTCTTCCTGCAATACAAGCTCCTCATTGGTATCCTTCTGATGACCTTCCTCATCCTGTTGTCAGCCACTCTTCGTTACATAGCGACGATGAACAATTATCTGTCTCTCGTCATCTATCACGGGATATCGTGAGTAACAATGTTTCAAATGTCTCACGCGCGACCGAGTAACGCAGACTTTGTCCTTGATTGCAGATTAAAGCGCCTTTACAAGACTGCCAATTTAACTTACGCGTTGCCGCTGCACAGAGCGACGCCGTACATCTTCGGCGTCGGCCTCGGGGTGCTGTTGCATTACACTGGGAAGAACGTCAAGATTTACAGGGTACTCTCTCCCATTGTAGTTATAATCGCGCGTGATCATGGCAGCGTTTCTAATTTCAGGTGTTAGTGATCTTGGGTTGGTTGACTGCGACGGCCTTGGGCTCATGGTCGTTATTTTCACCCTGGCGTCAGGCCAGGCGAGACTACGTATACGATGCTGAAGAGGCTACTCACTATGCAGTGATCGGACCGGTGCTGTGGGCCGCGGCTCTATGCTGGTCAATATTTGCCTGCTTCACGGGGCACGGAGGTCCGTAACGCTGCGGTAACAACAACTGGATAGGCGTGTAAATAGACAGGAACACTGACGCAATAATCACACGGTCCGTAGGCGGTGTTAACAGATTCCTCTCCAGCTACTGGCTAGTGATCCTCAGCAGGATATCGTACGCCATGTACCTAACGCAATTCGCTGTATTTTTCTACAATGTTGGGACCACGAGATTCTCTACGGAGTTTCAGCCTTATAGAGCAGTAAGTCGTGCGAACGAAGCGAGAATATTTTACGAAGCCGTGCAGGGTCTTAAAACTGCGGCTTTATCAAGCTTATATTCTCATCGCATATTTAGCATTAAATCTATCTGTCTGATTATCATTTTTCATGATATAATATACTATCAATTTCTGTTTGAAACATCTCACAGAGGTATAAACACTGGAAAAATAATTCAAATCTCATAATCAGGTGGCTGCGTTTAAGGCTATTTAATGAGTGACAGAGAATGCATGTATGGGTACATTATTCTTACGTTTGCAGATTGATCCTCTGGAAGTAGCGATAGTGATAGCCGCGTCAGTCGTTTTGACGTTACTTTTTGATCTTCCGATGCAGGAGGTGAAGAATGTCATAATGGAAAGCACGGATACTTTGGCGATCAAAGTTTCCGAGGAAAAAAAGTCACTCATGGACGAAGATAAAAACGTCGAATCTACTGAAACCGCGAAAGTAGCGGGCAAACAAACACATGTTTTCGAGGATGACGAAATCGCGTCCACCGGATGGGACTGGCAAAAGGATATAACTCACGGTGCTGCCATTCTTGAGCGACACGACACGGAAGAAGAAATAGTAGACATACCAATACTGAAGAAGGCAAATGGAAGGCGAATGTTATTCATCGATCATGATTCCGAAGAGGTATCGAGCAAAGATCGAGTCAAGCCAGTGACTAGAAAACCATCTCGAGACATGGATCGCAAGATAGATAGCCAGAGATACGCCACGGATGACTCTGAAGAAGAAGCTATCGAATTTCTCAGAAGTCAGCGAGAACATGATGAGGCTGTGCGCAATAGACGTTCGTTATCCAAGACCAAAGACAACAAAAGACCATCGTCAAGGAATAGCGAAGGTGAGGAAGATCGGCAACGCAAAAAAAAGATCGAGGACGATTCGAGGCAGTTCAAGAGATCCGAGTCTAGAGGAAGGACATCGGACGATTATCGTTCTTGGGAATTTATCGAAAAGGAAGGTCCAGTCGCCAGAGAACAACATGAATCGAAGCCGCTTCTCACAAAGTCGGCGGATATCACGAGAAAAACGTTTTCTTCCGAGAGCGAAGATGAGTCGTCAACTCAAGGAAGAACGAAACCGGTACGCATTTCGAGTTCCGAAGCAAGGACGAGTGATGAGGAGGAATGGGAACGCGAGTTGAAGATACGGAGGAAACAGTTTATGGAAAAATTGATTGCTCAACAGCGCGAGTCATTGGTTGAGGCTGAGAACGAGGGTGTGGAACCCTTGAGACGTAGATCCTCAGCGGAGGGCAGGATAGCTTTGCTAAGCGATGATATCTCAGGTGAAGATAACATGGACTCGTGGACCGTCAGCGTTGGCCCACGAATCGCACTCCTCGGGTCCTCTCAAGAACCAAGTGAGCCCGAGGAGGATATTTATACGCGACGTAGGGAATATCGCGAACAGGGCCCACCGTCGAGAGAAGAGAGTTTGAGCGAGGAAGAGACCACCAGCCAAGACACTTCAAGGAGACAGTCGTACACCAGTGGTAGTCAGAAAACGTCCTTAGAAGAAGAAGATGATATTAATAATTATAACTTTATTTTAACCAAGGGAAGTAAGAGGGAATCCCTGCAAGATCTGTCGCAATTGTCGCAGGAGGAATTGACGAGCGCCGGTTGGAATGTCGTGAAGAAAGAGGGTGATTCTTCGACTAAACCGACGTCGACTGGCTTATTCAAACGAGAATCTATCGTGAAGAGTCAGGCGAGCGAGGAAGATCCCGAGTACCTTCTGCCGGAAAGGCCCAAATTGGTTCAACAAGAAAGGGAACATCCCTTCAAGAAAGCTTGGCAAGTGCAGAAGTCCAGATCGGAGGAAGAAGGCTCTTCGGCGTATATCATAAAGGACTCCAAGGAGCAGCAGTCCGAGACTAAGGCAAAGGAACCGCCAATTAAACGCGAGCATAGCGGTGAGCAATCCGAAGATATCGAATTGTTCGCCAATGACGAATCAGTCGAAACCACTGTAGTGCTGCGAGGTAGGAGCACTGACACAGAGGATGCAAGAACTAGCTCGACGAGATCCGGCACGGACGAGACAGATTCGGAATGGAGTAGAGCCACGCGCGAGGCAGATCACAGGCAGAGCTCGAAATCTGAGACCGACGAAGATTCCGCGAAATTTAATTGGCCCGACGAGGAAGAGGAAGAGACGGCGGAAGATGAAATCAAAGCTGGCCGGAGAGGGAATTCGGAGGAAGCGGACTGGGACTGGGAGCGCGAGGAAACTTGACGAAAATGACTTTAGACGATTGTACAGAGAGACTATATCTTACCTTCAAATTTGGTCGAAGGTAAAGACGAGAGGAAACGATGACCGGATCGTAACGATCAAACGCGGTTGTACGATTTACAAGAAGGACAATACGCTGATGATGATGTATGAAAGAACGATGGAAATTTATATTAATCATTATATCACATAAGTTAATAAATTATGAAGAAAATATTCTATACATACTGTTTTGTTTCCTCATTTTGATAAGTATCCGGAAATTCCATAGAATACTTAGCAGACTTTTCAGAATTAATTATTAATAAATATACGAAAAAATTGTTTCGCCTCAACACTATAGAAAAATTACATTATTCAGATATTATTTTATCCTCGAAGAGTTCATGAATTTCATTTTAATAATGAACAGAAGATAGAGTGACACAAAAACGGGATCGATATACATAGACTCCATCATTAAAATGTAATCAGAAACGCATTGTTGTCTTCCAATTTTATGGTCAAACGCTCTCGTTAACGCTAATTACAGATTTCATCAAAAAGTCTGTGAACTATCCGTCATTTAATCTTTTCGTAGAAAATGAGCATTTTACGAGTTTATCAACTTTAATGAAACATATCTTTTATATATGATTTCACATTATTTTTCATACTATTGTGATTACAAAGAAAAAACATATAATTATGCAATATTAAATTAACTTTAAAATTTAAATTCTGCACATATCAAGAAAATTTATCTGTTTTAAAGAAAATATATCCTAAATAAAATTTTGTTTTAGAATTATATAAAAAAAGGGAAGAAAGAGTATCGAACTATAAATACATAACATAATTATACATTCTTGGTATTTTGTATAATATGTAAAATTTCAAGAAATCCTGATTCTACAACAAATAATTTCAATTAAAATATTTCAAGTTACTGATAGTGATATCGATTTCGCTTACGTCATTTACAGGCTATTCGAAAGTGCAGGATTCAGATGCGTACTCGCAATTAATTTCAGACTCGGATGTAAGTCGTGGCCTTGTTTTACGTTTTTCCTGCGGAGCGCGAAAGTACACATTAGCAGGTTAAAGAGGAGAAACGGCCTCGGCTGATACATTTTACGAGACAAAATCCCGTAAAGAGCTCGTGCGCTCGCGCATAATGTTCACCACTCGCTCGGGCTGGTAGGCGATCCTCGGCCGGACGCGTTATCCACGTTGAGGTGATCTACGCTCGCGTTTATGGTGCCACGGGGATTACTTCCGTTCACCATACCTACGGATCTGCGGACGGCGGTCGCCGCTCACGGCGGCGGTGGTTTTCATTGCTTTCGCCCGACCGCCGTCGCGCGGCAACGGTGGTTTGCCTCGTTTATGCCTGTCACACGGGACACGGAGGTAAACGAAGGCTTTATACCCCCTCGCGTAAACATATCCCCGTAGCTTCGTACACGCACCGCATAAACTGAAAAGATCGGCGCGTTGTCGATCATATTTCATGCTTACGATCTGACCGCTTTATTTGTGCCGCAGCTACATTGAGACTAATTACCGGTTTCCCTACTGGCCGACCCTACTGGTCACACGACGGAGAGTCGCGCTTGTGCGACACGCTTGGTTGTGACATCTCGCACAGACAATTACTTAACCCTTTGTTTACCGCGTTATTAAAGCGTCGGTACTGCTTTCCTGTGACGTGCCCAGTCACATGAGTATTCGTGAATGTCAGCCGTTATAATTATCTAGTCAGATAGTAGTTTTTACGTTAACATTTATGGAATAAATGTGAGAAAATTGCGTAGTCAAACTTTTGTCTAAAATTTAACAACAATTTATTTTTCCGTTAAATATATAATAGAAAATTATATTCGTATATTTATAAAATACGTATATGTAAAATAATTATTTTATCGCGTGGAGAACAACGATGATTTATTGGATTGTATTTAAAAATACTTTGGTGCAAAATGAAGTCCGGCGTTATTACGTGGTGGAATCCTTACGTAAAATATATGTACGAATATCCGGAGACTTCGACGAGTGCTTCTGGTTCCCGCGCTTTCTCGGGTATGAAGCCGCAAAATTGCATAGTCAACGTGATCCCGGACGTCCGAGGAATCCGAAACGGTTGAAGCGCGAACGGTACGACCTGCCACGGATCACTTCGTACCAATTTGGACTACGATGCCCTGCGAGATCGTGGCCAAGAGCGAAAGCCTTGGAACGGGACCCTTGAAATTCTAGGCTTCAAGACCTCGGGATCAGCATGGGTCTTCATAAGCCAGGAATTCGATAGCGGTTCCGAATCGCGGGCTGTTCCGCATCCTTGACGTCTCCGTCGAACGCGGATCTTCGCCGGAGGGACGCTAGGGACGGATTTTTCTAAGCAAGCTCTCTCTCTCGAATTACGATCCTCTTACGAGCTTACTTGTATGTCTTTACTTCGAAATCTTAAAGTTACCCAAAATAATTAGAGCAGAATAATAAGAGAATTCTATAAAAAGAGACTTAATAGTACAAAAATTAAATATAATTGCTCATAAATCGCTACTTTTAGCCGCCATATAATATAAAATATTACATGTACATTAAAATATATTTTTCTCCGCTTCTCTCGTCTTATAAAAAACACTTAGCGAAATATCTATTTAAAAAATCTGGAATACATGACGATTCTGAGCTCGTTATATTTTTGAAATTAATAACGATAACGTGGTTTTCATTAAGTGAAACAAAATTTCTGGATATCCTATCTTAAAGAATAGGAACACGAAAGTTCTCATAGCTTCTCTCGTTCTACTCGCAATACAACTGATCCACGTGCCGATATCGCGATTCGGGGTTGATGAAGGCGGCGGTGACACGCCGCGCGGGACAAAGAAGCGACGTGGAAGTTGAGAAGAGGTAACAGAAAAGGGAATACAATAGAAAATATTCGCCCAGGCCCGCCTGTTATTGCCTCGCACGTACCACGCGACGTACGTGTCGGTACGTTCTTATTTACTTTATCGAGAGAAGGCGAACTCGCGCGGGCGGCGCCTCCGGTGTGTTACGATTTCCACGTTTCTTCTTCTCCCCCAAACCGTTTTCTCAAGCTCCAGCCCCATACTCCGTTCTTTTTCCCTCCGTCCCTTCCTCCCCCGCCGACCGAAGCGCGGCCCTTCTTCGTCTCTTCGGAAATGCGCGCACCGGACGTGATCTCTCCGTGCGCATCGTCTCGTTAGTATGGCTGCTTATCCGCTTTTCCCGTTCCCCGAGAGCGCAACGTGAATGCCGCGCGTTTCTCCTCTATTGTCGTTGATTTCGGCTTGGTCCACGTGCGGCGTGTGCACACGCGTTGCACACGACGGCGACGCGTGTCCACACGAGCGCACACCCCGACGACGAAGTCCGCGCGCAACCCTCTATCCTGCGAAACGTGCTCCGACTATTGTCGAGGGCTCTCTCTCTCTCTCTCTCTCGATTTTCAAGACCTGGTTCCGCTCTCCCCGGTGTGCATCATCCGGGATGCCGTCGCGTAACAGCGCCTCCCGAGAGGTATGCACTTCTCTCGCAGCACCTAACGGCCCCGAAGAACACCTCGCCAACATAAATACCGAAATCAAAACCCAACTCCCAGTATTCCCATTGCTGCAGTGGCTGCATCCCCTTTTGTCGCAAGTTTGAAATTCGTCCAAGTCCGCAAATTAAAAATTTTGTTATCATTGTGTGACGAATATATATTGAATGATCAAAGCGTAGCTATATTAATCCTTTAGCTCCCACAGTAACAAATTTGCTACATTCACTTTAAAGTGAAATTTAAGAACAATAAAAGTATAAAATATAAATTTTTTATATTAACTTCTTAAATATGCTACATTCAAAAAAACCATTTTTAGTTCTCAAATAAAAGAAGTTTCAAACAAAAAAGTCATATTTATCATTTTCTATAACATATTAAAAGGGTAGAATTTTTTTCTAACGTTTAAGAGAGGGAGTTAAAGGGTTAAACTTCAAGAATGAATCAAGAATGAACTCGTTGAACGTTACTAGTTGAGATAATTATTTACTTAATCATATAGGAGAGAAACGAAGAAGTCAATGAGAGAGAGATGATTTTAAACTACCTTCCTTCTACATTAGAATTAGAACTTGCTGATGATTATTTCTATAAAAACCGGAAGGAATTTAATCATAACATCGAGATTAGCTATTTATCGAGTCCCGCTATTCGAACAAGATCGCAGGCACCGCTTTTTTTTCTTTACTAATTAAATGTGGTTAGCGCAGTAAACAGGGTTGGGCGGCGCGATGCTGCGCGAGGGAGAGAGAGAATCCCCGAACAACAAGAACTCTCGAGTGACGCTCGAAGGCGAGGAGAAACGTCTAACGCCACGGAGACATTTGCATACTTGGGTATTCATGCAGGGGAAGCTTTCGTCGGCACATTACAGGATCCGGGATTGTTGCACGTGAATACGCGACACTGTCTGGGGAAGCGGCTGCGAGAACAGCAAAGAGCCGGCGGGAGAGACATTGTTAATGCGAGTAGGTGTGCGCGGCCGGAGTATTTGCGACTCGCGATCGCGAGTATTTGATGTAAGTAAATTGCGAGATATGCGCCTTGCGACATATTCGGAGCGTCGTTCGATGTTTCGTGGAAACCGAATTGCGTTTTCGCGCGCCGAGTATTTTTCAGCGTTCGGCATACAATGATCCCAGAATAAGTTCAGATTCAATTCAATTCAAGAATCAGACGTTGTCTTCGATTGTCGTTCCCTTCAATCATCTTCATCTTATTCAATTCATCTTAATCCCCTACTGGCTCTTCCTCGAGGCCTGCGAAAAGTCACTGTCGAACTACATGACGTATTACTAATCAAAATTCATGCTCGACGAGATGAGAGATGTACCCTCTTTTCCTTCTTTCCGCGTCGCGAAGATAGAAAGGTCGCCGCCGGTCTCTTTGCGAGATCGCCGTCTTCGTGCCACCGAGCCGGATAATTGCTTCGATTATTTACAAGATTTCCCGGTGGCAGATTAAAGCGATACTACTCCCCACGATGCGATACTTTTCCCTCCCTCACTCTTTTGAGAAATCACCCGCTTCCTTTTTCACGCGCGCGACCTGTACACCTCTCCCTTCGTCGCGCGCCCTCCGATAAAGCCTAATCCGATCACGATGAAACGAGGTGTCCGTTCAAGTGTAATTCCGCGATAATAGATATTGCTATTCGGAGTAGCTCTCGCATTAAATGACAAGTCTCATCGCGACTTTGCCAGCGGTAAGGAGGAATGTGACGCGGTCATGCTGTACGCAGAAAAAGGATTTAGCCAATTTCCTTTTCAATTTAATTGAATGGCTCAGTGAGAGCTTGTCTTGACTTATCCTAAAAAAATATAGATAGAACATATTCGAATATGCCATATGTGAGACAGGAAAAGCGTAATAGATAGAAAGATTTTATAAAAGTCTGCGACGTATGCGAGTATCTTAACGGGACAATTTCTCTCGATTAAACTTGATTGCGGGGCCACTTTATTCTCCGCGAAACGTTTAATTGTACAGTCTGATGGTATTGCACGCAAGAAGTACAATTTATTTACGTTTATCCTTATTACGTCTCCCGAACTATCTATCTTCAATTGCCTTCTACTATCCGACTTCAATTGCCTTCCTATTCCATAATCAATAGGGATAAGGAAGCTCCTCGTTCAATACAACAATAAATCGGATCCGTGTGTAATTTCGCAGGCTCTCTGCCGGGGCCCAATGAGAGCCACTTGATATTGAATTATGAATGCGTCACAAGCGCGTGATGGGGGAGCCGGCGATGTCAATGGGACTGGCGGGAGGGAACGAGGGCTCGTACGGGGCGTGCCGCAACCGATACCGCATCGTAGGTATTATAAGTTCAGTCGAATCCTTCGTGGGAATGAGCGGCTTGCGCCCGCGAGACTCACCTTTGCATTACTACTAGCTCGTCCCCGAGCGTAATCTCTAAGCTCCTAAAAGGTATTCGCCCCTTTCAGCCCGACCCGCCGCTCCAGTCGCTGCTCCCTTATAGACTGCGCCCGCGTCTATACTTTCTCTCTTCCTCTCAACCCGCCGACCTCGAACTTGGCGTTATCGAGGGAGGCGACCGAGAGATAAGACGCCTTCCGTGGAAAAACCAAAGTTCTTCGAATCATATCGGGCGTGATTCGTAACGCTGTGTTTCTGCGTAGAACAAAAGAGCTACATCGCGAGCGAATTCAATTGTGTGGGATATAAATTTTTCCAATTTAGGGTCGGTGCGCCATTTGTGGCCACTTTAAAGGGATCCTAAAGTGACATAGTTACTGATCGAGCATTTTTAATTTTATATTCATTAATCTTTTAATTGCCTTTATAGATTTAAAAATTCTTTTCCAGAATCAAAGTACAGACAATAATACAATGTGTACATAAACTAATTTATTGCTAAGTTCTATCTTTCTACCAATTTTGCATGCAAACACATAAAAGTTTTACATACGAAATTTTCGTAGTCATGCCACTTATTTATTAAAGCATCTTAGCTTATTCTAAAAACGCAGTATTATTCTTTAATGTTAACTCTAGACGAGACGACACTTGTTTTACATGTACAAGATATAAAAACTTTTATATTAAGCAAATGTTGTTACGATCGTAACTCGAGTCCAAACCTAACCAATGCCAGAAGTCGAAATGTAACAATTTTTTTTTCGTTTCTCATGAAATCATTTACGTAAAACAAGTGTGGTCCCGTCTAGAGTTAACGTTAAAGAATAATATTGTGTTTTTAGAATAAGCCTAGATGCTTTAATAAATAAGTGGCATGACTACGAAAATTTCGTATGTGAAAATTTTATGTGTTTGCATGCAAAATCGGTAGAAAGATAGAACTTAGCAGTAAATTAGTTCACGTACACATTGTATTATTGTCTGTACTTTGATTCTGGAAAAGGATTTTTAAAAATATAAAGGCAATTAAAAATGCTCGATCGGTAACTATGTTACTTTAGGATCCCCTTAAGGATTTTCAAAGATATAAATGCGTTTTAATTAAATTCTTTTCGTTACCTAATATCTTTAACTACTTTAATATATTCTTAAGAATAATAAATTTAAGATTGGCAAGCAAATAAAATTAAATAGATGTTTTAAAAATAAGAACTATGTTATAAGTTCCAATTTCATCGTTATTGGTCAATTTTTAGATTTGTCATAAAACCAATTATACACGCATTCAGTGTATGTGAGTGTGATCAGCAGAAATACTGTAAAAACAAAATTCATCTATTGCATAGGGTCAACAAGAAGCATAAACTAAATAATTCGAACTTTGTCGAAGTGGCCAGAAATGAAGCAGTAGCCACAAATGGTGCACCGATCCTATATAAATTTTACAGACAGATTATAATAGAGAGCTTGTCGTGGACTGTACTATTCAATTATTATTTATTAAATATTCATTTTGCAAGTTCGCTGGCCTCTTTTCGTCACGCGCAAAGCTTTCCTCCTTGAGATGTCGAAGCAACGACGGGAACGCGCGCAATGATAAATTATCTTTGACAATAGCGGGGACTAAAGTGTTTTGATGACGCGCCTGAAATAAATCTAAGAGCGATGACTTTCAAATGTCGCAGTCGGAAGCTCGTCAAATCAATTTTTAATCATTCGCGATGTTACCTCACAGCCTTTTTTTCAACAGCGCGTTATTTACATAATCGCTGTCGGATGATTTTGCATTACCACGTGAATTATGCTCGTTCTGTATCCATCCAGTATACGTAAAAGTGCCCTCCTCGCGATTTCTCATCCCTAACTCTCGTTGTATATTCTTATCATTCCTCTCACTCTCACACTCTCTCTTTCTCTCTCTCTCTCTCTCTCTCTCTCTCTCTCTCTCTCTCTCTCGTTCTCATCCATATCTCGAATTTCCAATATTGACAAATACCGATAAAAAATTTCGATCGCCGCTGCTCGCGCCCGCTCCTTCGGGTTTTGCGTTCACGCGGAGGTGCGAGCGCGGTAGCCGCGCGTTCGCGCGTAAGTACGCGCCCGGTCCCGCGTGTGCGTACGTGCGCACATGCGGTCGCGTTTTATTACATGGGCAAAAGGGCCGACGTCGACTACTATCAATAATTGTGCGATCGGCGCGCAATCAAACGCGCTCGGCGATGCACATTGAATAATATTCGTATCGTATCAAACGGCGAGCCGTTCGCGGATACGCGGCAAAATTTTCAAGCAAATAATGGCCGATTGCGTAAAGCAATTTCGCGGCTCATTGCTATTGAAACGTACGCCTATCTCGCTCCCCACGCCCGCGCTCCTCTCCCTCGCCCCCTCCCTCCACCCTCTCGCTCTTCCGCCGCCGTGAAAATGAACGTGCCGGCAGGAACGAACAATTTTTCCGACGAATATTTTGAATATCGCAGCCGGAAAAATTGCGAAACGGGAACCCGTGGAGTGGAGGATTATTCGCGATCGCGAAATTAAATTTAAATTTGCGCCGGAATCAATTTACTTCGATGCCTCGCAACCCGTGTGTATGCTCATCAATAATCGTACGAAAAAATTTGACACGCCGGAATCACAATGTCATAATGCCTCGCAACGTGCAGTGTATGCTCATCAATAAATATCTGTTAATTTGACACGAATGACAATGTCATAATTTATAAAATCGTGTGATTATATGGGCATAATCTCATTTGAACTATTGTTATATATCGCGCAAAGGAGAGATAACATTTTTTTAAAACAGTGCTATATATCCACATTGAATTGCGAGAAATCAATGAATTTTACTGCGATACGAAGAAAAAAATTATAAATTTTATCGTTGGAGGCAACCAGTCAGCAATATAAAAAAAGAGACAATCTGTGCGTTTCTATGTGATTGTATTGCAATTCGAATATATTGATTTATTTAGTTCGCTATTCGACGTTGATAGCGTTATCGAGGATTCTCGATTTCGTTATAAAAGTATAACATCTTATCACACAAGTGCGGTTGCGGGAGTACTCGTTTTCAAGATACAATCTTGAACACAACAACTCGTATGAAAGCAGGAAACCTTATTCTTTTACCACACTTCGTAGTAAAGATGTCATTTTATCTGTGTTATACTATGTGTTATCGTTATTGTTACTCATTCGCGCTACACATTATTCTCATTTTTATTTTCAGTACAAGTGCCTTGTTTATATTAAATATTTAATGCACAATTATCATGATAACATATCTACATGGTGAAGATAGTTGTCCTGAACACAATACTGCCACTACATGTTTCTGATGATTCAATCTAGATGAGCATACCTTGTTTCCTTTTTCAAGGATGAACTTAATTACAAAACATGAACTAAATTACAATATTTCTATTATATTAAGCAAAAATATGCAGTAGATGAGCGTAGTGTGCAAAACTCATAGTGTGCAACAGGTTGATATATCGCGTATATCGATTATATAAACGCATGAAATTCTATTTAATATTCCGTTATATATATATATGAATAAAATGATTAGACTATATCTATATAATGATGTCTTTGCGAGAAACTTGGAAAGAAGATTCTTGAGAAGAATCTAAAGACTTAGGAGCTAAATAGAGAAGCGCTAAAGAGAGAGAAATTTTCAATCTTAAAAATAGAAGACATTTTTGCGACTATATATCAAGATGTAGTGACGCGATAAGATTTTTTTATTTATATTTCATCTAACTTTCTTTATCTATCGCCACTAACGCGAGTAAGGAATTTAATATCTTGCATAATGTAAGCACGCCTTTACACACATTTTCTATAATGTGAAATGGATAAAGACTACATGGATAACTGAATTTTAAACATAGCTTGAAAGACTATGAGAGAGACTGTCTTAATAAAGAGCTGTATTTTTCACATAAAGTATTTTCATATAAAGTTTAATTCTTTGTCTACGGCAGACATATTACGTCTTACATTCGTCTTAATAGTTTTATATATTTCATTAAATTTTTTGTAGAGTTATTTTATAAAATCAACTTTTCCACGCACATAAATAAATTTAATATAAATCTCTTTAAAAAGTAACCGTTATCAAAGAAAGTTAAAAGAAGCTTTTAAAGTTACTCTATTACTCTGATTAAATCAACTCTATTTAAAGCTGTTTTAAAAAAGATCCCAGAAATTAAATTTAAAAAATTAAACATTAAAAATTAAATTAAATATCTCTATATGATAAACGTGAAAATTTATATATGCATCTTTATTATCGTTTATTTTAACTTGATATGTGACGAAAAGAAGTTTATCAGTAAAATTGTAATTTGATTCGAATGTAATTGCCCGCGTTCGAGATATGAACTGAATTTGAAATAAATCAAGCACACCACACACTTTTCGAAATAAATTTCGGCACATCCTTCCAGGATGTAACGTTTCGCGCGACCGCGGCAACGACCGCGCTTCCGGTAGTCTCTTTGGCATCTCATTGCCATGTGTATAGGTTGCATCGGCAGGCGAGCGTTACCATTATCATAGGTAGCACGAAGCGTCATTGCCCTAATTGGCATCGGTCGGCCGAACGTTTTGCATTCGGTATAGCCGCGTCGTTGCGCGCGGCCACGCGTGATTTCCCTGTGCACGACCGTCTGCACGCATCACAAACCTCGAAAGGGTGCTCTTTCACCGGGCTACCGCCGCCAGCCGGGATGGGGTCACCATATCGAATGGACGATGGGTGGGCGGCGAGATAGCGGCGCCGTCACCACGGCCAGAGGGGTGAGATCGGGCGCGATGGGTAGGAGCGACCAGGCACATTGCGGCTATTCCAAAACAAACATACGACTTGGACAGGTCGAATCGTTTCCCGGTTGGAAACTTGCCTGGAAATCGGCCACGAAGCTCGCACGCGGAAGGCGCGAGTTATTGTTGGGGTTTCGGTCGACTGGTGCCGATCGACTGGTACCTCGTGAATTTTGTCTCGCGCGTTTATACGAGCGCAGAGCTGCCGCGGGAGGACTCGTAAAGTTTGGGCTTCTGTCATGTTCGTAAATAGTTACGCCAAACGATTATGATTCAGAATAAAGAAAAGACAATTTACAAAAAAAAAAGGTGGCAAAAATTTTAAAAGAATAACAGAAGACCAAGAACAACTTGTATGATGCGATTGAAAAATATTACAGAGCCTTGGAAATTCGGCAAGGTAGCAGAAGCAGAGGCACGCGCGTAAACGCTGATGACAATCTGTAGATACATATACATAAGCGCGCAGCGTACGCGAGACGATCGTCGAAATTATTATCCGGCGACGAAGGTGGTCGGGCCGATCGGTTTGTAAAGCGTCGCGGGAGACGTTGGACGACGGGTCGGTATGTTCGGTCGGACTCCCCGACTTCAGAGAAGAAGATTCTTCGCCTCGCTCTCTGCAGAGGAGAGATAGCGCAGGCATTATCGGGGAACTAATTAAACTGGAGTATAAGAAATAAAACAAAAGGGTAACGCGCGCGCGCGCGCGCGCGCGCGGCGAAGAGGAATTCTCTCGTTCCTCTCGCAGGAGTAGACGTAGCCACCAACCGAGCTGGCCAGGTGCTTAACCTGGATACGTCATGCCTATCTACTTACCTTACCTATCTTACGCCGCGTTAGATCGGAGGTTGGCTCGCCGAGAGGGTGGGTCGATGGAGGTGGCCTCACCGCCGCCATCCCCTTCGCTCTCCGCCGCTTGGTTGCTGACGCCGCCGCCGCCACCGCCGTCACCGCCGGAGGCCGGAAAGTAATTAGGCTGGAAGCGAGAGATGTGGCGGATATTGTACCTGTGGTAGCTGTTTCCCTACTTGCGCGGTGTGCCGGCAGGATGGCTATAGAGTCATTGTTATCTAACTTAAATGAACCGCGTAATAATATCGTTAGGGGCGTTTCGGTATCGCCCGGCGTCCGGGGCTTCTTCGTGGCCTTCGGGCGGAGGACACGGCCGGGGCCCTCCGAGCTCGATGCATCTCCGGCTTATAATCGCGCATGCAATTCGAACCGCGCCTGCAATATTCGAAGCGTCGCCGGCGTTGTATGACGTTTAAGCAATGTCGACAAAATTCTGAGAATGTGGTAGATCGCTTTTCGCTCTATATTACGGGGCGGGCTCTGGGGCGGCGAGGATTCTAGTCGATGTGCGATAATTTCGTAACGACATCAAAGATCCTTGACGGCGTCATGGCGTTTTCTTTTACGACACTCAGATCGTAACGAACGAGATAAATGCGAATATCAAATATATAATATAGGAAAACATACCGAGAGACGGAAGTTGAGTGCAAAGGGAGATAGATTCGCAAAAAGAGGACGTTATCGAGAACGGTCTCGAGAGTGGAAATTAAACGGGACTCGACGAGAGCAGATGAAACAATTTTTCGACGAGCGGATGCTTGGTGCGAGAGAGGAGAAGATTGAGGGGGGGGAAGGGAGGGGTGTGAGAAAGGACAAGCCGGGAGGAGCGAGAAAGCGAGTGGGTGGGATTTCAGAGGGGGTGCCGCTATCTCGACTTATTTTCACGGATCGGATTTCTCCGGGCCGGGGGGGTAACGGTATCAGCGGTTTTCACGTCCCGCGGCAATTACATTAAAAGTTTCTGTAAGGGGCGCGAGAATTGAGTAGGAAGACGAGGGCAAAGAGAGAAAATGGGAGGAGCGTGGCGTGGGGCGGAGGACGACGACCGGCCGTGAGAGAAGAGAGGAATATTCGACGTGGAGCGAAGGAGCAGTCCATTTCGCATAGAGGTCGGTAGAAAAGAAAGGGAGGTGGAGGTAGATCGAGCGGAGAGAGAATAAGAAATGGCCGGGACGCTCGCTAACGATCCACGAAGGTTTTTATCTCGTCATTCCTTAACGGTCGCCGCTGTTATTTAGTGCCTCGTCATTATAACCCCGACCGCCTCGCGTTTCGCCACTCCAAGTCCTTCGCCCTCCCCCTGCGACTCGCCATACAGCAGCATTGAGTCACCCCTTCTTACTCCCGCTATTAATTGTCCATTCACCCTCGTCGAAGTCAGCGCGCGCTCCCCTCCTTTTTTTTTAATTCTGTCGTCGTGCGCGTCCGCGCGAAATTGAGAGAGGGTAAATTCGATATCGCGAAGAATCGCGAGATGGAAATCTTGGATTCTCGCCCGAATATTCGACGAATCGTCGGTGCCTGACGCTAATTATTATTCAGCGGAAACAACGGATGGCAGCGCCTTCACGCCGTTTTCAATTCTCAGCGTGAAAGAAGAGCGCGTTTGTCTTCAAGTCGCATTGAATATAATAAGGAGCGCAGATTGGAGCGCGATTATTGCCAATTACACAATATTTGAGTACAATGGAGAGTGTAATTCACTAATGCCGAAGCAGACAATAAACGATCAACCAATTTTTCAGTTTTGTGAAGTAAATACCCCGTTTTCTTCATAATAAATTTTCGGCTCTTCCATGAAGAATTCTTAAAGTCCCTAATATATTATAGACAGAATTTTGGCGATTAAACATAAAAAAGGAACTTTCATTGTATGAATATTAACTTGGATGGTTTAATAATGAAAGCTACCTGATCTATAGCAACCATTCCAATCGCAAGGGGCCTCTAAGTAGAGATAAGATGTCTGGCTGGGACAGCTTCCGCGACGAGTCCACGTTAATCCAAGCAGCCGGGATATTTTAATCAGGCCGATATCGCGAGGCAAGGGTTCCACCTTGTATTTACATATCAAAATTATTGGTGCTCTCCCGGCAGGATTATCGTCTGTGGCTGCCGTTTCCGGAACAAAAGCAGAGCTCGTCGAGAATCGCCGAGCGATCCTTCGATGTCCAATACGAGGTATCCCCGGGAAATGTCCCGGTCGTTGGCCGATATCGGCGCGAAGAGATGGGAAAATCGTCGAAGAAAGCGATCTTCACGATTTCGCCGTGTCTCGAGCGACTTTAATTACCTGGTCCACGGTACTTTTCGCCCATTGGCGTCTCCTCGTCGAACGTATCTCCGATGTTAAGTCGACAGGAGTGTGCTAATTACATTTTGATTGTATCGCGCGATTCTCTAGTTTCGTCGCATAAATCTGCTGAATTTCGAAAGTCAAGAAAAAGTCGGAAAAAGACGCGAGCACGCGCGATATACTGTAAAGAGCCGACGATTAAGGATGTTCTGGCGCTAACAGTGTTACATTGAAAATACCGCAGAACTTTTATAGATTATTTCTGTTTGTTATTTGAAAAAGTGGTTAAAACCTGAAACCGATTCTCTAACTGGTTCACGAGTTATTGTACTTCTAATTTTACGTGGGTTCTTATGGAAAAACAGCATTATTCTCCTTATATAAATAAAATAATAAAGAAGCAATTGTCAATATTCTGAAACTTTATTTGTAAGTAAATCAGACATTGAACAACGTTTCTAAAAAAAGTTTAAATTGATTCACTATCTCATTACCAAGTTATTCATAAAAATACAATGCAAAATTTTGAGAAAAAAGGCTATAGTTAACATGTCAACTGCCAAACGTGGCAAATATCATATATTTGTGATGCTAAATATCATATTAAACGATATTATTAAGACATTTACATAATATGTTTAATGCATATTTCAGTCTTTAAAAGCACAGAATTTTATCAATTTCATATTTAAGTAACTTTTGGCTAGGATTGTATACACTGTAAAAAATTAGTGTAAAATTACATGTAATTTTGAGACACACTTAATAGTTTTAAATTAATTAATTTCTAATTTTGCAGTATAAAAGTAAAAATAATTCTTTAATTTGTTTTTTTACAGTGTATATAGTGTAAAAAATTTATTAGAAATTAAAAACTTATTATTACTTCTAACTGCAAAATTATAAATACGTAGAATTTTACAACTATCATAGTAAATCTCACAATTATATGTAATTTTATAGAAATTGTGAGATTCACTACTGTGTATACACTGTAAAAAAATAAATTAAGGAATTATTTTTACTTTTATACTGCAAAATTAGAAATAAATTATTTTAAAGCTATTAGGTGTGTCTCAAAATGTAATTTTAAACTAATTTTTTACAGTGTAGCCAGAACATCCTTAAGACCAACGATATATCTGATGCGGCGTTTAATTTTGGCATTTCTTCTCTACTTATCTCGTGGTCGCGGGCGACTTACCCCGAATTCGCGCGCGACCTTTTTTCCTCCGTCGTACCACCAGTCCTTCTCCCCTTTTCCAGACCGATTAATAGAATGGACGGAACGGGAGGCGGTAATATCGTGAGGATATGAAAAATGCATTCCTTGCGGTGTAGTCGATGGCGGTACTGGTGCTGGGAAGGGGCCAAACTTTCGAGACTTCGGTTTCAAAGCGCGAGCACAGCACTCCCGTGGAACGAGGCGGCGGCGTTAGCGGTTGCCGGGGGTTGCCGGCATAGGAAAGAGTCGGCGGGACGGGGAGGGTTGGCGGCTGCCGACCGGGGGATGGAACGGAGACTGTACCGTGCGGCACGACACGTCTCGTTCTTCCTCATAATAATATTTAATCCGATCCATTGCACGGTACAGCAGTTCGCTCTTACCCCAACCTACGAAATCCTTCAGGGTTCTCTATCCGATGAAAGTATCCGCGGCACGGTGGATTCCGTCCCTCCCTGCTAATACTTAGACGTTTGCAACGCTTCGAGTCGCATGCATTTCGCGTTCGCGAAACATATTTCGCAATTTTTTTCCAATGTATATTTGCGATTTAGTAATTTAAATTGGAATGCGAGTAAATACCTCTCGCTTCGTATTCGCGTGTGTAAATACTCGCGTTAACTGAATTTTGTGCAATTATATTCAGTTCATTTTCATTCGTACATACGTTATTGCTCGCTTATATTTGTCAAGATATTTGCGGACATTTGTCAGACTCACAATGATGATCTCTTTTTGCTTTGAAACACGCATTTATATAGAATATGAATTTTTCTCGTAAAATTTTTCCATAAACATTGTGTGCACGGATGGAAATATGTATGTTCAAAAAACTGATATATTATGCAACAGAAAGCATAGTGCTATGCGTATAATTATATCTTTTAAAGAGAAAATAATTTTTTTATTTTTTTCAGGAGAGTTTGGCAGGTGGCCAAATGGAAAAAGCAACCATGCGATATCTCTGGGATGTCTGGCGCTCTTGAAAATATTTCGAGACAGGCTCTCGGTGTAGCCGAGATATCGTTTCAGACTTCAGAGCCGAATACGCGAACCGGAAGCGCGGTGTCGCTTCACGGGCCGGCGATTTTGCTTTGCCAGCTGCCTGTTGAATTCTCTGCCAATTATGCAGTGTTTGTAATACGCATTTGGGCTGCGTCTTTGCCTCCCGTAGACGCGGAATATACACGGACGAAGTTGCGGTGGCGAAAGTTAGAATAACGCATCAGGCACACTCATTTTAATTGCAATTATCTTCGAGCAGGAAGATGCTGTGTGCATCCGCATGAATAATGTTCTCCAGGCTTGCGTGCTTGTGAAAAATTAATACAAATCTATTTTCGTGAAATTAAACACGGGGGAGAGAGAAAGAGAGAGAGAGAGAGAGAGAGAGAGAACTATTGAATATAAAAAGGACGCGCGCTGCACTGAGAGTTACTTTCGTTCGATCTCGATCCAATTTGGTTCACGGACGCTCCACCTCCGCGGACTTACGAGTAATAAATAACGATTTCAAACGTCAACCAGGAATTCGCCGCGGCCAAATTGATACCATAGATCAAGCTATGGAAAAATGGCTTTGGCGTACCAGACTGACTTTCTCCGTTCAATAAGGGACTTTCTTGGACGCTTCCTGCGACGTCGGGAAATCGACCTGAGACACGATTCTTGAAATTGATACTGTCTTCTAAATTTTCAGATGACAGAGTTTCTTTTTCCACTGGATATTTTCGCGATCTTGCCTTATCGCGAACAAGATCCGCTCCTCTATATGTATGCATGTGTACGTATCGGCAATGCTGCAGACACAATTCTCCTCGCGGTTTGCAAAACGATAATAGATTGTACGAATAAAACGTGGCAAACGCACTTGTTTTTGTTTATTAAAACAAGTATATCGAGGAGTGTGCGCGAAAGAGCCTCTAAAGATTCTAAAATGTTAGAACCTTTCGGAAGTGATGACGTTCACAGGCAAATAGTTCAAAATACAAAGCGAATGCCTCGCAATAAAAGGAAAAGGTTATACACACGAAATATAGGATATGCTGTTTCATGCTTTTACTTTAAAGGAAACGCTTTTACTTCGCCATCTTCAGCTAAGAGTATTTGCTCCACTTTTATATGGATGCGACGCAATATGCCTTTGACCTATAAAATTAGACGTTTAAATTCACGATATAAATTCATTATGCGCCCGCGATTTAAATTTTGCGTGCAACTCGGTCATATAAGCACAAGTTATATAGACTATTATGTGCAGTTATATAGAAATTATCGAAATCTCCATCGAGATTTAAATATTTTAGAAAATCCACTTTTGTGTGTGTTACTACGAACGCTACATGCACAAACTTTTCTTGCGGTTTACGAGATGATAATTGATCGAAACGAGACTAGCCTCGCGGCACCTAGACAAAGGAAGTCGCAGTCCTTCGTCCCCGGAAGTGCGCCAATCCGAGGGCGAGCTATTAAAGCATTTCACGATCGGATCCCGACGTCAACGTTACCGTTATCGTTCGTCCCGCAACGGCGGGAGAGCGCGAAATAGCACCTCTGGCACTCGACGTGGCGCCGCGCTGGTGTCGTGGTAAAAGCGAATTTGGGAACGCGTCCAAATGTTAGCTCATCGGTTAAATCCATGCAACGAGGGGGCGATAGAGGGAGGAGACGGGGTATTTGATATTGTGGCACGGCACGGGGCGGCGGAGGGGGCGGGCGCGCGTTATAGGCGAGAGCTCCAACCGGCAGCCAGCCCTCTGTTTACCATATAGATGACTCGTTAGCGAATGTTAAATCACTGTATTTGCCTAGTTGGGATTTATCATTCATACTGCGGGTCAATCTACCCGCTTCTCGCGATAATAAGTCAGCCTGCGTTCACGTTTCCCTCTGTTCTAGCTGCCAAGGACTCGTCGTGCATTCACATTTACGTAATTGATTCGTCAGCACGATGATCCCCGCGCGATATCTCGCAGCAATTCTTTTTGGTCCCTGTAATATAACGTCTGATAAACTTTAACACAGTTTCGCGCGATTCCACATGTCGCGCCCTATCGATTTCAAATTCGTCGTAATGGAAATGTCAATTTGAAACGTCCGATATGTTGAAACGCGCGCGAAAAAGAGCGGTATTCTAAGTATGAATAAGTGTTGATTAGTCGATGAATTTATGATTGCTATAAAAAATACACAAAATGAAAGTGACGTGAAATAATGCGCGATACGGATGCACCGAACGATTTCAGGGCGATCTCACGTTTATGTAAGTCTGGTGAATGTGCGCTATCGTTGCATCTCGTTCTACACTTGGCGACTGTACGGAGACAGTGCCACGTTTCTTGATTATCTTCTAGCTCCGCCATTTCTATCGCGATTATAAATGGCCTGTTTTGTGTCTACGGCTGAATAAAAGCGCGATGCGAGATAGAGCGGAGCGGCGGTGGAGAATGAAATAAAATAAAGTAAAAAAAAAAAAGAAATCACTGTGATTAACGCAGGACGCAATTAGTCCGCGAAGTAAAAGCGAGAGCGCTCTTTTTTCCCTCTTTCTCTCTGCAGACCCCCCACGTAAAAATGGAACCGGCTTCCGCCTGAAATTGAAATGTCGGCGTGAGTGAGCACTTATGGCTGCTTCGAGCGCCAACGTCGAAGGATGGAAATGTACGTCAGTAGATTTGCACTGTCAGTCATAGCCTCTTGAGCTTCAGCCGATTTAAAAAAAAAAGTTTCAGATCTTTAATGAAAGAAACTTTAATGGAATTAGTAGAAATTCGTAGAGTTAATTAAAAATGCCGTTCGACCCTTAGAAGTTACTATTTGAAGAGTCGGATGATTCTTTTTATAAATTTAGCTTATGAAACGTAGAAATGGGCAGAAAATGGAAGGCTCGAATTGTGAAAATAGAAATGAAAAGCCACAACGCGCGCGCGTTTCAGCTTGAAAAGCGTAAAATTTTTCCCAAGGTTGAAAGAAAAAGTATAAAAGCCGAAAATGCACATATCTGCGAGATGAAAGGATTAATTCAGTAAGAAGTTTAGAATTCTATATTAATATTAATTTACAGTCATATTATGATGTAAGTATTATGCAGTTGATTATGTCGATGTATACGCGAATGCAACAATGGACAGGTTCACCGCGGAATAATTTACTAATGGCTTGTGTGAGACCTCGACTTTTCGCACGCTTTTTATACATCGCGAATCTAGCACTCGAGATGCTATGAGTACCTCATTCTTCGACGAGACACGAACAGCGAAGTAGCTTCAACCTGTTTCTGCGTCTCCGTTCCGTTTGTCACCCGCTCTCTCGCCCATAGACGCGGTAAACAAAGCTCTAATGAAACTTCTAACGAGTCAAATCTTATTATCATTCAGAATGGAGCGAGGCGGGCGGAAGAAGAGACGCGTCGAGAAACGGAGGAGAACGTTGCTGAAGAAGGCTACGTTCGTTCTTCGTTTGAAGAGTAGGTAAGTTTAGTTACTTCGCGTGCATAAACATACCCCATTACTTGAAATAACAGCAGCACCGGTTTGGTTCGTGAATTTCAAACCAGAGTTTTCTAGAAATATTCAGCATTTTCAACTGCAATAAAAATCAAAGTACCGCGGAGCAAAAAATGACTTTTATTTCGCTGACGATTATTGGATACTGGTGAAGAGAATGTTGTACATTCTTCGACTTGTTGTGCACATCACAAAGTGTGAAAGATTCCTAAATCCATACATTTAAAACGTCGAAATATTTCTCGTACTATATTAATCGCCAACAATAAAAATATCGATTAATAAAGTATTTCTCTTATTTCAGTATTCTCATAATTATGCGCGAGATCGTTTCTTGGAACCAAATGGAGTATTTATGATTTATCGCCAACTTTTAATGTTTCGCAAAAGGGTCCAAGAAGAACAATAGTCGAGATGATAGAAGAAAACGAAGCTGGGAAATGAATTGGAAAAGATTATAGCGCGAAGAACCGTCCCAAGACAGAGGATCTTCCGGCTGAAGCACAAATTCGGATTATTCTCAATTAATAAATACCAACCGACGGCAACCACCCCTGAAAGCTATTCTCAATCTTGTAAAAGGATATCTGTTCAAAGACAGATTAATTAATTCTAGCTTCAACCAGAAGTTGTAATATCGCGCTGTCGCGCCGTTGTTTAACGACGTCCAATCGGGAATACATATTATTCGTTTATCAGTTAACCTTAATTTCGCGCTTATTGATTAAAATTTTAATATCACGTGTATGTAATCACCTTCGCAATTTTTATCTGTTCTGCTGGAATACCCAGATAAATACGCGCGCCTTCGCGAACGGACAATTCGAACGTAAAAGTTACAAAGTGAATCAAAATAGCGGGAGCTGATAGGACAGCGAAACTGCTCAAGTTTGCCGATACACCCTCGCCAATTCAACCCATATTCCCGGTGCCGTGACTGCGAGAGAGAGAATCACTATTGGAAAGTTACCTTACAAATTAGAGTAAATGAAATTAAAAGAACTTTCCTCCCTACAGCCTGAATTTTCAAGGAAGTTTGCCGTTGGAAGCAAGCTCTTGCATTCGTCCGAGTTCTATGTATAATGAGAAGAGAGCGACAATCGCGTCGTTCCCTCTCGGCTTCTCTTTCTCTTTCTCTCCCTCTTCCTGTTTCTTCGCCGTTTCTTTACAAAGTGGGATAGCATTCTTCTCTCCTTTTTTTCTTACCTTATTTTATCCATTGGCAAAATTAAACAGTGCTGCACGAAACGCGACTAAGCCTAACACGAATTTTTTTTAGGCAAATGTTAAATGGATAAAATATCGAGATATGTATTTTCAACGGTGTTAATCTATTTGATATACTGAAATGTTTCGGTTCATTCCATGCGCAAATTCCGTGCATAATTTTTGCAGGAAACAATTTCATTGATAGGTATAAAATTTTTCAACGCAAAAATTTCATACGCGATTAATACTTTTAAAAAAATTGAAAGATAGCAGTTCGTTTACACATTATTTCAAATATCTATTCCATATTCTTCGTAACTGCGAAATTATGTTACGTACACAGCTTCGCAGTTGCATAGCGCAGAGGAGAAGCAAGGGTGCGAGTAAATATTCTGTCTGCGAGCTGGAAAAAACAAAGGAAACAGTTTCAAGACTGTACAAATAGAGCATGCGCCCCAATGTGCGCGTTCGTCGAAAATATTGTTCGCGAACGCAAAGCGAATAAAATGTAATTCGAGGCGCGGATATTAATTTACATGAAATTTAATTAAATCTCGATTAAATTTAAGCGCGCTCGTGTCGGGCGTGTCGAGATCGAACGCGGCTCGCGCGTAGCATTTGAAGTATTTAATGTTGACGTCACGAGCTAATTGATATTATTTACAAATAATTATTATGAATGTGCGCATGTGTGAGATAATACAGATAAGTCGCTGAAATTATATGGAAGGATTTGCAAGCGTGATAATTATTTTAGGAAGGAAGTATTGATTTTCCGCCGGGCAAATGTTATTCGAAAGTATTTCATTGAGCATATGCCCATAATGATATCGTAACGTGTAATCAGATCTTCTTCATTAAATTAAATTTATTACATACGAGAATAATATTACTGTGTACGAAAGATTCAGAAATTCATAGAAGATTATGAGGTAAAATTATTGTTAAGCGCTCATAAATTCAAAAGCGTTTCTTGAATAACTCGTTATAGACTTGTTAAAAAAATTTTAATTGTTACTGTAAATGCATTCATTAATTGGGATTCAATAGAATATCGTTGTATCTTATTCGTGCCTGATTTTCAACCAATAAAATATGTCTTGAAGAGACAACAGCTCTATTGCGGACGCTCGACTTTTTAATTACATGTCATAAATTGGTAGACACGCTCGGCCTGCTCTAGGACACTCTATTTTCTGGGTGGCCGCAAGTTCGATCTGCCACCTCCATGCTTTGAGATGAGCTTTACGGCGGTTCCTTCGTAAATTGTCTCGCTTGATAAATCGATCGGCTAACGGGGCATCCCGTACGTGTACGTAATACTAGCAGCACTCTTTTTCGTCGAGACCTTCGAGCGAGAACTAAGGACTCCCGGTAAAAGACGTCACGTACGCAGTGGAAATTGGGCGAATATCTTTGCAAATAAAATCATTTCAACAATCCTCCAAGATATAAAATTAAAATAACAACCGTACGCAATAAGCAAGCTTTCATTATACATTGGAAAATGAAAATCAATCCGCACAAATGTTATATTCAAAAATTATTCTAGAATAAAATATATAAATAAATTTCACTTAATTTCTTCTAAAGAAATTTAATTTCTTCAAGTATTAATCGATCATAATTTTTTCTTTTTGTTTGAAGGTTGGAGAAGCTTCTCCAGGACGGCAACTATCAAATATGAAAAATGCATTAAAGCTCCTTTCCTGATCGCGTTTCGTATCGCTAACTAAATCACGCGAGACGCATTATCGTCTGACATAGGCGGTAGTGACTACTCGCCGCGATTGGTGGTATCCACGGTATCGCAGTCGGTGGAATGATTTATAGGGTTTGTTCCTTGGAACAAGCGTTCGCAGTATCGAACACTGGCGAGAGAAATCGACCGGTGAGACGACACGACGCGGACAGAGGGGACCGGTACGCGATTGACAAATCTGAGAGCTCATATGCAATAAATCGCCGGCGAGCGGCTGACTGCACGAGTTTTTCGTATTTATGGCCGTTGTGCCTGAGATGCAACTAGCACGCTAGCGGGCTTGCGAAAGGACGGAAAGAAGGGCCGGCGGTTGCGGAGGCAAGAAGGCTACCAACTTTTCCTATGCATCGATATGAATATAAATAACCGAGGCTCGGCCACGCGCGGGGACAGGTCCGCCGTCGCACTCAATCTGCTTGGCAGTCCTCTTTGCTACCCTTATATATGAGTTATATCTCCTACGTTCAGCTCCTCGCATTCTATAAGGCGATTATAGCGCACCATCGCGGCGTGCAGGCTATCGCGGCGCTTTGCACGACCTGCGAGAGGTTTTTATTTAAGTTTTTACACAATGCCCATGTCAGTCTCGCTTTTTTTGGAAACTTTTTGAAATGTAAGACCCCATAAATTATTTTCGGAACCTGCATATCAAGACCGAACGTTTCTCTTTATGCCTATCTTCAAGAAGATAAACGTTCTTTGACGATTCTAAACCTCCGCAGAATAGATCTAGACATATCTTAAATAACCGTCGCTCGCGGCGAAAGACGACTATTACATACCTGGTGTAATTGTCATTCGTATCTCATTGCAAACAGCCCAGGCTCGTAGAGAACGAGAAAGGGGGTGGGGGAAGAGGGTTGGTGGAATGAGTAAGGGAACGGTAGGTATCGTACCCTGGAAGCAAACACCGTCTCGCTACAATGAAACGCAATTTCCTGCTGTTGGTGCCGAGACTGAGTCAGTCGTCTCATTCGTCTTGGCTAAAAGCTTCGCTCCTCACGCTTGCTGCGTTAAACAATCGTACCTGCGTAGCATTCGTTAACGAAAGCCGAGGTAGGAAAGGCTTTCCCACCCGACCGATGCCGCCCGAAGATTCAACCCGAAGATTCAGCCGTGCCTCCCATCGACTTCTCCAACGTCGCTTCTTCAACGTCTCGTATTCGTAGAGGCAAAAAGATCATCGTTTCCGAAAGAGTGAAAGAGAGATTGTTACCACACGAATAACGGCTTTAGATAAAAATAAAAAGGGGAAAGAGGAAAGATCTTTTCGGAAACGGAAGGATTTCGAATGGAGGACGGTTTTTCTTCGTTAAGACAGCGGTACGGAAGTGATACGAAAGGAAGTTAAGCGAAAAAGAATAGGAGAGGGGGAGAGGGGGAGAGAGGGAGGGAGAAAACGGAATCCTCAGTATAGATAAAGGGATGAAGGCGAGAACCGACACGAGTGGCAGAAAGACAGGCGGTATTATTGCTTTAATCGATCAGCCCGATAATTCTATTAGCATTTGCGTTATTCAAATGGTATTTAATTTTCCGCAACGTTACCTTCATTCCTCGATTTACATTTCATTCGTTCGGAAATGTCTCGCCCTTCGCCCCTCCTTGTCCACGGGCCTTCTTCTCGGTTTGGCTCTCCTTTCTTTTTTTTTTTTTTTTTGAGTCATTTAAAAACTGCGGTCTTTCGTATCTGCATGTCGTTAACTTCTCTAAACTGTTTCTGTCTCGTCCGATCGAAATATCGTCAAACGTGCCAATATTAAATATATATATAATCGGATTATTCGTTTAACGTTAGGCGTGCCCGTCTTTCTTTGTGTGGAATATTTAATATTTTAATAACCGTCTTCCACGAGATTTATGCAGACCGCATAAATCGTCCAGCGCAACGGTAGAGGTAATATAATTCTAATTGGTCTTCGTTTTTCGACGTGATAGACGGGAGTATTAACGAATAAGAAAGGCAAGCTAAAGATTACGTATTATAAATACGCTATTATGTATTTAAAATCTTACACATTATTAATCATATTAATTTTATGAATAAGTTATCAATTGTGTATGATTGTTATTATATATAAAAATAATTAAATATTGAAAAAAATAATGAAATGTAAAAATGTAAGAATATCGCATAAATTTAGAAAGAAGCAAATCTGATATAAGAAATGATCGCAATCGGATTTTACGCGAAATCGTTTCTGCTTAACTTGAAATGCGTAACAAGCGAACAAACACACCGACAGAGGCCTTATATTAATATCGTTAAACCGCCGCGAAGATCGCGGTGAAATATCTATCGTGAAAAAAAAAACGAACGTTCGACGGAGAGGAAACCAGCTAGACTTCCGGCTTCGCTCCGAAGAACTTTCTGATTGTGAGTTTAGAACGAAGGAAGATCAGCGCGCTGGGCCGATGGGTAGGGACGAGAGGGACGTACGAGACGTGGAAATTCCTGGTATCTTACCTTATCCAATCACCGCGGCCGGGATGTCGGTTTTCTCGCGCGAAGTACCTATCGGAAACTTTCTTTAATCAAGTGTTTGATCAGCATCTCCCTTTCCCTCATTGTCTTCGTACGGTTGGCAATCTGGCCGCAGCGAAGCCACCCCCCTCCGACTTCCACGAGCCTCTCGCGCGCTACAATACAGCTGGTTAATATTATATAATGCCGCTATTTATTTGCGCGGTAGTAAGCTTTGCCTTTTTACGTCTTACCGTTCGATGCGTTGTGGCAGTAAACAAGGGAGCCCTTGATTTAAGGAACTGTTTGTGTTTATGGATAATCTATGAAGAACAACGTTTCTATAGATTTTTGTCAAAAGTTATTAATTACGTCACTGAAAAAAAAGTTTTGGTTGAAAACAGACGAATCAGAAAATCTCGTAGGATTGATCAAGTATTCTGGTTATTATAATAGAATTCAATGCTTTATAACTTATAATAACTTATAATAAGAATAATAAGAATAATAATAATAAGAATAAACTACTAATAATAAGAATTCTTATTACAATAACCAGAATATTTGATCAATCCTACGAAATTTTTCTGATTCGTCCGTTCTTAACCAGAATTTTTTTTCAGTGGTTAATTATATAAATAATATTGTAATTAGCGATACGCTTAAAATGACGTAAGAGCAAACGATATCGTATCTTTCAGATTAACCAATCGTTCAGTTATCTTACAATTCATGCTCCTTTACTTGGCATTACTCTAAGTAACGTTACACGCTGTCGGGAAAGCAACGAGCCGTTATGCGCTCGCGTGTGTGACGGCAAGAAGAGAGGGAAGCGCGAAACGTTAGTAAGACTCACGGGCCGCATAACGGCGTATTAAGGGTGGGCTCTAAAAACGACGATATAATTACATGAGGTTGCGCGCTCGAGCCATGATTTAGGGCGGTATAATGTATAATTCCTAGACCTCGACGGCGCGGAGGACGAGGGCGATCCTCCCGCCCTCGCGGTTCTCACGACAGCGCGGCGCCGTTAGTGTAAAGTGCAGGTGCTTTCGCTAAAGTATCGCGCCTATAAAATGAAATTAAACTTCCGGCAAATTTATCGGCCACCGCGGCATATCCCCTTTCTCTCACTCTCTCTCTCGCTCTCTCCGTTCTCCTCGCGTCTCTACGGCCGATTAATTCGTCTCTCTCGTCGTTTCCGGGAATCAAATCTCTCTTACCCAACTCGCGGGATCGCGAAGTCTGATGCTTATTCGCCGGTTATCTCTCTCTTCGGCCTCAGCTGTTCAAATAATCTTACGACCTACGAACAGACTCCGCGGCTGGGCTCGGTCAGAGTTTAATTGAACCGGCAGATATACTGCTCCCTCTTTATTTATCTGCGTATTATCATAATGATCCTTTTATCGTCGATTTTAGTATTTAACTGCATACAGATACAATTGGAAATTTGATACGGAAATTGGTGAGCAGAAAAGTAAACTACAATTTCGTAACGACTATTAAATTGCCCTTTAAAATAACTTTTAACAATTAAATTCATATACTTTGCGATGAGAAATTATTCGTCTTTATCAAATACTCCAAACAACATTACGTGGTTCGTCAAAAAATTTATTTCTATTTGAATATAATACATGTATTCTCTTTGATTCTTTCCGGATCGACACGCCTGACCAATAACGGTTTTTTCTACTGAATCTGGAACAGGCTGCCATGGAGCGATACAGAGAGGGAAGGAAACGAAAGAATAGAACGATTGAGCGATACAGCGATATAGCGGAATTATACGCACGCTTTCGGGGACCTTAAGCCACTCTCTCGTCTTATCGATAATGCGTCGTCTCTGGAAGTGGTCCGGGTTTTGTAATAAATCGAACTCGAGGAGTTAAGGGGATCAAATCGACGTCCCGGATACTTGGCCCGGACCTCTGTCTTCTGCTTGGTATCGTCGGCATGTAAGTCGACGATATAAATTCTCGAGGGTCGTAACCGGCCATTCGCAGGATACACATCTTTCGCTCTCTTTTCGTGAAAATATCTCGGCCGACGCATACGTTTATGCGTTTCTCGATAGGACACGTGTTCCTTATAGACGGTCAATCTTATAAAGTGAATATCTCGATGGATAGTCCTTTTCTCGCTATTTACACTCGTAAGAAGGGAATAAATTTAGCAAACTGATTTATTTGTCACTTTTAAAAATTCTACAACTTCTTATTTCTCAAAAGACAGCAAATCTAACATAACGAAACAATAAATGAGACAGAAGGGAATTCCCTTTGTATCGCAATATACAAAATCCACTTATTAATTCTAAAAGATTTCATTAAGATATATCGGCGTTTAGTTTTGTTCATCTGAGTAACAACTGTATCTCTTATAGACAGGAAGTCGTGCGACGGATGAATTTCCGGGAATGTATATTTTATAGCGTCGTGAACAACGCGTCGGTCAGGCGTATTTAACTTTACAATTTTAGCTGAGTGAAATTTTCTCGCTTCTAAACTGAGGCAAAACATGAAATTAGTACAATTAACATCAAAAAAACAAAAAAATGTTTTTAAATCTCTAAATTCCGCCTTTTCCTAACGAATTACCGTCTGAATATCACAAGAATTTCATAAAATGTAAATGCTGAATAAAAATTCCTCAAAAATGGTATATGCACCACAAAAAATAACATAATTTGATAATAATATAATATTTTAAAATGGAAATAATGTACTGTAATATAAAAATGCATACGTGTCTTAAACTATATTACTTTTATCGTAAAAAGTTGCAATTCCTGTCCAAATTTCATTGATATTATTTAATAACTTTTGCTGCCAATAACGGAGACTGCTCTGGGGTGCGGGGAGGCAAAGGTTCCGGACCGGGCTACGATCTGTCTTTGGCAGTGGTGAGCGAGCTAGTTACATTTCAATACGTGCTCCTTTGGCTCGTATCATATATGTGCGGCACGGAGCGCGGATACTCGCGCACGTGCAGCACGTCATAATTAAATTTTGAAAACGCGCTGCGCAGCGCACCGCCGGGTTACCGTCCACCGCGGCTAACTTGGGCGCTTTTCACGCCGGACCGGCTCGGTAATTCGATTTCGTCGAATTATCACTCATTCCGCAAAAAGGATAAATGCGTACGTGAGTCGAATTCAGCAGCGTTGGTTCTCTCTCTTTCCCGCTCCTTCTCTTTGTCTCTCTCGCTCTCTTTTGCCTCTCGCTGCCTTTATCCGCGAAAAAAGCAGCATGCATCGTTCGCGGCATGGAAAATATTGAATGTGCGCGCTGTGACGTCGCGATAAACGCTTTCGTTCTATCAAAAATTTTTCAAGAATAGAGAGCAATTGTTGTTGTTACATGCGGTAGGTCCAGGCAATTCGCGTGTATATGTATGTATACGTGCGTTGGACAATTTTGTGCACATTGGAAATCAGAAGACAGAAATTTGGCTCGGAGTCTTTGATTCTTTTTTTTTCCTGCTCCATCTACGTTACTGTAATTCATAACAGAATCACAGTTTACAATCAATCTCGGTACAACCGTTGTTCTCGACGCACCGTACCCGGCGCGTATGCTCTACGAGCGAAACAGGCGGGACGATTCATATTAAACGATATGAAGAAACGACCCGGTGATTTATGCGCACAAATTGTTCTGTCACTGTGCTCCGCTGCTCCGGAAGCTGCTGCTCCTCCTTCTCGGAACCGGAATGTCCATTGTTCTTCTTTCGCCGACGTCTTATTGGGCGCGCTCCCGCTTTCTCCAATATCCAGTGCATTAAATCGCACTTTTTCGAGATTCGCCGTGAGATAGGGGTGTCGCACAGCTCACGCGAAACGACCACGTTACGAAAATTATGCGCGAGCGGGAGAATATCATTTTGCAATAAATTCATTTCGCTCGCGGTGCGTTTGGCGCTTCGGTTTTGCAGCAGCCGGCCGTAGAATGCAGATGGTAATCATGAATCGTTAATGGCATCTACCTGAATCTCTTTCTTTTCTTTGACAAGTTTCTTGTCGGCGCTGCGGTTGCCACTAAGGACGGCATTATTCGGTTTTCTCCCGAAGCACCTGCTTTTGATTCATTCAAAGACTTTGTCTCAAGTGAGTTAAAGTTTTACAAAGGACACGCAGGTAGAGTTTCTCCTTGAAAACCTCTTGTTCCTTGTTCTTCGAATTCCTGCCGCGTTGAAAAGAAGGACGGACGATAAATTTTTATTGCTTAAAAGAAAACATGTTATTTTCGAACGCTTTTTACGTCCGCGACAAAGGTCGGCGAATCGTAAATAATGTGAATTAATTTTATTAAAGAATCTGAGATTTATTCGCAATTTCCCCGCTAGTTATATATTATCTATACATTATTCCTATTACAACGTAATATGATTCAATGGAGATTTCTGTTTTCTATTACCGACTTTATTTATCACGTTATTAATTTTCGAAACATTCCCTCTTTTTTTCCCTCATTTTCTTCTTTCTTATGTTGATTCTTCTTATAGATTGAAACATTCTTTCCCGACTATTGACTTTTACGCGACAATTTTTTAAGATCGCCATTCCCATGTCGCGACGCCGGAATATAGTGCCAAGTGCGGGCAGCGTGCGACGCGAAATATCGAATATAGAAAGCACTCCTCGGCAACATCTGCGGAAACACAAGGACTGACAGGTCTCAGCCATTTAAAATAAAATTTAATACCCACCATCTCCGCGCTGCCTCCAAATCCCGTGCTCCACCGGTCCCCCTTATATCGTGCGCCGTGCAACGACGCGTGCTTGCCAAATGTTTTATGCAGTTTTACGGCAAACCGGGCATATATTTATCGATGCGAAATCAGCCGCCGCACTTTAACCCGCTCCGAGACCCGAGACGGATCCTCTAGAACTTTTACAAGCCTTTCTACTCAAGGAGAAGTCCGTAAGCGGCGCTCGCTCGCGGTAAGACTTATAACGTAACTTAAACAGTACTTGTGGAAATGAGCTTTTACTCGGAGTTTTACAGCGTATTTTACAGTCCAATCGTTTACAGAATGAAGGATACGGGTAAAGATCCTGCGTGATGTCCGACTAGCCGAGAGAGGGGGAGAAAAACTCGTTTGTCGGCGACGACGGTACGAAATCGTCGATCTCGAGTAATTCACTCGCCTGCTCTCACTCCCTCTCTCTTTCCGTCTCCTTCCCCTCGCCTTCCTCTCTTCGTTCAGAATAGAGGTAATTACCGGATTTCGGCGAAATCCATGGAGCGTGGGACATTTAGAGCTGTTATAGTTTCGACGTCTCGGCAGGGCGAAACTGGCTGGTCGGTCCGTCAAAATGAAACCCCGGCGGTGGTTGGGGAGGATGGCGCGGGGCTGGCGCGGAGGATAAAGAGGAGGGATGCGACGAGTACGAACAACGACGAACGAATGGCGTTATAACAAGGGCTAGTTAGCGGTAGCGCCGTATTACCCCCGCGTAGTTCTGTCGCTGCACAATGGCGACAAATTTCACGCGCTATATCATCTGGTTTCACCCGTTCGCTACCACCGATGGCCGTAGGAAAGACGGACGACAAAGTGTGAAACGGGGACGAGTGTCCTTGATGATGGGGCCCGCGTAAAGCGGCGATGCTGGTTTCTTTCATTCCGGCCATTCGGATTTTTATAATTAGAAAAACATTTAAAATGTAAAAAAAAACGTCAAGTGTACACTCTATTAAATCTGCGGTCACTCAATAATTAAATAGTCGTTGAATAAAATGAAGAATTGCTTATATTTCAATTTTATTTCATTTTATTTACTTTACTATCTCTGAAGTTATTATATAATAATTCATCTTTCTATTGCAAAAGATTAGATTAAACAATTTTTCATATTATATATGATAAATTTTGTATAACGTAAACTTTTGCTTTAATCAAGACTTTTTTACTTATTAATTTAATTTATATTATTACTTTCTTAATTAGACATTTATTTATTTTGTTAATTAGTTATTTAAAATGTTTCATTAAATTTTTATTAAATTGATTACATATTTATTATGAAAAGCTATATAAGCAGTTTTAACTTTTGACGTTTTTCCATTTTGATCGAATATAATTATAAAACTGTAACTAGTTTGGCTCGTTTTTCATTTAAATTTTTCAATAAATAATACACCGAGAATTAAAACTTAGGACGAATAGATTAAGAATATAAAGTCTCAGTATTATTCTCTCGGTCGTTTTGAAAATAAACGATGCAAGAAGTTGCAATCTTAATAAACGGGCATACTAGCACGTGGCTTGAACTTTGCGCGTTATCAGCTCGGCTGGCGCACTCAACTCAATTTTAAGTTTATTTAAACATCAATTTGTGTCATCTTTTTTCAATTTTTGCTTTTATTTAATCTTAAACAAAATAACGCCTCCTCTCAGGAACGTTCGTACTGTAAGTATAATAAAATTGTAATCCCCCTAAGTAATACGAAGTAGTTATTATTAATAACAAAAAATCAATTATTAAAATTATATAATATAAAATTATTCGAAAAAATAATTTATAACTTAATATTGCTTTGAGGGATTACAAATCCATTCAATTATAAATTATTTAAATAATTTAATTGCACAATTTAAGCTCGCGCGATTATTAATTTGAATACTTTGACTAGAATAAGTTTTATACCGTGCTCTAAACCTTTTGTCCGCCTAGACATAATTTATCAATGAAATTAAAATTAAAAACACGGAATGCATGCGCATCAAATCAAGTCCACAGAATGCAGCACATACTCTGCATAATTCCGCGTAATTTTTAATTAAAAAGAATAGCATATATTATTAAAATATAACACATGAAGAAAATTACTTCCTATATATATAAGTAAATCGAAACGATTGTTAAATGGTCTTGGTACTTATTGAAATGCGTCATTGCGTATACAAAAATCGCGTTATTATTCAGTCAGTGACATTCAAGCAGCTAGTAGATGCTCTACATATGGACACGTTACTTTCTGCCGATGATGCTTTTCATTACGATCAAATTACGATAATAAGTGATAGTATAAAAATATTATATCTGGTAGATCCGTTACCTTAAAATAAATTGATTAAAATTGATTACGCTAAATATGTATATAATTAAAATTTAATTTCAACTTCATTTCTGAAAAAAATATTAACTACAAAAATCATCAAGGAAGCTAGCGTTCAGTCGGGAGAAGAATATTCATCACATACCATTCCTCGAGCAAGGTCCCTTTTGATCGACAGGTTTGATTTCCGCGTCTGGTCGCGGCAGTGCGCGTTAACATCCGACATTCGAACCGCAGAAATAACTTTCCGTCCCCGGCGTCTCCGCAACGATTTAGAATATCCGGCAAGGTGGCCGTGGCACGTGGCCAACCGATGGGAATTCATACGGTAGTTCGATGCCGTCGAATTTCTTCGTCGCCGGCTGTCAATGCGGGTAATGTATTCAATAGGGACAAACGAAGAGAACCCGTCAATAGTGATAACCCGTGCAAGTGTTGGTTTTTTATACGTTTCCTAAATGTTTCCTAAATGTTTCTAATATTTTAAATACGTTTAGGAAATGTATATGAAACATATATTAACCATCAAGTGCTACTTGGGATCCTTCGTCATTGATATCTCAGAAAGAAAGAGAGAGAGAGAGAGGAAGAGAGAGAATATGAGAGTGAACCAAAAACGTCTAATTCGTCGACATCGAATCGTTCTCTCTCTGTCTCTCTCCTTATGTATACAATATAAATCGAATGTATATCAGATGAAGCGGGAGAAACAGAGAAAGAGGGGGAGGAAGAGATGACAGAGCACGTCGTCATGTCGTGCCGCGGCGCAACACCCAGTAATAACGTTTATTGAAGTGTAAATACGCCTCTCGGAATTTCTGATGCTGCCCCGACCGCTTCCTTCCGTGTCGCGTCGCGACGCGTGAGCGCGCACGCATATCGCGGTGCGTACGGAAGAGCAAACGCAACAGGCCGACGTTCGATCCGCCGTGACGTGAAAGCTCTCTTTCTTTCTCTTTTGTCCCTTTTGTCCTTGCATAGATCTAGCATTCACGCATCCTCGACAATATAATATAATATAAATACAACAATAAAATCTTTCGCGATTCATAGGATATTATCAGGCCTGGAAGAGCTTCAGGCACTCGAGACAGCTCCTCGTGCTCGTGTGAGACGCAAAAAAGGACGCTTCTTAGGAAGAGATAGAAGGATCTCAGTAAGTTTTTTATTCGCTTCAAATCTTCGCGATGTAAATGTGCTGTGTAACGCGAAAGAAAAATCAGAATCGCCGGAGCAAATAAAAAACATAATATAAAAAAAAAAGCGTAATTAAATTCATTTAGACTTCTACTTGACTGATAAGAAAAAATCAAATTATGCGGATATGTAAATTTAAGACTATTTTTTTCAGTCTACTGTATTCTTCATTTCTAATCTGCTAAGAAATATGGCTTTCATAATTCTCACATGTTTTTCTTGAATTATTATGCAATAAGAGATGTTATTATTTATTGTTTAAAATTAGAATTACACATTATATAAAATGTAAATTAATATGCAATTAACTTCATTGCTTTAAAGATGCTATTTCTAATTTTAATTATAAAGAATAATTTATTATTCCAGTTGTGATAATATATGCCTGTGACTTGTACATTCATAAAAAAAAAAAAGAATTTGTACGTTTTTCAATTAGCCTGAGAGAATAAAATAAATCAAACATCTATTATCAACATTCTTTCGTGTTAATAATTTTCCCTTATCATCTTTTTTAGTCTCTTTATGCAAGAATGTTGCATAAATAATAACAGTAACGGGCTCGAGGAGAATAGCGTGTGGCGAAAGTTATCGCTTGAAAAAGGGCATTCTTGCGCTTAACCCTTGCTTGAAATTTACATGTATTACAGTCGCTTGCGTGAGTCATATGGCGGTGCGTTAATTATCCTTGGCGTTTCTTAGGCTTATCCTGTAGGTTCTCGAAAGGCCAATATTCGAGACGAGACGAGACGAGCGGTGTTAATTGCCTCTAGCCGCGGGGTTAATAATGTCGTTGCCGCGTGATAAATCAAGCGACGGCGGAAGGGCTGCAGAGAAGGGCGGCCGGTACCGACACGTACTATTCGCGTATTTTAGATACGTCAGCAAGAACAGAAAGAAGGCCTATAGAGCACGAGAGAGAGGAAGCAGAGTTTGTAATCTACGGTCTCTCGTGGGGCCAGGGGCAAATCCGGAGTATCCTGACAATTATCAACCCTCGACCTTCTTTCGTTACTTACGTCGAGCGATACCCTTAGGCAGCAACTTTTCTGGAATTTTTGCAATGCCATGTCCTCGCGACACGTTCATGTAACTATAACAGTACCAATACTTGGCAACGGTATCGCGCTCAGATATTTGGATTGTAAAAATAGACTTAGAAATGTATTACATATTAAAATTATTATATTATAAAAATTTATAATTATGTACATTGTTACATCGTAACAAACATTGCTAATATTAATGCTACTATTAAGCTATATATTATCTAATGGAATATATTATTTAGAAATGATAATTCTTCCTTCTTTTTTGTATTATAACTTCGTTAGTTAATTAAATATGTCAATTTATTAAATGTTACTGTTTGTAATGTGCCATGATATTTCGGTAAATTCGTTTTGCATTTGGCTTTTTTGGATACAGTGCACTGTTATTCGCTTACAAGTTTTCCCATTTTTTTGTCATCTTTCTTTTCTAAATGAGCTTTGCAACGTTCTCTACCTGATATTATCTGTTTGTACTACGGGAATGTCAGGTGTGCTTAACTACCGACCACCAAAGGGGTGGCATAGTGGCGCGTGAAACAGCGAGGAGAAGGTCGAAACTTACCTTCCAGAGAACACCGAGAGGATATCTCGTAGGTCCCACTAGTGCATTTAGAATAACTTACGGCATCATGAGATTACAGGTCTGCAGCATAAACTCTCCTTACTTTCCCCGCGCGCTGGAGGGCCCCACGTCGGCGTGCCAGTGCCATTAATTAAGAGCTTCTAAGGACTGGAAAGGGTACAATCTTCCGGAGACGTTGCAACGCGTTTGGGTACTGTCGACGGAAAAATCTAATCCCGCATCAACGTCTGCTCGTATGTGAATTATACACATTCAAAATTATTTGATTGCTCGCAGGCGAGATTGTTAAGCGGATTGATTTTAATACGTAGTTAAAAAATAATAAACATTTATCGATCAATCGAGAAATGTGCTCCGACTTAGATTATTTAAAAACGTTATTTCCTAATATATACTTTAATATTGCCTACTTAAATTTATATACTAACTAATAATATATAATCGATCGTTAATTTATAAAATAAGAAAAATTTCAAGAGCACGTCGCGAACCACAATTTGGACTGAAATTTTCTTTTCGCGACGGCGCCGCCGTCAGACAGCGAAATATTCGCCGCTGGGCTCCGGACCCTTCAGTATTCAGTGCACTCGATCACACAACAGTTATCAAAGGAACTCATTTGAGCGGCTGAATGGATAGAAAGGAAGTCAATCTCGGTGCGCGGAGATAAGGCAGCAGCCGGTTTCCAACCCCCGTCATCCAGCCACCAACGTCCCTTCGCCCTCCCGCGGCATGTAGCGCCGCTCTCTCACGGACGATTCCCATCCCTCGGCTGTAAGCCTGACTCCGTGAACGTCTATAGAGGTGTCTTATGGCGATCCCCTCTACTCCCCCTCTTCCTCTCTCTCTTTCTCTCACCACTACACGCTGCGAAGTCAACCCTGGGACCTCTCATGTGAGCGTGTGTCAATACGTCTTGCCCCACCTCACCGTCCGCCTGGAAGTCCGACGAGTTACACGAGTATTTTCTCCTTCTCCTTTTCGGATTATCCCTCACCTTCCTCCTCCGTCGATCTATCCAGCGCGCATCTGGTTTCCGATTCCACTTAAGCCGCGCGCAGACTTGAGTAACAGGTGCATCTCAAATTAGGCGACAGCGTTCGTAAATCCCACGTCGCGGCGCGTAGCGATTCGCGAGAGGGATTGTGAGGACATGCAGAGTACAATCTCGCATCCAAGACAAAATATCCGCACTTAAAGACTCGCCGACTTCGTCATATCTGTATCCACGTGACGAAGAAAACACGCTGATCATAAATCACTTCATTCAAGCCAAGGCTCTCGGATATGATTATTCGCAGATGCTTCTTTATACGTTGGACACATCGTCGAGAGAAGCTGCGCGTTGTCATAAATAAATTACGGCTACGACGTGGGAGAGTGTTCTTCCCGAGAGTTGGTACCATCTTACATGTTTATTAGATCCCGAGAACTCGAAGCGAGACGAGGGTATAACGTAATTACATGTAAATAAATGTATGGGTCTAGATAGTTGTTGCCGGTAGGAGTTTGTACAGAACCGAACGTGCGGAATAGATATAGAATACCGGTCTACGGGAACTACTTCCGCACCTCTGCCTCCCTCCGAGCCTTCTTTCTTCCTTAGTAGCTTCTTCTCTTTTTCTCTCTCTCTCTCTCTCTCTTCGATATTTCCTACATCCTTCTCGTCTTCGGACGCGTCCCTGCTCGACAGCACCGCGCCGCTGCTCGAGACAGTATAATTTTCGCGAGTACGTCTTGAGCAGGGCGCGCACGAAGTTTTTCTTTAATATATTCTTACATGCGCTTGCAGATTAGATTAAAACGGCGAATGTATAGACCCCGCCGCGTGCCCCGGCTGTCCCGCAACCCCTCCGTCGCCCGTTGGTCGCCCGTTCGCGAAAGATGGCGAACGGGCGCGCAGTCGTATTTATATGATTTATTTAAGTGGCGTGAGAGGCTGAAAACCCGCAGAGTGGAACGGGTGGGAAAAGCGGCGCGGAGGCGGAATTGGTTTGGAGAACGAGCCTGTCGTATACCGTGCACCGTGAACCGGAGGAGGATAGCCAGCGAGACCGGGCTCCGCTCCGAGAGGGTGAGGAGGGGCCAAATAAAAGATAATCCCCGCCGGTCGGTTATGATAATGCCGTCGCAGGAAAGAGGCGCGAAAAGAATTAAGACACGACTCTTATTGGCCCGGGAGCGTCGTCGCGCGCGGGTATACGTTGCCCAAGGGAGACCTTTATCTCCTACGTTTTCATCTCTTCGCCGTAGTCCTCGGTTGTTCTTGCGAGTAGGCGATCGTCGCCTTAATTTGCAGATGATACTCTCGTAATTGCGAGTGCTTCCCTTAAGCAGTCGCATAGAGCGATGAATCCGGTCGCAGATATTCGTCGCAGCGTAATTGCGCTCCAAACGTACAAAAATAAACAAATATGGGTTTATATACTTTGGTCTTTATATAAATTAGTAAAGGATTACTTTTATATATGTAAAAATCTCGCAAAAATGTGATTAATTTCGGTCATTCATTACCTAGAATCTACACGTGCGTACACATTTACCTTTGATCCCACTGGGCAAACATTTCGATTTTTATTGTCTCATCTTGCGGTATCGCCCTGCAAAGGATTAATAATCGTGAACGAGACGAGCGTCGAGAGCAATCTTTCAGGGGAAACGCGCGTTGAGGTAGAAAGCACGGTGATCGCGATTACGCGCGCTGTCACCCGGCACACGGCGAAATATACTCTTTGGCACCTCCCGGGTTGCCGGGCCCCGCGGACGTGTTCGCGGCTGAAATTATGCGCTCGTTTACTTCGCGCCCTGGGTATCATGCAAACAGTTACGACGCCGCGAGCCACGGCTGGGTGGTAAAATTACATTTCCAATTCATGAAACGTCAGTTATACAGAGGTGGGAGGGCGACGCTGGTCTCTCGCTTGAAAAGAGCACACGCGTTTTCTCTCCCCTCATTCACGTGCACACACTCGCGTATCCGCGTGTATTTCGAGGCAAGGAGAACCCGTCTGAATCGCGAAAGCAAAATCGTAAGCTGCTAACGTCTCTCTGTAACGCGAAAATAATTAGAACTAATGAGAAAAAAATATTGCATTTTTTTATATCTATAAAAGAGATCGGCTCTCCTATTTAAAAAAAATATATATATATATTGAAATTAAATATATTATTAAAAATAATAGAGCTACATACTTAATAGGTATAAATGAAAAGTTTCGTTTATATTAGTTACATTGCTGTGAAATATCGGAATGCTACATTGATTACTATAATTAAATTTATAGTTATGTCTTCAATATATATTGAATTCAGTATATATATTGTGAAATTGAGACGTTGAAAATATGTATCCCTTCGCATACACACGCAAAAATGGCGCGTTGCAACTTTATGAAGTATAATGTAATCAGAGCTTTTATTAAAGAAGAAAGGAAGGATAGTAAAGTATCGATAAAGTGTAACGGATTTCCTTCTTCTTTATCTTCTACGCATGAATACGGATAATAGTCTTTAGGGATATATATAGAGAGCTATAGAAGCTTCGTATCTATATAGATAACTATCTCAGGCAATATCGATAACTTTCGACGGAAACAAATTATTGCCTCATCTCTCGCTGAACGCTCCTCGATATCAGTGTCACTTCGAGCTCAAAAAATGAAGGCGATCTTTTTCTTTTTTAAAAAATTTTGTATTAAAATCAACTCGTAATCAAAGCCAGAATTAAAGCAAGATGAGATTATTAAGTAGAAACGGAATGAATATATAGAATGTCGCCGCTGAATAGAAAAGTCGTAGAAGTCGTAGATGGAAATCGATATTGAATGAGCTTCATGAAAGCCTCTACTTTAATCAGAAATATACGAGTTGCATTTTCGACGGATGAAACCTGATTACACGTTCCTACCGTGCATCTCTTTCACAAATTTACTTGCCTTACTAAATCAAAACGCATTATTGATATAATGATTTATGAATCATTCTTAAAAACGCCGATATAAAAAAAATGTGTAAAAAAAAAGATAATAATTCGAACAGATAATTTGTATGCGATACGTGGGATTATCGCCGCAGCATTTGTCAGACTTTAGAGGAATCCTATCTCGAAGAAGGAGACAGTAATCACGGGCTCATCCAACCCAATCAGCGCCAATTTGTCGCCGTACCACGAGATTAAGTCTCCGTAAGAGGACGCAGTGTCAACCGTACTGTCGGTGTACTGAGAAATGTCCGCCAGTTCGGGCTTGCCGGAACGTCGCTCGCGCACCGTTGTAATCCGTAATGCAAACAAATCCTCCACGATGTCCAATGAATGTCCGGTAAACATCCGAGAGTATACGGCGACGTGATCCCATGTTTGGCCGACTCTTCGCCTGCACCGCGCGCGTAGTAGGTGTCTGTATGCCATAATCACCGCTCCGCCCGGGTTAATTATAACTCCGTCTAATTGCCTGTAGGTAAAATCCTCTGCAAACACGTCCCGCGTTTGCCATTCTCGGTCCTGTAGAGAACCGTGTCGGCAGATCGACCGCTTGATTAAGGCTTCCGGTCTCGCTATATCGACGCGGCCGGCGCGGGCGCGGCGTCGCGAAAATTGTTTAGCCGGAGGATTACCGGAGATCTTCCCGATTATCCGCAATTAATCTGCTGCGACACACACAACCCGGACTTTCCGCTTTTTTTCTTTTACGTCAATCGCGCTGCATCATGCGTGAAAATTTTCAATATATACATATATATATATATATATATATATATATGTATATGTATAGATGTATAGATATACCTAGAAGCCACGTTTATGTGTGTACGTGCGCACGTGGAGTGACGCGACGTAATTGAATTTTTGAAAAAAAAGCGGAACGCATTTAGAGGAAAAGTCGATTACAGACTGCGCTGCCTGGCGATGTTATCGTAAGAGTAGTTTTGACGGTGGAAAGTGAGGAATAAACGGCGTGGCTGAAATTTGTGAATATATATCGAATTTTCGCCAGGATTTAGGATATATTCCTATAAGCGAAGAATTTTTTCTCACGGTAGAAGATATGACGGTTTCGCATATTTTGCTTGTCAGTTCGTTCCGGGAAATCTAAAGAATACATATTTTTCTTCGCAAATGATAGGTATCGATATGTAAATAAATCTCAATTGCTCTGGAAAGAAAACTAGCTATTTTCCAGCATTGCTAATTAAAGTTTAATACAGAGCAAGGAGAACAAGAATAATTTCTTTTCTGAATCAGTTTTCGCTAAGAATAATTTCCTCGAGCTTTTATGTAAAAGTGGGTTAAATCGCTGTTAAACCGGACTCCTTGAATCTTTAAACGCGCGATTTACGAGCTTTCGGCTGTTGGCGTACTTCGATAGGAAATAACTCTTTCTCTGCGGGCGTGAAATTAGACTTAACAAGATCTCGCGAGAAATAAAAGGACGTGTTTCTTTTTTCTTTTTTTTATAGCTTGGTGAATTTAGCGTCGCGTTGGGACCTGCGTAACCGTACCGTTCACGACCACGGCGGCGGCGCGACGCTTGATAAAACTACCGGCCGTTCTGGTTTCACCTGCACACGGAGAAAACGCATTACAGCCGCGTGTAACGCGTCCAGTCTGATTTATCGCGGGATGAGACGTCCGGGGCCCGTCGAACCGACGAACCCAGTAACGTCAGGGCAGCGTAACGCCGCCGCGACGTGCGTCCGAAATCGTTTCGTTTCCCCGCGGGGAGGTAAGCGCGATAGGCTACCCTAATTTATGGGATCACCGATGGGAGAGAAGAAAGAGAGAGAGAGAGATGCGGGGCGTAATCAGTCAACTGTATAAACGATGCGGTTCCGGCCGTTTTGGCTGTTTTGCCGTTGCGAAACGATTGCAGCGGCAAGATAGAGATAAGATATTTAAATTAACTCGTTTAATTTAAATTTCTCTGCTCCGCAGGACGAATATAATTATCTTGATTAAACAGACAATTACATCAAGTCACAACAAATTGTTATTATTATAGAGAGACACTTTATGGTATCACACTACGTTGAATGAACTCTAAAGAGACGGCTATCGAGCAACTGCGACGGAAACGGAGAAAGACAATGAACTGCCACTTTAATGCAGGATCAACGCAATATTTTTCAATAAGGAACCCCAAAAACGCATTAACGGATATTCCCCGTATATATATCATGGTGGTAATGACGCGCTCCACAGCATCACCACCCCAAACGCCGTGGAATGAGTTCGGCGGTGGAAGTTACTTGCCAAGTCGAGCAAACCTTATAAATGCCATCGCGGAACCATAAACTTATGATGCACGAGCGGTACCAACCACCATGGGGTCGAATTCTGCCGACTTTCAAAGTCTGCTCGCTCTTCTCTCTCGTATTTCATGAACGCCGCTAACGACGGCAACAATCAAAAATAGAAAGCTATATCACCGAATTCATCTTTTTTTATTAATATAAGGAAAATCTCGTCATTGAAATAAGAAATAAATTGACATCCCTATATTCAAGCTTTGCTTTTATTAGTTGTTGGTTGTAGATTTCTTTAAATCTATCCGAAAGCATCAGTTAATAAAAAATATTATAAAAATTTATATATATATAGATTTCCAAACAAAATATATTTTTGTGTATTAACTGATTCTGATAGCTTCTCGTTATTGGTTGCGAAATTACGTTCACAAGAGCAAAGTAACCCTATCCGATTAGCGGCTCGTTATTTAAACCTTACTGAACGCTGCAAAATAAATTATCGGAGAGCCGAACGCGAGAGGGTTTTACGAAGAAGATAAACGGACGGGCGAGCGGCGCGTTTTCCGCAAAAGCGTAAAACCAACTGCACGAGCATTCGAAAAGCCATCAGTTATTTCGACGGTATTCGAAGGCAAAGTTGTGCAAGCGATTATCCGAGTTGGTGTAAAAATATCGATTCGTGGCAAAGCGATCGCCCGTTCCGGCGTACACGCACGTTGTATGCGCGTTGCTGCAGCGGGATTCGTGCTGTATCCAGCAGCACAGCACCAGCCAGCCAGCCAACGAGCCAACCGGCTAGCGCGGTTACCGCTTTGACAGTTCGCACAGTTCGAAATCCAATAAAAAGCTAATTGAATCTGTGACGCCACCTGACTTCACTAATGAAATTTCAAAGTACCAATTTCACGTTACACTGTTCTAGCCTACCTGGCGCGCGGGCTTGGCTGGTTGACTGTTCAAGAGTGCCCGCTCGCCTCGCGGAAAATCCTAAATTGGAACAAAATGAGCTACCGCGCTAGATCCGCGCGATCCGGTTTAATTATAATTCGTGGCTGATTTGGCGTTTACCAGATCCAGCAACCTCGGATGATGCGAGAGATAAAACGGCAGGCCGAACGCCGGTTGATTTCATTATTTGATTTAATTTACGGATGAAAATGAAGAGATCGATTTTCAGGCTTTGTGCAACATGACGGAGGACAGGAATTAGAATTGAAGTACGTACTCGTAGCAGAAATTAAAAACGAGAATATCTGCATCAGGTAAATAATATGGAATGAGAAAATGTCAGTTTGTAAATAAAAATAATACAAAACAAAAAACCGTATTCTATTTTAGATAAATAATTTTAGTAGAAATCAAATATACATATAGAGATTTCTAAATAAACATACAAAGTAAAAGCATGAAGCAAATATACACTCTATATTTCACATAGGTCCACTAAAAATATATTATTTTGTCTTTTATTTGCCAATGTAGCATTCTTCATTCATGTAATAATCAATTACGATCATGTATTATGAAACTGTACTCGGCTTTTATAAGAGACTAAATTCGTTTATTTAGATCCGTGGTCACACAGTTAGATATACACGCCAAGTAGCGCGACTAGTAAAATCTACACGTAGCACAACTTTCTCGCGGAAGCCTTTTAACTCGCTGCATAAGCCAGCCGTCTGGAGATGCATCTCCAGGAACGCGACATAATTTTTCGGAAGTTTTGGCGAATCTCGCTCTCGCGTTGTTACGTTTCTCCCGGCTCTCCCGGCGTATTTCATTCTCCGCGCGTCGCATTCGTTCGTTGTCTTCGGGTCGGAGGGAGGGGCTGGAAGGAGCGGGAAAAACTACGAGAGGCGTTTTTCGTATCGCGAGCACGTGCGGGCCGAGGTTAATTTCGGGAGACGAATGTCACTTCTTAAACTCGTCGTGTTTTCCACCTCTTCTCCTCGCCCCCGCCGAAAAAAAAGTTTCTCAAGCATAATTGCGCCCGCTCCTTGCGCGCGCGACGCCGCCGCATAATTTCGGTCCATGTGGAAAATATCGTGGCTACACGGTGTTTCTGAAGAGACCCCGGCGAAGCGGCACAATCTCCCGACTTTGCGTCGTAAGATTTTTTTCAAGAAAAATTCCTGGCTCTCGCCCGACGGTTGTAGCATCCTGGAGGAACAGTTGGCGCATCTTTCCCTCGCGCTGCGACGAAGGAAGCATTTATATGAGAGGAAAAATGTAACGTATATCATTATGATGATAATTGTTATAATGTCGACCTCAAAATCGAAATTGCTTTCCAATTGATTGAGCTTCACTGACTGTGGAGTGGAGCGCAATTATCGGTCAGCTGCGCTGATTTTTGAACATAACGTTATGTAATACTCGGTTTTACTCGATATATTAATATAATATCTTGTATAGTTTAATATCTTTCTGGCTTCTAGTTACTCTAAAATTATGTTGGTTGGAATTATTTATTAGGCGGAGATTTTGCGTTAAATCTGAATCATCGTATATCGGATACGATTATAGATCGTTTTTTGATACAGAATCGTGCGTCGCTAAAACTGCGTAATTCGAGCTGTAATTTATAATCTAGTTTTACTTTCCCTTCGCTTCTTTACCCATCCATTGTGAAACACTTGCCGCTTACTATTCCTGACGCGTAAATCCTCGTTTCGCTTACGACGATGCTCTCGCATCCTTTGTATTAAACGCCCTGTTCTCGTGGGATATTAGATTCTGCCGTAATTGTATTAAAACCGAAACAGAGGAGCCGGAAAGTTGCGGGGTACCGCTAGCCAACACATTTCCGCTGCCATCGGATGATGAATGTAATGTTCGGCCGAGCGTGTTTATGGTCAAGGTCGTTGTTTCTGAAGTTTCTTGCAAGTACTTCCATTACTAGAACTTAATCGCTTATGAATGCTTGTTAATCCATAAATGAGAAACGAACGCTATCCAGTACTTAATTACCATAAATATTTAAAAATATCTTTTCTTATAAAGAAAACATCGAAGCCTCTAATAACAGAGTAGTTTCGAATATAAAAAAACAGAAAAATCTTTTCGCATAATCGCGACGTAAAAATGTCGTTAAAAACTGTTAAAACTATCGTCATAATGATGTATGTATATTTTGAAGATGCAACGTTCGAAATATTTAACGAATGCATACATTTCCAATACATTTTAATAGCACTATATGTTTCCTTAGTCTTAATATTCCGGGATTAATGCCACTGCGAGATTGTGGTTCCGTTAACATCCGCCTAACTTACTGCATGACGATGCTCGAGACACGCTGAAGGCATCCATTCGTAGCCGAGGCTCGGCGCGATGTTGCGAGCGTGGAGGATGTCAAATGGCGCTCCCTTCAACATCGCGGATCGTCTAAATCACCGGTAAATGAAATTAATTTATCCCGGCCAATCTGTCGCGTCGGCGTTACGCTCGTCGGTCCCAGATCCGTATACGCGCGTACGCGATGCATGCGACAGACAATATATCTGGCTCCCCCTCGCCCACACCGAGGAGCCTGTGGACCACGTGACACTATAATCTGGCATCATTTGGAGATTCATCCGGCGAGACCCCCTCGTATAAAGGACCGCCATCATTTTCTGGGACTTGGGAATTCAATCACGCGACCCGCTGAATCGACATGAAACACCGAAGAAATATATCGCGCAGGCATTTATGAATTTTCTTAATTCGCGGTTCGCGTCGCACCGGACAGACGAAACGGCGAGGAAGAGATTAGACGCGGTTATCTATTTATGGAGTTCCGAAAACTTTGCAACTTTGTCCGTAAAATTCGAATGGGAGTAAAATTCATTTACACTTTCCCCGAAAATACGGATTAGAAAGGGACGATCGAAATTTGATAGCGAATGCGACTCGAAGCAGAGAGAGAAAGAGAGAGAGTCCTATACATGGAATGGAAAGGAAAACGGATGAACGGTGATAACCATCGATGAATTTAGCGCGTGAGAGACAAAAACCGGCGACGAGCCGCGAAGCGAAACCGAGAGAACGCGGTAGCGTACGAGGGGGATGCGTAATGAAAATTTCGCTCTGCCGCCCACGATTTGCATGTTTATAAGCAAACGGCGAGCCATTTTTTTTCTGCGTATTTTTTGCAAAATACGCTACGGCGCGTCGTCTCGCGAATAACCAATTTTGCACGCCGGAATATCCCGCAACGCTTTAATCAACCGGAATTGGCACTCGAGTCGTTTGCTGTTATTTCTAGGATTGCACTGTCAAACACTCACGCCGAAACCCCCTATACAGGCTCTTATACGAACGAAATAAAGCGAGTTTATTAAAATGCGATTACGCACGACGCCTAGCTACCGCGATCTCCGAAATAATAAATCGCTTTAATACGGGGCAATCTCGTCGCCTCGCCAGCGTTTCAATTAGAATTTTCATGAATCCGCAACATTTTCAACAGCGAAATTGAATCTAATTTGCTGCGCAAGATTTCGGAAATGCTGATTTCTACCGCATATGTTGCCGGAGGACTCAATTGAAATGCACGCGATCATCGACGCGAAATACCCGCGGCATGAAAACGTTCGTTCAACGTGCGGCCACAGTCGTTTCTCCGATTCTATCGCCCGCATTTTAGTGGTTTCGAGGTAAACATCGAGCTAAGCGATTTAATGGCCGTCATTTACATCGCCGGTCGAGAGCTGAGTAATTAAAGCCATCCAAATCCGTTTTATGCCGTCAGTTCTATTGAATGACCCATAGTGGTTTGAGGCGAAGAGTGTTTGAGTTTATAGGCGGATCGTGAAGGGATTAGTAAACCGAATCCTTTTAAGGACCTCTGCCATTATCTAGGAAGGGAACGGCCTGCCTGTTCTGACCAATCGCTACGACGAGCATGTTAAAGTGTCGACTCCTTTCATCGCAAATGCGAGAATATTTACGAGTATTTGGCTTGCCGAACGATCGCGGGTGAAGCGCCTTAATGTTTGCCGAAAGGAATTGCAGCTTTTAAGGTACCTTTCCTGATAAGATTAATGGGAAATAAAATGGATATTATTCTGTTCAGGCTCTCCTGCCTTGTCGATTTTTGGCATATCCTTTTGCGTAATATAAAAACTATATTTCAGTCTTTAATAATAAATTTGTTAACACTTTTACATAAATTATGACAAACGTTGTACTAATACAAAGGATTTTCACAATATTTCCAAAATCTTTTGACGTTAATAATAAAAAAATTCTCTTTTGCGTGTTTTCTTATATTTATACAATCATATTCTATCTAATAGAGAGAGCTTTACTCAATGTATATTTTTTCATCTATCGAGTATCTATCGAGTCCTTTAAATTGCTTTGTTTTTCGGATAAGAGGTTTTCGTCCCCTGATTAAGTCGTCAAGATATCGTCGAGTCGATCGTCGGATAGTCCATGGGTGTTAATGGACAAATACATAACATCTCGTTCTCGAGATTTTCCCCGACGGGAAGGGCGAAAGAAAGTTAAAGTTTTCCTGCCCTCCCCGGACCCGAGGGTTCCTGGTTAACGCGGGGTGGAAGCGGTTCGAGTACGGTTCGGGAGGGAAGATAGGACTGCGTTGCCTATCTCACGGGTCATGAATAAAAACACAATGGACTCGCTGCTCGGGCAAGTGTTTCCGAATGAAACTGCACAACTAATTAAAAGTTCACACCATTACCGCGGCTAATGATGCTCAGATTGTATTATTAAGCTGGCTCACCGCCGTTCCTCGCCCCCCTGTCCCCGCTATCGGTGCACTTCCCCTGTTTGATTCGAGATCCCGTTGTTCTCGCACAAGTTGAAAATTCATTCGCTTGTTTTTTACAGCGTCGTAACTCAGTAGATACGCGATCAGATACGGATAAGCTTTTCAATTAGTGAGTTCACTGTTTTATATCAAACGTCAAGAGGTCTACATTATTTAGAATCATGTAAGATTAAATATTCGGGATAAAAAATGCATTTATTGCTGAAATAAATATATTCATAAATTTTAAATCAATAGTTTCAATACTACAGTTTGTGCAGAAGAAACACTTGACAGAAACAGTTGTAATTTTTCTTGATTAGGGACAATTGATTGCTTGACTTCTTCATACATCAGAAAGATAAAATACAGCATTAGCACATCTTTTAAGCAAAAAGTAAAAGGAAATCCCGTTAGTATTAAGAATAAATCCATCATTCTCGCTGGAGGCCGTGGACGGATATTGATAAATTAAAATTTAATTAAACTTTAAGAACTCGGATAAAAAGACGAGCCGTCCGTCGCGCAAGTCCCTTTCTCCCAGGCGACTTTCTCGCGCGGCCGAAGATTATGAAAATTAGTTATCCGACGAGACGAGCGATGAAAACGGCGCCTTACGCTAAAAGCGGAGCGACGGGAACGACGTTGACGACGGCGTCAAATGCATCGCGACGAAAACGAGGCAAATGTCCGGCCGTCGGGAGGCTGCTCTACTTAAAAAGGAGGATTCGCGTTTAGCCGTGGGCAGGGGCGGCGGGAAGGACAGGGAGGGTGAGAACGGCCGAGCTTGGATGGAGCAGAGTCGCTTCTTAAAACAGCAAATTATTTTCCCAATTTATGAGGACGCGCGCGCGGAAAGGCGCAGCAAGTGTAGGACGAAAGTTACCGAGGGGGATGAATGCAGAGGGAAGGCTGGAGTAGGATAGGAAACGCTGAAGGGTAACGAACGAAGGCGCGCTCGCTAGGCATTTCGCGGTAAGAGGGCCGATTATAACGAGTGCATTAAAACTCGCAAGTCCGGATCCGTCGTCGTCCCCGTCGTCAACTTTTAATAGAATCTTTCTCCCGCCTCTCGCGGACAATTGAACTGCTATGGCGGCTCAAAGGGAAAGGGCCGTGCCAGAGGAGAGGGACAAAAGGACGCGAGCGAGCAAGAGAGAGAGAGAGAGAAAGAAGAATAAAAAAGAAGAGGGACGGATCGAGCGAGAGAGAGAAGCCGGAGGAACCAGGAAATATGTATCTAATGCAGTTGAGACATTTTATTAACTCGCATTCGTTCCATTTCCACGCCGACCGATCGAGCGCGCGCGCGAGAGCGAGAGACAAAGGCGCGAGCCCAATTGTTATTGCGCGCAAAAAAATGGGTATTGTTTGTCGAGAGCGAAAGAAACGTTTAGAAAGGATTCGCCATAATGGGTACCGATAAAAAATGAGGATCCGCGTGCCTCTCGAGTCATGTAATTGAATCGATCGTGAACAAGCCTTCGCATTGTGGTATTTGAATCACGCGGGCATTGTCCGGGAGGTCGAGGCGAAATCGAATAACGACGCGGGCAAATCGTGATTTTGGTAACAGTCTCTTTAGCGTAATTGTCCGATTTCGACGAGGGCTGCCGAGGAAAGACCGATACCTTTCGTTAGCTCGCAAATAAGTTTTCTCATTGAATGCGCGATCACCCGCTCAACTTTCGGCGAGCGCCCCGATCGACGAATAAAAGTTACCGCGCCTGAGTTGGAGCAACTTCGATCAGTAACTCGCACAATAACCCAAGTCTATTTTGTTAATTATATTTATTCAGTTTATTTAATTCGTTCCCTGCAAATGCCTTATAATACCATAATTATAAATAAAGTTACTCTTTATTGGCTTCGCTGCAATCGTAAATACGTTTATTCAAGAAAGATATTGGACACGGCGTTATTAAATTTACAATAGAAATCATCTATTCTATAGAAAATTAATCGCAGTATTGTCGAAAGAATGAAGGGATTTTAGCATCAATTTCAGCAGTAATACATATCAGATAATTCAATCAATGATAAAATTAAATACAAGCTTTGCGACTTATATTTCAAAACTAATCAGACGGTTATCTTCCCAATTGTTCTTATTACTGTGTCTCCAGAAATAAGAAGTCGCAAGTTCGAGGTTTTGTTGTCATACTTATTAACCAAAAATCGATCATCTCTTAAAGACAAGCTCAATGCTTTTGTTGCTGGTGAAAAGAATCAGTAAAAGAGAGGGGAATGATACCGGCCACTCTCGCGCCGTAATCAATGCAAAGCCTTACCGTTGAAGATCCACTCTAATTTTAATGAGACGCTCGGCCTCTCATCGAACGATCCCAACGAATTACGGAAGTAAGCATCTCGAAGGAACCAATAACTTCGCGATGGCGAACGACTGCGGAGGACGATAGTATTCTCGGCTTCCAGACCTTCTCCCTTCCTCTCCGCTACCGGTCTCCCTCCCCACCCACCCGTATCTCCCTTTTCACTGCTGGGCGAAGAATCGAACTGCCTCATTACGTTAATTTCCCCGGAGATGCCTGCATTTTTCTGATTCCATTCGTCGTTTCATTCGTCGCACGCTGTTGCTCCACTTTCTCCGTTCCTCTCCGACACGCGATGCGCCGCACCGGTGAGAATCCAAGGGAGAGATTTTTATATCGGGATGTAGAGTCGAGAATGAAACCATTTATGGCGGCTCGAAGACCCGTAGGAGGCAAGGGTCGCGGCTGTCTTCACCCGGGGGAACGTTACGACGAACTGCCGGCGGGGCTTTCGAGAACAGAGATGTGCTCCGGAAGAAATCGAGAAAGAGTCAGCTGGAGCGACGCCGGATAGCGAAAATGAGAGACACGAAGCCCCTTAAAATGTCGTGACGATGTGCCACCGACGACCGAGGATTAAAGTGTGTGTTGGTGCGATCCAATCGATCCGAAACTGTTTTTTTCTCATTGCGAATGGAACACGTACGAAATTTAAAGGACCGTAAAAAAGTTTCCTCATAATTTAAATACTCATTTATCGTTGCATGAAATGTGAAATATAAATTACATCAATTGTAGAAAAAGATTTCAATTTCCTTTTCAATATCTAAAGCTTATGCGACGAAAAATCGATTTTGTGCCAAATCCACAGACGTAAAAATGCAATTCGTTTTAACGTTAATCAAATATTGCAATTCGTGATTTGGCGTATGACATATATTGAATTTTATTACTAACATTTAATAACATCTATAGCAGAAATTCTCATGGTGGCGAATTCGCACGAGTTCTTTCGGAGGCGCGGAAAATTCAAATATCCCAGAGTCATCGAGGGTTCTCTTCTTTCCGCATCTGAGTACCAGAGAAATATTCCGGAGTGCCTTACTTCGGCGGTTAATTAATGCAGCTACATTAAGAAGGAAAGGCACCATGCGGAGAGAGAGTCTACCTCCTTCTACTGTTCCAACTTACTCTCTGCTAGTCGCTCGTTCACTGGCGCAGGGAACCCCTTGGGCTATGTTATTGTGCTCAAACTGTCTAAACGCGGGGGTTAATTGGAAGCTCCCGCGTATAGTTACCCGCCAACCCTACGATCTGTCCGGACCGTTTCACTGCGAAGCCGCCCATTGGTTGCCGTCGCTATCGCTGCTCTATCGTCCCCGTAACTTCGTTTTCTCGCCTTGGTGGGCGTGTAAGAGCGTGTACACTAGCGGGCCTAAGTGCTCGACTAGTACTTTAATACCCTACGAGCGGCATATTCGAATATCTGCGCCCGAATAATGTACCGAAGCGATGTTTCGAAGCGGAGAAAGAATGAGAAGGGCTAGGGAGAGAGACATCGTTGAGGAAGCAAATAGGATAGTATAAGCGTGCCTTAGCTGGGCAAACTGACTGCAGCGAAGCGTCGTTTAATGGTCGCAGAAGGGACTTGCGAGAGATACATGCTGTTCTACTAAATACCGTCGCAAAGATTCCCTCGTATGGCGTAATTGTCTGCAAATTCTGCGACTTTATACATCACGTTCTAAGCGTGGGAGTGAGATCCCCGATGTATTTGATGGTGACAAATTGATAATAGCATATATATAAGCGGATTTATGCAATAAATTCAAAACTGAAATAAATCTGAACACTTTTCGCGGTGTCTATTTGTATGTATTTACTCGATTTCGATCCTGCTTTTTTTCAAGCGCTTCCTTTCTCGGTCCAACTTCAATATCGTTTGCGTTCTAGTGTTCTAAGTTGGCAATCGCACAGAATTTGCCCGTCTAACGGCCCGTTTGATCCCTCGCTTTGTTTCTCTCCTCCTCGCTTCTTCTCCCCGTATCCTCGGTTCTCTCATCCGCTAACGCTTCTTCCTCCGTCTGTCCGCTTTACCGTCGCCGTCTCCGGCAGCAGTAGGCCGGATATACGAGGCGATACCGTCGCGCGCATGTGCCGCAGGAAGAGCGGTACGCATTGCGGTTGTAATATCGCGGGACGGCCGTTTTGCCGGTGTGAGAATATTATACACAAGCCCCGTTCCGCGGTCTTCCGCGGTCTTCTCTCTCTCCCTTCCCCCTTGACTTCTCATCTCGTCTTTCGCGTCTATGAGAACGAGATGCACCGCCGCTTGGCGAGAAGACCGAGGAACGTTTCCGGGTGCGCTGACGTTTCCTCTAACGACACCCGGCGCCGCGACGCATCCGGACGGCACGCACTGTCCCGCAACGCCGAGGACCGGCGCGCGGCGACGCGCGCGTACCGCGTGTTTGCCGTACCGGTCTACGTGCCCCGAGTTCCCTTGTAAATTCATGCACGTGCACCGCCTCGTATTTTCGCGCTCAAGTACACGCACACGTGCGCCTAAGTGCGACGACTGCGAATTCCGGGCTGGAATTCGGCGACGATCCTCGGTAATTTATGAGGGAGACAATTGGTCCGGGGATACCGCCGTCGAGGGTTAAAGCACCGGTAGGACATCGCCGGAGCTGCGTGTATATCAGGCGACTCTTAAGGATAATTGCAAGTGTGCATTATCGTGGCGAGATAGGCTGCTTTTTAGCAGAGTAAAGGATACGGAGAATGTAAACCTAACGGATAATATATATTTTTCATTGTTTTTTTAAATGAACGTAATAGAAAATACTATAGTTGTAGAAACACAAAGGAAACTATTTGTTGCTCTAATGCAGTATTTTTCAAATAATTAAAATTCTTGAATTTAAAGTGATTGCTGAAAATAATTTTAATTTGTATATATTATTTGTAATATATTTAATCTTATATATATATATATATATATATATATTTTTTTTTATATAAATGTGTATTTATAAAAACAGCAAATAAATCTATTATATCTTATAACTGTAACATATGTATATACGTATATACATATATATATATATATATATATATATATATATATATATGTATATATATACCATTATAGTATATTTAATGTTATTAATACAGTTTGTAAATTTATTCTTCGAGCATTAAAATTTATGTGCAAAGAGACAAATCAAAGAATCTTTATGCAGAATTTCGTCGACTTTATTTGAGGTATGAATAATACTTAGGAAAGTTGGTAAAAAATATTATAATGTTTAAGGTCCTACCAATGTTCTCATTACGATCGTCGCAATTTACAGGTACCATTATAATAGCAAAGAACTCGAGAAGTGTATTCAGCATAGAATTCTGAGATTCTCTCTTTCTCTTTCTGGGGAATGTCCTGGTAGTTGAAGTTGAAATAAATTCCAAGTCCGCGCACCCGGTAGCTTGCAAATTTATGGTAATGTCGGATCACGAATCTCCCAAATGAATTTTATTTAAAGTTTCCTACATCCGACCGTGCTGTGGTTTGCCGGAAAAACTTTAGAATTCATAAATACAATTTGAATGATTCTCGCTATCCGGTCCGACATTTCTGTCATGGACGAGTAGACGAGTATAATGACGGTTAAACACCAGATAGAATAACAGAGATTTAATAAAAAAAAGTTTTAATCTGTTAGCGCAACGATTCTCACATTACTTAGTAAAATATGTTAACGAATGATACGATGACTGACCGGTGTTCGATAACACATTAACGTATACACATATGGCTCAAAGCAAAATGGTTCAGACCTCCTAAAGTTCACGCTGCAATCGAAGTTTCCCTCGAATCGTCGAGTGGAATTATTATGTTATCGATATGCAACATAAACCCTATAACTATTCTGTATAGACGATAGCTCGAGATAACGTTCATTTTCCCCTAACTTTCAGAGTTAGTCGAGTTTAGTATTTGAAACTACGTGAATATACGTATTATAATATCGATCAAGTATTCATCGAGTTTGAAATTTTAAGAAATCTGGGTTACAACTAATAATATGATTTATGCTCGCGAAAAATTGTTCGCGGCACGGTTTTCAATACGTTACGTTTCGTAAGTTTTCGAGCTATGAATGATGCTTCCGTGGATCGGAAAGAAACGAGCGCGCGAAGTTCCCGCTTGTGGTCGCTCTCATACGTCTGATTTCCGACATATTTACGCTGGACGCACTCACATTTCGTCGGCAGCCTCGTTGAATATTTTTTGGGTCGAGTGGGCTGCTCCTACTTGGCTGTTTTTCAGCCGGCCAAGTTTCTTCTTGCGCCAAAACCTTTGACTGTACGAAAAGCGTAGCCGCAGTCGTTGAGGATCCTTTTCATGCTCCTCCTTGCGTAGCAACACTCAAAAAGAAGAGATCCGCTGTACAAGTTTTCTAACGATTCGACTCTGCCTCCCGCCACTCTAACAAGTGATGATTTTGCTATTTCCGAGAAAGGAAGATGAAGTATCCTCGAATGCAAATAGAAAAAAAAGGCAAGTCATGGCAAATATTCTTGTGTTAACCAACCAAGAATTTGCTGAACAAATTATGCTAACATTATATTTGTATATAATATTTACATTGTATAATTTGTATTTTATTTGTATGTCAAAGTTAAATTTATTGGATGAAAAATCACAGTTAAAATATATTAGTATATTCAACTATAGCAGTTAATAATTAAATTAATAAGAATTGAATAACATTTTTCTAAAATATTTTAAATTATAAATAATTAATTAATTAATTGATTATTTCAAATTTATATTAATCAAACTGTCAAAAACTTGTAATATATTAATATTAACATATTCGCACGTTTGTTGGTTATTTGCTGAACAAATTATGCTAGCATTATATTTGTATATAATGTTTACATTATATAATTTGTATTTTATTTGTATGTCAAAGTTAAATTTATTAGACGAAAAATTACAGTTAAAATACATTCGTGTACTCAACTATAGCAGTTAATAATTAATAAGAATTGAATAACATTTTTCTAAAATACTTTAAATTATAAATAATTTATTAATTAATTGATTATTTCAAATTTATATTAATCAAACTCAAAATCTTGTAATATTTTAATATTAGCACATTGGCACATTTCTTATTTTTTAATATTAGAATCATTAATATTAGATTTTACTATTACTTGTCAATATTTTTTTATATTATTATGTATAATATATATCATGTCTTGCACGTGTACATCGAAATCAATTAATCCCTTGAGTTAATTTCGTTGAAATCAATGACGTTAACATATGGGAGCGTACAACAGGAATCTTTGCATCCTGGCACGAAGTTCCTTGAGAGTGTCCTTAAGGGGAAATGGGAAGGCAGAAGAAGGGCTCGCTGTGGATCTCTTATTGGGGGCTGAGAAATATATGGGCGGAAATAAGCCCCCGGTATCGTCAAGATGAAAGGACGATAAAGGCAGGCCGAATGACCGGAGGCATGCAAATTGATAGTAATAGGTAGCCTCCTCTGTCTCAACCCCGCGCGCACCTCACCACCCACCCGACCGTCTCTTTTCCCCTACGTTCCTTGGAGGATTCACCACCCTCGGTCCTACTTCCCTGGAATCCTCGCATGCACCGCATGACATTGATCATCTTGATTTACCGCCGTTTGCGTTATTATCCGCTGGAATCAAAAGCAGGCGGAAGTATTCCCTTAATCCGAATTATGGGGCTTATTTGTATTCACGACGCGAGCGTCACTAGCAAAGGTCGGATAGCGACCAAAGTTGCTCTATAAGTATTACTTGCACACGTGCAATGTAATCTATCTTGCTATATATATTAATATACAATATAGATAAGAATAATTCGACAAGATTAGGTTAAGATACTTGTAATACAAATGCTAAAATTCGTAATATATGTAGGATTAAGAAATTTTACTTTTGTAATATCCGACTTTCTTTTGTAAGTACACGCTGGTACACGTTCAGACACGTTTGCCTTTTGTTTTTTTTTATGTTCACACGACGGTTGAAATGCGTCGCATTCGATGGACAGGTCATAAAATGATCGGCTTTTGTTTCGGAAAACTTAAGATATAAAAGCCCGAAGCGAGCGACGAAGGGCAGTCTCACTGTAGCCGTTCCTTGAGTTAGTCACTACTCTCTGTACTTTTATAATAAACTCTACATATTTTTAATCTTTACATATATTATTATATTAATATTTATCAAATATTAACTATTACAAAGACAACTATTAAATTAATAAGTATTAAATAAGAGAAATGTCTGTAATGTTAAATTAATGTATAATATCTCTGAAAACTCGAGATGAAATTAACATCTATAATTTTTTTACATTTAAAGATCTTATTCTTATTTTTTAAAATACTGCTCCAAATAACAACATAAGGATTTACATGCAATAATTCAATCCAATATTTTTTTAATTGGTAAGTTTTAAGTCGATAATACGTCCGTGATTTATAAGTTTTGAAGGACCCATAGGTTCTTTCGCACAAGGATTTAACGTCATGCGATCAATTATTGATTGGCATTCTGCAGCTTTTTCGGCGCGTTTAAAGTTATTTTGTTGCTTCTACTTCTCTCGAGTCGGATCTCATTGGCTGTCCAACAACGGGAAGCGTGCGAGAAAGGGGCGAGCGACGACTGTTGACTTCGTAGTCGGCAGCATCCACGTGGGAGCAATGCGTCGAGTCTCGGATAAGGGTTGGCAGAGGGCGGTTGGCTCTCTGATTTACACCGGCGGCAGACTTCTTCTGAATATTTAACGCGACGAGACTCGAACGTCGCCGGTACCGTCGCGCGGCTGATCCCGATTAAGGGAAAGTGATAAGTTACTCCGAGTTTCGCATGCGACTTTTATTCCGCCGGTTGTTTATATCCTCACTTCTCTCCCACGCGGCGTCCGGCTTTCCCCTGGCGACGGTCTCCCCATTTTACGATTTTGCCAAAATCTGGGATCTCCCATGTATCATGGTTCATTCCAAATATATTTGCGGATAAGTTTAATTATTCACTTAAAAAATCGTTGACAAAAGCGAATTCAGCGAATGAAATTTAAAATATCTAATTGTAGATTCACATGTTACAGATAGTCAAATGTCATTGTCACTTTCGACATCATAAATAATAAATATATCTATATTTAATATATAAATATATCTACAGAATAAAAGAACATAATACACAATTGCCACTACTGCTATATAAAAAAAACAATGAGTGAGCGCGATAAAATCATTATAGAAGATAATCGCACGGCACTTTCGAAGATTAAAAGGAACTAACAATGCAACGAAATCCCCAAGACAACGAGCCCGTAAGACATTCTCTTTGTCACATATATCCCATTTTAATCTACGAAAATGTAGGTACTATCGCCAATACATTTGTCGATCGGTGAAACTTTGCAGAACGCGGATATATACATTACAGTACACCCCTTGAATCGAAGCAAAGTCCGTTAATCAAAGCGATGATATAATCGGACTGCTAGAACGTAATTCCGTTAGCGTGGACCATTCAAATAAATTAAATAACGTACAATCTCGTCAGATGATATCATGCAATATTTATAACTGTTTATAATTGTATAAATAACTGTTGCACAATAAAAAAATAAAAGTTATATTTTCCAGAAAAGTGCATAAAATGTACACGAGGGATGAATTATATTTTAGTAATAAAAAAAGTAGTACAGTGTTTAAAACTATTTAAGTATTCAAGTATTCAATCAACATTAAATTAGTTGAAGAACGCACAAAATGCACAAAACAAAAATTGAAAAACGTGTGGCATTGTATATATTGTACGTATTGTTAGAAAAAGCCCAACGAGATACAAATTCGGATAAATTTACCGTAAAACGATAATAAACGGATAATAAAAGTACATAGTCTCGTGGCAGTTACGAATTCATAGAGTTTCAGTAATCATCCTATCACTCGTCGAATGTTTTGTGCAAATAGAATACGCGGTACAACGTGCATAAGTCGTTCGTTAAACGGGCGGGTAACGGCAGCGTTCATTTTACCAGAATCGCGGCAAATATCAATAATTAAACGTTCCGCCGGCGGAAACAAAGCATAACGAACCGAGTTGTTTGTGAACGTTAATATTGTGCGCATATTATTTATTCATTAGCGTCATTCAATGTTACGTTCCGTTACATATGTCCGACATTATCGCGATTTACATGCAGGTTGCAGCCGCGTCTATACGGATGCGCCGACGTTAACGAGGGCCGCACCAACGAGGCGACGTTTCGCGCTCTACCGTCAATCCCAATCGTTTTCGCGTTCGCACCAATCAACGCGACGGCGACACCGAGGTGCGGAGTAAAAACGCGGAATCACGATTAAAATCGCCGGCGCGAAAATTACGGCGCGGGCCAACGGGTTTCCGATTTCCCTTTTCCGTTCTGTTCAGTCCTCGTCGCGTACAAACGAACGGACAGACGGACGCGCGTTTTCGGCACCGTTAATTTGCATAAATTCGCTGATAAAGATAACAATCATTGTCCGTCGTGGCTAATCGATCGTTTCGCTTTTCCATCGAATCATTTGCGTTTCTGCGTCAAACGGCTCGCTCGTCTCCTATCCGCGTTCGGAATACGCGAAGGGATGTATCGGTGAGGGTCGGCGGAAGGGTCGGGGGATAACGCGATGCCGCGCTCCCCCGCACTCGGACATAAATATTACAACATGCATGCCAACGGAGAAAATTACGACACTCCGACAGTGTGAAAATATGCGGGACCGTCCCGCGGCGAGTCGATGATTAATAAATCAAACCGTCGCGCACGTCAAACAGGCATGATTGTAATTTGCTGGGATTTCACTTGTGCATGTATGTATAAGAGGCCAAGGGACAGAAGGGGGGAAGCGGAAGGGGGAAGGGAACGAGGATGGCCGACGGTAAACGCGCGCTTGCAAATTAAAATGCGCATAATTACGTGGCAATTATAACGTTTGCCTTTCGTCAAGAGATTCCTGGCGCGTTCGTCGACTGATAAAATCTGTCGGTATCGAATTTATCAATAGCTTTCTCTCGGTAATTGAATAGGCAGGGAAAAAAAGTATTGTGTACATAGATAAAGCAAAGATTCGCGATACGCGTCTGCAAAAAAGTACGCGATGAAATATTTGAAAAGTATTTCCACCTGTATCGTACCGGTATTTTTAATCGAGATCGTCATTCGGGAGAGTCGCACCTGAATCGATTCCTTACGTCGACGCTCTTGCGAGCAGTTCCTCCGCGCCTCGACGGTACAACCGTTCGTCGCGTTATATGGCGCAATTGTTACCGTGCGACCGCGCATATTGTTGCATTGTTCGGTCACTGTGATTGGAATTTAAATTTTATTCATAGGCTCGTTTATATCCGGCCAGTTACGTATTCAAATCGGACGGTCTGCATTCGAGCCTCCTGTCCGTACGTACCTAGCCATCATAACACCGGCTGCCATGCTCCCGATAATTCTGATTTCCATCGTGATCATCCGACTGGACTGAATTCGGAAGGTACAAACTCCGCCGATTTTACAGTGGGATGTGTGCCGTGTCGTGAAAAGTAACGCGCTCGAATTTGATGTGTCGGAATTTCTATCGGGGAGCTATCGCGGCCTGGCTTGATTATCTTCGACAATTGAACGATGTTACAAAATGAATTGCGATGACGAATAGTAATTTCGCGCGGGTCCAAGATTAGGAGGTATACATTGGCAACCAGGCTTCGTACTGACTCTATTGCTTGCTATAGATGATTGTTATAGCCGTAGACGCTATACGTCCCTCCGATTTTAAATTCGTCGTGTGGAATTGGTGAGATACGCGCACGACTTACGTTCGTCGAATATAGCCGAAGTTGAAAGCGGAATTATGGTTATTACGCCGGATGTTTAATGATGACCGTTCCATTCCGGTAGAACGGATGCGCATGCAAGATACAATACGTCGTCAGAGAGATTCTGGATGTCCGTATTGCCGATTGTTATTTTTCTTCCTTTCCGATCTCGTCCGTTTGCTAGCGTTGCCTATTGCAGCGCCCGTTGCCTTATTCCAAACGAATAAGGGTAAGTATTTGGCATGACGTCAAACGTAGATATTAGGATTCCCGGGAGTGACCGGCCGAAGGGGCTAAAAGAGAAGAAATGAAGAAGAGAAGGAGAGGGTAAAGAAAGAAGAGGAAGAAAGAAGGACAGCCATGCGGTACCTGCTCGTGCGTCACATTCGTGACCAGCCTACGGGCACCTTGATGGTTGCCATCGTCATTTTTCTGTTTCTTTTTGAAGGAACCTTTATTTTTTGGCACATGTTACGAGTCCTTTGTTCTGTTTCCGTCTATTCCAGATACAAAAACGGTCGTCTGCAATATATTCTTACATTTTGATCGACTAATTTCAACTAATTTGAACATCTCTCCTACGAATTCTGAGAAAACACTATTGAGGCAAATAGAGTAATTATAAATAGAAATTTAAAAAATATGGATACAATAAAAATTATTCTATTAAACACTAATGTAATAAATTTTGATATTTTTTAGACGTGTTTATGTCTAAATGACGATTATGACAAATAATGGCTCACTGAGTTACATATGTACGTATACATAATTTTACTTTTAGAAATTGTAATCTCCATGTTTTTGTAAAGTACATTTGATTCCATATTTTTATGTTTTTAATATAAATGTGCCTAAAAATGTGAACATTTAATGTGTACGCTTAAAAATCGTAAAGAATTGAAACACATGGATGAAAAAATTTCACATTTCTCTTTTCCTTATATATTTCCGTAATATCTAACGAAGCTCCCGGTTTCCGGCTTCAATGTTGAAACGAAGTCGTCATTTCGAAGTTTTTGTTGTCTCTTCGCCCGCGCGGCAAGTAAGGGCCCGTTGCTCTTTCTCCGTTCACCATGCGCTTTACGAATTGCAAATTTTCGGCAAGTTTTCGTTAGGGAAATTCAGCACCGACAGTGCTCGCTGTATACAAAGTGGCACTAGAGGATAGAGTGGATAGCTAAGAGGGGGGCGGCGAGGAGAAGAGAGGGTCTTCGGATACGGCGCTCCACGGTAAAAGCACAAATATTTGACGGGTAAATAGAGTGATACTTGATGCGGCATACTGGTTGGTGCAGGGTGCTGCTGCCGCTGCTGCTGCGGCTGCTGCTGCGGCGGCTACTGCTGCTGCTACTGCTGTTGCTGCGCTATCCGTTATCTCTGCCGTTACCGCTAGAATGGCGGCGGCTGGAGAGCTGCGCTCACCGTGCTTCCCGGAGATGCTTTAGGAATCCTTCCGCATCGGCCACCCAGTTTGCTCGCCGATGAGATTCACCACGCTTGAGCAAATTGCAAACATTAGCTGGCAACTTGTAACTCTTCGACGCGTCGCGGCGCGGCAACTCGTGCGCCGCATTCCGCGATCAACGGACGTAGAATGTCATAGTGTTTGACGTCAACGGATGTACGTGATCTATGTCACAAACGATCGATCGTTGGATCAGCTGCACGAGAACGGGATAAATTATTAGCGCCTCTAATTGTTGTACGGGCATTTCGATTAGTTCAGTATTAGTCACCGGAAACTTCAGATAATTAATCATGAGGAAATTAATCATACTTTTTTCACGCGATGCGGCTTATTTAATTCTTCTCACATGTACGCCAAACTGCGTAAATGCACGATAAGCATTTTCTTAAAAAAAGCCCTTTGACATTATATCAGTATTTCTTGTATTGATCGTATCGCTGTGTATTTTATGCCATTGATATTATTACCAAGATTACAAAGCATACCGGACATAATAATGTATTACGTTTTCAAAGGCAGCCCTTAGGGTGTTTCCGTACACTGTCATTAATCCCCACGACGATAAGGAAAATCCTCTCTTGAGTGATTATCCAGCATAAATACGTTCACGAATCTGTCGCGAAAGAACTCAAGCCCCGTTGTTGTCGGGGCTCGAACCCGTCCGGGGGACGTAAGTTCGAAAAGAAATCCTCTTTGAAAGGATGGGAACGCGAATCTTGCGTGGCTCTTTCCCCGCGAGAAGAGCTGATGCTTGGGGTTAGGGTAAAAAAAGGGCCATCACCAGCATAATGCGTTTATAATAAATCGCGGGTAAGCTCTTATGGAAATCCGTTGGAAATTATTCCAGTTGAGAATTTGTGATGGTGTGCGAGGACGAAGGAAAAATGTGTACCGATAAACGTTTATGAAGGAGAAGTGAGGATATTTGTTTTGAAATGCCAAAGCATCAAAGGTACTAAGTCACGTCCTTCAAATGTACTTATCACTATCTTTTAGTCTTGATATCTCATGTTTTTTTTTTCAATAGAATGTGCTATAATGACGTCTATTTCTTTCGCAATATTTTTCATCATATGCTTTGTAGTAAGTAAAAAAACCGAGATAAATATTTTTCAATATTTAAAAAATCACGAAACACACTGATTAATAATATATTTGATATTCTCCAATTTCTAGCTATAATTATTCTATTTGCCTTCAATGTCCAGTTTTATTAAATTTTAGAAATATGAAAGTCAAATACATAAAATTTATATGATTTTACACAGTAATTATCTCGTCAATCTCGTGATTAAAAATTATTTTATATTGCGCTAATGTCTTACAATGATTGCGATAACATTTTATCACCCTATAATTGTTTTTTTTAGTTATATAAAAATATAGAGGCAAGAATCTCCTGCGCGTCAATTTGTTTCATTATAACTCTCATTGGGGTTGTAACACTTCACGAAGCGGAAGAGCAACCTGCAGGGCCGACTTGACATGACTATTCGTCACCGAGGAACCCTAACGCCTACCGGCTACGATAAACCGGAGCTTCGATTCCCTCTGTAGAATACCATAGCCATTAAGCACAATGCCGCTGCTATTACTCTTCGCGATGTTATTGAGCGGTCCCCATTATCATCGTATAATATTGCGATATCTTTTCGCCCCCAACATGAGGGTTCACGCAGAACGGAAGGACTGCCAAATCGCGGCGGTCCTCGTTCGTAACTTCACCTTGGAATACAGCCTGAAATACTTTTGGCAATCCGACGGACAAGGAGAGCAATAGTTTTTAAAGTTCTATTCTCGGTTCCCTACTAACTTTATCTAATATTGCACAGTCCATTTGCAAAGTTATCAGTTCGACATATGCAAATCAGTGGTTTCTAAATCAACACTCCGACACACAAATTTTTACTCAAAAATTAAAATGATTACGTTTATACTTGTAAAGTTGGAAAAGATGGTAATAATTGAAGTCGCTAAGAAAGTCGTTATAAAAGAATAAAAATTTTAAGTCGAGAATTTTTTAAAATCAAGAATAGCTAGCAATAAATACATTTAATATATTTTGTAGCTATATTTCTTGAAAGTTGTTCAGATGGTATTTTACATGAGAATAACTCGGATCCAATTATGTAACTTACTTTTGTATAGTATAATGATACAAGAAATTGTTCGTAGACTTTCTTCGTTTGGAAAAGTCGCGTTCACTGCCTCACTCGTTTGCGTGCCGATTTATCCGACAGACTAACGAGCCAACCGGGTTGAGGCTATCTTTTCCTCGGCTCGCCGTAGTTACAGCGGTGGTAGTTCCACCGGCATAAGATAAACATTGCCCAATTATAAATTCCTCGCATGCAAATGCCGAGCCCGCCAGCTGCGATGCGCCTACGAGTGGAGTTCTTGCTTCCTTCCATGCGAGCGCTCAAGAAGCGGAAAGACCACGGTACGAAGCGCCGAGGTAAACGAGAGAACGGCGGAAAAAGGGGGAAGGATGAGTGGGAAGAGGATGGGGAGAAACAAAGAGGGATGGACATAGAGAGACGAATGATGGGGGGGCAGGCGTAGAAAGATAAAGAGAGGCGAGAGATGGAGACAGGAAGAGAATGAGCAGGGAGACGCGCGCGGCGCGAGTTAGGGTTGCAGGACGAAAGGATGAAAAGGGAGGAGATTGGAGGCGGGTCTGATTGGCGGCGGCGTTAACTGGGAAAGCTAAGCCCGGAGTCAGCTCGGCTGCGCTGCGTCGTCATCCGTGTGACAACTTATAATTTGATAGAAACCCGTTTCGTACCCGTGTCTGTACCGGCTCCCCGCCTCACTTTCCGCTTTCCGTCTCTCCTTTCCCGCGCGCCAGCGGCTCGTTCAACACGGTCTCGTTGCTCGGTTCCTCTCACGCCCCTACAACACACGTGTCTCTGCACGTATCCACGACCACTGGCGAGGCCGGATGCACGCCGGTCCAAGGTGTCTACGGCTCGCGATGACGGTGAGACTGTTCGGGCGGAGCTGGCTTCGCCCGTTAGGAACCATCGGATTCACCACTACCGTAGCGGATAGTTTAATTATGTTGATTAACATCGCGCGATGTTTGCAGCGCGCTCGGAGTCAGACCCGCGTAGTTAGCCGGTTGATTACCTCCGTGATTTCGCGCAACTTTCTACAATTCGCCATCGGTCCGCATGCGTGCGATTATAGTATACGCAACTTTTGCAAGGCATTATGCGCGATTTAGAATCGCGCGCCAGTCGCACGGAAATCACTATAATTCCTCCGTCCTGCCTCGAACAAAATTTGTAATTTCACGCCCGCAAGTAAAGGGACTATACGGAAGGTTCTGCACGTGAGTTCTCCTTCGCGCATGTATTATGCGGAGGCTTGGCTCCCCAGTATCCGGATGTTTAGTACGCGTTCCGTCGTCCTGCGATAGTGAGATTTTAGCCGATGGTAGGAGGGAAGGAGAGCGAGAGCGAGCGAGAGACAGGAAGGGGGAGAAAGAGGTATACAGAGTGGCCGAGCTTGCTCAGCAGATTGGTATCAATGGAGACAAATTGAGTTGGCCGGTGATCGATGAAGCTCACCGGCCGTGACGCGAAGTTACGGCAGCGTGCACAATGTTTTCCCTCGCTCCTCGCTCTCGCCGTCGTGTTTCCACCTCGATACGTCGCTCCTCTTTCTACATAGATATCCGCGCGGAATCGTATCTTCTGTGCCGCTGCACGCTATCGCAATCGTAACTATTCCCAGTCCAGCGCATTTACACGCTCCTTTGTGAATGCGACAGGCCGTAACTGTCCGCCGGAAGTCGATTATCCCTTAACGCTCGTTCAGCGATTTTTTATCCATTTGCGAATTGCTGCGAGTGGCTGACGTTACGGCGAACTTGCAATTTGCACGCGCGCTAATCGCCTCCGCGCACCTACGTGCAATTTTTTTCGAAAAATTCCGCGATAATTGAACGTCAGTTTAGAACACGGGGAAAAGATCGATTTTCTACTGTACATTTCGTCGTAGATGTTATATCAGTTCCGCAGGTGAGGCTTGTTGTACTATTGCGACGACAAATCGCAATTATGGCCGCCGAATCCGTCGCCCCGATAACGGTATACGAGTTTCCCCGGCTTGTCGCGCCGTACAGCACGCAAGGCCCTATCGTCAGGAATCTTGAATGATCGATGGCACGCAATAAGTAAATATGGGCTATCACTCAACGCGCGGGCTGATTACAGAATCAAGTGCGAGTCAACTGCACGCGCGCGCGCGCGCGCGCGTTTATGTATGCACCTCCGCCAGGCGGAGTTATCGGTATGCGAGGTAGAGACGATAGCGTCTATTGAGACGCGGTGTGTAAACCCAGACTACTGGCTTTTAGTTGATTAACGCACCGTCCTCCCCCCTCCCCCTCCCCCCTCCCGCCTAAACCGTGACTCGCCGCGAATCTGGAGTACAATGAAAATAGCTTTCGCCGGAAAGACGGATTACTTGAAGATTATTGACTTTCGACTCATCCCATCTCCCTCCCCCTCCTGCGTCCCCTCGCAAGACAAGCCAGATGAAGAGAGGAAGGGATAAGACGGAGAATTTCAGATTCCTCGTTTGGACCGGGTCCGCGCACCGTTATACTACTCTTCCCTCCCTCGAGTAGTAAACGTCGACGCTAGGGACGGTGAAGGGAAGAGAAAGGACGGTTCTTTGTCGTTTATCCTGTCGGGAAAGTGGTATGTCCTCCTCGACGCAAACCGAGACGACCTTTCCGATCTTTTGTTTTCTCTGAAACAGAATATTGCTGACGACTGGCTTAATCGTTGATAGTAAATACATTCAAGCGAATAAGTACGAAATTCTGCGATATATTCATTTCGTAATAAAGAATTTAATTTATTAGGTTTTTAAAATTTTTTAAATTTGTGGTAATAATTAATTTAATTTTTTAAAAATTATTATACTGTAATATTTACTGCGAGAGAAAAATTAGGAAATGTCATTTCTTTGTAAAGCGCGTAGCGTTAAATTATTATGTCGTCGCGAGCTTCATTCTTACAAATAATATCAATTGTTTTATTTTAAACTCCGTTTCCAATATGTAGTCAAGAAATATTCTACGCCGTCCTTCGAAATTGATTTTGCTTTAGGTCCCGCCATAGATTTGATTAGTTGCATTTATAGCACTACACACAGGCTGTCCGGCTATGCGGAGGCAAACAGTCATGGCACGTGTTGGTTTAATTATGGCCTGATGGCTCGATGCATATCCTCTCGGCTCCGATACTTCCTGTGTGTGCATACGATGAGGAGCATCCTCCGTATGCGTACATAGGGCGTCAATCAACATTAACCAGATCGTACAAACGTGGTATTGGCGATTACTATATGTTGTCATCGATGTCATAATGACAAGACATGCGTGACGAGCATGGCAAATCTTGAATTATAGTCACCCGGGACGAATTAATTGTAAAATCACCACTGCGCTATTATCATACGTAATTTTGCTTATAATAACAATTCACGGAAGCCGAAAAGGGAGTATTTTGAAAAGCAGAAGATTTTAGATCAACATGTAACGAAGCTCTGTAGTAAAATAAAATTCTACGAGTCAATCTCATACAATCTCTCATAAAATTCTATGCAGCGGCGAAATCGATTGCCACTTTGTTTGCGTAAAATTGAATTCTCTATTTTTCTAAAAATACAATTTATCTTAAATAAATGTAATTTATATCTTTCTTTTATTGCTAACATGTAGGAGACACGTGAATGTATCATTTTTAAAACCAGTCGTTTTGATGAAAAAAAGGCCAATGGTTATCGAGATCAGACCATTCCTCCATTGTCAATGGAGATTTCGTATTTACGAGGCATGAATTTTACAACTCGTTCACTGTAACATGATTATCCGAATTCCGGGCTCCGGCTGAGCCACCCCCGACACATTCGCGGGTTCGATACGCGTATGTGTGCAGGTCGCTCTACTCGTTCTATTTCCTGGCATGCATAATGCACGTAGAGGCGAGTTTACATTGCCAATGGCGAATCGGAAAAGTTCCGCCAATATCAGACAGGAGACATTTTTCGAGCCGGAGCGTTTGTCGCCGTTTCTTGAAAAATGTGTTGACGAGAAGTATTGTACAGGTTCCCAGGAAATTGTGAAAATTCCTTGGGCGACCGGGTGTGCGGCGTGTATTCATTTATTTCGGAAGATATTTGTGGATAACATTTTCAATTGCCCGCCGGATATGAAATCGAATCTATACGTCTGACAATGAGTTATATTAACGGTCGGAGTTAGCAGCGAAATTTGCAAAATGCCACGAAACTGATTTATTGCCGACGATTATTCGCTAATCGTTCCCTATTCGCGCGTGCTCGCTTGTTTTAATTTCACTATAAAGAATCCCGCTTTAAACGATGTATGCTAACACCTGTATCTGCCTTTTTCCCGGCTAGCCACCCAACGCAAACCCACCCTCTGCTTTGAACCTCCCTAATGCTCGCAAATACGGGAACTCCCATACCGGGATTATTGTATTCGAGCGTGCAAAGGCGGGAACGAGCGAAAGAAAGCAAAAACGAACGACGGAAAAGAAGGAGAAGGTGGAGAAGGAGGTGGCGGGAACGAGGGGGAATGAATAGAAACGTATTGCCGGCAGGAAATGAATTTTTACGATATTTACTTTAAAAGTTTTTTCCATCGCGGTCGTTATCCACTTCCGCGCCGCGAACCCTCGGCGAAGAACCCAAGATCCCTCGTCGCGAACACCCCGGATGCTAGGACGTTCTCTGGGACAAATTACTCGCGATCGATTGATCCTCCGCTGCTAAATGAAATAATTTGCATATGAACAATGATATCCAAGAGTTATATTAAACTTTCTCGATTTTCTTGCGACATACATTTAGACTTCTAGAAATATATATAAGTACATTCAATTGTAAGGCGACGAGGAAGAAAATTTCGCGGTTTATGATTGCTACAATTATAATTTAATTATTCGTACAATGTTCGAATTTCTATTGACTCGAATTCTAATTAAAAACTTTAACTGTTCAGCTCTTTGACGAGCTGAGACAACAGATATACGCAAAATAAATCTTATTAGTATTAGCTAGTCACACTACAAGGAATTACAATTTCAGCTCCTATACAATGTTTCCCAAATATTGCAAAGAGCTCACGAAATCATGATACTAAATATAATCTTGCTCTTTCATACACTGAGAAAGAAATATAGTTACTTTTGGCCTCAACCATAATTTTATAGTACTTCTAATGATAATTATGCTTAACATTTAAGTTAATCATATTTATTGTTAGAAATTTTATAAAAATATGGTTGAGGTCCAAAAGTATATTTTTCTGTCAGTGCAATAATTAAGAGATCAAATGAAACTACATGCATTCTGTATCTCGAATGTGTCAACGGATGATCATATAAGGACGAAGAATCACGCTAGAAATACTAGTTCACATATGAAAGAGAGCTTCTTCATTTATGTAGCTAATGATCGATTAAGTCTCAACTGGTATCGCTCAGTGCACGGTAACTATTGACCATACGAATTATCCTCTACAGCGCGTATGGCGCGGAGCCTCTGCGATGACCAGCGGACTAGTGCTGTGGAGCTTGCCGTCTAATTATCGTACGTGCCTAATTTCAAGGCACCGCGTTGAAATGTACTAACCGTAACTAATGCGGATCGGTAAACGCTATTAATCCACAGCTTGACTTCTGCTAATCAGCGGCTCGCCGCACCTCGGTGAACTGGCGTTTCATAGATTCTGTTCTATGATAACTGGAGATTCTCATAGGCGTGTAAATTGTCAAAATATCCGAGTAGATTTACGCTTATACTGTTAAAAAATAATCTGTTATTTGTCTCCTGTATTTTTCGTTAAAGCTCGCCCCACTGCAGTTTCTCGCCTCGAGTAACGCGCATTTAAAATTGTATAAAAAAATGAGACTTGACGCGCGTAACGATTTTCACGCATGCGAAATGAAATACGTACGAGATGACGTCTACGTACGAACGTTTCTCAAGCTCTGGATATGAATAGTTGATAAATGAATAACGCTACGGAGCAGTAATACCCTTCTACCGCGGCTGTATGTGACGCTGACGTGATTTTCGTTCAATCGAGCTGTCATCGAAGATTTATCAATAGCGCACGCCAAACCTTATGGCAACGGCATTCCCTCGCTCTATTGATACAGTTCTGTGAATGATCACAGATTGGCGGCGGTCGATTAGCAATTACCTAAAGAGAATTATGATTTTCTAGTTCGATGACGAAAGCTGTATCTCATATAAACGTTTATCTTAAAGTGTATTTTTTTAAACAACTTTAGAAATAATATAATCTAAGATCGTAGCATAGATTGCTTTATATACATACATGTATATTCAAAAATGCCGCATGTAATATCTTAAAGAATTCTAAGGAATGAGAGATGAAACCTGCTATATAAAGAAAAAGAATATAAATTTATATAATAATAAAAATATTAATTTATCTTTTTCTTTTTCGCTCTTACCCGGTGATTCAATGATACGTTTCCAGTTTCCATTGACATTTTACAAATATAAGCCTGACGCAGATTTAGTTTTCGGAGTGTATACGCCTCTTCGATCGAGAAATTCTCTGGCTTTTGCCTCGTCACACGTAATTATGTGCGAATGCTCAAAGCATCGCCATCACTTGGCTTCTATACGCGTTCGGGGATTACGGGGGTTGAACGCAAATTCAGATAGGAATGCAGTCGACGTCGCGCGATCCGACGAGACGAGATCGGCCTCTCGACATACCGATAATCACCCTTGCAAGTAATGTCAATCCGCAGTGTGTGCGCGCGCGCGCGCTCGCGCAGCGGGAGATTCCACTTATAAACAATATCCGTTAATTTTCCCTGAATTCAATCTCGGGTCCGCGAGCTCACTCGCTCCTATCCCATCCGACAGTTTACCCCATACGAAGGCGGAACTAGAAGGTGCTTCGTAACGAGAAACTTCGTAACGAGGCCGGGTTCTCGGTATATTCGACCTTCGAGAGTTTCGTCGGGGAAGATACGATCGCCTCTAACGGCGTTTCAAGCGAAAATTTTCTGCATTATGTACTGGTAATCCCCACACTGTTGGCGGGGAGGGAAAAAACGTTCGATGCAAACTATGCGCAAGATTAGCGAAATTGAATTAAGATGAAAATACACTATTAAACCTTCGCGCACGCGTGAGTTATGTAATCATGAAAATATGTCTCTAGCTTAGTTAAGAGTATATATTTCCGTATTACATATCGATTTTTCTCCTATTAAAGTGAATTATTAGAAAGCGATTGACTGGAGAGAAATATTCGCATTTTATCGCATATAATTATTATCTATTCATTATCTAATTTATTTTACTAGTGATGGACGCGCTACTTTTTATTGTTACAATTTTCATAAATATTTAAGATTAAAAAAATTTTAATTTCAATATGATGTTTGATTTTTACATTTGCACAAATTCTAAATATAAGAAGCCCAAACAACGCCGGACAATTTAAGTAATTTATAAATCATCAAAAGAGAACCAATAAAACGGAAGAAAGGAAATATATCCTAACATTGTATATCGAAATGAAAAGCTGTCGAAAAAAGTCGATATAAATCGTGCCTAACTATTGCGGCGTTACAACATCGCGTGGAATAGCAAGTAATCATTAACAAATAAAAGTGACTAAATCATGGCCAGACGAGAAATAAATAATGAATCATAAAAACACTCACCAGCCGATGTCGTCCTGTCAGTCTGCTCCTTCGCCGCCGACGGAAAGTCACTCACCCTGGGAACCGAAACACACGAAAAACACGACTAATTATCGCGTGCGTTAATTAGTCGTCACTCGACATTTTATTCACGATGCATTTCGCACGCGTAAATAACGCGAGCGCGACGATACTCCGTCCGTCAATCTCGCAACATCGCGTCTCTCATAAAACTGAAAAACTCGAAAGAAAATACAACAGCAGCAGAAGCAGCCGGCGGCGCAACACCGATCTACGTATCGCAAATAACTATGAAACTGAAATCTTGCTTTATTCGTCACTCTCAGGATCATCGTCGATATAACCGCATTTATTTTACTCCTTCGACGTAAAATGAATAATCTAATAAAAAACGATCTTGCTTTCGAAGGCATGGAGGAGAAATCGGCTCACATCAAAGCGACGGTTAAAGGGGTATCCTGGTCAAGAGCACGAAAAAAAAGTGATTTTTTAATAATTTTTTACACAAAACGTATAATCCAAATCAATTCAAAACTTTTTTTACACACTAGTGTAACTCTCAGACAATACAAAAAAAATTTTTTTATAAAGAAAAAAGTTATTTAAACAAATGATAAGCAATCTTGTGAAGAGTCTAAATTCCGAGCATCAAATCGGCGTACAGGATTCTGGTCGCAAAAATGGTCCAATCTGAAAATTTTTTATGGTTTTGTAATCTATAAACCCACATTTTCTATATGAATAGGCGCAAAAATTGAAAAATTAAAAAAATTAAAGTTTTTTGGCAGTTTGAAAAAAAAAGCGTTTTTTAGCTTTAAAAAGTCGGTAATAATGACCTGTACAATTAAAAAAACAATTGTTTTTAAAATAATTTTCTATTCATATTGAAGTTAATTATGTATTTTCAAAGTATGTTCAGTTTCAAGTCAATCTGTTCAATAGATTTTGAGTAATCGTGTACGCCAATTTTGAAAACATGTTTTCGAGAAAAACGCGAAAAATGTACTTGAGCGCCAACGGCACGTGTACATACCTGCTCCAAAAAAGGTTCAGCAGGTAAACTTAGGCCCATATTCATAGTCAGTTCTTATTTTAAGACCGTCTTAAGCAACGTTTTAAAATGCTAATACGGCTCTGTCATTGGTTTAGAACCATATAAGACTTTACTTGAGATGATCTTAAATATAAGAACTGACTATGAATACGGGCCTTAGAGTTCGAATTTCGAAAAAACAACTATAGTCCCATATTCTAGAGATGTTAGAGAGTAATTTAAGCAAAAAAAAATGACTTTTTTGACCAGGATACCCCCTTAATGGCGGACGTGCGCATTCGCGACTATGCGCTAAGCCGGCCGCTAATTACGATACGCATACTTCTCATCATCACACTCCCGATATTTCCGACACTCCCGACACTTGTTTGAGAAATGCAAATTTCATATTTGAGAATCTTTGGGCGAAAAGCGTGTAAGAGCGGAACCGCGCGATCCCGTTTCAACACGTGCCGACGAGGAAGTAACACTTCTTCTTCTTCTTCCAATTTATCCTGGCACCTGTCGAGATACAATACGGCCAAATAGCAATACCTTATGCCCCTTTTGGAGCGAGTTCACTTCAAAGTGTAAAGTTGCATCAACAACCTTCAAAAATTTCCTTTACGACGAAACGCGTCCAACATGCTCGCCACCAATGGCGATCTTTAATCTTAGGGGGAAGTAACACGATCGACGATGTTGTATTACTGCAGTAGTGCCTTGAAGCATTGTTGTCTGTACACTGTATAACTTGTATATTCTTCTTTTTCTTCTTCTATTTAATGGCTCGAGTTCACGTCTGTCCCAGGCGACCAAACAACTAGTATATTAATTACGTCGTTACGTCGAGAGAACGATCATGCGTCCCTAAATAGTGGACTCCTACGACAATCCTCGTTGGCGCCCGATTCCTCACTGCGATTCCTCGTTCGCGCGCTATTATACCACGATATAAGAATATAGATACATAGTCCACGTTTTCCGTGTAAAACGTTACAGTAAGGTTTTGAACTAAGAGTTACTCGATTTCAATTATGAACAAATCGAGCAGCACGATAGTGAGGCTCCGTCCGAATCGAGTAACGATTGATCAAAACCTATAGCTTTAAGCAACGCGGAGTTTAGCGAGAGTGATGGAGTGAAGGTGACTTTTTGGGGTACACTGTAAATTCCTATGGGTTACCATTGCTTCTATACAATATTCGATTAATTTGACTAAAACAATGAGATAAAGTTAGCGACATATTAAGTAAGCCTTACTCAATATATTGTTAATTTATCTAACTTAACTTCCATGTTAGTCAAAATTTTACCTTTCCTTTAGTCAAAATTAATGAAATATTGAGTAGGAGCAGTGGCGACCTATGGAATAGTTAAAAATGATTCAAATTGAATATAATTTGACACTACGAGAGAGCCAATCAGCATCGCGAAAAAGGGGCAACGCGACTTTCGAGTATCGACTTAACACGCCTTTTTAAGCAGTGGATAATAATTTAATGCTTTTATCTTTTTAGCATATTTTGTCAAATGTACACAATGCCTTGTTTTACTATCATTTATAATATCAATCCTAATTTATGCAAGTTACTTTGCAAACATTAACACTCAATTTTAATCACGAATAGAATTAATGGTAAATGAGAATCGCCGATATGTTATGCGATCGAAACAAATCGGACCGTACATTACGCGTTGTTATTTCTACGAAGGTAACATATTGCATGCGTAATGTCGCGCAACGATGCGCGAAATCAGTACGCTGCGCGACAGTTCGTTCGCGAATTTTCGTCCGTGTCGGCATATCGTTCATTGCCGGTCCACGATCGGCGATCACGTCGTGTGACAGCCGAAAAAGATCCAACGGCGCATTACCATGACAAAATACGTGGCACTTAGCCTCGCAGCTGTTACACTTCTGTGGATTCTGGCTTGCTCTGTTACGGAACGGGAAACGGGGCGACAGAGGGAGAGAGAGTGAGAGAGAGAGAGAGAGAGAGAGAGAGAGAAAGAGAGCGAGAGAGAGAGAGAGAGAAAGAGAAAGAGAGATAGAGAGTCGCGTCGGTCCACCACCCCGGCATAGAGCGGCATTACCAACTGGCCGAGTCTGATTCTCTCCCGGTGCACCGTCAGCGATGCATCGCCGGTTGGAAACCTCCCTAACGAACCACATTTACATCTGAAAGGTGCGCCAATTACCCCGACTGCGTTTTACTTCATCGACATTGTACGAGTCGCCGCGCCGTCGGCCACACTGAACTATCCATCCTTCGGCACTGCCCCTTCCCGCGCTCAACTATTTTCACCTGATCGTTCCTAGATCGTACGAGCTTTTTTTCCCACCCATCCTTCTATGCTGCTTTCGCCAACATTTTGAGTATCGCCGCGGGGCACTCGCGTTCACGATCTGTCGATCTGCCAATTCTTTTGGCCGATAAAGCAATTGAAAATGAATTTTTTCTTATTAGAAGGAAAAAGCACAAATATTTCTGACAAATTATTTTATCCACATAAAAACATATAATCAAAGATTAAGTATTTTTATTATTGAATAATTAAAATTTTCAATTGCATTAGCTTCAAAATATTGAAAGAAATATTGTGTTAATAATAGATTATTTTATTCAAATAAATTTCTAATAATACATTTTTTGTACGAGTTTAATTTTGTTAAACAAATTTTAAATAAAATAATTTTTTAAACAAATTTAAAAAAATTTTTTTAAATAAATTTTTAAAAATAAAAATTAATTATTAATTCTTACTAACATTAAGTAATAAAAAGTTATTTAAAATTTTAATATGAAGCGTTTTTTTTAGCGTTGCTCTTATGTCTTCCCTTTTTGCACTCGTTTTCTCTAAAAAGTGCTGGAAAGTTTCTTTGATGAAATGACGTCGATGCATCACATTCTGGCTGGATAGCTTCGCATTCGAGTTAATTCTAGTATGTCTTCGCTCCAGGGTCATCGTTCTCTCATTTTCAATCTCTTTTCCAGTTGCAGGCCGAGAGTGTGGTATTCGCGGTTCTCTGCATTCGGCTTCGCGGCCTTTTTCGGGCCGACGTATAATTAAATTCTTTCGCGTCGCCAGGTCGTTTGACCATTCGCTTAAACGTCGTAATTAAGGCTACGCTTAACGATCGTAACGGCGGTCTCAGTGTTAATGCCTCTTCAGGTACACGGCGCGCGGCGTCGATGTGGCGAAAAACGCTAGAACGCACCGTTGAGTTGTATCTAACGTTCGCACGCGATGACACTTTGCAATAATTTATTCCTCTTTGATGGCTGACGCGTAATTCACGCCAAATTTTTTGTGCTTTCACTCGAAACCTCTGAGAGCAGAGGCAGCTAAAATACTACGTTTTTAATTTTGTGACGAGTGTGAATATTATTGCTTCAGAAGTAATTCATATTGGCACATTTTTATTTTCGCCTGTAAAAAAATTATCATCACCGATGCATTCCGGTAATCATGTTCGACTATCCGATGAACGATTCGCAACTTTGGTTCGTTCGTTTTTAAAGTTTTAATATTACACATAAAAATAATTCTTCAATTTTCCGTTGCACATGTCGTCATCACATTACATTCACGCTCGAAAGCGTTATCATTGCAGATTGTGCAGCACTCGGGGCTTCTCCTCGCTCTCCTCTTGACTAAAAGGATCTCCGAGGAAAGCCGAGTTTCTCGTAAAGCCATACCAGCGACATTGATCCGCGGTGTACAATGCGTCCGCTCGGACTAGTTTGAAGAATCCCTTTGATCCCGGCACTCTTTAGATTTCCGAGCGCAGACAATACGCTTGCGTGCATATTATTAAAAGCGGGCCTCCGCGTTTTCAAAGTTGCGCCTCATTTAGCGACCACCTCGCACCGCGAGCGCCAGTGGGTCAGCCTTATTCCTGACATTTAGAACTTTTTATGCGCCTTCGCCTCTTCTTGCCAGCTAAAATGCGTGATTAAAACTCGCGGCTCCAAAGAATTGCTTATCATGCAAATGAATTGTGAAAAGAATTATAACGAATAGCTTACTTCGCCTCCTTAAACGTAAAACGCGAAAGTTTATAAAACAATTTATGTTTCATATATGTTAAAATGTCAAAATATTTACTCTTGTATTATTTAATTTGATAATTTAGTTTGAATACGCTAGCACACGCTGTGTTTTGTTGATATTTTGACACCGTCTTTGATACATGCGAATTTACAATGAAATGAATTTACAATGCAATGCACATTATTCTTGCTACTAATTGTAAGAGCAGACACGCTCAGCAACAAAGCAGCAACAACGCGGTCGCTATCGTTAACGTTCAGTTAACGTTTAGTTCGAGTAGTCAGCAATTTAGCTATTTTCGGTGAGCTACAGCCTTGGGGGCATGCTTTGAACTTTGGCACGGTTGTAATTTTCACGAGCGCGAGGCAACTGATTGGAGAACGGAGCACACATCGTAAAACATTGGAATACGCATCGCACTTGCGCGAATTCCGTTTTTCTGCGAATTTCGCGCGAAATGAAAAAATTCTACTTTGAGGCCACCTTTCGATCTCATACCGAGCGCATTTTCTAGTCAGTTCAGAGACGAATGATGATTTCCCCCCGAGGTCTGAAACTTCTATTTTTGCCGACTTACGCAATAAGCGACTCTGATTGAAATAGAAAGAAATAGTTCTGCCAAATCGCTCGACAGTTAAGATTACGAAACTAAAATTTCTATTTTATCGGATTCCAATTCAAATGCGTCCTCCCTTGATTTTTCTTCTTGATGCACACGCGCAGAAATCAGAAACACGATGGAGTGGACGAAACTTTCGCCGGACGGTGAGTGGCAAGAGAATTTCAGTGTTGTGCGTTTACACTTTTGACGCGTTATACGCGCGCTTGCACCAAGTCCCCGCGTGCGCACGCTCATATAACAAGGGTTGAAGGCAGTGGGTGATATTAATTTTCGCCACCGTGCCACCGCGTCTCCCGTTCTCTTTGCGCTGCCGCGCTTCTGTGCTGGCCCTTTGTCGTTTGCTCGTTAACCGCGTCGGAGCATTTTTAATTTACGTTTGTGCGTCGGGAGAGAATGCAATCGGCAGGAGTCGCGCTTTCGCAAGGCGGTATGCCGCGAAGCGACTCGAGCGTTTTCCCGATTGCCCGATGCGACCAAGTCTGATGTCGGCGATGAGAAAAATTACTTTTTAAGTTTCAACGAGTAGTATCGCGTAGTCATCGTGCATTTGCTGTTAGTATCAGATTGGACAGAGACTGGATGGAGTTAAAATCATGTAGAATTTGTTTCATAATCAAATCTGATTCGTTCATCAAATCATTTAAGTAATATAATTATGTCCCTCAGTAGCTACACGCCCGTGCAGCAAAATTGCGAATTTGATGTTATTACTGCCCTAATTGCTACATTAATTGCTATGGTCTACTATATCTCGGAAAATCAAAAGTTTTCACAGAGCATTAATGTTATATAAAATATAGCTCGTTCTTTCCAATTTGTTTCTATCAACCGTCAATTCGTCAATTAAACGACTCGCATTATCGACGTGAAAATTTGAAACGGACCCTTTCTTCATCTTCTCGCTCCTTCCGACGACGAGCTGCTTCGTTAACCCGTCGCCAAGCCTGAAAATAATTTCAGCAGAGAATTTCATCAGACGGAGGGTAAAGTAGCCCTTGTAACGTCTGGCAAGCAGCTTAACGCTCGTTTAGGTGTGCATGTATACGTACGGATGGGCAGTTTAGTGGTTGTCGTTGACGAAATATATTACTTTCGTTATTGTCTGTCTCAAAGCAATATTAACAACGGGTATGAGGGTTCTACTTTCTCCTGTGAACTGTTTTAATTAATCCACAACGAATTAACGGTTAAAACAGCATGGCACACCGCGTGTATTATTCTACCTTATCTAATCTTCTTTTTTTTTTATTTTATACGATTTGTTACCTGACACGTTTCTAAATAAACTATATTCGAAACTATCTAAAGCTTCCTCAGTTATAAATAATGTACCAATCAGTTTCTTAGCTTGTTTGAAAATCTATTATTTTGTTTTAAAAATATATCATTTTTTATATTAAATATTTAAGCAAACAAGATTTGAAAAATTTGAAAAAAATTAATTAAAATTTATTTAATAAGAAATAAAATTTTCTCGTCTACTGGACTCTCTTAAAACTTGTTAATTTAATAGAACCTTCCATCTTCCATTCATTTATAACGCAAAATTGGCGGGATCATTAACGATAAAAGGAACGTTGGTACGAGATTAGAATGAAGAAGAACGCGTTTGTCTCACACCTGAAAAGCGAGCAGCATCGTATTTCGGCTAATAACATGACTCGAAATAGCTTGGAAGCGTAACCGCTTTCCTGAAATTAGCTTCACTTAAATTCTCCGTAGCGCTCGCGCCAAGACGCTTACTTCTCCTTTGTAGAATGAGGTTCAACGGAAACGCGCGCAGGTAACTTTTATACGTGCCTACCGCCCTTATAAATCGCTAACGATGTTGCGTCCGTGCCGCTAATCGCGTGAAACAAAGTAAAACGTCGACCTAGGTATTTCGAAGCTTTACGAGGCTTCTTTGCATTTCTATCTATAAAATTATAAAATCGTGATTTTTATAAATGCATTTCATGTTACATTTTTTTTATCGTATTATATTTTAACCTGGAATACAATTGTCATATAGTTATTTTTATGTGTAACATTAAAGAAAAATGCGAGAGAAAATTCTGATGTTCTTTATGTATCTAAAAGAAATGCCATTTTTGAAAAGAGAGAAGAAGAAAGGCGATAAATTAGTACACACGATTACTTTCGTTGTGCATTTTCAAAATATATCACCGATTATCTTCAATTGTCTGTTACACTTACAATTAGTAATCGATATTACGTATAGGATACGTTTAATTGACGAGTTGTTATTATCGTGGTTGAAAAGGGTTATTGGGACGAATACGCCTTTCCTACGGATTGTACGACAATGCGGACGGTCATAGGCGCTGCACATTCTTGATTTTACGACCCTCTGTAACGTGCAGCTTACGTGTTGTCGTTATCGAACAACGAGATCCGGCTTCGATCGTTTTACCCTCTGTTAAAGTCGGTGCTAAACCTTAATATCAGTACAACGAAATTGCTCCATTTAGCTGGCCTATCTCGGCTACGGACATTGCATTTTGATAACAGGATAGTGCAGTATACTGCACAACAATCAGTACATTACAAATTCGGACACTCAAACCTTTTTGTGTTAGTAATTTATCATATAATTTTTTACTCGAAAAACGCGGAAGATCTTATGATACAAGATTTGTACATTGTTATATATTCTTAATATATTTTCTTACTTTTATACATTATGTATAATTTTATTAACATATATTTCTATTAATAAGCACGCATGAATATTTAAAAGACATTAAGTCTTTTCTTAATTAAAAGATTTCAAATGAAACACTCGGTTATTAATGAAACGAAATTTCTCGCTTACTCTGATGTAAGAAGTTTGCGAATTATAGAAAAACTTTCAAATGTACGTGCCATTTGTAGGAATAGCACGTGCGCCTTTGAGTACAGTGAGCTGGAAGACTACCTCCCGTTTGGTAGACCAAGGGCCAAGCGAATTAGGTATACGGTCGTCGTTTCACTCGAAGGGCCTGTCGTTATCCCTCCACTCCTCTAGAACCTTGAGAGCCAACTGTTAATCCTCCACAGCACTTTGCCCTCCGGATTGATGCCTTTTAATTTGTCCTCCGGTTAAATTAAAATCGACTTAGTCTTTTCTGTCCGTCCCCGCTGTTCCCTTCTCCATCGCCGTCGTCTCGCCATCGGTGTGCGCCGCTCGCCGACTCTACGAGACTCGCAATTCGCTAACGTAAAACGTTCTCCATCAATTTCGACGTGCTACGTACCGCTACGTCTGCTTTGATCTGTCTTGATTTTGATTCTTCCCCTATCAGGTGGTACCGAGCCGAGCCGAGCTGAGTTGCGTTGCTTCCATTCACGTGATGACTCTCATTTCGCTTTATCACCCTTCATCCACTTCCGCGAACAAGAACTCGCGGCGGCCCCTTTATTATCGGCATACACTTTTAACGGCGCAGCTTGCCTGGCTTGTTTGATGCTACTTCGCAGTGGAACACACAAACTATTAGTGAAGCTGTTAGACCGGAAAAGTCTAAACCCCAATGATGCTTTCATTCGCTCCCGGTTTCTTGAGATACAGAGTGTTTTAAAATTAGTGTTGCTGTGAGTGGTAAATATTAGAAGAAAAGCTAAAAATTTTTGCATTATTGGAAAACAGAGAAATAATGAATCAAATTTTGAAGATTAAATATTGAAATTTTACACTGAAGATATTATCAGAGAATTTGATCGATGTCTAGACAGACTTAGATCAAGCTCAAGCAAGTATCGTACGAAAGCAGCGTTGTTTGTTAAATGTGTCTGTCACGATTGTCGTCGAAACGTAAGGGTGTATTCGTCCACATCCGTTTGAATACGTTTGTCTGCGATCCGACGAAAGCACAGCAGTTCTGGCCGGCTGGCAGCAACAATAGCATGCATTAACCTTTGTGCAGTTGTAACTGCAGTTGCGAGATAGTGGCTCACTCTTTGATGGAGGGAGGAGGGTGGTGAGGGTTACTCCGGCTGGCCGGTACTCTCCAGGCATTTACAACCATTTCGCGTAATCTCAACGAATACATCCATCGGCCACTCCAGCGATGCTGAGTGGACGAGCCAATTATTGTCTCGAATCTTCACTCACAGCTCACTCGAATGTACGATGTACAGTCAATCCAACAACAAATCAGAGTATCGCTTGATTTTCCTGCTTACAAAATCTGGCATTTAAAAGTATGTGATATAAAATCAATATTTAACAAATTTTTGCATTGACTATTAATTTTTACGAATCGAATATATTTAAAAAATAAATCGTAAGGTAAATCGTATTGTTATAATGTTGATTTTCGAAATTGGATAATTAATTAAAATTAGGCTACATAAGATAATATAAAATCCTAAGACTTAGAAAATTGATATTTTTCATTTTGATTTTAATTTTAGCTCCAAATTAATTTAATATAATCTTGAGATTTAATCTTACATATTATCTTTTTTAAGCTAGGTTATATTTTATATTTTAAAATTTCGAAACGTTTAAACATTCGAATTGGGACTGTCTCGCAGGGATGATATTGCAAGTGAAAGTTATAACGCGCTCGTAATCCTAATTGAGTTTGAGTAATAGCCGAGGTAGAAGACCGATACGCGTGTAGCCTAGAAGATCAGTAATATTCTCTAGCTCTCGATTACACGAGTCTGTGGGTGCGTTCAAGACGAATGGCGCCTAACTCTTATTGGGTTAGCTTCGGGATCGATGAACCGGAAGATCACGAAGATGGCAAATAAGGGTCTACTTTGACATCGTCCCATTAGCGCCGGATAAAAATGGGGAATCGCAGATCTTGGTACCCGCGTACATATATATGAGGGGTGCGCGAGTCTGCCGGTAATTGCATTTCGTCCTTAGATGACGTCGACAATTTTCAGCGTCGACGCCCGGACGTTTTGTGCCTATCTTTGCGAAAGCCTTTGATACATGAATAAATCATGATATAATACTCAATATAATACTCAAATATAAAATCATTATGTAATACACGAATATAATCTATTGAAAAATTTCTTGTGAAAATCAAGAAAGAGATAATTTGAAATATTATAATTACAACGATAACATTATATTGCAAAACATAACTAAAGTAACCTAACAATTCTTCTTCAATATAGTTACTTGATATGCGTTTCAGCATATCAAGTAACTATATTTTACGTCATATAAATTATCAAACTGTAATTCGATAATTGTTGCTGGAAGATTATAAAATTGGAATTTTTGAAACGTGTGTCCAAGCAATTCGGCGTAAAAAAATTTTTACATTATATAATGTAATGCAGAAAGAATTGAGATTTCTTAATTAATTGTTAATTCTGATGGTGTATCGGAAATTAAATTTCATAGCGCTTAACATGGCAGCTATAAAACTCTTTGATAGACTTAATCGGAGCATAGTACCTGAAGAGTGGAAGAAAGAGAGAGCGAACTAGCGAGCGAATGAGCAAGAAAAAGAGAGGGAAATTCTGACGTATTCATTAATTAGCGTTGAACAGTCTCTGCGTAAGTTAATTGCGAATTATGCGCTTGTGACGAAGAACGTTCTTCAAAAACCGACATAACTATACTTTGAATCGATTAAATTCTCGTTTGTGATTATTACATAGATATAAAACATTTTAAGGATTAAAAAAAATTTGTTATTCCATAAGACATAGAATTCTATGCAAAAAGCATTTTATGCATTATTTTCTTATATACAGGATTCCACAGGATAAAAAGAAGACTCGCTTCAATAACTATTGTAAGTATACTAATATTTTAATAAAATAAAAAATAAAGAAATAAAAATAAAGATGATGAATAAATATTAAGAATTAATAAAAATAAAACGTACAAACATTTTTCATCTAAAACTTATCATTCTCTAATAATTTATAATCGTTATATTCTCTAACTTTTTTGTTAGCTCTAATCAACTATCGTATGTATTTGCGAGTAAAATCTACATATTTTCAAGAAAAGACATAATTGGCAATTGGGAAAAATTGTATTCCAAAAGGATTAAGTGCTGGCTCATTCGTATAGACTTGTTTGGTGGATGACCGAGAAGTACAAATCTAGGGCTGTTAAGTGCATTACGCTAACCCTATGACAGTAGGCGCGGGGGGATGTCCCTTACTAAAGCGCAAGACGAAAAGTACGCGCGTCGGGCCATTTATCAAGCTTGCTCGTAAGTTATTGTACCCGTCCAACAGAGACGTTCCCGTCGGCCTCTTCTCGTACGGGAAAAGAGTGAAGTGGCAATAAAAATTTCCCTCGACTCTCTCAGATTCGCTCTCCCGCGGCCGGCGTTTTTTAAACATTTATCGCGTTCCACTAACTTCGCGCCTTGTATCCTCGCGTCTTCCACATCCCAATTTGCGAGCTTTCACGCGGTAATGGCCGTAATTTCATCGACGTCTGTCAGTCTCAGCGGACGGTAAAAGGTAAGATAAATCGCCGGCGCGTAAAATACGTATTCGCGAGGCAAACTGAGCGTGGCGCTGACCGGTATTATTTTAAATGACTTTTCGGCGATCGCCGCGGAGAGGAATTCCTCTCCCCGGATCCGTGAGCGGCGTTTCTTCGGGCTCTCCTTCGATCCCGCGAGAAGCCGCGCTCACCCGGCTAGCTGCGGATAGGAAATAAGGTGTCCGTGGAAATCTCATATGCCGGGTTCTCGCATAAAATAGGCTGAATAAATCACGTAGTCAGCGAGTTGGTGGGATGCGGAGCGGGCTCGCGGAGGGGCGGCGGGGACGCGGAGTGGCAAGGCAAACTTTCGCCTACGACGGGTATGCGTTTCCGCTTCTTCTTCTACTCCCTTCCTGCCGACGATCTTCCTTCTGCCTTCGGAGCTCCTCCCGCAGTTCCCGACCACCTTCGACGCCCGTAGTCGTCGTCTGGGCGCGTTTCGCAGTTGAGCGGCGCGCCGCTCTAAGGAAACTGATATTGCCGGCAATATCCAGTTGTTTGCATTGATTCGGTCTGTCTGAGAATCCCGAAGAGCGATTTCTATCCCAGCTTCACATCCGCCACACGAAAACTCATCCCGCCCACCCAGCTCCACCCTATCTCCACCTTCTTTCTGTCGTGCGGTCTCCATCCCATCGCACGTGTGCATAGATTATTAAAAAGGCATCCATTGGAAATTCATATGATCTCGTACGTATCTTCGTTTAGAATCTTCACGTCGGATCTTTCCTCTTCGATTCACCCTTTGTCATCCTCGCCACGATTTTACAAACATAATATCCGCGGATATGTCGACATCTCGATTCATGGTTGGAGAATCTGATTTAATAACGAGGAGCATCTAGCGATGCATAATCAAATTCTAAAAATATTCTAAAAATAAGTGCTAACAACTCGGTATTTATTGTATTATTAATTTCGGCATTGCCGCATTCAAAATGAATCCGTAAACAATGTTTAATGTTCAACAAATTAATGCCTAGCTTGTTTCGCTCCGCTGAGTCGGATTAATTCCGAGTGAACGTCGATCGATGTTAACCGCGAAGGATTTTCGAAAGTTGAGTAAACGTCATCTCCCGTGGAGTGCAGGGGAAACCCCCGTGAAAACCGCTTCTGCATCGGGAAGCACCGTGGGACGCGCAAGACTAGCGATGCCTATAATTCAGGCGATCTATCACCGCCGAGGTGACGTCACCCTCGCATAGAAGACGGGGTCGACAGAGGGGTCTTCATGCAAACTACCCTGCCTCCGTTCCGATGATATATCCATCGGCACCTGTTAGACGACAGCGTCTGAGCGTGCCCCGACGCCATTCCCCGTGGATGCGCGACTTAAGCCTCCTTACCATGAATTATCGAGTACCACTTGCTGGAAAGTTGAGGCCACGCTCGCGATTGTCGGCGTTGACGCTCCACGGAGTAACAGGCTGCATCAGATTTTCCCAGCGAAGGCTATAAATTTCAAAGGACACATCGTCGCGTTGAAGGAACGTTGTCTCTGCTTATCGGCCCTTTCGGTCCCAATTCTTCGGGGTTCGTGCGAGAATACAGGCGACGCCGTCAAATACGTTTAACTTACGTATTCGAAATCGAAATAGAATTTCGTAACGAGAGAATCACGTTAAGGCATAGACACGTAGATCAGTTTATAACGCTCGAGCGATGACAAGTCGCTGCGCCCGCGCCGATTTGCGGTGGGGAATTGTAGTATTCTAGAAAATATATTCATTCCCCGGCGTGATTTCATTACAAATTCGGCGTCTACCGCCGCCGGGAAACTTACGCGAATCGCCGTGCTCGCGTGAGATGGCTGGAATATTTCTCATTCAACTAGAAAACGATAAATTTCTCGAACGTAAGGGTGGCACGACGCATTAGCGAACGCTTGAAGGATCGTGCGAGGGTGGTTATTTACGAACTTGCCTTTGAAGCGGAAGGCACTATATCGTTGTCGTCTCGCTGCAATTGGGTTAAGCCTAAAAACTCACCCCTAAACTACTCCGCTGCTCGCGCTCGACGGTCAGGTTCAGTCTTCCTGTATTTCTCGTGTATCGCGCATTGCATTTTCCTTTCGACGATGCATCACGCCTGGCTGCACTTCCGTTTCGACGATGCACGAGCTCCGACCCTTGTTTCCGCAAGAGGTTAATTTGTTGCTCTTACTTGCAATTAGTTTGCGAGTCCTTTCGCGACAAATAACACTTGCCTGTGTTTTTCTTTTTCATAATTTTTCAATGTTACATTATTATCCGCATCATTCACAAAAGTGTGTATTGTAAATAATGAAATACTCTTTTTTAGATAATATATACATACTCTGTGACATCTTCTTTCATGTCGTTTCAGTGAGCGTAAATGATTGAACGCAGTAACATTGTTGCAGCTACTTGTATAATATCAGATACGACACTAGGCGGACAGAAGAAATTTGATCGATTACGACGTGGAAACGAGTATCAGTTCAAATGTCACTCTCAAGAGTAGTCACAGGTCATTAACCACCCTCTTAGCGGATTTCTTAATAGAGAAGTCAAAGATCCGCGAATTCTGTAGACGACGTCATACTAATATATTTATAAAATGTGATAAATCTTCAACATATTTTAATATAGAAAATAATTCTATTCAAATATATAATATCATTTAAAAAATCTTTCTTGTGTATATTATACAAAACATATTTAATAATATGTAAACGAACGTATCAAACTTTTCAATCTTTTTGTATTTCATATAAGAAGATTAAAAAGTTTGGTACATTCATCTTGACGATAAGCTATTAAGGATGAATTTTGAACGATTTTTAATAAATTATACGCGCTTCGCGATAATTAACAGCGCTTTGGTTTCCACGAAAATTGAGCTCCTCTATTTCAGGCAAGCAGACGTCCTAACCGCAGAAGCTACATTGAATTTTAGCGTGCGAGAACGTACGACCAACACCGCACAGTCATCGGGATTCGGTTAACGCACGAGAATTCGTTCTTGAATAATTAACGACAGTGCCCACGCGGATAAAAGTATTCCATTATGCGACTTGTCCGCCATTCCACACTGCGTCTCTTCGATGGTAATGGCAGTTTCTCGTTGCCGGTAGTTATTTCCGATGCATCGGCTTGAATTTCGCGATACCGGCAATTCCTGAGTGATCTTCTGGATTAAATTTATTAAATTAATGCTTAGCGACTCGAATCTCATCCATTTCGTCAAATTTTTTTACGCAACCGAATAAAAAAAAATCTATAATTCTGTATTTGATATAAACAAATTAATGCATTTATTATAATTGATTATTTGAAATATACTCTTACATTCAGACTGTATCTCTGTTTCCTTTTCAATTTAAATTATAATATCGGTTGCTTGGAGCTTTTGAAAAAGTTAAATTAGCGAGAAGAAACGTATATTTAGCGTTTCTACTGTCGTTTATAATTTTTAGTAAATCGGAATCGGCTTTTGGCGCAACGTGGGGTTCGCGCGTTTGAAAGCGTTTGTGAGTGCGAATACGATCGATAACGCAGCCGCCAAAAGTTTCTGTAAACGCGGAAAATGGTCGGGGCCAGCCAGTGGAGCCGCCGTATCCCCCGTGAGATTTCATTTAAATGCAGATGACCCCCGCGTAAGTGGCGCGGCGTCACTCGACTTTAATATCGATGGATATCATTAGTTCACTCACGCCGCTGCCGCGCTTGCCGTTCTTCCTTCCTTCCTTGCTTCCTTCCTGCAATGGATCTGCGTTATCTCGTTCCTCGAGTTGACTTTATATACGCGATATTGCGGACACGTCTATGAGCCGTTCCGAGGGAACCGCTACGAGAATCTACGCCGCTTCCCGGGCGGAAGAATCGGGCGGGCATTACTTTCATCGCGTGCGCCGCGGCTACGTCGCATGTAGCAAGGATCTATGGCTACTAAGTAACGCCCTAGAAAATGTGTCGCCGTTAAGAAGACATCTGGTAAGTACGATCGCACCATTATTTTCATAACGATAGCGTCGGTTTTACGGCTGCATAAATAAACCTTCAAATTGGACGTAACGTCACTTAACGTTACTGTAATTCAAAAAGATTAATCTTATTATATGTAAAAAGTCACGCGGATCGAAAATTTGAGCGGCTTTACTTCATGGAAAAAAATCCATTGGAAAGAAAATTAATTCATTTAATGTATACATGTTTTTTACGAATTGTTATTGACAATTTACAGCGTTAAATCGTAATCGCGATAAGAATTTATTCCATCGTTCCTTTAATCGACCATTAGCTTTATAGACCTGAGATCTCGATCGTTGAATTCCCTTAAACGCACCAAATCGCGAGCGGCAATGTCAGGGCCACAATGACGAAACGTAAACGCGTCTTTTAGCGCCTCTCAAAGAGACACAATGGCCGTCGTTGCCGGTCGATTGACCGCACTCAGCGGAGCGTTTTACTGACTGTCGCCATCGAGGTGACGACAGCGTCGTCAACGGACAGACGGGGGACAATCCGGGGGGGGGGGGTGATGGCGGGGTTATATGCCGGTTAAGGGGATGCTTTCGAGTCCTTAGCCTTTCCGGCGCGCCCGTAGAAAGACACAATAGTTTTAGCTTCGACAATCGGTTGATTGGGAAGAATTACGAGACGATTGTTCGGCATGCTGCTGAGTGAAGTGGATGTGTCTGGAAGCGGAAGAGAGCGCAAACCGGGCATAGGAGAGTGCTAACGAGGGCCAGGAACATCCTGTCCGACCGGTTCAATCGCTCAGAGTTATTCCTGGACTAACATCATTTAACGCGATGAGCTCTTTTGCAAAAATTCACAACTCGCTGCTTTGTTTTCGCGGGATTGGCACGGATAATGGCTGCTTATACGCTCGCGGCAATGGTACTTCGAATACGCGACGCTACGTACGGAATGATATTTTTAACAAATCCGGAAAAAGTAAGAATAGAGTGACGGATAAGAATAAGATCCGAGCGAGAACGTTTTCTCTTACAATAGACTCTGATTATTTAAAAAATATTTTAATGTTTATGTAAAGATGTGAAACTCATAAAAATATACTTGCTAATTTTCTCATTAAACGCGAAATAATAAAGTATTCGTTTATGTTGGACAAATTTTGGCAACAGCTGAAATGAAAGGGAAAAAGTCAATCTCCAGTGCGTTGGGCATCGCCGGCGAAATTGTCTTTTCCTTTCACTGGTATCTGACTTTTATTACGTGACATGCCTCGCGAAACTGTCGCTGTTTCAGGCGAGATGTATCACCGGGAGACAACGGATTTTCTGTTTGGCGTTTCCTTGCAAAGCTAAGACTAAGAACGGCCCGGTTAGCATTAGGGATCTCCATAACTTAACACAGCCGGACAATACGGACAATCAGGCTCCTTTACGCTACGCTGGTCACCGGATCCGACTGGTTGGCCCCGGGATCCGATTCGATGGGACGAGGTGCGGTCAAGACGTGATCCGCAGCCGAAAGAGGCTGCGACAGTCTCCAGCCGTCTTTCGCCGAGCGTTACGGAAACCTAGATTAGTCATGGTAGGTGAGGGCAAAGGTGAAGAGAGAGGATGTGGTAGGATTCGAACTAAATCACGAGATCGAATCGTTCGACGGACGGCCGGGTGTCGTTGACCCGGGAGGTCAAAAATCTCGGAGTTTAGCAAACTGGATTGGAGTTGGTCGAGTGTGGTCGAATTCTAAGCACGCTCCGTCACCTGAAGTGAATTGCACTTACTTGGTGCTTCGTTACGGCGATCCAAGTAAACTGCCGAAACATACGCTCGCTACGCGTTAAACGAAATTGCGTAATTTTAATTGCAAATGAGAGTAGAATCTAAGAACTCTGCCTGTTTATTATAAGAATAACTAAACAGTCGTAGAAATTTATTTTTCGCGAAAGACATAAAAGACACTTCCACTTTAAAGTTAATTTTAATAAATAGCAGTAAAATAAAAAAAGGATAGAAATAAAAGTATTTTCTATAGAAACAAGTAATAGATAAATAGTTATTTTCTCAAGGAGAAAATGCGCAACAATAGATTATATTTCTCTAAAACATGTAGAAAAAGAAAAAATGAATAGCGTGGCCTCGGCGACTTTGTTCGCAGCGACGTTATTGTTAAAACCCTTTCCGGGAGCAACGCGCGCCTTGAACGCTTAAAAGAGCGATGTGACGTGTAAACGTTAATTATCGCGCCGTACACGCGACGCAAGGGACGAGCAATAATTATTTTCGCAGGGCGCCGCGATTAATTCAGGTGGTTGTGGCGAGGGCGAAGGGTTGGCCGTGTGGACAAGCTTAGCACACGCCGCACATCTCGCCCCTCCGTACATAAAAGCGAAACGCGGCCTCGAGCACTCAGCTTAAATATTACGTAGCACCTAGCTCGCGGTATGTACCTCACTTATGCTACCTAAATTAATATCTGTTCGCGTCGCCAGATGACTACGTCGACTTCTTGAATATGCTTTCAACACGCCCGGCATTAAATTATGTTGTACGCCAGGCGAATGATCATAGCGTATAATGGCTGGAGAACAGATATTCGATTGTGGTAAAACCTTTGGGAAACGATAAAGAGATAAATCGCTATGCGATTGTCTGTGCAGCGGACTTTCTTTGAGTATAATCATTTATTGCTTGTTTTTATTTTTTTTAAATACTTATTTTAACGACTCTTCTTACTTCAACTTCTTCTACCGCCTTTTTCCCGCCTTTCCGCTTTTTATTAAAATTAACTTGGCACAAAAGTATTTTTTAAAATACTTTTTATGTCTCTTTGAAAAAAATGCTCTTCTACGGCTGTTTGGTTATTCTTGCAATATGCAAATTTCTTAGACTGCTCTCATTTGCAATCGTAAGTAGTGTATAACGTAGATATTGCGAGTTTATCAGCATAAATAATTATTACACATTTATTTATGTAGATATGGACTTATGTATGGAATATATGTGTTTACTTAGGAATTTATCCATGCAAGTGCTAATCCATTCCCAAGAGTAATTATTCTATTGTCATATTTATCTATGTAAATAGGTATTATTCAATGTATTATCATTCGAGAAAAATATTTATTTACAAACGTTTCGACAATTTCTCATAAAAATAAGCAACCAACATTGCCGTATGCTCGCTTTGTTTGTTCATACGCTCCGCCTTTAGCAGAACGGTATTTAACGAACGCGTCCACAGATTCGGGCCATAGTTATCCGAAGTTTTTCGCATTTCCTAGTTTACCCGTAATCGAGGACACGCTAATTTTATCGTGCTGACCTCTACGGACTCTATAGACTCTATATGCATACAAAAAGTCTCGGTACACGCGCGAGACGCGATCGCCCACGGGCTAGGCGAGCGAGGCTGCATAATTTTATTTATCGCAACTGAATATTCATACGGGCGGATAGGATTTTTCCTTCGCATCTGTGCGGCGCGCGGAAAGAAAAACTTTGTAGAGCGGCGCACACACCGGACACCGTTGAAATGTTCCTCGCGCGGCAATATATGCAATCGCGCGGCCGCCGCGTGCGCTAATCGCAGAAACCGGACCGCGGAATTAAATTGTCCGGCTTCATTCGTGACGAATTTTGCGATGCCGGATAAGCCCGGAGGGGGAAAAATGCTATCCCATTTCCACTCGAGGCCAATGTACAGCGCGACTGTGCCGCGGCGACAGTAATTAATGAGCCGCCTCATATATCTGCGATCTGATAAGCGCGAAAAAAAGGATCATTTTCACGCGCCCTTAATTAGGTAGTAAGCGCAATCGTCGCGCGTTCGTACGGTGGTTTGCGAGGTGTGCAATAATTCTCGGATACGTGTATACTTGGAGAACGGAAACTTCGAGATGGTTTACGAGAAATTAAAACTTGAATAAAGCCACGCTTAGATCTCATTTAAACGTCCTATATATTTCGCCCCCGTTCTAAAGTAATTCACTCGACTCTCGAAGGCTGCTTAGTTATAGAAGTATTTTGTCGGTTCGCGAAAAACGCGAAGGAAATTTCGCCCGCGCTCACTGGAAACTTCTCGCGGAAAGTTCCCGACGAGAATAGTTGCGATCGCCATTTGGCATTTACCCTGTTTCGTCTCGCTGATGAGAAACGACGAAACGCGCTCGCATTTTGGGCCTATAATTGGTCTCGATAATTAGATTGCCCAATTAGTCCGTTCAGCCGTCAAATAGTTTCGCGCTCGTGTCAACGAACTTAAGCCTGATTATCGCGGACGCTGCTGTACTGCCGTCTATGAAATCTAGTTGAAATCTAGTTGAAGTTCATTAAACCGGCTCTATCTATTTCATCTCAAGCAATGTTTTCGCTATTGATTGCTGATTGAGACTAATTGAGGCCAAACTTGCAATTATTATCGATCGAGATTATATACGTATGTTATGATTATATGTTTGATTACATTACGATTATGATGTATATATAATAATTTCGATCAGTTAATTTTGCAAAATTTTAATTCTGCCATGTTGTATAGATAAAATAATAATTAAAGATATCAAATACTTCATGAAAGATATGAATAAGAATTGCACACACAATAAATGAATAAATATTGTTCGAAGAAATATTCTTTTTAATGAGAAAAGCATTATCAATTTATTATGTTTTTAAATTATTATAATAATTGTTATTAATGTGTCATGTTATTATTACACAGTAAAAACAAAAAACATTTTGTATTTGTGTTAAAATTTTCCTGAGTAGAAAGTTTTGTGTGTGTAAATTTCTGACACGGTCGGGTGTTAATTTAACATATCGTCGTTGTGTTACTTAAACTTTTCTACGTTAAATTAATATTAACCATTTTTAAGATTTAAAATAACACAATTTATATGTAAGTGCATGAATTTTTGGTGACATATTTTATATGTTAAAGTGAACAGATAAATTGTGTTACTTTCCTTTTTGTAACAGTTGTATACAGTATTGATACTTCTCTCAAATGTTAAAATAATATTTTATCTTAGTTATATTTAATATTATACGTATGTCAATTTAACGTAAACTTTGATTTCTGACAGCGTTCAAATGTTAAATTTTTGTGTTAATTTTTTACATATTATTTTTGTTATTTTTTAATTCATTTGCTTTATGTTAAATTAACACAAAAATTTGAGCGGATTAATTGGAACATGTGAAATGTGTTAAATTTAAAACAAAATTTTTTACTGCAGTGTATTATTATTGTTAAATAACAAATGTAACGTAAGAATATGAATCTAAGGGGTAAAGGTGATAAAAATTTAATTACAAAATATGATAGTACACCCGCGAGAATGATAGAATGCTTCATAAATCTGGTGTCAATTTCTCTTTAGAGAATTAAGCTCGCTTCGCGCCAAAAACCAACAGTCGCCAGACATTACCGAGCCTATTTCACGGTTGGTTTGTCCGTCTCATTTATTGCTACCAGATCGAATTATTTATGAGACGCAGAAGGCGTCACGGGCGTGCGTCAGCTGGTATATATTAACACGTACTCCCCAACTCGAAACTCGCGTGCTGGACGATCGACTTTTAATCCCCGCGGATCGGACGCTGCGCCTCGGTGCAACATTGTATCCTCATACCTTCGAGCGCTTCTATACGATTAAACACAGGAGTCTCGGGAGAGTTTAAAGTTTTCGAGGGGCGCTCACTCTGGCCAGGGGGTCAGGGATACCGCTCAAATTGACGGGGTTGGAACGAACAATGGTCTAAGACTCACGCTTCGGCGAGCACTAATATAAATGCAAATCGACTGCTATGTACTTCTGAATGTCTCGTAAAACAAACTTGGCGCACAGGTCAGTGCATGCTGAATGCGAAAGGCTGAAACGATCGGACTCATCGAAAAGCTCTCGTAGCAATCCGAGAGAGAGTAGCGAAGCGAAGCTTTAACCGGCTCGTTCAGCTTCTAGCTTTACATGCGATTTGCAAGTGCACATGTTCAAATCGTTTTTTTTCCCCTCCTGTATTAGCATATAAAAAATTATTATACAATTATATAAAGATGTAACAACAAAAAATATATTGTTAGAACAAACATGACGTATTCGAGAGGGAGAACTATTATCAGACAAATATCTATGATTTACGAGGGTCGACGTTGAAACCGCCTCGAAAAGTGAGAGTGAGAGTGAGACGCGAAAGTCTAAGAGGGTCGCTCGTAGATCACATATACGAGAAGAGTGTGAAAAAGAAAAGTAAAAAGGCAGAGGCTAGATAAAGTGCGAGCTACAAGGGGAAAGAAGGAAATAAGAGTAGACGAACACGCAGGTTGAGAAAGAACGTCAGTTGTTGGAATTGTCTCTCGCAATAAGAAGCTTGTCGGGCTAAAAAGAAAAGTTTGTCGGTTAAGGATGAAATTGTATGAAGCGTCTATAGAAAAATTTTTCCCTAGCGTGTGTCTTCTCCCACGTTTCTCCCTGCTGCTATTTCCATTTCTCTCACCGTCGGTATACCTTAGTTTGTATAAACAAGCGGATTTCGAGCTTAAACGAGATACGTCAAACGGAGAAGGATTTTCATCCTGAAGGGTCCAAAGGAAAGGTAACGGTACGACACTAGACGCACTCCCGTAAGATGTATGGAGCGGAAAAAGCGTGAGGGTCTTGCCGGCATTTCCGCGTGTGCGAGATTCGGCAAACAATGGTCGCCCGTACTTTATTTCTGCAAATTGGTCGTCGTCTGGGAATTCACGTCGAATATTGTGCCTCAGACAAACGTTTATCTATTCACCTTTCATTGTCTAATTCCGAATATCTCATTGAAATTTGTATTTTTTTTATTATTATTATTTAGATACGAAGCTTATTAAATAAGTGAGTGTCTAAATAAATTCACAAAAATTTTTATTTTAGAGAGAAGAGAAATATATTTACGCGCGAGTAAATTTACCGTTAAAAAAGTGTACATTCGTTCCACTCGGGAAGAAGTAATAACTAATTTTGTACAAACTCGAATTTTTCAACTGACATCAAAATCGTTTAAATGATACACGGAGTTACGGGCACTTTCCCCATTTCCACAACATTACATCGCCGACCGATGCCCGTGTACCTTTATTACGAGCCACAGTGCTTCCTGATGCTCGCATTATCCTAAGCAGGCAGTCCTTAACTTCCCGGGAGGAGCATTCGGTATATGGAACTCATTGTTTAAGAGGTAGGATGATGCGACCAGAGAATGCGACCACGGGCCAACAATATAACCAAACGTATGCTCCAGAGAACCGACTGGGTCTTCGCGGTGAGATAGTAAACAGTAACGTCTTCTCAGTTTCCACTTGGCAACACCCTCGATTTGCGAGCCAGAAGCCCTCAAGGACGCAGCGCCTGGTGCCGTTGCCTTTGCGGTGGACCAAATCCCGTAAACCCTATAAATAATGGTGCGACGGTGGCCCGCTCACGTGCCAGCTGTGGCGTTACGTTTCGCTCTTCCACCTTCGTTTTTGGCACGCTGTTTTATTACTCGATCACGCCCACCGCACCACGCGTGAATTATAATCGTGGCATATGCGCGTACGTGTTGCTACGAGGAAATTTGGAAAATCCCCGAGACGCACCCTAAGAAATATATTGTTAAAACATTAAGCTGAATGACCGCTTCAAAGTTCGCGTTTGAGGACACGAGGTCATTGGTGCCGAGCGCGTAACGCCGCGCGCGATGTCAAACGCCGATAATAATCGCTTTTGCTCCTGGGAAATTTCAAAAACGGCCGCACGGTCACGTACAAAGCGGCATTTTTCGCCGCATATGGCGACGCGGTTTGGCGTTAGCGCGACATCTGCACCGGCGATACGTTAATGTGCCAAATTGATGGACCCTCCCGTAATTAATACGTGCGGCTCGTACGCGAGAAGGGTGGGGAGGGAGAGGTGAGACCCAGAGATTTGCGGCGTGGCATGAACCGATTTAAAACTAGCGACCGACGGGCGCGCGTAGGCGCCTGCTAATTGATACGAGTCCATTAATTATTACGTCATTTCCGGCGGACCGTGTTGCGGCGCGCGCACGTGTTCGTGACAAGAGTTCACGTTTGGTTCCCACGCGATGGAGAATGCTACAGAGGGAGAAAGAGAAATGAGAACGAGGACGTATGAGCGAAACCGTATTGCGGAGGGGTTGGCGAAGAATAAACGGGCGAAAAAGACGGAACCGAAAAGGGACGAATGCTGGGGGCTGCGCAGACGAGAACAGGAAACGTCGAGGGAATCCGGCGAAGAAACGCATACGTTAATTGCGCGATAAGATTTATTCTCCTTCTGCCAGAGGGAGGGGGGGGGCTGCACTTTAATTAAATCACGTCCGCTCCGCGTCTCGCGTATTTACTGCAAAACTCTTTTATCTACTCCGTTCCCTTCGTTTCCCGCTCTCTGAAATAGTCTTCATTTTTGGATTGATCCCAAGCATAGATGTGCCATTGGCTGATTTGTCACGCATCCTCTCTACCTCTCGACTGAATTAATATGCGAAATAAAGAATCAGCGGAATGAGGCGGGCTTAAATAGAAATACGACGTACGTAGAAGCGCATTACGCGTTGATTAAATATTGATTCGTAACCGATACGCATTGCGCCAGCGTAAGGGGCTTACAAGGTTTCCGCCTTCATTTCATTATCTGCATATCACCATAGGATTTTCGAATATACTCGCCTCGCTTCTACCGTCCCTCCGCAGAGTAGATCGAATCAGAGTCTCGTCTGACGCAGCGACGACGACTATTCGAAACTAATTTTTTTCCTCCCTGTCTTCGTTCGGCTCTTCATCCGTCGTCGCGTTCTACCATTTTTCCTTCTTTCTACTCGCTTTTTCTTTGTTTATTGCATCTCCCCCGCCTCTTCAAGAAACTCTTGTTTCGGTATCCGCGTTGAGGCGGAACCAAGCAAACGGTCCTAGATGCGCCATCCCGGCGAATTGTAAATTTCTTTAAAAAACCAATCTCCTTCGTACTTACAGCTAATGTTTTTCGGAGAATTGCAATTTGCGCCTTGAGAGACGCTGAAGAGAAAATGATATATTTCTCTGGAATTTTTTGATATCATCTCCGATAATATTGTGCAGCAATATTATTATTATGTTCATTAAGATAAAATGATTCATAATGTTATTAAATATAAAAAATGCAACAAATAACATTGTATATAACGCCAAGATTATTCATGGAAACCGTTATTAACAAAGTTTAAATCAATGATGCAGTATATACGCGACTTAGTTGCAACGTATCTTTACTTTGGTCCAGAAATCATGCATGAGATAATAATGCATTTTCCAGCATGTATTCAACCGCATCGTGTATAAAGCGTTATTATTGTTGGCAGTTTATCATTGGTCCCCGGGGCTTACAAGTCGCGGCTTAAAACTGCATTATACGGTACTTCGCGGCGGTCGTAAAGCGGTCTCTCGTCTCATGAAAGCATAGAATATTAAGCAAGAAGTAAATATGCGGCACGGTTAGACGCGGGTAATAAAGTGATGACGCTATGAAAGTAAGCGGAAAATTTATTAAGGCTAGTTTCGTCTCAAAACTTGATGAGTCTGATTTTGAGCTATCTTTCCCCATTGATTGACATATTTTAATTTGTATTCACGCAACAATACGTTCATGAATATGTAATGACATATATACATATTTTGTTATACATATATATCTTGTTTTTTCGTTGATTATTGGTCGAGTTCTCAAATCTTAATAAATATTATTTTTTCGTTATTATTTTGTGTTATTTTCCAAATTATAATATATTCAAATTTCTTCAATTATTCTTACTCATATGTACAAGTATGCATGTCTAAGAATTAAAAGAATTAACGAATAGTTATTCGATACATTTGCGAATATTAGAATTATGTCAAAATGCAATTTGTTAGAAAACTTTATTACATTTTTTACCGGATCTAATTCTATATTCTATATCTATAATTCTACCTACGGATCTAATTCTCCACTTAGTTGCGCTCCTGGGTTTTCCGAACTATTTCCGATCACGCGGGACATCGTCTCGAATCGAATGCAATCACGGCACTAGTAGCTGTATCAACGCTGTTATTGCCACAGAATATGATAAGCACGGTAGCTATCGGTTTGTGGGTAATGGTAATTACGCAGAGAGCCCCGAGGCAATGAGGGAGATGGCAACAATACTCCGCGCTGGGGGTGATGCAGAGCTATTAGCTCCGAATCTGATAGCCATAATTATGCTCGTCTGAGATCTTGTTACGTCTCGACTTGACAATTGTAATTATTCCCGGCATAGTTAATGAATTTCTATGGCTAATGTCATTTTATTTACGTATACATAACTTACTAAAGATATGGGATAAGGTAGAAACTGTTGGAATACTTTTTAATTCTGTTTTAGAAGATTTTGCTTTCTCTTGTTACATCATAAACATAGATTACATTAGTACTTTTCATAAAAAATAAATATTAAAGTGTTACACATATAAAAAAATGACAAACAAAAGAACTGCTCTTTTTTTAATTATCTGCTATTTCTATTCTCTATATCATTTTTTATAATATTTATAATCAAATATATATATAATGAATTTTTAAAAACTGTTAAAATTGAGTCGAAAACCATGATAATGTTTTATCGGAAATTTAGTTTCTTACATACGATGCTTTATTATTTTAATAAAAGCAATATACCTAATAAATAGCAACTATCTTGTAATATTCCGATATATACAGAGCTAACTTGGAACAAGTTTCGCGATCGGCAACCGATTAGGAGGAGAAGCAAGTTTTCCGTATCGGTCCAATTACTGGTGAAATTACAGTCGAGGCCGAATCTGCCAACTAAGAACGCTTCGCCGCGTATATAACGCGAGTCATATATCTAATCTAGATTATTAATTAAATCTGGCGTATAAAGCTGTTTCAGCTGGCAAACTCCGAAATATATTACCCCGAATCACTAAATTAATGTAGTCACGAGTCGATTGCGGCGAGATGTTTCGCCCGGAAAATGATACTGTAGCGTCGGGAGATAAAATAAAATATGAAGTTAACCGAACGAAAGCTCTAATCATTTCGCTGTAATATTTTTCACATCAGTCCGCCGTAAAAGTAGTGGTAAACGCAATTATTGTTACGAGCGAGTCTAAAAATCCGTTGCATCTCTTTACAACATCTCTTCAGCAATGAGAATTTTATTTTTTTCATCACAGCGTATCTGCATAAAACTATTTCGCGTAAACATCGACACGCTCTCTTTATCGTCTGCGTATATCGCACGCTGCGAAGTCTGCAAATTACCGTAGAATACTGCCGCATTGAGAAGATATTGCGATACGACCGGCTCGCTGTCGCGCGAACATGATTGCGCCTTTAATAAAATCTGTACACGTCGGGCATCCGCGTAACAGCGCAGATTTTGCGTCGACTTTGAAAAGGATATGACGAGAGGCTTTATGTGGCGGATGATGTTGCAATATGATGATAGATGTTGGTCCCTTCCCCCTTACCCTCCTTTTCACTTCACGGCAATTCACGATACGCGAGAGACGATAGGTACACGTGTAGGCTCCGTGTTAGCTATTGATCTTTTATGAAGGTATCAATTCATCGTACGATCGACACCAACCGTTGCCTGCTGCCATTACTCGAAGTTGGAATATTTATTCATAGTTCGTGAATGAACATTTTCGCATATGCAGGACAGAATTTGCGCTTCATATAAATAACGAGAGAAATATTTCTTGTATTAATGATTTTTACAATATTCAATCATTTTAAGCATATAACGATATTTCTTTTAAAAATATCTTTCGTTAATAAAAGATATAGAAAATGTATAAAAGATACTTATAAGATTGTCAAAGAGAGATCTTTTACCGATACAGTATATATCTATCATATGCATTTAAATTAAGCTTTAAGATTTAAATTATCTAAATAATTTAAATATTTGAATTTTATCTTAATCGGATAATAATTATTTTACATAATTTAAATATTATATTAGGTATTTATATAATTCATATACATGTCATGAATATTGAAATGCCAGATGCAGCTTTATAGAATTTATGCATTTTTATTTTAAGGCAAATTAAAAAGATGTTTACTTTTATAATTATACAAGCATTTAACGTATTATGCAAAAAATCTATGGCTGATCAAAAAGCGGTTGATATCGATGGTTCGAATTGCAGCGTGACTTGTCTGTAATTTCAACGGAAGTAGAATGCATCGTTGCATTTATTTCGTTACAGAGGCCTGAAGAGATCGACCAAGAAATGTCTATAATCGATCTAACTTTTTTTTCCCAACTCCTCTTGTTATTTAGCGGTTCCTTGATCCGAAATATAGCGCGCTGCTTGTGCATTGCTCGCACAAGGCTACATATCTCGCTTCGTCTGCCCCTTTATCTTCGACAGGGCGGACAGTCGACGGACAGAGGGTGGCTATTACAATTAGTGGACATTATGATAGGATGGGTAGCGTGCTGTGCCGAACCAACACCGATGAACTGACCGATGAAGCGACTGGTACAGTCTATCATTGTGGACCGGCGTGTGCGGCTTTAGCGAACCGTTCCGTTATCCCCATCCTCTATCCCGACCAGTTCCACCGGTGCCTCCACCTACCACCCCTTGGTTGCCTGACCCTTCCCCTCTCTCCCGCCTTGCGACCCCTTCGTAATTACAAGCATTCATTTCACACTAAAAGCGGCCAACGTAGCCAGACCATTCGAAACGAGTCCCGCGCGAGTCGCATTTTTGCTACAGATTACCACCCATTCCCTCTCACCTTCTCCCCTCTCCCTTTGTTCTAACCACTGTTCGTTTTACAATGGTCCACTGAATCTCTTTTCCAAATTTTCGCGATTACAAGGTATTGCGTTTGGTCGCGGGCGAGGATGCATTAACGTTAATGTTCAAAGTCGAAGAATTTTATTTAATGCATGAAAAAATCGAATGTGTGTCAAGAAGGTGCTATAAAAATTTCCATTTCACTGTTTTGACAACTATTTCTCAAATAACAACGGAATAGTTTTTTCCTATTTTTTTAAACTACTTGCAAATATAATATAACTGTCTTTTTAAATGTGTCATTTTAAATATTTTAAATTTAATATTATTTTCAAAAATATTTAAAATGATGTTATAATGTTAATGGCTACAACCTTTTAACCGCTGCTTTTATTAGGTATATAACAGCGCTTAAAATGCCATTGGAGATCGCGTAATTATATGGCTACAGATTATGTGGCTATGAGTTGTAAAACGGTTATCATGGGTATTACTTAGATCCCACTAAGGTACACTTTACGAAATACTGCAGATTTTCACATGTAATTGCTAATTCAGACATTACAAATAAGTAAATATGATATGATAGTGAAATGTAAATTATTCATTAAATTATAATAATTAAATATACTTGATACAATAAATTTTTCCCTGTTATTCAAGAAACTAAAATTGTTTTTAATAATAAATTGAATAATTTTATCATCAAATCGTTAAAACTATTTATAATGAAAATGAAATGAATAAAAATAACAATTATTAATTACAACGACATAAAAAAAGAATAACATTGACTCAAGATAAAACTTATTTAATTTTTTATCCTTAATATTTTTTGCAAGGTAAACAAAAAATAATTATTTATGGATAAATGTGGATAAATTATGGACAATCAAATGCATCCATCTTACAAAAATTTGCATTTCGGGATGCCAACTTCACAGACCTCAATCATTTATTTGGACTATCTGCAGGGAAACTTTCGCAAATTAACTTTCGCAAGATTTCTTCCGGTGCATTCGATCCATTTTTTTTTTTGACGCTCAAAGTACCACTCGTACACACCTATTCTCATTGGCCTTATGAGAAATAGGACGCCGCAAGAAGGTAAAGAATGAGCCAATCTCGCGTATGATCGAACATTTCGATTCGGTGAACGGCGGCATTACGTCTATACGTTCCCGGATATCCATACACTTTCGCGAGGGAGTTCGGGGGCGAACGACGTGGAACAGGGACAACCAGCTGGCGGGAAGAGAAACGATGAAGAGAGAAGAAAAAAAGAGTGTGAGAAGAGGCGAACGACGAGTGAGTACGGCGTTGCTCCATGGTGCTTCGAACTTTTTTATTCCCTGAATATCGGACCCAATCAGACACCCTCGGCTCTCCGCGCGCGAATATAAATGTTCTCCATCTCGCCTATATAATCATGGGAGTGTGAAATTAACCAGCCAATCCTGCAACCAGCCGCGAAATTCCGCTCGCACTGACGAGCTCGACCCGAACCCTGGCCAACCCCTACCGCGCGTTTTAAAATTTTTACGGTACCCGAATTTAAATCCATACCCGTGTGCGCGGTACTTAACGGTCGACGAAACTTTCAAGTGACGCTGAAATTCCTGTACAAACACTAACGGAACTAACGGAATTCTCTTTTATCTTTCTCTCATGCTTTCTTTTATTTGGATTTTTTAAATATTTGAAACGTAAACTGGACATTATATAGACGCGTAACTTTTGTTAGAAGATTGTCTCACATTAATACAATAATCACATAATTTTTGTATTAGCCACTGCGTTCTCAATTGTGTTTACATGTACTGCATATAATTTTAATGACTATCGACTCTCACGACAATAGCATGTAAAATAAGACAGAAACTAGAATTACAAACGGCAGTGAAAGATGTCGGTCTTTTTTCGGTGTCTTTATATCTCGTTTTTTACTTGCAAACGAGCAAACGGCAATTGGAATCAGCGGCGGAAGCGGAAAGGGAAGAATGGAGCGTGCCGCGTGAAAATCGGGTTTGCGCACTGCGTCCGGTGCCGTTGCACAATAGCGAGGATTAAACGAAACTGCCGCGCGGGGGGCAGTTTCTGTTTATCGCGTCATATAAATACGGAATTAATTAAAATTGCGAAGTTAATTGAATTTTTATAACCTTTTTGCTACCTCTCGTTGCCTACTATCTTCGCATCGACCACGTTAACCGGGTGGTTACTGGTTATCACGACCGGTTACCCTTCTCTATTCCGGTAAATGTAATGGCCGCACAAATATTATTCTTTTGTGAAGAGAGAAACCGGACCCGTGTTTCTTCGCTTCCCTGATAAAACTATTCCGAGCATTTACGCGCAACCTGCCTGCGACCGAACAAACGGTTATGTTTTTTTAACGGGGTAATCCCGTTAAAGGCTTGCACCGTAAGCCTACTAGAGGCTCGCACCGCAAGCCTACTAGAAATCGCATTATCGCTATCACCAGGAGGCAATCTCTAAACTTCTCATTTTTATCAGTAAATCAATACGTAATTAAAATACAGGATGTCCCAGACTTAACGCATCACCTGCTAATGGCAGATTCTTGAAGTCATTTACAGACGAAAATTTTAATACAAAATGTTAAGGCTACAATAGTTTTTAAATGGGAAGGGTTTAAAAATAACCAATCTGGTTGTTAAAAATTCGCGCGTTTAACCATTTAAAAACTATTATAGCCTCAACATTTTGGTATTAGGATTTTCGTCTCTAAATGACCCTAAGAATCTGCCATTAGCAGGTGGTGCGTAAGGTCTGGGACACCCTGTATATTATCATGGCTCGAGTATAAAAATTTCATTGTTTTTTAACATTTTTAAATAATTATTGTACAATATATGTGTATATTGTTCGAAGGAATCAAGATATCGTTGCATGTTATCTCAATTGTGTCTACGACTAAAATTCATATTTTATATCCTTTTAACGCACTTTGCGACGTTCGTCTTGACAACTCGTTCGCTCGCGGCGGATTCCTGATTTCGGCAGGATGTCTTTCCCTCAGAGATTACGCAAGAGAGAAAGACGGTGGGAGGGAGGAAGAGATGGGAGGAGCGCGGAACGGCGTTTTTCCACGGTGCCTCATAAGTAAACCTCATAAGTAATCTCGCCGGCGGCGCGTCTTCGATTTGAATTACCCTTCTGTTATTTCTTGCCCGTCGCCGGGCGTTATCAGAAATCCGTTCGCTCGTCGGATTAGCATGTCTGAGGTAGCGACCATCAATTTCAATATCCACTCGATAAATATTCCTTTGGATCCAGACTTCTTTCCTCTACTTACTCCGCACCGATCACCCCCATCCGACCTTACCCTCCCGTCTTACCCCCGCGTGCCGTCTGGAGATCCGTGAGATTCGATGGAGCACCAAGCGAGACGTACGGCTCGATAGACGGTTGCAGACTGGCTTTAGATAATATCCTCCCTCGGAGCCTCGACGGAGACACAAGACTGCAACGATATTTCGCTCTTCGCAAGTTCTTGAATATATTTATATATAGAGATTCGTCGTAGCGCAGATAGGAAGTGCCTGTTGTTTATAATGTGCTACGCGTTGCAGAAAATAACTCGTCGTTTATTCATGCCGTTATTAAAATTACAGCGGACAAACAAAGTGAAAGTTCCAACGCATTATTTCAATGAAAGTATTATTTCATTGATAAAACCGTAAATCAAATTGAAAATCATAATTATACTTTTGTTCATGCTTCTCTAATTTCCCTTGTATTACCCGAAAGATCACTAATCAAAACAAAAATGTAAAAAAGACGGCTTTTTTTATTTTAAGAAAGCAAAAATTGATGTTGCCAAAATGTTCCTCACTTCAAATTTTTTTATCATGAATATAAATCGTAACTTTACTTCGTTAAGCATTATCTGTAACGTGAATACGATTGTTAGTTTAAGAATTTTTGAAAAATTTGATAATACTTCCACATTTCTTCTCTCGCATAATAATAGAACATAAGTATTTATCACTATTTACGAGAATAATATTCATATATTATTCAAAAGTTTACGCACACTTGAATCCAAGTTTACGCACGAAATTTGAGATCTACGTAAAAGTAACTCTGTGGTACTATTAATGAGCGAGCCGCAGCATATGGTGGAGTAACAGGAATAACGAGAAGGCGGGAGCACGCAATGCAATGTAAGTAATACAGTAAATAAATACGGCGTTACGTCGGTTGTTTACTGTGCCAACTGCGGCTTTGCCGTTGCACTCGTAGTTACATTCGCTACGATGTATGTTCGTTAATATTGCAGCATTCTCGCAAACAGTCTCTAATGATATATCGCTCTCAAAGACTTAATCCGTATGTGCATTTGTTACACATACGGGGTATTCCTGATACTGCATTATACAGTTTACTCTTAATCACGGATCCCGGCAAAAAATTAAAAGTCAATTTTCCCTCGACAAAAATGTTCCACTTTCTCTTCCATTAATACGCGCAAATATTTCGTCGGTTAAATAAAATTTGCTTCGAAGAACTCATCTTATATAATCGGAAAAAAACTTTTGTCTTTACATTGGTTAAAAGCACACAATTTTTATTTCTATAAAGAGATTGAATGCCCGTCTTTCGTCACGTGTATCTCTTTCCTCTGTCGGCTCTCTTGACGAACTCCTTACTTTCTGTCGACGGTAACTTTACGGCCGAACCATAAGTAATGAAGAAATGCTGAAGATTTTTACTTCGGGAATTGCGCGGTGGGATATATTGAAGAAGGTAAAAAAAACGAACTGAAGAAAAGATAAAGACGAACCAAAGATCGGATAGAGGAGGCGAATGAAAAGCAAGGAAAGAAGAGAGATGATTGCGGACCAAGTAATATTAATAAGTAGAAGGAAAAGTTGGTTTGATCGACCGACCTGAACGAATCCGGCACTAGACCACATCACAGGCCGTTTGAACGCCGAGGCTATTAGCATAATTACAATACTTCCGCTTTAGTCGATCCAACTTTCTGCTTATTTTAAGCCGCCGTCATAATATCATCCATGATAGCTCTGCCGAGTCCATTACCTTGATGTAACCGAAAAGCCGAATCATTGGTATGAATGTCGCGGAACGTTGAGATTATCGATTTTCCGTCTGAAGGCGAATAGCCGATTCTCTGTGTGTAAGTTGTTAAAAAAGTTTACCTTGACAGCTTCTATTTGAAATGTTAACTACTGTGATTAATATTATAAATGTTAGTCTCACATTAATTAACTTGCAATTAGTCTCGCATGTAATTAACAATTTCCAATACTATAAATCTGTAAGTCTGGAATCTTTTATAGCGTGATTAGTAATTAGGTTTTTGTCAAAATAAACAAGGTTTTACTCTAAATGTGATTATTATTTCTAATGTATTAGTATCATATTGTTATGTTGGTAATAATGTCGAAGGCAAATTGGGCGCACCGTATGGTCGATCGTAGGTATGCGAAATTCAACGTCAAAATTTCGAATCTTGGCGACGTTTTTAGATATAAGCGCAAATAAAGTTTCGTCTTTCCATTTTCGCCGCGGGAGCCGGATCGACTGTGCGCCGTGGAAGTTCGAGATGGTAGCGCGAATGGTGCTAGATTCGTTCCTTCCGGCGAAAAATCGTCTCTGGTTGAGAGATACTATTCGCGGTAAAGAGGAGAACCGAGACGGAGACGCAGATAAAAGTAGACGAGGGCAAAAGGGGAAGGAGATGTGGAGGAGCCGATACCGTACGGCGCGGCCCGGGGAGATCCATCGTTTTACCGCGACAGAGATTGTTTCGTGATCTCGAAAAAAGGATACGGACGAAATGGATTAAACGATGGTGATGTAACCGGTAAGGGTGAGGGAAAGGGAGCATATAGAACGCACTGCGGTACCGGTGACGGAGTTACATTGTCGCGTGTAACGAAGTAGGTTACTCAGTGTGACAGAAGACTCTAATTCTCTAAGCAAATGACGTCGAACGTATAACGAACACTGGTGGTTGGATACGGTATATTTTCATTTGTCTCGTTAATCTATTAGTCTCACGTTACGAACATATTTACACGAAATATATATTTTATATACTTATAATTCTCGTAGCGTATCTAAAATTTAAAAGCTCCTTTTAACTCACTTTATTAAAGTATTACGTAGTAAAACACAAGAAATAGCGCACGAAAAATCGCTTTAAATGATTTTCGGCAGTCTGCGAAGGGAACGAAGAAATCCGTTCGCCAGTAAATTGCCGTACTACGATCTTCGAAGCTCGTACGGCGATTGGTCAGAAATGATTACTCCTGATTTAAGGAGCTCTTTGGTGCCGATCCCTCGCATTGCACGACCAGCTACATCTATCTTACTCTCGAACGGTCTGGTCTATTTTATCTACGAGGAACAGCAGCCGACGACGCGCCTAAGGCGCCGTTTATTTCCTCGTCCTTTTCCATTTACTTTCTTGCATCCGCATGTCTCGATACACAATACGTTCGGTGCAGACCAGAAATTTTTTACAAAATATCCACAGATATTTCATTATAGTTACAAAAAAATTAAATTTATATAATATGGCAATTATAACCAGCAATTATTATTATTTTTTAATTTTCATCGAAATTTGTTTAAAATCAAATTTGATAAATATATGAAACATTGCATTCTGTTGTGCTGTTTAGAACTAACATAAGAGAAAATAAATAATTGTGACTGAGAACAAATAAAAATAATTTTTAAATCTAATTTTATATACACACATATAACAAATCTTTAGCGATCTTCTAACTTGACGAAAACTCAAAGAATTTCTAGCGGAGCGTGATAAGATACAGAAGAACATTATCAGTATTCGCAGTCTTCGTCTCGAAGCCAATCAGACGATTGATGGGTTAAGTACAACCGGATACCTAAGCCGAAATCGCGTCATTCATCTGGGTTAGGCTGAAGCAGGTAGCTGCTTCTCGAGACAAGTGGCACCATCGACATGGTAACGGCCTGGTAACTGCCTCGTAAGCCGCCTAACGGAGCACCAACGACGCCCCTAACGGCCGATCCTCCGCGTGCTGGTTAGACTTAGTGCAATGGCCTCTTCATCAGGCATCACACGCCTAAATCCTTGGATCTCGAGTGACCGTCCTTCTCTCTAGCTGACCGAAACCTCGTGGAAATTCACGAGTCATACGGGCTCGCATTCACGCGATCCTGAGCTTAACGCATTCTGGGTCCGATCAGCGCAAAGCAATGAACAATCGATCTTTCGTGTCGATGTACTTCCGATGAAATTGGAATAATAGGGCGCGCCAATTATCCAGCCGAAACAGCTCGCGCAGGTCAATTCGTTCTGATCACTTCATTAGTCAATGATAACACTGCCGTGAGCATTTCGATGGACGGTGTAATTTACTATTGTGTTGGGGTAATACACAATTCATGTATTACATTATGATCGTTATCCTAATTATAGTAGACACATTGCGAGATACTGAGATGATTGACGTCGGAGAACCTAAACCTGTAACCTTTTGCATTTGTGGGCATTGTTTTTTTTTTATAAAGATTATTCTTCGAAAGTATATACTATCGATTGGAACCTCGAACGCTGATTCGGGCTTGACTTCAATGATAGTAACCCTGAAGCTGATACATCTATTGATACCGATGGTTCTTGGATCGGTCAGGATTACCGACGCGTTTCCCGGGTAATGCTGTTTCCTTGTTTCTCTTCCGCCTCGCTGAAGGGTGTATTGTGGTCGGGGCTATCCCATTACCAGGCCACTGTTTGAGTGCTGGTGGGAGAAGGATGGACATAGGTGAATGGATCACTTGCGATTACTGCGTCAATTAATTTGCATTTCTATCTCAAGTGTTCATCACGCGCTCCTAATAGTCGTCATTGCGTCAGATGTTTGTTAGATTCTAATAATTAGTAATTGTTCTTTCAGTAAATATGTTAGTCAATTGAAACATTTGTATAGATTTTCACACAACTCTGTTACTGATTTTTTTTTTACTCTGATAAGTTTCCTCCTTTTTCTACAGACATACGCTTATTGATAATAAATTATGTATTTGTTGCCACTCAAAATGTAATCAATAGCTTGAAAGATGCAGATATAATTTTCGATTCAGGAATAAAAATGATCGAGAAACAATATTTTGTATCTTCTTGAACTATTTCGACAGAAAAATTCTGCTCAGGTAACAATATGAACAAATGTCGATCCCAGCTATTAAAATGATATTTCATGAATCGATGTCAGGAGCACTCGATATCGCTTGAACAGACTTGTTTCATGTTGGACCCAAGAATCGCGAGGGGTCATCCTGCTAGTGAGGGGTGCGTTCCTCCATTGGACGCATACAAACTAGCCGCTCTTTTGTCGAGGACAATACCGGGAGCTTACATTTGTTCAATATTTTCCGTCAACAGGCTGCACGCGCTCATCTCGTTATAAAGTCTGTTTGATCGGCAAATATCGCGAACCTCGATGCATGTGGCCTGAATAGTGCAACCGGCGCCCATACACACGCATACATACGGCAATTTCTGCGTTTACATGAGAAATATTCATCTCTTAAAAATATTTTTGTAATACTTTTAACTGTAACGCCTCGTTTAATTCAATTAAAAGCACCCTCAGCCGGTTTGCGCGCGTAATTTTTGGATTACCTTTGTTTACTGCCAATCATTTTTAAAATTCCTATTACTTGATTGTCTGTGTAGTATTACAGATGTAACGAAAAAATGGAAATAATGGATACGGAAGCATAAAAGAGAAATTGAAAATAGAAATTGGAAATATTTAGACATAATTTAGATGAATAGTTTATTTAAACTAATGTAGAACAGATCCTAGTTATGTATAAGTATAACTAATAATAGAGCAAGAATGATCGAGGAAGAAACGAAGTCATTATGAATCGAAACTCATTCATGCTGAGATGAGACAAAACCCTTCGTGATCTACATGACGTAACTTTTGGTATTATCAAGATCGTAAGTAATCTTGATACAGTCTGCTTGCATCTGTGCCCAATATTCCGGCACCTATCTTGAGTCATCCTCCCACCGCCACCCTCCTACTGTCTGCCATACGACAACTCACCTACGCTGAGAGAACCGATGACAAACGTTGCCATCTAAACAAAGGGCCTCGTGCCATACGCGCACCAGACACGCAATTTCCGCGCGGCATGTAAATCGTGCGAAATGAATTTCTGCCAATCACGCACGTGCGCCAGCCGCACACGATCACGGAAGATGATCCTACACTGCAAAGCGTATTTTCGAAAAAAAAATGCATGCGCCCACCTAACGAAGCTTATAAAGCGATGAAAAAGAAATATATATACATATATAGAAGAAAAAAGAAGCAAAATGCGTCACTGAAACAAAATTGTTGTTGTTTATCGATAAATGCATTTTTTTAGAATCTTCCCTTATCGTGTTTTTTGATTCATCATTATTAAAACATTTCAGTTTATTATCGAATACTGTGATATTTTTATTCCTACAAATACAATGAAAAATTATATGTATAATTAATCTAGTACAATTTTTAAATATGTGTGATATTTTTGTTAGACACATATAGGACACAGATAATACATGCATTATTTATTGTATTATTTTTCCAAATAACTAAAATAAAATTGCAAATCTGATTGACTGTAAAGGTTCAAATGTGGATGTGAAATTATATTGACCCGTGATCCATATACAGATTAAATTTATCCAAGAAATCAAAGAAATGAATGAATCATATTCAGAGTGAATCATATTTCATGTTTGTCATAATATATATGTATATAATATATACGTTTTTTGTTATATGATGATATATACGTATACAATATTAGTTTTAATAATATAATAATAACACTTTCGACAAAATTTGACTTTTTTTTTGTAACATACTTGACCACTTTGAAGCCATTTTTCTCAAAATTGTGATGAGATATCCAAATTTGGATAATGGATTCGTGTTCAGGAGGCAAAAATACATTGGAAATGACTATTCATATTTATATTACAAAAATGCTGTCGGACAGTGTAATTTTTTAAAATTAATTTTATTTTTTCATCAATTATACGATTTTAAATATTTAAATTTAAATATTTATATGTATTAAAAATTATACTAATGATAAATTAAAAAATAAGAAAAAAGAATGTAATTGTAAATATTTAAATATTTACAAAGACTTTTTCGCATCTTAAAATTTTGTATTTTTTAACAATTATTTCGAAAATTTCGAGATTTAATCTGTAAAACACGGCTGAATTTTGCGTTCAATATAAGAGAAATCGCACTTTCTATTGCGTGCTTTTAAATTGTTTATAATTCAAAAATTGATCTAGTATTTTAAATCATTCTGTTAAACGGTTTTCCGAGTTGTTAAAAAGATACTGAAAAAAATAAACATGGATAAACTTAGTATTTTTGAATTATAATTTCGATGAGCTCTTCTATCTTTCTATAACAAAGTTCTGCAGTTTTTACGAGAAAAGTTTCATTCAAAATAGCAACGTAAAATCATGAAATTAAGTAGAAAAATCCACCAACAAGAGAAATGTTAAAATCTCTGTCTTCTATGCATTCATCTGGTCTGTCGAATTGGGATGCGAGATTCGCGTACGCGGCTGGCTCATACGTCTCTTGTCGATACCTCCATTCAGATGATTGATGCTTGCCGTCATTCGGTAGATGCGACGATATAAATCAAAAGACGCCCTTACACGAGGTATGAACCCTTTTCTTCTCGTTTCTTCTTTTTTCCCCCGTCCCGTCGTCCTCTTTCGTGTAAGGTGCTGCCAGGCGTTATCAAATCGGCCGACAACAGGGAGGAAGAGGGGATTAAATACCAAACGAGCGACGGGCTTCGATTGTTGGGGTATAGCGTGAGTAGTGTGAGTTGACGAGGGTGCCAGAGAGAGGGGGGAGGAGAGAGAGAGGAGGTTGTATTACCGTATAACCTCCCTGGAAGCATGTAGGGCTCGGATCCGCCTTGTATTCCCTTCCGTAATACGTCCCGTGATAGTCATTGTCGACGTATTATCCGATTACAGGCAGAAAAAGGGCCTCGTTAATACCCCGATCTAATAACGGTGAAAATAATTTCAGCTCTTTTTTTTCAACAGTTCTACGGGGAGAAAGCATCTTAATTTCTATTCGCATTAAATTAAATGCGAATACTGCTACGTTACATATTTTCTTTTGTACGTACATCTATAACAGTTTTGTAAGTAATTTTCTATGCACGTACATTCAGTGTTTTATTTAATTTATGCACAAACTTCAGCTGTGTTATGTGTACACAATGTGCTGATAGCAATTTAGTCATATTTTTTTACATGTCTATAAAAAGAAAAACAGAAACTTAAATTGCGTAACAAATGATTGTGTTGTTCTTTTTTCTTTTTTTTTACAGTTAAACACGTTTTTGTTTCTCGCAATGTCGGAATTCGTTTGAATATGCTTGTCTGGCGTCGTTTCCGTGTATATGCACGTGATAATTTCATATCAGCGACATATGTCCAAAAGAATGCGAAACATATTGAAGCTTTGTGAAATCATTAATTATTCTCTTATTATAGGAATTTCTATATAGTTGACAGTGGACCACACAAGTGGCAAAACAGGCGCTCTCCTGTTATTCTTTGTCAATGCTTAACAAATAGATCGGCTATTCAGCGGAGCGGTATAAATGTCACTGCGATGCATGACAGTGCAACAGTGCAAGCATCAGCACCATAAGATTGCAACATGAAACTAACAGTGATATTCTTGATTCTAACGATCGTGATGTGCGCCATGTTCCCGGAATCCGTAAGTTATAACTCTAGTATAAACGCTCATCGATGAATTTCCGAAGAATAACGGTGCGCTATTCTGTGCGAAGGAGCAATTCTTTTCGAAATTTGGACGCCGGGGCTGTTGGAGGCGTCGATGCTGTAGGACAACCACTACGACCACTACAACAACAACAACAACGATGCGAAATAATGGTACTGGTTGATGAAGACACGAGGATCATGGACCCAATTCCACTTTCATTGAATAACTTATATGAAAGGATAACAAATGTAAAAACTACCGTGGATAAAAATGTTAAGATTTTACTAGAAAATGATATAACTGTAGTCGCACTACTTAATAACATAAACTATCACTTGTAGTAATACATCTGTATAAATTAAACAGCAATAAAAATATGTATGTGAAACATATGTATATGAATATATGAATAAATATAATTTCTCAAACTCAAGAAAATTGGTTACGAATATTCGGCTCAATAATCGGTAATTAAAAAAGTGAGGCAGTTTTTATTTGTTACACTAAGAGAGAAAAGTTATAAAAACATGCTTATTTACTTACAACATTAGGATTAGAATTGTTGACATGTGAATACAACAGCTTCGTAAAAAAGTTTTGTAGTTTTTAGGCACAAAACAACTATTGGTCCGATTCTTTTGGAATGTCTACTTTAATCCTGTGAAAAAGTTTCTTAATTCTATAAAGCCAAAAAAAAAACGCCATGCTTGCAAAAATTGCGAGTCACACAAGCCATGGAGTCACTCAGATATGAAGTCGATACTCGCGCGGTTCCTTTTTGCCCGTACTTTAATCCTGCAAAAGGATTTTGTATTCTGTAAAGACAATTTGATAATTTACAATGTTACGGCTTAGAATTCCGGCCTACATTATCGACCTCGATCAACTTAGAGTATCACTCCAGCATCCCCTTAAATTGCGTAATAAATGATTGTGTTGTTCTTTTTTTTTCTTTTTTAACAGTTAAACATCATGTTTTTTTTCCCGCAACGTCGGAATTTGTTTGAATATGCTTGTCTGACGTCGTTTCCGCGTGTAAATTTCATATCAACGACATATGCCCAAAAGAATGCGGAACATATTAAAACTTTGTGAAATCATTAATTAATATCACTATTTAGATATAGTTGACAGTGGACATAAGTGACAAAACAGGCGCTCATCATTATTCATTGTCAATATTTAATAAATAGATCGGCTATTCAGCGCGGTATAAATGTCACTGCGATGCATGACAGTGCAACAGTGTAAGCATCACCAGCATAAGATTGCAACATGAAATTAACAGTGATATTCTTGACTCTGGCGATCGTGGTGTGCGCCATGTTCCAGGAATCCGTAAGTTTTAACTCGAATATAAACGCTCATCGATGAATTTCCGAAGAATAACGGTGTACTATTCTGTCCGAAGGATCAATTCTTTTATGGGGAATGGCCTGGGGAATCTAGGAGTTTTCCTGGGGTACCAAGAAGTTTCCCTGGGAGGGCATTGGGGAGAGGGCGTGATGGATGCGATTGCCGAAGGCCACTCGCTACGACCACTACAACAGAAACGATGACTGGTAAATGAAGACGCGAGATCATGGACCCAATTCCACTTTCATTGAATGACTAACTTATATGAACGGATAACAAATGTAAAAACTGTGGATAAAAACATTGGATAAAATGTTAAGATTTTACTAGAAAATGAAGTAACTGTAGTTGCACTACTTAATAAAATAAACTTTCACTTGTAATAGTATAAATCACATCTGTATAAATTAAACAGCAATAAAAATATGTGTATGAAACATATATGAATATATGAGCAAATATAATTTCTGAAACTCAAGAATATTCGATTCAACATTCGGTAATTAAAAAAGTGAGGCAGTTTTTATTTCTTACATTAAGAGAGAAAAGTTATAAAAACATACTTGTTTACTTACTTGTTTACCTACAACATTAGGGTTAGAATTGTTGACATGTGAATACAACAGTTTTGAAAAAAGTTTTGTAGTTTTTAGGCACAAAACAACTATTGGTCCAATTTTTTTGGAATGTCTACTTTAATCCTGTGAAAAAGTTTTTTAATTCTATAAAGCCAAAAAAACGCCATGCTTGCAAAAATTTCGGGTCACTCAGATATGAAGTCGATGTTCGCGCGGGTCATTTTTGCACGTACTTTAATCCTGCAAAAGGATTTTGTATTCTGTAAAACCAATTTGATAATTTATAATTTTACGGCTTAGAATTCCAGTCTACAAAATGATATAATTGTAGTTGCACTACTTAATAAAATAAACTATCACTTGTAGCAGTATCTGTATAAATTAAACAGCAAAAATATGTGTGTGAAACGCTTAAATATATGAATAAATATCATTTCCCAAACTCAAGAAAATTGATTAGGACCTCGATCAAATTCGAGCGTCACTCCAACATCCCTGTAAATTACGTAACAAATGATTTTGTTGTTCTTTTTTTTACCGTTAAACATCATGTTTTTTTCGCGCAACGTCGGAATTTGTTTGAATATATGCTTATCTGGCGTCGTTTCCGCGTGTGTGCACGTGACAATTTCATATCAGCAACATATGCCCAAGAGAATGCGTAATATATTGAAACTTTGTGAAATCATTAATTATTGTCGCTATATAGATATAATTGATAGTGGACCACACAAGTGGCAAAACAGGCGCTGACCATTATTCATTGTCAATGCTTAGCAAATAGATCGCCTATTCAGCGGCGCGATATAAATGTCACTGCGATGCATGACAGTGCAACAGTGCAAGCATCAGCAGCATAAGATTGCAACATGAAACTAACAGTGATATTCTTGATTCTGGCGATCGTGGTGTGCACCATGTTCCAGGAATCCGTAAGTTTCAACTCGAATATAAACGCTCATCGATGAATTTCCGAAGAATAATGGTGTGCTATTCTGTGCGAAGGATCAATTCTATAGGGGGCGCTGGTATAGGGGATATAGGGGATATAGGAGATATAGAATAAACCGTGGTGGATGCCGTCACCGTAACTCTACGACCCCTAACTCTATGACCACTGCAACTACCGGTACAACACCAACGACACCATAAAACGACACCAATGGTGATACTGGTAAATGAAGACGCGAGATCATGAACCCAATTCCACTTTCACTGAATGACTAACTTATATGAACGGATAACAAATGTAAAAACTACCCTGGATAAAAACGATGATAAAATGCTAAGATTTTACTATAAAATGATATAACTGTAGTTGCACTTCTTAATAAAATAAACTATCACTTGTAGTAGTATCTGTATAAATTAAACAGCAATAAAAATATGTGTGTGAAACGCTTAAATACATGAATAAATATAATTTCCCAAACTCAAGAAAATTGGTTACGAATATTCGATTCAATAATAGGTAATTAAAACAGTGAGGCAGTTTTTATTTGTTACATTAAGAGAGAGAGAAGTTATAAAAACATGCTTATTTACCTATAACATTAGAGTTAGAATTGTTGACATGTGAATACAACAGCTTTGTATAAAAGTTTTGTAGTTTTTAGAAACAAAACAACTATTGGTCCGATTCTTTTGGAATGTCTACTTTAATTCTGTGAAAAAGTTTTTTAATTCTATAAAGCCAAAAAACGCCATGCTTGCAAAAATTTCGAGTCACACAGACCATCGAGTCACTCAGATTAATATGAAGTCGTTACTCGGGCAATTCATTTTTGCTTTCACTTTAATCCTGTAAAAGGATTTTGTATTGTGTAAAGCCAATTTGATCATTTATAATGTTACGGCTTAGAATTCCGGCCGACATTATCGATCTCGATCAAATTCGAGCGTCACTTCAGCATCCTCTTAAATTGCGTAACAAATGATTATGTTGTTCCTTTTTCTTTTTTTTTCAGTTAAACATTATGTTTTATTTCCCGCAACGTCGGAATTTATTTGAATATGCTTGTCTGGCATCGTTTCCGCGTGTGTGCACGTGACAATTTCATATCAGCGACATATGCCCAAAAGAATGCGGAACATATTGAAACTTTATGAAATCATTAATTATTGTCGCTATATAGATATAATTGACAGTGGACCAAGAGGCAAAAGAGACGCTCAACATTATTCATTGTCAATGCTTAACAAATACATCAACTATTCAACAGCGCGGTATAAATGTCATTGCGATGCATGACAGTGCAACAGTGCAAGCATCAGCACCATAAGATTGCAACATGAAACTAACAGTGATAGTCTTGACTCTGGCGATCGTGGTGTGCGTCATGTTCCAGGAATCCGTAAGTTTTAACTCAAATATAAACGCTCATCGATGAATTTCCGAAGAATAATGATGTGCTGTTCTGTCCGAAGGATCAGCGCTTTATTGGACCTAGTGGTTGGCCTGGGGCACCTAGAAGTTGGTCTGGGGGGAGATTCGGGTCTGATGGATGCAATTGCCATAGACCAACCTCTATGCCCACTACAACAGCAACGATGACGCCACCATCAGACAACATCAATGATGGTACTGGTAAATGAAGACGCGAAATCATAGACCCAATTCCACTTTCATTGAATGACTAACTTATATGAACGGATAACAAATGTAAAAACTACCGTGAATAAAAACATTGGATAAAATGTTAAGAATTAATTTTACAAGAAAATAAAGTAACTGTAGTTGCACTACTTCATAAAATAAATTATCACTTGTAGTAGTACATCTGTATAAATTAAACAGCAATAAATATATGTGTGTGGAATATATATGAATATATGAATAAATATAATTTCTCAAACTCAAGAAAATTGGTTACGAATATTCGGCTTAATAATCGGTAATTAAAAAAGTGAGGCAGTTTTTATTTGTTACATTAAGAGAGAAAAGTTATAAAAACGTGCTTATTTACCTATAACATTAGGGTTAGAATTGTTGACATGTGATTACAACAGCTTCGTATAAAAGTTTTGTAGTTTTTAGGCACAAAATAACTATTGGTCCGATTCTTTTGGAATGTCTACTTTAATCCTGTGAAAAAGTTTCTTAATCCTATAAAGCCAAAAAACGCTATGCTTCCAAAAATTTCGAGTCACACAGGCCATCGAGTTACTCAGATTGATATGAAGTCGTTACTCGGGCGATTCATTTTTGCTTTTACTTTAATCCTGTAAAAGGATTTTGTATTCTGTAAAGCCAATTTGATAATTTATAAAAAATAAATATTACAAATAAATATTTTGTTACGGCTTAGAATTCTGGTCTACATTATCGACCTCGATCAAGTTCGAGCGTCACTCCAGCATCCGCTTAAATTGCGTAACAAGTGATTGTGTTGTTCTTTTTTCTTTTTTTTTTCCAGTTAAACATCATGTTTTTTTTTTCCGGAACGTCGGAATTTATTTGAATATGCTTGTCTGGCGTCGTTTCCGCGTGTGTGCACGTGACAATTTCATATCAACGACATATGCCCAAAAGAATGCGGAACATATTGAAACTTTGTGAAATCATTAATTATTTTCGCTATATAGATAAAATTGACAGTGGGTCACAAATGGCAAAATAGGCACTCACCATTATTCATTGTCAATTCTTAACAAATAGATCGGCTATTCAGCAGGGTGGTATAAATGTCATTGCGATGCATGACAGTGCAACAGGGCAAGCATCAGCAGCATAAGATTGCAACATGAAACTAACATGATATTCTCGATTGTGGCGATTGTGGTGTGCACCATGTTCCAAGAATCCGTAAGTTTTAACTCAAATATAAACGCTCATCGATGAATTTCCGAAGAATAATGGTGTGCTATTCTGTCCGAAGGATCAGAACTTTATTGGACCTATTAGTTAGCCTGGGGGACTTAGGAGTTGGTCTGGGGGGAGATTCGGGCCTGATGGATGCGATTGCCGTAGACCAACCGCTGTGCCCACTACAACAGCAACGCCACCATCAGACAACACCAATGGTGGTACTGGTAAATGAAGACGCGAGATCATGGACCAAATTCCTCTTTCATTGAATAATTAACTTATATGAACAGATAACAAATGTAAAAACTAACGTGGATAATAACAGTGGATAAAATGTTAAGATTTTACTAGAAAATGAAGTAACTGTAATTGCACTACTTAATAAAATAAACTATCACTTGTAGTGGTATGTGTATAAATTAAACAGCAATAAAAATATGTGTGTGAAACGCTTAAATATATGAATAAATATAATTTCCCAAACTCAAGAAAGTTGGTTACGAATATTCGGTTCAGTATTCGGTAATTAAAAAAGTGAGGCAGCTTTTATTTACAACATTAAAATGCATATTATAACGTATATTCTTAATATGTGTGTTTAGATCTAATCGATACGCATCTGCTTCTGGAATACTTTTCTATCGCATCATTATTTTCACCATTAAAAATCACACCGTGAATATTTCATATATATTACTAATTTTAAAAAAGTTATTGCGATTGATATACGACGTGCACGCGAATGTGAAAAGAAGTTCGTCGCTTTTCTTTATCGTGCCCGAGGGTTTTTCGTCGGAAATGCTGGATTTGCGACGATGACGTCCTCCGAAATGTGGTGAAAATCGGTACAAGATATGCCGGGAAAGCGGGGTCGAGGGGAAAAAAAGTTGCGCATCTCTACTCCGTTGGCGGTTTCGCTAGGCTAGAAATTTATTTTCCCACGAAATGTCGTCACAGGGGGCTGGCTGCGCCTCCAGCTGCTGGATGCGATATTCCACGTCGCGTTATGCACATACGAATATTTCCATACATAAATTTCATAGAGGTGAAAGTAGATGCCTGTCTGGTTGAGTGTTGCCGACGATCATAACGACGCTTGGAAATGTTAACAGAAGACTACTCGGATTACCTACGTATTTCACGTGGCGTATTACTCTATTTGGGTAATAATATTTCAGGTAAATATAGATGCGTCTGGCGCAAGATCTCCACTTTCATCATGGTATTAAATCAGAAGCATCACGGTATTACGTGTATCGCGATGGTCTGGCAAACTGAAAACTCTTTTATAATGCTTTTTAAATCAGCGCAATTTCATTTTTTTTCATTTTTTTTTTACAAGCTCAGTGCTTAAAAGCGTGAAAAAAAGTTTTAATACGGCAAAAGCCGGCAGCGCTGGTCACGTCAGCTCGGTGGCGTAACCTAATTTTCAGCGATTAAATGCAACGAGCGCGATAATGCTTGTAAATTGAGCGAATTATGCCACCGGTGCCCGACGTAGCCTCGTCTGATTAACATGCACGTTACGCCGAATAATACCGTTCGACCTGACATTTGCATTGGTACGCGTCGAACAGCCTGAGATTTTAGCACGCGGGCCTGCTTGAACGGATGTAGTCAAGTGAAGCATGTAAACTGCTCAACGCTTATAATGATTGCGTTGATCCCCCAATGAAAATGGGATAAGACGATCGCTTTACCTTCAACGGATTTACTATTTCTGTATTTTCCTGCGCAACGACATCGAAGGATCGTTTTGGAGAAAAATTGAACATTTATTTATTGCGAATGTTCTGCGTAGTGGTTTCCATCCGTTTAACGTTACGCGCGCAGAAAGTAGCGGAAACATTTTTTGACGTCGACAGATTGTTAGTTCACGTGTTCAAGCAGTCGTTCTGTTACCAATTTCCTGCGCGTTACCGGCTATAGAGATCCCCGGCCAGGTAGAATCGCGGCTACCTTCTGTGCAACGAGAAAAGAAACCAACTCCCACCTAAGCAACATAGAAACTTCTGCACGCGACAGCTACAGCTTTTCGTTCTTCCGCTTCATTCAGCCCGTGTTCCCCAAGCCCTCCCTCTCTATCAGTCTCTCTTTCCCTCTCCTTCCCTCTCTCTCTCTCTCTCTCTCTCTCTCTCTCTCTCTCTCTCGTCAACCATGTAGTCAGAATTTACCATCCGTGTGCGACGTTTTCACTGTTGCGTATCGAATGCAGAGAGCCGGCAGCATCGCACCCAACCCCTTCGTTTTGGCCCACGAGTGCGAATCCTCGAAATGCGTGGGACGGAAAGGACAGGGGGTTGTGGCAGGGAGACGGGTGAAAGCGAGTTGGGAAGCACCGATTCGAGAAGACGAGGGAGGGGTTGGGGACTCGGATCGCAGAGGTCGGACACCACGTAAATTGCATACCCGATTGCGGTCTACTGAAGAGTAGCGCCCTCCACCCTATTCCACCCAGTTTCCCCCTGTCTCTCTTCAACCCCCCGATGCCCCGCGACCCCAAACTGGATCTAACAAGCCAGCGACCGCAGGCTAGGTTCAGCCTGCAACAGGGTCGCCACCTCTGGGGACCGCCGGCGGCTACAGCCGGTGAACTGTCCCTTGTGCCCTGACAAACCCCTTCGGTGAAAATCTTTGTGCCATCCTCGTCCTAACAAGCCCGCTTATGTCCACTCGTAAACCGCCACGATGCACGCAAGAAACGTCGCGTTTTCGTTCCGCGTCCAATGCCAACCTCGCAATTGGAGATCGATAAAGGATAACGAGCTCAAGTCGAAGAAAAACCTCGTATTTGAACTGTACGAATGTATGATATTAATAGACTACTGTTGCGATTGTAATTATGACTACGACTGTCGCGACAATATAATTGCGGGGTCTTTGTTACGAGGACATAGCCGTATCTGGTAATGATGTCACTGCATTAGACAGAACGTGATGCCACCCGCTGATTTGAAGAATACCAGCCAGCTCGACTCGCTCTAACTAGGATTTCTTACAGACATGGAATAAAAGACATTCGTCGCATAATAGGCTTCGCATGTCGAGCACAAATGATATTTTCGAACTACGAAGTTAAATAAACTCGAGCAATTATCGCACGAAAATAACTAATCGCTGCGTCTTTGTTGATCTCGGTTGGAAAGTTTCTTATTTTCGCTTATTACTGTCAAAATTGTCAACATCAGGAATTTTGGCGATCGATTTTCTTTGTTTCTCGCGCATATATCTTATGTTTAGAAATATTAAATATATTTGTAGAATGTTTTTAAAAATATATTTTAGAAACTCAATTTATCAGCTTATAAATATTTTTGAATACTCGAAAACGAGCTTCGCACTTTTGCAGCTTTCGAAAAGTTTTTCGCGACTCGATTCGTTAATATGTATTCTATCGCGACGTATCAGGTGAGAATGGCCAAGTAGCATTGCAAACTTTAAACGACACCGTTAACGCAAAGCGGTAGGCTTCTCTCAATGATTTTTTGAATAGCTCTTGGCACGTTAGAACAGACAGTGTAGCCGCAACTTCGGTACGCGTTAGAAAAAGAAGCGAAACCCTGAATAAAGCATGGCACCATTTCGCGAAAACTATCGCGAACTTTTGATGGGGACGTTAGAAAACTTTCGACAATTGTACGATTCCGATCTACGCGGAGTATTCCAGCGGATAAAATCAATAATGCAAAGTCAAACGCTAATGTATTTAATCAAAATAAATCCAGATGGATATCGAGGATTCATCGCACCAGTATTAAGGCATTGTGAACGAACTCCGAACCGGTATTCTCTTCCCGCGGATAAATCCGATTCATCCTAAGCCCACCCGTGGCAATCGCAGATATCTATCCAGATGAAACACTGGTAACCGACGTGGGATAGTCATTTACTGCGGTACTTTGCGCGCCGAGTGACTGTGAGTTTCAGATATCGAAGAAGGAGACACTGAAGATGGAAGCCGGATGAAGAAAGAGGAAGAGAAGGAGAAGGTGAGAGTTTGTGCTTGGAAGTAAGAGGCTGAAGAGCCCATCTGGCTTCCAATCAGAGCGTTGCCACCAGCACATGTGTTCACGGCACGTTGGAGGTGGCGGCTCAATCAACGAGGGTGCATCCCTCTCCGACCTCCTTCGTCACCCCTCACTCTGGCAACTTTATATCACATAATCGAGCCTTGAAGCCGCCGCTCCATACCTCGTTTACCCCTACCGCCGTCCCTTCGGCTCGCTTCTCCTCGCCCCCATCGTTCTTTCTCCATTTCTTTCGACAGGGGGCCCCATCCTTTCGTCCTTCAGACCAGCAGCTCTCTCGGCTCTTCGGGCTCACCGCCACCCGCTCTCTTCTCCCGCCTCTACGCGTTTACGAGCTTTCATCCCTCTTTCCTACCGTCGATCCTTCGCCTTCGCCCGCCCTTCGTCGGGTCTCTCGGATCCGACCGTCTCTCTCGTCTCCGAGCGACTCTAACGTGCATCAACGACGGTACCTAACGGCGCTAACGGTGGGATAAGTAATTGCACGCGTCGCGCGGGGGAAATGCATCGCCGGTTACGAGAGAAACGGCGTGGTAACGGTGAAAAGTAATCACCTGCCGAGGAGGCCCTGTTACAGCTACCTGCATTGGCGGGAAACACGAGCGGAGAGCCGGACTACTATCGACCGGAAGGATCCGACGATTAGCTCCTCGAACGAGCTACAGCGGGAACTATAAATTGTAATAGAGAGAGAGAGAGAGAGAGAATCTACGCGTGTGATGTTACGTAATTATTGCACCCGCCTCGCGTACACAGCGCTTATATTTTCTTTCATTTCCTTCGTCTTTTCGCCTTGCTCGTTTTCGGCCTGTACAGAACTCGCGGGCTCTTGTTAACGAAACGAAATACTAAAAGTGAAAAATACGAGATAACAGTTCTACCCGATGAATAGGTTTTTCTACTTTCTTTAATGGGCCTGTAAAAGAATCTTTAGTTCGCGAGGATTTCTGTGAGTCTATTTCTTGCAGAAGTAACTAATGATACATAAAGAAGAACTAATTACACATTTATTCTTTTAAAGTGAGCAGATGCGAAGCAGACTACTCATTTATATGACTTGTTTCGAGAGTTAGGGAATTAATCTAAAAGTTACACTATTTATCTGCTAGATATAGAGAGCAGAGGTATTTAAAACGTTTAAAACACATGCGATTTATGCAATCGACATAGAATATCATGTATCCGGAATGTGATTTTTTTGTGCATCGCAATGCAGTACTTTTTTATCAAATTTATATGCAATACATAAAATTTATATATGCTGTGCCATTCAATATTATGGGAGAAAAGAATTTATGTGTAATATATGTATGTATTTCTGAGGCAGTTTGGCTTTTTGAAGCATAAAAAGCATTCAAAAACATCCTTTCTTTTCTCATGTAGATACACGACATTCTTTTGACTGAATTTGATTTAAATAGATCCACTCGTGCTACGTTAACTTACTTCCATTTGCTAACGCATAACAATTCTATTTGAAATGCAACTCTTGTAGCATAATCAATTTTCAGTGTTATCAAAATTAAAAGTTAAAATCGTTTTTTCCTATTAATTGTGAAAAATTAATTATAAAAGCTATAGAATTGATTTATTTTATTAGTTATTTAATTATTTATTTCATAATATCTGACGTATATGAATCTATTAGCATAATATTTCGAGCAAAAATTTTAATGGATATTATTACGTGCTGCAATCTTTTGTTAGTGAGAAATTTTATACGGCAAAAAACGAAAAAGTACAAATAATAAGTATTGTCATTCACTAACCTGCTAATTCGACAAAGTCGCGACGGTAATACAATGTTAGAGATTAGAGCTTCAGTATTCTAATTAATTCATGCCTCTCATACATGAGATATCTTCGTTGTTACGGCGTTCTATGAAAATGCAAATGATACGGGGTCGCGTGTTTACCTTTGTAATATCCAATCAGACCATCGCATCACGTTAGTGAGTTAAAAATGGTCGAAAGATATTACTTTTCGAATGCATACTCGGAAGAAGACAACAATAGCAAGGAGAAATGCTCGATTCCTTGTTCTGCCTCTCACAAAGAGAGAAAAGTGATGCGCGCCGTTCAGGATCAACGGCTTCCGCTGTGCGTGAAACGGGTCACTTTGTTTGGTCGATAACGATCTTGGATGTGGCATTATTCGTCTCTTTGTGGCATCCCGTGACGGAAGAAACACCCGAGTGCATAATGCGCAACGTGTTCCGACTATCATAACTTGTTTTATTTCCTGCTCGATATAGAAACCAAGTCTGTTTCTCTCGTTAATGATTGAAAATAGCTCTACATTCGCTCTTATTTCGCTCGTTTTATAAAGGAAATGTAAAAATATTATTGATTCCTAAATGGAATGATAAGATTAATTTGAAATATTATAAAATTAATTTATATTGTTTAGAAGATTAGATCTCGACGCGTGCGCGATTTTTTCTACTCTAAGAATAATATTTAACTATTTTAAATACAGTCTGCGAGCAGCGTTAATACGTAAAAAAATGAATTAATTACGGACATTCTTCTAAACACGCCAAGTCTATACATCCTTGATTATGCCCAATAAATCGAAATGTAAGAATCTCTCTCGATACTTTATTGCTCGGCAATAAATCTCACGATCTGTCACAAAAATCGCTTTATCTTCCCCGGTGCGGGCTCTCGCGTCGAATTAAGTGGATGCAGTTTGTTTGCTCATGTCGCCGGTATTTCAGGGATGGTGCAAGGTACGAAACGGAGAGGGGGAGGAAGGAGGGCAGTTGAAAGGCCGACCGACGGCGGCCGGGTGGTGGACAGTAGGGGTGCACTGTGCATGGGCTCGCGAGATACGAGAAATAATGGCAGCACGTATACGCACGCCGCTTGTACATACGAGGCCACATTCGCCGAGAGAAACTGACCGCTGAACAGTTTCAATGGGGCCTGGTCACCACTCCGGCGGTAATAGCCCCGACAATAATCATTTATTGTTCCTCAATGGCATCGACGCGGTGGTAGACGCCGGCTCGCTGGGTAGGAAGGATTAAAGAGGCTAACAATTCTGCACCGGCAAGCAATCTTTCCCAGTCTTACGATTTTCTCGACGTGTAACCAAATACTTCCACTATAGTAAGGGTACATTCTATTGTAACGGCACTAAAAATAAGGCCTTTTTGGAATTTTTTTTAAAAGAAAACTATAAAACATACGATTCTAATTTTTTACACATTTATTAATACATATGTCAAGATATGAGAAAAATTTTTACAGCAATATTTTTATTCCAAAATTCCAAGACATTAATTGAGAGATACAGCGTTGAAAAAATGAGATGATCAAACGGTTGATACGCTATCTCAAGAATCAATAACCTGAAATCAAAAAACAAAATTGTTTCTTAAAGTTTATTTGCGTGGCTCTCGCGTAAATTAGAAGAATTATTGAAGAATTTTGTAAATTCGCAAGTTGACACGTGTTTTTAGAAAGTGATGCGAAAAAACATTTTTTCTCGCAAAAAAGTTGGATAAAAAATTTTATTTTTTAGTACAAACGGTTTATTCTAGTTTACGCGATAGCCACGCAAATAAACTTTAAGGAAAAATTTTGTTTTTTTATTTCAGATTATTGGTTCTTGAGATATCGTGTCAACCGTTTAGTCATCTCATTTTTTCAATGCTGTGCTTCTCAATTAATGTCTTGGAATTTTAGAATGAAAATATTGCTGTAAAAATTTGTTTCATATCTTGTGCAAGGACCTTTAATTAAGCTGTCTGAGCCAAATTGTTAGAACGTAACCAGTAAGACATGAAAATTATTTACTAATTTTTTGCTACTTTTTGCTCTCAAAAATAATTTTAAAAATTTTTAAAAAGTTACGAGAGGTTCGATAGTTCAATATTAACTTTTTAAAAAGTGAAACAAAAAAATTATTTTTAAAAGCGAAAAATTAGCAAATAATTTTCATATCTTATTGGTTACATTTTGATAATTTAGCTCAGATAGCTTAATATACCTTGAAATCATCTGCAGATATTTTGCAGGTACCCTTTTAACAATGTCACCGCGCAATTAATAATTTGGAGTGTTCAGAGTTACTTTTTTCCTGGCAATTTAAATATTTCTACCCTTTAACTTCAACACATTAAAGTTTGTATAAATTTAAAAATTTTGAAAGTCTGAATAATGTTGACTATATTTTAAAACGTAATATCTACTTAAAAAATATTGTAGTCATCTTTAATTCTATATCTGGAATTATAATATAACATATCTTTACCGAAGCGAGTTGCGGAACAGGAAAGTGTTAAGTTCAAGTAAAAGGAAATATTATACTTTTATATCTATCTCGTTGCGTCATAGATCGAATTCCATGGACTCTCAGTTCAAGATAACCTTAACCCATTCGCTTAATATTTTTTTCGTCTGAAAAGCGACCTGCCGTGTCGAGTTTCTTGAGCGCCATTTCACCATCTTGATTTGTGTATTATGTTTCCTTTAATAAACAGTCTCTCTATTGAACGACCATTACCTCGAATATATTCTTAAACTCAAGAAATATGAAGAGCTAAGTAAGGCTCGATATATCTCGTTAACATCGCGTATGAAAAACTATTATTGTACAAAAATATTAGGTCTATCCTTTAAATATCTTTTCGTGATACAATCATCGCGTGTTATAATTGCATCTATTTCTTAACCCTCCCTCAACTTTTTTTTTATTAACGCAAACTAGATTATTTAAGTTCACTCTATATTATTTTTATGTTCTAGGCTTTCAAGAAATTCAAAAAATTTTGGATTACTTGTTTCAACATCTCTACTACAATAGCCGATAAGTTTTGAAATAAAATTTAAACCCAATTGTTTATACAAAGCGAAATTTACAAGGAGATATTCGAGAAAGTAATTTCGCTCGTACCTTAAAAGATTCAGATTGCCAACGGAGAGTTAACTCAACTGGCATTTGGCGTCTAAGGAATCGTGTGTAGAGGAAACGCATTTGACGTTCGATACATCCTAAGTAATGCTAATTCGTGTTCTTGGTCCACATGTCGCACCACGAAGTGACGGATTATTAATGCAACCAAGCAATGTGTACGTCCTCGTAGAAGCAAATCTATGTGTGTATATACATAGGGCATGGGCAATAAACACTCGATGAGCAAACGGTGTGCGCTCGACATTTGATTGGGCGAGCCCGCGTAATGACGGGGTACTGTCATGCAAATCTTGTCAACGTCCCGGCGCTTATGGCTGTGGGGCCCATTACGCCCGTAGGCATTCGCTTATCATCCTGTTTGGTAACTATAAATCGATGATTTGTGAATCCTAGAAACTTAGCGCGTCTTCAAGCCGACAGTTTACGTTCCATATAATGTTACGCGCAATGCCGCGCGCAGTACGTACGTTATTGCACCGCTGAATCTTGGAACAGGTCATCCGGCAAGATAGAAAAAATACGATTTTTTTTATCTCATTCAACCGAATCGAGTTTCTCGCTACCAGCAAATACAACGTTACCCTGTGATTATTACTATTGCCGGCGCAACTGCACCGCAAGGTGAAACGAATTACTGCGATTAAATGAATAACAATGGCCATTTCGGTTCACGGTCGAGCGACTGTCGACGATTCGATGCTTTTGTACCGCGCCGCGCATCGATTCGCTCTTTTTCATCTATTCCCTGCGCGCGCGGATCGACAAAACCCACCGGCCACCTAAAATGCTGAACCATGTGGTGACCATGGCCGACGTTCAAAGTAGAGAATGGTAACGCGTTTATAATCTTTTTTTCCCTAGCACACGCACATATAGGCACGGGATACAAATATGTGCACGATGCCACCGCAGTCGGATAGAATTTATATTTGGCTCCGCGCTTTATCGTTGATTTATCGCGAGACCCAGTTTTCCACATTTCCCTGCAGCTCGCGCAACCATTTTTCCACCTGCATCTGTTTTGGGAAAGAGGAAAAAATGGCGACGAGTTATCGCCGCACGTGCACGCGGTCACCGGTAGTTTCCGACATGTCATGAACAATACTGCGACTCAAATGCCGCGCGGAGCTATAGCAAAAATAACAATACGATATTTTTAAAATCTAACAATCGTGTCCACACGCATCTGCTCGCGCTCGTTTTATCATAAATGCACGCTGAAACGAATTAGCTGAGCAACGATTCGATAGCCGTTTGCACGGCGCGGTTGTTTCAAATCAATAAATTTTTTGTGTTACTTTAAGAGATGTATTTCGAAAGAGTCACATTTTTTTCGCTACCACAATGAAGATAACGAGAGACTAAAAATACGACTTTATGTAACGTATGTAACAGTCATATTAAAAGTGATTCAATGTTATTGTATGTCAAGTTTTAACGATAAACTCCATTTCATGCGACGCTGCAAAACATACAATATTTTCATTTTTTTTTCGATACGCAATCCAATAAAATCGGTTTCCAGCTAGTTCTTTGGAGCTCGGCGCTCAAATCTTTGATTAGAATATACGTATTTCGCGGAACGTAGGTGAGTTTATATTGCTATCAGCGCCCATGCGTATCCGGAATAACAGGATCATGAGCTTATAGCTGGAGCTTAAGGGGTTCGATCAATTATTGTTCGCCTCCTATCTACGTCACGCCGAGCTAAAGCATCGGCCGACCTATAACAGGCACATTCTAAATTGCATTCATGCGTATACTTTCCGCAAGTAAGTCATTTCTTCAAAGAATAAACAATAAACTCTGTATCGACCAGTTTCGATCGTTTTTAAGCTTTTAAAATTACTTATAATTCAAGAAAATAAATTAGCTCTATCTTTATTCGAAAATTAATTACGATGTAATTCAGTAGCATAATTTACGTGATTAGAATTAAACTAATATATTGCTGTAGTTTTCACTCGATATAGTTAACAGTCTCTAAGTACTGCTTTATCGAAAATCCTTTTTTATCTACGTATTTTTTTATATAAAGTGCAAATTCGTATAAAAAATTATAAAAAAAATTTTTTTAAATATATCTAGATAATGTATTTTCTTAGTAATGGTATTATAGTAATGATTAATTAATAAACTAAAATAGTGATAAGAATAAAATAGATATTAGATATTATTTTATTATTTCAACGTGTGTGTCCTTCGCGATTTTGAGAATAGTTTGAGTGCGATACACCTGAACACGATATACGGTGCACTCAAACTATTATGCAAGATCGTAGGCGGTTGCGGTAATAACGCAGATTATCGCGTGTGAAACGTTCTATAGGAGAACCGGGATCGGTTAGCTGACTATATCGTCACGGCTAGGCCGCTTATCTCGGTGCTGTGGTACGCTAATCAACGAGCTACTACGCCTACTACGCTTGTATATAGGACAAGCGGCAGTTATCTCGATTTGTCCAAATAATCCCGGAACAAATCGCCGTGGCAGCGATTAACTTCCGCTTCGTTTCTATTTCATGCAGTGTACGCCTGTCGGCGGCGCCCATTCGTTTCTGTTTCCTCCAGTTAGCGCTACAGCGGTACCGATAGAGCAAAACTGACATGTATAAATTTATTCTTAAAATAGATCACTGACATACTTCGGAATAATTCCAGCCGTCGATTGAAATACTCGCCCTTGCTGCGCGACATGATTGATTTCATATTTATGAACTTAGAAATTTCAATTTTATGATAATTTGTATTTATGATCACGAAACTTTGTAATCTTTGTATCTCTCTATTTTGTAGATCTTTCCTCTTTCCAATGGATTTCCGTGAGACATTTACTCCAGTGGATGCCACTACTCGACAGTTCGCAATTTTGTTTTGCGATTTTCAGCTCGCGATTAAAGTAAGACAGACAAATCGTAAGTTTAGGCGCGCGCCGTTCCATCAAGTAAAATCTTCGCGAATTATCTGTTTGCGCCTCGCGCTGATTACGCGTCAATCATTTAAGAACGAGAAAGGCGGCGGAAAGAAATGAAGTTGCGCGAGCGGAGCCTAAAGACAGTGCCGCGAAAGTCCTTTACAAGAGGTTTACCGCCTGCAAGAAAGAGCGAGTCCGAGAAGCGAACGAGCGAAAGAAAGAGAGAGAGAGAGAGGGACGAGGGAGAACGGGAAGATAAGGAATAATATCGTCCCACGACGAGATCCTTCCGGTAAACTCCCTGGTGGCGCACCTCCCGCTGCTTTTCTCGAAACGAAGAGAAAATTGGAAGAGACTGGAGGCGACTGGTTCCAACCGGTGGCTAGAAGAGGCGGCCGTGCAGGCGGAGATCCGCTCTCTCCCTGAAACGCGCGGCTCCTCGGGGACTCGCGAATGAAATTTCATTTCGGGAGCGCCGTAATCCCGGAATTGTTACTTGACTTCGTTCGCGGAACGAGAGCATGAAAGGGATCCTGCTGTAGATTCGCCCTGTAATCGGTGAAATGCCTCCCCCCCCCCCTCCGTCGTTTCTCTCTGCTCTTCTTATACACCACGCTACTTACTCTTCTTCTTTAACCGACACGAGACTCTCATTGTTTCCTACACCTGTTTGCAATTGGCTCAGCTCGATTCCAAAGGGATCAGTCATGGTGCTTGATAAGGTTTTAACGACATTATAACGAATAGGAGAAAATAAATGCAATTTGCTAACTGTAGATATTCACGTCGAGACGCATTCGATACTGCGATTTGTCAGTCACGTAGAAAATGTAAGGAACGACAAATTATATTAAATAGATGTTGTATATTCGAATATTATATGGATCAAAATAGTAAACAGAAAAATACGACGAAAAAAATAGTATCGAGATATAATAGTGCGAGATTATAAAACAATTTTGAGTCGGATTATAAAAAATAATTATAATATCAAAATTTATCCGTACGAAAACTTTTCATAATAACATCTTTATATTTGTTAAGAATTATTTTTAACAGTTTTGAATTTATTGCACGTTTCAAATGACGACACTAACGTGTTTTAAAGCTCTATTATCATCGTGGGATTTTTCCTCGTCGGATATCGGAATTTGTGTTGATGTATCGGATTCAGTTTACTAGAATAATAGAATTACAAAAATTGTATAAAGGGATATATAAAAAATATATAGAAAACAAATTTTGCTTATCAGCACATATCTCGTAACCGCATAAAAAATAAACTTTATAAACAAATAAATTTTATAAAATTTATGAAATATCGATTCGATATTGACAGAATATAGACCGTAAAACTGACAAATGTATAGCATCATTAATTAGGGAAAAATCGGAGTTGGAACGTTCGGAAATTTCGCGGCTTTTCCTTCTCCTAATTCGTTCCTGTTAAACTGCGCTTCTTCTTTCTCTCTTCCTTATGAAACTATCCGAACATCCGCTGTGATCTCAGTTTGCTAACCTAATTTTCGGTAAGAGATTAATCGTATAATTCAACGTCGAGTGACGTGCAGACGCCGTCGATAGTGCAAATGCGGGCCAAAATGGTATTATAGTCGGATTCGAGGAATCGATTTCCATCGATGTGATCGCCCCGCAGCTCAGGTAGAAACGGATAGTAAGGAGCATGGAACTTTGATCGCGAATACCTCAAGGAACATCGATTAATCATTCATATCGGCAATATGTGAGATCGACACGAATTACTGAGAAGGCGAGTTAAACCATTTATATAGATTACGTCTTAATTGAACTATTATCAGTACGGAGACATTGCAATAGTGTGACGTATACATATATCTATAATTATCTTTTTATATAACACTCATGTTACATATCTTTACATACACAAGTATTTATAAATTGCAAATATTTAGAAAATGTTCAATGCTCTTAAGAGAGCTCTAAAAAAAACGCCGTCCCTTGTTAAATCATTTGTCGCCCTACCATGATCGGTATGAATGTAGCGGGAAGGAAGAATTGTTAGTACTCGAAAAAAAAAGTGACACAAGCTTGATTGAGAAAGAGAAAGCGAAAGAGCGAGAGAGAAATGAAAAGTACGATTGCGGATAGAAGAAGCAAAGACGAGAAGAGAGACAGCATACTCCAACGTGCGATTAGATGACTTGTCAACCTACAAGGAAATTGCGTTTTACAAACTTGTTTCGAGAAAAGAATTGGAGGGAATTGCGGACGAGGGCGGGCAAGGCTTGCGAGGCAGGCAGGTAAGGTAAAGGAGGGAAAAAAGGATGGGTGGGCCACGTGTTAGGAGAACGGACCAAGATGAGGACCACGAGGGGGCGGAAAAAGGAAGAGACCCGGTTCCCTGCGTTAGGGCGAAGTAGTCTGAGCTGAGCTTCGAGCAATGCAAAGTCGCTACTTCTGTCGTAGCTGTAGCCCGCCCTCTTCACCCCCACAGCCCGATTCCTTCGCTTCTCCCTCGTCGTCTCTACCTACTCCTTACAAAGAGAGACACAAATTGCCTTGGAACTTAGTTTCGTCGGAGATATAAAGGACTTTCCGATTACGTTACCCGTATTCCGTGATTGATCTGAGATGACGATTGCGAGAGCAACTCGACGTGACCTCTTTTCCGACACTATGCGCTTATTCTTCGTACCATCGCCGAAGAAACGATTGAAATTATGCGAGCGACGTTATTTGCAGCTTTTCAGGCCACGCAAGACATATTCTCTTTTACTTGCTGCACCATTGGTCTGTTACGAGCGAAAAATTTATATGAACTCTCTAAAAATGAATCAGTGAAACTCAATCAGCAATTATACACTGATTTTCAGTGTTAAATATTCCACTGAAAAATTCACTAATTCACTTTTAGAGAGAAATTATTACGTTATATTGTATATCAGAAGTATGATATTAGTTTATGGTATATTATATTTTACGTGTAACGAAATGTATAAGAAAACTTATTGCTTCATACTTGTATAATGTAACGAAACATTGGCGAGTTTCTAGTTTCTAGTGTCTGACTGACAGCACGTTTATTCATTAGTCAATTTCGGGGGACGAAATCACACGGCGGATTTACTATCGTTAAATGCGAGAGACCAACTGGACGCATGTCACGCGAAAGGACCACATATGTCGGACAGTACTTTATTTAAATAAACAATACAAACATCGGGGCACGGCCGAGATCACCGAGGCAGAAGTGATTCGGTCGAACGTAACAAATATTCGAATCACGAGGCTCAACAATTTTACCGAGAGAAGGTCCTACGCCGTACGGTTGATCGACGGCGATTGGTCGGTCTTTCGGAGCACCCCTCGAGGGCAGTTTATATAGTTTACATACACAGGATGAAGCAAGGCTTTGCAAACGGTGAAGATAAGCCCTGTCCAAGCGCTGCTCGGACCGTCCGCCTTTATCCCCCTTTTTTCGCCTAATATAACGATAAAGTAAGGAAAGTCCCGTGGCACCGGAGGAAAAAATGGATCTTACCCGCGCTGTGATTCTTTCGGATTTTACGCTTCAGAAAGATCGACGTTATCCGCGACAGAATTTCCACCCCAATTGATTTCTGCTCTGTTCGTATCGTAATAAATACGAAGGATCGGCTTGTTCCTGCCGTGTGAATTTAGAACAAAAAATAAAAGAGATATTGATAGTCTATTATTTAACAAATAATACCAGTCCATTGTTAACTATAACAATTATGTATTTAATTTCAATGTATATGCGGCATACAAAATTGATAGTATTTGTATATTAATGGTATTTTTCCTTTCTAGTATGCATTTTGTATTTAACTATAATTATTTAAAAAAGAAAAATAAAATCTGTATTGTAACATGCAATGTAACATAAAATGCATTGTAGTACATTGTAGTATATACAGTAAAATGCATTAAATTTAATACTTGTAAAAAAATAATGGCTTATGTATATATCAACTTTTTAAAAATCGCATAAATTATCGACGATTTAGAGTAATTTGATAATTTAATATTTAATTATTTAAACAGCAAATGCTAAAGTAAATGTAAAACAGCAAATGCAAAACAAAAATCATGCTGTACATGCTGATTGAATGTAAAATGGGAACGGGTAAAGAACTAATGACTACTAATGCCAATCACGTCTTCGTTCAACTCGTTTAGTTAATTTTACCGCTGCTCTTGCCGGAGTAAAGGAAATTTAGGCAAAATCGACAGAGAGGCATTTAATTTCCGTGTGTTTATCGGCGCAAAATGTACGGAAACGGTCGCATGGACGCGATAACGAGGGTAAAGGACTGGTTTCCGAATTTTCCAGTTGACCGCGTCAATCCAAAGGGTTCGCAGGTTAATGATTTCCTCCTGGTCTTTTTCCTATTATCTTTTCTTATATATAGCGCATCTCTCTCTCTCTCTCTCTCTATCTTAATTTACGTATAGAAACCGCTTACGCAAGTTTGGATTACGATATAGCGCAAGAGCATCAAGAATGAAGAAAGTATCAGAGAAATCCGAGGGGAAAAGTTCCTACTGAATGAAATATTTCACACGGGGCCGATTGTGAGTTTGGACGTTTTCCGGTTGATCGGACGATGCACCATGAGCGCCGACGTGGAAACCTCCATCCTCTTTCCGACAGACCGCGCTGCAGCCGTCACCCCGTAATCTCTCACGCTTCCTTCTATTTTCGTATGGATAGGGACAAAAAAAATTGGTTGATATCGAGCTTTCGTCATATTACTCGCATCGGCAATTGACGGATGGCTTCGGACATTTACTTTTCATACTTCGCTTCGGCCCGCGTCACCGACAATGTTGCGTAAAACCCATTAGAACGATTGCCTTTAATATATAATCATCGAAGTGTATCAAAACTTTTTCAAATTTTTTGAGTAAATAAAATATATTTGGCATCTAGCCTTCGTATAGCTTCGTAATCTTGTTCTAACATTAAACTAATGTTATAAAAGTCTCAAATTTTGTAAAAATACAATTTATTTGAGAACTCAAATAATAAATAAATCTATTTGTACTTTAAATAATATAAAATACGAGGAATCTTTCTTTCATAAAGGAGAAAGACTTTGTCCTTTCATCATGAGGAAAGAAAGAAAAAGACGATAAATCACAAAAGGAATAAAAATTTAAATTTTATACGTGGAATTTATCGATTACATTTTTTATTTTTTGCCAATCTTTAATATTCTTCTATTCGCGGATGTTTTGCTGATTTTTCTATTGATTGGATCTATTTTAATCTCATTCATTCAAAAAGTTCGCAAAGCTTTTTACGATCGTACATTCCAACGAGCTGATTACGATCCCTCGAGGAACGGTGCTATTGATCAAAATTTATCTCACTTGTAAAACAATCGTCAAAATATTGTACAAGTAAAAACCGACGAATTTAGATGTTTGTTAATCATGTGCTTTCAACTGGAAAGACGAAAACTAACGTAAAACCAACGTAAAAAGTTTTTGAAACATTAATATTTTTACCGACAATTAGATTTGCGCGTAATGACACTTGCGTTTGATAAATGTAAATCATTAAAAAAATTATGATATCGTTAAGTTGAATGATAGATTGTACAAAGAAATTTCTACCTTGATGAAGGATTTATCGTAATGAAACCAGAGAAAGATTCCAAGTTGTCTGAGCAATCAGTCGCCCGCATGTTTGGCTTCCTAACCCTCCATTTTATCCCTTTCCCTCTTTCTGTTCCTCATAGTTTTTCCCTCTTGTCGTTTAAAAGACATGTCTTCACTGATCTTTAAGGTAAAGAATTTTATGTAATTAAAAAAATAGATTAACATCAAATCATACAAATTGCATTAAACTCCTCATAAAATATATCCACTGCTGAAATAATAAATATCTTAAAATATCTAACATTGCTAATACATTTTTCAAAGCGCAGCTTTCTCGATCGTTTGATAAATTTTGCATCAGTAAATAAATGTTTAGAACAAAAGAAAATCAGTAGGAGAAACACCGATGCAGAAAGCGGCGAACATACGCCGCGTTGAAAAGACCCACGATATTGAAAGGCGAAATCAGGGAGTACTGACAACGCCATGTCTCTTCGCGACCAAACGTTCGGAATAACGCGAAAACGTGATAACTGCTACTGCCTCGAACTCGCTCGTCCGAACGAAAGTCTAATTCGCGCGGTGGTATTAGCAACGTGAAACAGCGTACTGTCATATATGGTTCTCATACGTTCTCTGAAACCGGCCGAGCTCGCTTGGTCGAGGCGAAATTTACCGTGTGTCGAAGGCAGGAAGTTGCACGGTCCTCCCACACGCGATGACAAAGGACAACGGCCGGGCGATGCGCATTCGTACGGATTCTACGGGCAAAGTTTGTTGAAGCCGAAGCTCGCTCGTTCGCTCGCTCGCTCGCTCGCGTGCGTATGCCTGTGTGCATCTGGCGCGGTCCACGTCCATGCGTTTAGATCCGCGCATGTGAAACCACCCCCGCTTGAGAATACGCGGATATTCTATTAGGGACTTAGACGCCGAGATATATATATATATATATATATATATATATATATATATATATGAGAGAGAAGGGGCAGAAGAGACGCAGACTAGAAGGTAAGTGCGTCCTGTGCGGCAGGACGAGAAAGGGATTAGTCGAACTATTCGCACGGAATTGTGGCTCGAGAGCGCGAACGTTGCTGTCCTATTGGGCTGCTTCACGCTGTCTTCCTTCAGGAGACATCGTCACATTGCAGATCTCTCTTTCTCTCTCGCTCCGTCTGTTACGCCTTTAGTTTCTGATGGAGAGACTCGCGAGAGGAGAGAAACGCCGCGCAAAGTCAGTGTACCGCGTTTGATTACGCTTCCCGATCCGATTGTACAACGCCAACGAGTACAGATACTTTGTACGAGTTCGTACCGACAAACTCTCGATGAGAGTCATCGGGATTGCGCGCGGTACCTGCTTTGAAATACACCGCGTTTGAAAACTGCGCTAAATAAAGCGTAAGTACCCCTCTTCATCTACATGTCTGAAGGTTTTTAAAAGCTGTCTGCTTGTGCAAATATTCATCGCTGTTGCAAAATGTCAATTTTAATGCAACGCTCGGAGAAAACGCCGGGAAAAGTTGTTTAATTTAATAATCCAATCTTTCTACCTCTTTACAAGTACAGTACTTTATCTCAAGATTCAAAATGTAAGTATACAGAGTGTAACCAAACAAACATATACGGTGTACATCATCAGGTAAAGAACGAGAATCCAGATCGAAAAGTCCTGAGTCATTTTTTTATTTGAGCTTTCTGTTAGTTATTATAAAGTGTTAAAGTTAGCCACTCAGCACCCGTGTACAGAGGGAAGTCAGGGGCAAAGTAGCAAGGCGGAATGGAGCGAACTATGCGACGGAAGAACAACGCGCGACGGTGAGAATCGAAGCAATAGCAACAATCTATGCCTTGCTACTTTGCCGTCCCTGACTTCCCTCTGTACACGGGTGCTGAGTGGCTAACTTTAACACTTTATAATAACTAATAGAAAGCTCAGATAAAAAAATGACTCAGGACTTTTCGATCTGGATTCTCGTTCTTTACCTGATGATGCACACCGTATATGTTTGTTTGGTTACACCCTGTATATTATAGTAAATTTATAAAGACGTAACAGATTAACGAATGCTATTTCGACTCGGTAAATATGTTTGAAGATTAAGCGAATTAGAGATACATGCAATATCGTTATTAATCCGATTATCAGCATATTGTTGGATTCGGAGTATTTGCTAGGTCTTGCCAATCTATATGTACAGCTATGTGTACGGACAATTAATAAATATACGACTAAAAAGTGTATCGCTTGTATTGTCCGTTTTCTTGCAGCGATATACGTCGATGCTATAATCGGATTCTGCCAATAGCAGCCATGGCAATTGCACTGATAGCCGCGAACGCTATTAGAATATTCTGGACATAGCCCAGAAGCTGATCCTGCGGCAAATGGGTTTTCATTGAAAAGCATCGTAAGTAATCGAGAATCTGCGGAAAATCACCAATACAGCATTTTCATAACTATGATCGAACCAGTCTTGGAATCGACGGCACCATGTCGATCCGATTAACTGTCAAACTCACCTAAAAACGCGAAAATCGTCGAATAACATATTCTCCGAAAATTGTATAAAACAATAACCGATTAGTATGGGATTGATAAGCGCGAATAGTTGAGAAAACGATTTCGAGATAACATTTCAAGGTTCTTGCAACGAATTTTCAACGTTCCATCTCGTGAAATACTCTATTAGTCGTTACTTTATACGATTTCATTTATTTCGCTTCACGCCGAATCAAAAGAAATATCCGTGTCTGCTGAAACTTCGCTGAAATCGCGCGATTTTCTTTCATCGAGCGAATTGACCGCGCGCGTAATTCCCAAGGATTTTGCAGAAATTCGCAGAAATTTCTTGCAAGAGATTGGAATCTTTTCTCAATGGAGCAATCTTGAATTGTTTTAACGCTCGTTAACGGGCGACATGTCGATTCGCTGGCTCAATTAAATCCGTGTTCTCTTGAATTGACACAGGTCATTTGACAGAACGTAAAACGTGTTGTTCCGACGGTAGATGAGCCAGAATAACGCGTCTCGGTTCGACAATAATTTATGTTATCGTATAGAAGCGCCCGCCCGCGCGCGCGCCCAAATCCTGATTCTGGCGCAAGAGTTATAGACTAATTAAATCGGTGACAGAGCGTGTTAGTGCTTTCACCGAATGGATGCGGCTAATTACCAGTTTACGACGAACCAATGGCACGGCAGGCGATTTGTCGGTTCCCTTCTAATTGCACGCATCAACGTTTTGTTGTTGGCTTGCAATTCCGCAGGCACAACTGTGATTGATTAAGCGCCAAACACTTCAAAACAATACGACTTCTTGCTGCCGGCGTTCGGAAATCGATGCTAGATCTCGCTATTAAATCGCAAGTTATTTGTAACTTAAAAGTCCGTACGCGACATATTTAACTAAATATTAATTAAATGTATACAGGCAAAAAAATTTTACATAATATTTTGCGATATTCTACTTTTTACATCTTTATACTTGTTCATTTTTTAGTCTTCATCATAGATACTAACTATGCTTCTTTTTCAGGTAACTCTTTATTCTTTGGTCTCCAGATTGGTCGTTGATTCGCCGCGCTGACAAACTTACGAAAATGCCGCATAAATAAAGTGTCGATTTTTCCAAAGGACAGAATTAGGAGGCACTCGGCTGGCGACGGGCCAGGCAACCAAGTTTCCAATATGCAATTCCGCTTTATTTCCGGATCGTTTGGCGCGCTCGCGCATTCGTGCGAGGGCTAATGTAATGGAAATGCTGTAAGCCCTCTATGTTCTATGCATATTATTGTGCCACTTCCACGCCGCGTCGCAATGCTAATAATTGTTATGGCCCGATAGAGTCCAATTCTAACGGGCGGAGCTGGTCGACACGGCCTCACCGCGATTTGGCATTGAATAAATTGCAACTGTTTTTCCGCGTCCGTGACTCTTTTCAGCTAACCGATCGGCAGTACTCGACGGGATCTGGCCGTGCAATATCGATTTCGATTCGTTCGATGGGACTGGCGACCTAAACTGATTCGACTTTGAAGCCCCACGTTTACGCATCGATTCGCGTTCTCTGTTCCCGCACTGCGATAGCTCGGGTATTGCCCAAAAGACCGATTACAATTGATTTTTTTAGCTCATCTCTAGCCAAAAATGCTTTGATCGGTTGCTATTGACTTAATTTTACATATATAAACCAAATTCTTTTTTGCCATTAAAATTCAATTAATTAATTTGATGATGTAACATGCGAATTAGATGTTAATTCGACAGCATTAAAAGAAATTTTTTAAAAAATAAATACAAATAAATTATATTTTATACGTTAACATAAATTGAGATTTTTTTTTCAATAAAGTCACATTATACAAGTCTATGTGTGTAATGAACAAAGATTTAATTATTCTTTGATATTCTAAGCGCATCAAATGCCAATTATGCGAGCTAATAAGGGACCTGCGCATCGGAAGATTTTTCGTTAAATTGCAGTACAAAATGAGACGCCTCTCTTTATTAATCCTGTCCGGGAGTAACGATAACGTTCCTCGCGCCAAGTATTCTCAAGTTAGGTCGATAGCGTCGTTAGAATTTGAAACGCAAATGAGAAACTTTCCTCGCCTCGATAACGTCGAAATCCCGGCAAAAATCACTCGACGCGGCGCGTTGGTGTTTTCGCGCGGCAAAGGCTATGATTTTATTTCCTCTCGAGCCAGCTTGCTTTGTAAAACGGTTCCGTAAGACGTGGCCATTTCGCTTTTCGCAGCACCGTCATGTAAACGAAGATATTTCTCGTTGTAACAAGCTGTAACTAAATGCGTAAGGCGGAGAAGTAGTGTACACACCGCCGTCGGCCCGGTTTGGGCTCGGCCATTGGTTTAACGAGCGCGTAAAAGTTAAAACAGTAAGTGCCTCTTAAAAGCGCTTTTCCACCGTGGTTTGAAACGGCACACATCACAGTATTTTATATCCTGTTTCCACTCCCGCTTTCCTCTCGCCTTAAGTTTTTTCCCAATATTCTATACGCCTTGCAAAGTTGCGACTGTTTAACCGTTCTTAATGTCAGTTCATTAATCTTCACCGCGGAAATTTCAAGAAAACTACTATACCACGCGATGTAATTACATATTTGCTTACTTATACAAGAATTGAAGATTGAAGAAATTGAAGGGTGTGCGAGACTTCTCTTTATTTTCTCGTAAAATTTATCGTTTGTTGAGATCGAATATTAGTCTGCGAATCGCTGCATCTGAAAAGGAAAAGGAAAGTTACCAAGCGCCATCCTTGGCCCTTCGTCGCTAAATTGTAGTCGGAAAAGAGAAAAGGGTGGAGAAAAATGCTAGGAAAGGCAGAAAGCAAGAGCTGGCGATGCGCCACAGCGATTTATTTATTTCTCCCTGTGCAAACCCTGAGAAAGCTGGGGAAAGCGCCTAGACAAACAAGGGGACAAAAACATTTTATTACGCGATTAAGCCCAATGATGACAATACTTTAAGAGGTACTAAAGAGTTTGTCAAACGCAGCTTCCGCAGTTGACGTATTGACCGATTAGCGGAAAATATCGTTAAAACTCTGGCTAAGCAGTTGTCGTAAAATTATTTATATTAAATTGAATCTTATTATATTTTTCAGTTTACTACACAATTATCAGTTTCCTATCATGAATACTTGTTAATACGAAGCAATTTTCAGGTTCGTGGAAAAAATCGGCGATGGTAAAGACGGAACGAGCCGGCTGTAAAGACCTCGGGGTGTACATGAAACATTTATGTGATCATAAAGACAGTTCATAAAGTTTATACGTGCAGATGTAGTTGCTAAACTATCACACCTAGACTATCCCCGCGACATTGGTGTGACCAGAATGCCCGCAAAGAAACCGCATCGTATCGACGTTTTTACAGCTGGAAAAACTATTATCCTGTCGCGTTTTATCGCCAACGCCAGCGGATCTAGCATTACATCTTTTATTATCCGTTACATATTCCTACGTCCGAATGAAACGCTATCAGCTGACATCTTGTGTATTTGATATTACTATATCTTGCAATAAACTTCGCGATATATTTTACGAATAAGCAGGCACGCATGATTTGTTTAAAATTATACATAATATTATTGCAACATTATATTATAAAAATGTAATTTTTCCTAAAAATGAGATAAAAGGATTTTGAAATGTTGTCGTATTTTGTCTTTCTAGATGAATTTAGATAAATGTAAAAGGGAGAATGAATTGGCCCCATAGAGTCTCGTCGAAACGGGCGTTTATAGTCCACGATACTTCAATAATATAAATCCTCTTTGTTATCAAAGCAAATTTATTGGAGGATATTATCGAACGTCGATTATCGCGATAACATCGTGATGGTACCGGCCGAGTTTCGAATGTGGATTGTGTTCATTGGGAGCAAAAGGTCCCGCGTGGTCCACGTAATACGACTATTTGTTACGTAAACGTTATTTATTGGCCGGTGATCCTTCGAGCGAACGATTTGTTACCGTTGCCTCAATCGATTTTAATGATTTGGTTATACAATTGACATCTCTTGTCGGAGTGGCATGAGATAAATTGTGCTTATCGAGAATCAATCATTTCGATCTTTGAGATTCCCATTTGAATAATGTTTTATGTTAAAGAATGCGTGACAAAGTAATAAAATCAATTTAATTTGATTAGTTTCAATTTAGAATATTAAATATTTGTATCGTGTTTATTTTAGTGAAAATATACTATTAATTTAATGATATTTTTACAGAGAAAAAGACAAATATAGCCGGAGAAAAATTAATTAACGTTTCAATTCAATGATCTCAATACATATAACTGCATACAATCAATAACAAGATTAAAACTCATTGAAGTTGAATTAAATACGGTTAAAAATTGTAAAAAATAGGAAAGGAAAATATATAAAATAAGAAAGAAAAATTTGTTCGGAAGAGTGTAAAATTAAAAAGATACATCGGTATACTTAATGGAAAAGCTTTCGGAAATAGATTGTCAAAGGAACTCATTTGCCAATACTCCAACCACGCGCATTAACTGAACTAAAGAAAGAAAGAAAAAAAAAGGAGAAAGAAATAACGCAGAAGCACGTGAAAATAAAGCCAAGGCGAACGAATTCAGTCATTTTCTCTTGTCCCGCGACGTAATTGGAAACAGACCCGGAGATCGTCCTATGTATCAACAGCCCGCCGGATAACCAGGCGTTCCCTTTCGCTTATCGGATAATTACGGGGATGGGTTCTTCTAGCTGTGGATTGGAATGAAAGCTGGGTTACTGTTGGAACGAGGCTTCGGACGAGGTGCGGTAGGGAAGAAGAAGTCGTTACAAAAAGTCAAGTCGGATCAGGCTGAGGGTTGCACGATCGTGCAGGGGATGAAGGCGTTAGATTAGCGTGATCTCCAGTGATAACGTTCTGCCCCATCTCTCCGCTTCCTCTCCTCGACCTATCCCCCTCGCCACCCACCCGCTAACTTACAGCCACCCTATCGCACGCTCCTCTCTCGTGCCGACATCATCTCAGGGTCGTCCGGTCGATTCCGGCGGACAGCATCTTAGCACGTTGTTACCGTGCAATTACTGACCCTCTAACGAGGAGGGTTGCGCGGATGCAACTTTTGAAAATCTCCTATTAGAAATAACGGCCCCTGAGCGAGCGTACGTGTCCGGAGTACCTTGGCAAATTGGGATCTACGCAGACCCTCGAAATGAATCAGCCGCGAATCTCGGCTTTCATCAGAAGTGCAATATTAATGTTCATATGGAAAAATTGCAAGTGTCGACTTTAGTAACCAGGACTTATGGGTGAAGGTTTTGGCGTGAAGTTGAACGGCTAATAAAAGAGATGTCTTTAGAAAAATTTATTTTTGTCTTTCGCAACACAAATATATCGGATAAATTTAGATATATTAAAATAATAAGTAAAATAAGTAGTATTAATTAGACGATTATTAGATCTAACATGGCAAACTCCATTCATTGTGTTTGCCAACGAAGCAAAGCAGTGAGGAAAACAGTATTCGTAATAACATTAAAACATCCATTGTGTAGGTTAATGCGATTCATAATCGCGGAATTGTTGTGCGCCTCTACCATCGAAGATCAGTGATAAAGTTCATTTGTATTTGTCTAATTAACCGCGGTCGTATCGTCGATTGTTATTTCCGGTTCAATTACGCCGCTGCGACTTTGCAACCGCACCAAACTTTGCTCCACAGTCGTATACGTAGCAGAAACGTACAGTAATTGGTTTCTGATACGATCAAAAGTAGCCAAATTAATGGTTTATTAAAAAATGTCTCTGAAATAAAAGAAAGGCTCGTTGAGATCTTGAAAAAAACCAACTTATCGTCTCGTAACGATATACATATTTTAATTTTGTACGGCAAAATATTCTGGTTTCAATTCTTACTATTCTTACTTTTATTCTCTGGCAGAATAAAAGTCACCATAAAATATCTTATCAAAAAGATATATCTATAGTGGTTATGTCATACGCGTAGTGTATAACAAGTTAGAAGCGCAATTGTTAGTTGTTCAACTTTATAATTACGTTGCACGTCTCGACAAACCTAAACTTGTTGCACAGTTTATCGTTACGTAGGCTCCAAAGTGGCATCGTCACAATTCTCAACGGCGATTCTTTGAAAGTCGCCAAGAGAGGCGAAACCAAGCAATGCGAGGCGCGTACAAGAGAGACGACCGGAAAGACAAGAGGAAGTTCCAAGAAAAAGAAAAATAAGAGTGGGATGGGAAAAGATCTTGGTAATGGTTGCCGACCGACGGTCAATTTAGACTTCAAAGGGTTGTCCGGTATAAAGGATATATAAGAGGGGGGTACGGCCTCTTACATCTCCAAGCGAATTCCGTCTCGGTAAGAGGAAGAGAGCAAGAAAGAGAGAGAGAGAGAGAGAGAGAGAGCGAGCGAGTGCGATGCCTACAACCCATATACGTAGGGAGAAAGAGAGAGAAGGCGAGCGAATGCGTTCCATTATTTCCCAATAAATTTCCAACGCGAGGAACGTCTCTCGCTCTCGCCTTTCCGGCGCAAGCGGCCACCCACTCCTTTTCCCTCCGTTTCACGTGCACGTGCGAATCCGGTCCGAAGTTTTAAAGTGGTTTTAAAGTGTCATCGCACACTCTCGAGAGTGGACGACGCAAGTCCACTCGGCTCATTTCATCCGTTGTATCGGTAAACTATAACGAGACAAATGGATGTAGGAGAGGCATGCCCTCGCCTACACTTACGCCAGTTCACATCCGCCCCAGCTAGATCTCTTTCCTCTCTTCTTCCTCGGGTACTTTCTTCGTTCTTTTTTTTTCTTCCTCCGCGCGCGCTCCATCTTTCTCTATCGCGATCACTTTTGTCTCTCGTTCCTCGTCCTCGTAAGCGTCGTCCCTTTTCTCGGCACGAGGGAGGCACGGGGCCGGCAAGAGAGAATCAAAGTTGTAACTGCATGTGGCCCCCCCACGACCAGTCTCTCTCCTCGCCATCCCTTATTTCCCGTCCCCTCATGAACACGTACTTTAGCCAAAGTTGCCTCGCCTCGTCGCGATAGATATAAATGAACTTGGTACTTTCAATCGTTTCCAGTTCTTTTCCCGAGTCTGCTCCGGACTACAGCGCGTAAAGCCGCTTTCGGTACGTTCGTCTTTCGATACGTTCCCCCGCGATACTCGATACTTTATTCGAATAAATAAGCAAACGTTACGACGAACGTTTCTCGTACGTCTTTTCGAGCGTACTCTGGGCCAAATTGTGTTTCGATACTCATTTATAAGATAAGAAAAACTTTTAATAACACTTGCGTGTCTATTATAAGCAAGCTACATTTAAATCGCAAATTTGTTGAGCGCCAAAGTGACTTTTGCCGTGATACATTTCCGATTTATGGCTTATCGCGTGGATGATGTATTAGCGTATCGATTCGACGTATAATGCTCTATACGATTTTCCAGATAATATCCTATTGTACGTTACAGTTCCACCTGCACGTTCTCGGCTCTGTTGCCGAGGTCTATAGGTTACACATGTTTCATCGCATTGAATCACATTGAGTGATCAAAGCAATTAGCGAAACGCGCGGCAACGCTGATTGAACATTCGCATCAATCAAATCACGAAACAAATTTAACGATTTCCCTTTCTGATTTTTATTCTTTGGTACTCTCTACCGGGCGCGATGACAGACCCCCAGATAAATCAACCCCAGATAGATCAATGTCGAAGGGAGAATACGTTTTTTCGGTTACAGCGCGTCGAGCATGCAATGAACAAACATAATACGGTTTTCAAGCGTTTCGCTTGTACGGCGATAATAAAAATAGTAATAATAATTTAAAAAAAACAATTACAAATAAAGTATAAGAGATAAAGTAACGGCGATAATGGTATAGACATATTCTAAGAGATGGCGTTACGAGTACCGCACGAGAAGAATTATACAGGCCAAGATAATTTATTAGATATCGTTAACAAAAAGCTTATATCTTCATTGAATACAATTTTTTTATCCTTGGTATTTCGACAGTTAGATTCATAAGCTTTAAAAAATAATACATATACTTGGCAATAATATGGATTACAATATTACTTGTAATTTATTTTTCTTAATTAAAAAAAATATTTTTAAGACCGAATCATATATTATTCTCGATATAATTATTATTATCAATTACTAATGATAAACCGATCAATGAGCATAATTCATGAGAAATAAATAAACGACATTCGAGGAAATCTTTTAGTTATGAAGATACCAGGGAAATTTTCACACCATCCTCGGTTACAACATAGTCACTGCAGGAACTTTCAATTTTAACAACAATCGCGAAACGATTTTATAGCGCCGCGAAAGACTTTGCATTTCTCGGTGTTCGTAACGCGCGCTCGCAGTGACCCTCTTTTTCGCGAGCAGATCGCATCTCTCGAGAAGTCCAATTCCATCCCGTTACAATCTCACGGGAGATAGAACTATATCTCGGCGTATTCACGTGCCCGGGTCTTAGGAACCTCCTCGCTTGGCCGGTCGTCTTATATCATTTCGGAATTTCCCAAACGACGCGAACCGCATCGTTTTGTGCCGTACGGAAAATCGCACGTAATATCGTATATCGCAATAAAGACTTTCAATCTGTTGGTACACGTCTCAAAGTTGCAAAGCTGCTTATATTCAGTCGCAAATTCTTATTTACTTTCCCATAAATACGATAACTTTCGTCTCTCATCTCTCTTCCACGAAATGATACAACAATGTTCTTACGTAAACATTAAAATAAATTTCTCTAGAAAATTACTTTTCTAAAGCGCCTCATAAATAATACCTTTGCATCTCTATGCTAAAGGGAAACGCTTTTTGATTCCGCGGATTTGTGTCACGCGATTTTGCGAAGTTCATTTTACGAAGAATTGGGTCATATTTACCGTAACAACGTTGCGTTTCCACGCAATCTTTTTTAATAGCGGGACACACATACACAGGTTACGACGGTTCGGTATTGTGTTGCCGGTATGTATACCTTGTAACAGGTAACATGGACAAGCAATGTAAATTCTCTCGCGCTTCATCATCGTACTATCGTCCATATGGCACGATACCCAGAAAAAAATGAATACATATTTGGCAATTTCCAGCTTGCGGGCTATGCAGGACGAAGCCGAAAATAGCAGTGGAATAGAGAGCAAATATTTTGCTTGCAGGGCGTGAATTTCGTTTTATAGGAGGCGGTGAGAAGCAGAGTTTTTCGCAGTCATATACGGCACGTCATGGGTATGCACATATGCCTACGAGTTTGCTTTTATTAAAAAGCGAAGTCGAGGGGCGTGCATCTCTATCATTCAAATGGACTTTAACGAATAGTCCCGCCGTCGGTTTTTAATCCAACCAGTCTCTCTCTAAAAGGAGGAAAGGAAAAAAAAAAGATTTCGGCAGACATCGATGGCGCGTAAAAATCGCGAACCGGGGAAAAAAACGTTGGCTTACCAGTGTTCTGCCGCACGCTCGAGGATCGCCATCGTAATTTTACGATCATTTCTCACTTTCACGACGAACAAAACTTCCGTGGAATTACGTGTGCAATTGAGAACGATGAACGATCAGATTACTCGAGCAACCAAGAAGAAAGAATTATCCTACTATCTTCATAAATAGAAATATCGACAGCGGAAGAGGTTTCCGGACGAAACGATGAGGTTTGCAGTGCAGGTTTCGGTTGCACGCTGGGTCCAGAATTTTGGGAACGAGAGAAGAGAGAGGCGACAGATGCGCTGTCGCTGCAGGCACCCCCGCGAATCGAAATAAACTTGGGGTTACTCGTTTCTCTCACACGCGTTTCCCACCCCATCATTCCGTTTCATTTTCTTCTTCCGAAGCGTGTTGCTCTATTTCCGTCCCTTTTATCTCGTTTAGCCTTCTCTCTTTTTTTCTGCCGACTCTCCCCCCTCCGCTTCTCTATCCTTGTCTACCTTCGCCCTTCCGCAGTTCGCAATTCTGCCAGCCCTTGCATTCGTACACGACTGCCTAATATATGGCTCCTTGTAATTGCTCCGCGATAAATTAATACGATTTCGCACGCATGTGCCGCACGATATATAGGCCCATTGTTTCGGGTGGCGGCGAGTGCCCTCGAGGAACGAGAGGGTACGAGAACTTACATACGCAGTATCTCGGGATAGTTATCCGGAGTACTGGGGAATGATGCTTCTCCTTTTTTCCGTATGTCGATCTTGAAGAAGAGAAACACCTGCTCTCGTGCCGGCCGCGATCCGGAACGCGGCGCCGAGAGATGCGGTTTACGAGAACAATGAGGTTCACCGTAATTTATCGCCCGTTACATAGACGTCCGCCCACGGTCAGCCAAAATCCTTGCGCGGTACGTAAAATATATTCTAAGGCCCGAGATCTTCTTCACGGATGCGCGCAGTCTGACGGGCTGTTATAAATAATGCCATCAATTACCGCGTTACCATTGGCTTAAAGGCCTGACGAGAGTTATGATATTGAAAAGAAAATCTGGCGGAAAAGGACGCGTGGGTTATCACGCGAAATAACGCGAGATCGACGATACGCGCCTATCGTTACGAGAATACGTTAAACGCGTAGAAATAAACTAACCGTGAACAAAATAATTCCAACGACGGCATAAGGGAATTTATACATCGATGAAGGGGGAAATGGTAGCGCAGGTAATAGACAAGATGTGTGAAAATGGGCATCATTACGCGCGATAGGGAAAATGAGCGGGCGCACGTGCGTGAGCAACGGCGATTACCAACATATGCATAGTTTAATGGTGGGTTTTAACAAAAATTATCGGGTAGATAATTCCATGCGACCGACGGGTTAGCATTAATTATTCTGGTACCTGCGCCGAGCTTCGTTGAGCTAGTAAATTGAAGGCATAAATTAAAAAATAACAGTTTAGTTGTGCCCGCCATATGTGACGTGAGTGGATGTAACGTATGGCCGGCGGCTCTATTATCACAATTACATATGGATTTAAACCGCGCAAAAGCATTAACATAAATTCTCGCAACGAGTGGCAAATCATTCTGTCAATGGTAAAAAGTATTAATGAGCCTCGTTATTATAGTGTTAGCTACGTTTCTATGTGACCGACATTCTCTTTTAATGATTAGAGATAAATAAAGATTTAAATTTTCAAGTCCGACATTTTTTTCTGTTTGCTACATAAATTATTCTAATCACTTTGTTATACATCACGCAAGCGGCAAAATTAATATTTATTATAACAATTATTTTAATCTTGCGCTATGCCTTTTCATTTTCTTTTAAACAATTATGTTTTTTTTTTAAGATAAAAACTATGCATTATGAAGTAAAGTAATTTATCATTTCTTCAGGGGAACGCCGAGTTAGCGGTAGAGATTAATGTATAAAACACTACTGTAGAATAGTCTAAAATAGCTTCGTCTAAAGAAGACGCAGATACATTTACACTTACTTTCCTTCAGCATTCCGCTCGATTCATATTTTCCCCGAATTTTTGTTTGTCACCGTTAATCGCGGAAATTGTGTACGGAGCCAAATATCGTCAAGAACGATCTCATAGGTCAGAGAGTGTATTACACGTTCGCGGTGTCAAACGATAAAAGTAACAGATATGGTAATTTAGTTCGTTAATGAACTCATAGTTGGCAAGCCCGCGTTCGTTGCTCGTGAGAAGCTGGAGCCAACTCAAGAAGATACATTATCCCTGAAAATTGGAATACCACGAACTCCAGAACCATTGCGCTGATTCTATATTGCAGGAAAGATAAAAGAGATAAACTCGCGCGAGGAAATGATGATTGTCACATGTTCCGATAAGATATAAAAAGATGTGTGTATTTTGTTGTAAATTTTACTAATAAATTAAGTTTTATAAAATTTGTATCAAAATCAAAATTTCTTTTCTTACAAAATTTCGTTAAAGAAATTTTGCTTCTTACCGACATCAGTATGTTCTCAAATAAATTCAGCACGCCCTACATACCTGCAACGTTTTCATATTTCATAATAACGTGGAAAAATTGCTTTCAACATTTTATCAATGATTACTAGGCCACGTGTGCGTTTGCCACGCATACTTTTCCAGAAATTATTGATATCCTCGCGCGAATACTGTAAGCACGTGTGTTCGACCTGCGCGGCCAATAAATATCGATAATACCGCGGCATTATGGCAATAAACGCAAAATATAAATAGAAATTTAGCGCGCAGGGGCCAATGGCGTGGTTTGGGCATCGGCGGCTGCCGATGGAGAGTAAGAGGACACTGTAAAACCGGCTTATTATAAATTGATCTAATCTATATGCATTAAAAGCGTGTTCCGATACGCATACTCGCTCACCGTGGTCGCGGCCGATATCGCATTTTGATAATGCGGCCGGATATTCAAATTAGGCAAGTTTATCAGATTTACCGGAGTGTCGCCACGGGATCGCTGATACGATAATATGAATCCTGGACTCACGGTCGTATCTTGTTGTAAACGTTTTTTGTTAACGTTCAGCGCTGTACTCGCATTACATTTCGATCATTATATTTGGATTATTTCTCTAACTTATTTATCTACTTACGGGATTAATCTCTATGCATATTTACATAGGAAATAATTATAGTCGTTTCCTAGGCAAATTATCACATATATAACACGAAATTGAAATTTATAAGTTAAATAGTTAATTTAATATCGACCAGAAAATTTATTCATGACCTTTCTTTTATATGTCATAATCATTAATTTTATGTCATGTCTTTTAGTCTCATAAATATATCTACATTACGTTATTTCAATCTCGATATCTAAAAAGAGATGTTAAATCATATAAAAGAAGACATTAACTCATCTGAAACATAATCTAATAGAGAACTTTTGTCGATAGATATTATTTTTAAATAAAACAGTACAAAAGCTGGATCTTCTTATAAAATTACACGACTCAAACGTCTTACGCCTACATATTCAAATGGAATTACATTTGAGCCAAATCTATCTTCGAAGAGAAGTTAAACAATAACCAGCGGAGCGAAAGGAAGAAGAAAAAAAGCGGCGAAACGGATATAATATCCAACATACTCTTGTAAATGATTTACCGATCGCTATCGTTCACGCGAATAAATTCATTCACTTCGAAGCTCAGCTTAGCAAGAGCAAAAAAGATGGAGTCAGGTAGCCAGAGAGGCCGAAGAGGCCGCTAGAGGGATGAAAGGAGTGAAAGGAGAAGCAAAAGAGAAGAGAGAGAGAGAGAGAGAGAGAGAGAGAGAGAGAGAAGGAATTGCTAGGAAGCGCGCTCGTTCTAAGGGCAAAAGCTAACGCGAGTTACGACACGGCGAAAAGTTCGAAGCCGAGGCTGTGGGCTAAAGCGATTCATGCGACGTACCGTCAAGGAATTCACGATTTCTCGCTCGTATACGAGGCGCGCCTGAAGGCGCCACAAGGGAGAAGGTTCAGCCCGGCGGGATATCGCATTAAGATAAATACGTAAGCACGCGGTCGTGTGTGCCGACGTTGTGAAATGTGTAATCGTCAAAAGAAAAGTCGGTATGCGCCCCCTCATGGAATATTATCAAGGCTTAGGCGGCTCATACCGAGCGTTACCCGAAATTCCTTAACGAATTTTACAATCGAGCTCTTAACGAGTCTCGAAAAGAGACAAACAAGTTTTTTCTTTTATCCGCTAATTCGGCGCGAAGCAATGTATACTGATATTTAAATTGAAAACATATAAAAACACATTTTATACTCGGTCAACATGGTTTCGTTTAACAGTACGATTTATCGTGCGCAAATAATGATTTAAAAATTGTCCATGTAAAATTTGATGGACATTAAAGAATCATATCAATCGATACATTGGATAATATTATAACCAATGTAAATTTAAATACTTCATTAAATATATATTTTTTCATTTAAATATATATGTAATCATAATATGAGAAACATGATATCAAAAGTAATTTCATAATATATGAAATATTGAAAAATAAACTCCTTTTAAATTTCTACTGTTGAACCAATTCACACTGTTCGTGATACAGGAAAGAGACTGAAATCTTTATGTATAACGTGAAGGAAATTGAAGTAGACATTCCAGGAAATTAATATGGAGTGCTCTGTATAAACACGCATAAGAATGGAATATTTTTATTTGTATCTCTCATAAGCGCGAATTGTGTGACTCTCCACAATGGGCGAATACCCGGTTCATGTATAAACTTTTACAAGGAGAATCGAGGGGTTATGCCGACAAGCGACCAGTATGGTGGATTATCCGAAGAGCCGTGGCCGGATAGGATCATAAATTATGATGGGGAATTTGTTCGTTCGCTCTATAATCCCCGGTAGCGAAGTGTGCAAGAAAAATAAAAAAAAAAGAAAAACGCATAGGCGGAAATCGCACGTTTGTTGTAGTTATATCGAGCAAAAGACTTTTAAATTCTTGCTTGCTCTCTACGAAAACTAAAGATCCTCGCTTTGCAGTTAATTGAATATTGTTTAATTTATTGACTCATTTTTTTAACTATTTCAACTATTTCAAGAAACTTGCATTGTTTAATTGTTAGACTTTGAAGCAAATGTACATATATATTTTCATTTTTATAAATTTCTTTATCATAAAAAATTAGAAGTAAAGAGTAGAGAAAATTGTAGATTGTCGTCATAGACACATAGATTAATTTTGTCCTGAAATTAGAATTATACTAAAAGATTACTGTACGATAAAATTTTTATTTTAGTGAATCATACCGATAAATGTATTGTAAATTATTTGATTACCTGATATCGAATAATTGAGCGAGATTCTGGTATTCTTTTCCGCGATATTCAATCACGACATTGATGAATCCGGCTTTATCGTATAATAATGTAAGCTGCATGAATGAAAGCCACGATGTATCGTAAATATTGTTCGGGAATGAATCACTCGGGATTATCGCCTTGAAAATTCGTTTACAAAGTCTCTTCTTGGCTGCGGAACGCCGCGTAGGTAATTTTACCGAGATTGAATTGGCTTTATATCCCGAGACTGAAATATGAGTCTGCGTCGTGTGAAATAAGAGCCGATTAGATTGAAAGAATATCTCTTTTGATATCTTCTTATACTCGACCTCGGAATCCCCTTACAACTCTTTCTCTCGAATTTGATATAATAAGTCACGCAATAAGCAAGATACAAACACATTACATCTTGAAGTTTTTATGCACGCTGTATAATATTTCACGAATATTTTAGTTAGAAGAAGAAGAATATCTGCAATGTCAATATCTCTACAAATATTCAACAAATTGCTGCGCAAAATTAAACTTGCATAAATATTCGTTGTGAAAAATTATGTGTATACGAGAAGAGTTTAGTTTATCTAAAGAATTCAATTTATTAATATCTCGTTATAGCTTTAACAGGTACGTGTATCCGAGCGATGGTCACATGTACGCCAGCCAAATTGAAAATGCGCGCGTCATGCAAGCTTCATTGAAAGTCAGAGTAACAATCGACGTATTACTGTAGATACTCATCGGTATCAGTCCACGGTGATTCAACTTGGTAATAAATTGCTGATTAGCGATTCCATCAGTAGTGACTGAAGAGTGCGCGAGAAGAAGGAAATAGTGGAAATTCCGTGACAAGGATCAATAAAAATAAAACGAGCGCGGTAAACTGGCACCGCACTGTTTTACGCAGTGCCATTTGCGTTCGACATGTTAATTACCGGCACGGTCTCATTAATCCTCTCAGAACCAACATTTTGTCTCCCTCAATTCGCTCCGCCGAACTTCATTCTACAATGGTTAGCTTTCACGTAAATAAACAGGCTAATATAAAAAAAAATTGCTACTTATAAAAAAGATATAATAATTACTGATAATAAACACATAAAATGTTTATAAAAATTGTTGCAAGAGCTAATACACTTGGTTTTTATACACAATCGCTACGAAAGCGTTAATAATTTTAAAACATAATATGTATATTTGGATGGATGTTATTAAATAAATATTTTGTGACCAAAACAAAAAGATCGATATAAATGGACTGCTTTCACAAATTTAATATATTTGAATCCAACAGTACAAAATAGAAATATGAGTGATATATTATTTTTCAAAATAATTCAAAATAAATTAAAACCGAATGATGGATACGTAATAAATAACTAAAAAACAACTGCAAATAACGTTAGAGTGTAATAAAACTTACGCGTGTACGACAATGCATTCAAACAAAAAAAAATAATAATTTGTATATCTATCTAGCGCAGAGAGAAAAATATTCTTACATATAGTTACATATTATGCTAAAGTCTACCTAATTATTTTTCATATCCTTTTTCAAATAAAGAATTTCGTTAATATGGAAAGGTATATTGACGCAACGCATAAATACGCATTATTGATACTTCGACAGAATGCAGACTATTGAAATGCGTAGAATTTAGCATGGGAAACGGCAAACGAAGGGAAAATCGCGCAGGCATTCTCGTATCCGTATCCGTAGAAGAAAACGAGGTAGTAGTGGATAATCTCGATGCCGCTCGTTCTCATACATATTTATCCGCGACGTGTGTACACGGTGAATGCACCGACGATCCATATGCATGGTGCAACGACGGAACCGCGCGCATTCGAGGTGGCCTCTCGCAAAAGGGCCTCGGGAACGCTCAAACTCGGCGAGGTATGGGTGGCCTCTTTTTTTTTTCGTTGGCCAATTTCACGCTTGGAATGTAAGGAAACTGCGAAAGAAGGACGGGAGGGGAATGGCAAGGAGACGAACCGACTCCGATATTAATGATCGTTTTAAAAACTTATTTACGACAAAATTACTCCCGACGAGAGAGCGTTGTCTCGCGATACCGTAATTAGATTGCGTTTGCTATAACGCGCTCGCCCTCCCTCTTCTCTCCTTCTTCGTCATTCGCTCTCCCCTCGAGGAGAGGAACGAGGAGACCTGTAACAATCAAGAAACGCGACTCCGCCTTTGTACGTCTCAATTTGTTAGTAAGTAACGCACGCGCGTATCGTAAGTGTGTTTGTGTATATCTTTATGGTGGATACATGAATTGCGCATGTTTCCAGGGGTTGCGATTTCGATATGGGGAGACTGGTTACGCACAGTGATTTCCTACCCCTAATGACTTTTGTTTAGCGCACCCCATCGTATCACGACGCCAAGCACAATGTTGCCCATAGGGCTTCGTCTTTGTTCGGATTTGAATAAATCGTTCATGCAACACGTCCCTTCTCTCCTTCTCTCGTTATAAGATTTTAATAGTCATCGGGTAACGGATGCGAGTTCTCTGAATATGATAGATAGTTCATATTCGGTACTTCCAAAGGAGTGTATTAAAAATTAATAATTTACATAAGTTTAGTTACTTATATGTTCATAAACGTAAAACGTTCCACATTATTGTAGAATTTATTGTAAGCCATTTATAAATTTCTGATTCGATTAGTGAATTAATATAACGAAAATAGGATGCAATTCTGCAAACCGAAATAATTCACATACTTATTTATGGTTGTCGAAGTTTCCGATTTTACGATCGCTCCAGTGGATCAATATTTCACCAAAATATATATCACCGTCGGATTAACATTATAAAAATACAAATAAATATCGCAATTGGTGCGATCCCTGTCTGGACGGCACTAAAATCGATTCAGAGAGATGGTTACTGCACATGGCTTTCGGACCATTTACCAATTACCGACGATTAGCCGCATAATATCTTCGCTAATAAAATTCTTAATTACAAATTGTGGATATGGGATATCGGCTTCTCTGGTTCGTGATACTGATTATCGCTCTAATAATTCGTTGTACCAACTGCAATCTACCAATATCGTTACTACGTATGTATATCATTAGCCTCATAATTACCTATACCAAAAAGGGGGACGCTACAATTTTCGATACTGCACTGCGCCGCAGCACACATTTTGTAGTTTTCCGCGTAGCCTGCCTTCGATATATTTCACGGTAAGCTCATTTATTCATATTTTTTCGGCTGATAATGGCATTTGATATATGATTTATCTGTTTTACATTCGCGCTTTTCATATATTACGAGTACTAATCCACCGTAATTTATAATAAAATATATTTTATGACTTTTGACCTACTATATTTTATGATCCATCATTTCACATGCTGATCGGAAAGGTAGCATCGTTCATAAAACATTTAGGAATATATAAACTTCCCGGATTTGATTCCAATTTTGCATACTGATCTTTTAAAATATTTAGTGAGCTGTTACTTTGAATAATAAATATGGATACAAATTGGACGTAATAGAAACCGTTTCACTCGTCACGAGATTTATATGAAAGGAAAGTTTAATGTCTCTTTCTCCAAGAGTTTTTATTCCCGTATATATAATTTAAAGAAAGTAATGACCGTAATTGTGTATAAAATAACAATTGGGAAATGACGCGGAAGCGAATGGACAAATCTGAGATCAGTAACAGTAAATTACTTTGTCAAATCGTTCGTCGAAAAGAACTGCAAATCTATTGTCACATGAATATCGAAATCAAAGGCAGTCACACATATGTAGTAACATCTGGTGTCTCGGACCATTTGCCGATTAGCGACGATCGGTTGCATAATATCTTCGTTAACGCTTTCGCTCGTGTCCCGACCAACTCAATTATTGCCGCACGACATAACTGTCGAGAATGTACGATTGCATTACGTAGAAGCCCGTATTTCGATCAGATTTAGATGACTTTAAAATTTCTAATCAGCCATCACTCACGAATATTTTTCTTAATCGTAAGAAAATTATATTTTTTAGATCAATAATAGCAATAATCAGAAGCGCAGAAAATCTAATTAACTAAAATACTGTCAACGATATTAGTGAAACATGAAATCCAAATCCTCTTAATTAGTCCTTTAATTGATCTTTTAATTAGCCTGTCCAAAATCCATTTAATCCTTATATTATTAATTTATTAATTTTAATCCTTTTAGTATCTCGATATGTATAATATAATTGAAATTATTAAATTGATACGTGCTATATATATAATTTCGTCTTCCTATCAAATTTTCGATATATTCCTGTCAAAAGCCATGTAAATATATCTTTTATTTTCAGTTCACATTCGGTTAACTGCTTAAGAAATTCGATTTATTCAACTTATTATATCGGCAAATGCGATACTCATATTCACGAAGCGAAAGAAAAGAATAAACGGAACAATCCGCCACTTAGGATATTTTCCGGTTAAACGATCAATAACACCAAATCTTTTTGACGAAACCGATTCACGCAGCCATTGCGTGTCATTTTGAAAGCAAAGGATGATTTTCTGAAATTTGTCCCCCGATCTGAGAAAAGAAACAGCAGTGAGTTTTGCTGAACAATTTCTCTCAAGAAACGAATAATTGCGCGCATCCCATATGTCGAGCGTTCTGGCACGACGAAAGGTGCGAAATTCGGAGTGTCAGTCCATCATTCTTTTATTTTACCCCAAGCGACCAAGACTAGTGGCATCATGCATATCGTTGTCAGGCGGTTGAGACCAAAAGCGCGGTTGGCCGGCAATTTCGTAGCAAGTGACCCGATCCGTCGTGTTCATACGTGTGACGCGCACAATGCGCCCGGAACGGGTTCAAACGCATCGTCGCATAGCGTACAATTGCAGTGTTTGCAGAAGTGCTGCGAAAATTATATTTGCCCAAAGTAGAACGCTCAAGGTTGCGATTTTCTTCGTAAAAATTGAGAGAGTTGTGCTTTCATGAGTAACCCATAATTTCGCGCGAAAACTCCATCGATAATCACGATCTTAATGAGAAAGCATATATGGGCATTTACGGGCTCGAAATACGTATACACATATTTATTTCAGAAAAGTTTAGTATCTCGTATCTCGCCAAATAAAAAATACGTTCGCAACCATCATTTCAACCGCAAACGTGCTGAGACTCAGTAGAAGCTTATTATTCTTCGTTTGTTATATGTTTAGAATGACTAAAATATAAATCTTCCAGCGAAAATTTGTCGCCTAGTTGAGTTTAAAAGATTCCTTTGCAAAACGGAGATTAGAAATGAAGATCTATGCAGAGAAAGATGATATAACATCAGAGGCAATGGAGGGAGAAAGGAAAATATTTCGCTCTACCGTAGGTATTTATGAACACACGTGTGTACGTGTACGCATGACAGTAAAAATAATATCATAGCTCCGCAGATGTCACCTGCCAGAGCACTTGCGCGCACGACAACTACATCTGGACGATGAAAAAATGCGCGATGTCCTACTTATGAAAAAAATCATGGTTGCACGCTTTTCCTCTGTCTCTGTTTAAACAACATCGTGCTGTATTGTGATTTTAATTAGAGAGGCTGCCACAAGTGTCGAGGACATTTGTGCTCATCTAATGGTGCATTAAATTTAATAACTGCAATTGATAATAATAATTAATTAATAAGTAAATTGTAAATGTATTTAATTAATCACAACGAAGGTATCTTGATGATAGTAACAATAATCCCACTTAGATATTAGATTTAACAATGACAAATCAGATACAATTTTAATTAATTAGATTAGATTAATTTTTTTTTAATTATTTTAATTAGATACAAAGTAAATGTTGCATTAAAAATAAAATCCGTAACTAAGTGAGTATATATTTTCATATCACTTAGAAGACATTTCTCCAAATTCTGAAGAGACAGAGTTTGCTTGCGAAATCACTTGTGGCAAACCTTCAATTATAATTAAACCTTCAAATCCTTCAGGTGTACAATTAAGAAATTATATGTAGCGAAAATCTGGATCTTACATCAACGCGAGGAGAACCCGGGCTGGTTCGGTGAAGCGGTTCTTGGCGATTGGGCCGAGGTGAAACGTATGCCTTTCGAATTTCACCTTTTTTTTCGCGTACGCGATACAAACGGAGAGGGTGGACGAGGCAGAGAGAAGGTGCAGTGATTTCTCAAGTGCCGTGCGCGCACCTGCTCCGCCGTACTCCGCATTTCTCCGATCACGGCGCGGATCGTCCTGGGAGATCCTATCGCTGCGGGGCACGCTACCTGTGTTTCGTATCTGTGCTCCAGGGATCGTCCCAGGCACCTGAATCGTCCGTTCGAATGCGAATACGCGAGCGAAGCCGGTGTGGCCCGCGGAATCGTTCCACCGTCCCTCACTCTTGAGCGAGCGAGGGCTATCGATGACCAGGTGGTTCGCCAGGTGTCGACGATCTCGACAGAAGGAGCTAATCTTACGTTCAGCGACGATTACGAAAGCGGTGGGTTAAGGCCTGATAATCACACTCGCAAGGCATATGTTGCACCAAGGCGAAAGCCCCCCACGAAAATGTTTCTCGTCAAAAGAAAGGATGCGCAATCTTTCTGAAATAAATATCGCGTGTTTTTAGTGTATAACTTACATATTTATATAAATAAAAATAGTGATACATGTATTAAAATAATGTATACGTGTTGGAACAAATTGCGGTATAATATCGCTGTTTTTATCACAGAGGTTGCAGCTCTTTGTTTTTGTAAAGATTAAATTGTCGCATTTGTTAGAGATATCGTAGGATATCTTTAATCCCTTTGCTATACCCATTTATTCATTTTTATAATTTGATAAAACCAATTATATCAGTTTCTCGTGATTACGTTCTCAAATAGCTCGTGAAATACTTTAATACAATTTTATTTATTTACTTGCAAATTTTTAACGGATAAGAATCTGTCCATCAAATTAAAAATTCGACCTATATTTCGTATACCGTATATTCGACAAAGGGAGCTCATTAGCTACGGAATTACGAAAAGAGCACCGAGTTGTTGACGATAGTTATTCAAATCTCTCTGCGCGCCCGTGCGTAACAGTGTAATGATAATACTCGTTGAAAACAGACAACGTCGATGCAGCAACCAAGTCAATGTCATTAAAAAAAGCGTTTCAGTTCGGGTTACAATCCGCATCGTTTGTAATTGCAGCCAAGGCGAGAAGTATTTCTTTCCTTTCAAAGCTGTACAAGTGAAATCAATGTAAAATGGGTCGCGTTCTTTTGAGGCTTTGCGAACCAAGTATTGCTTGTAATTGACGGCGCATAGAAACTGGGTTACACTCTGCTGCGACCGAAGCATCCATGATGACCCTATTGGCGTGAGTTTCTGATCGCAGAGATGAAGCGGAGTCGTCCCTTTGTAATTAGATACCTCCTTTTTATCATATAATTTCAATGGTATTTAATGACGTCGTGAGCAACACTCGTGTACGATACCGCAGTGATACTTTCTATAACGGTATCAATTTATGTGCGGAAATTTTTTCTAGAAATATTTCTGCAAATTGTAAAACGCAGGAGAAAATGAATATTATAATAACATCAAAAGCGTAATAAGTAATTCCTTTTTTAAAAAAAGTGGTTTTATTCAAATTTTTGACCAAACTCTGGTAGTTAATTAAATTTTAATTATTTATATGTAACATTTATAATTGTTTCTTTTCAGAAATACGAATGACGTAATAATTAATTGTTATATATTATCTTACGATGGTCGAATTAACATAAATTGATTGTAACCATTCCTAATCACCGTAGCTTTCCTGCAATGGATGTGACAAGGATTATCAATCGGATACATCTTCGATCTTGCATGACAATACGACCGTATTACGTGAAATCACGTAGCACCCATCGGGAATGTCTCGAGAGATTTGCGTGTCAATCGGATTTCTCAGGTTTCGCGTCATGCTAGTGATTACAATATTCCGTTAAGCATCAGAATTCCAAGGTTTCCACTTTGTTAGAATTAATGTCAAAAGTTGTGTAAATTGACCCAAGTACAACAATGTGTTCGCCTGTAATTGTCAATTATTCCTCTTAATTACGCATTCAATTTTAGAATGTATTTTGCAGTTTTAACGCGAAATGCTTGATATACGTTTTGTGAGTTTAGAAATATATTTTATTTTGCACCAGCATAGCGAATTGTGCAAAAACATTGATAGTTTCTCTACAGTTATTTATTTATCAAATCGTATCTAAATAGATGCTGTTGTTAAAAAATTACGTGATGTAAAAATATAAAATCTCGAGAAAATTTAGAATAATTAACGCGATTTGTAAACGTTATAGATGCTCAATAATTTTGATATCAGTTAAATTTTGTATAAATGTATTAATTATCTATAAATTTATGTACATTTTTATGAATATTTATATATATATAGGTATGTATATGTTGTGAATATTTTTAATATTAACAATTACGTCAGAAATATACAAACTATATTTCTGAGATGTATTCCGAAATAAACTGCTAATAAATCTATACATATTTATCGAACATCTATAACATACGTAACGTGAATTATAGATTTTCAGTATATGAGAATACATTTTAGAACACATCCTTAAATTCCATATGAAATTTTAATGAAGCACATACGTGTTATAACTCATAATTTTCAAATAATACATGCCAGTTGTCAAACGAGTTCGCGTAAAAAGTTTCCATGCATTTCGCACAATGGATTTGCACGAATCCATACATTATAATACGCAAAATCATTCTCCTGGAGGCGCAATTTTCTTTTGCCGTTAAATTGAATAGTAGATTCTATTTTTGTTTGAGCCATGAGAAACGAGAATCCTCTTCCGCGGTCACTGCGATGTGTGAAACGCCTCGCAGCTTCTCGGGATATCGGTACAGCGAAATTCTACGATCCTAAGTTCTCGGATTCGATAGGTCGCGCGAGCCGTTATTGCAGGTTACACCTGTAAATCAGGTCCCCGAGGCGGTTACCACCCACGGGATTCGTGGGCAGAACACGCGCGGTCAGATCTACAGATTATACGGACGACTGGTATCTTGTTCCTCTTCCCCGCCTCTCATTCCCTCTTTCACCCTCTGCCAGCGATCTGCGTTGGACCATGCTTGCCTGTTGGGCATGCACGTTGCACCTACGTACTATACCGTTGCATAGCGAGGGTACGAATAACACCGACTATCCCCGACAATTCAGCGCGGTCCTCTACGCCGGCTATGTTTATCGATAATACCGAGTTCAATGGCGTACCCATTTCGAGATCCGTTTCAACTTGTCGATCGACACACTTACTGCATCACAGAGTATGATTTAGTATAATAACATTCCACGTTTCTCTACTATCTCCAGTATCGTAATTTCTTTAATTTGGATATTTTCGATCTTCGAGCAAGATTTCATGTCTAATATAAACTTTTAGTAAATTCTATAAATCGTGTCTTTTTGCTGTTTGAGTCATTCGAAACAATGACGGAAAATATCAGTATTTATTCTGTATTTATCTGAGTGAAAATAATCGATTGATATATATATATATATATCTCAATCGATTATTTTCACTCATTAAGTTATTCTTTAATTTGGATTTAACATCAATTCTTAATGTGCAAAACATTTACTTGTGTTCTTTATCACAAATCCCTTATTTAAAAGAAAAATTATTTTGCTAAATTATTTTATTCTTAATTTTCGTTTGAATAATTTAAAATAATAATCGCATAGTCATTCTCCTGATAGCTAACTGCACGAAATGTGAGACAGAGTACCATAAATTCTAATTCTATGATCATAAAAGTTGCAAAAAACTGAATATTAGAATTCTGCAATGCATTGCATTAAATAAACACTTTTGCACATCATAAGCTGAGAATTAGGTTGCAAATAAAATTATTTAGTGCCTCCACAGAGAGGGGCACACGCTCTAATGCACATTCTTATTGGTCCATATTCACGAAGCAATTACGAGAACTACCGAATCTCTACTTTCTTTTCTACTTCGCCACATGGAATACAGCGTATAAAATTGTAGATTACCCAATAGCCCGGAGCGCCATCGCTTACCGTTGCAACGTGGCTTAATCCAGTGATGTTCGTTGCGCGCGATAAAGCGAGCTTCTCGGCCACGGTACAGAGAATACCCTCAGGAATTCGCAGCCAGACTCCTTTCGCGAGCATACGAATACGTAGTCGGAGAAAAAGGACCGTTTTTCTGGACATTCGGCCGTGACATCGCGTAAATGCGCGAGACATTGCATTGCCTCATGGAAGAAAAACAGTTTATATCGCAGGACCATACCGTACGTTCAGGAATTATTGTTGGAAAAGGATTTATCTTTAAAGTACCAGATAGCTCTCTTTTCTACATAATAAGTATCCTATGAAATATCTAAAAATGCTTGTTAATTTGTATTTCGTATGTGTGATACTACTCTGATGAATGAAAATTTTTCATCATTTCATCAGGAATGCTCAATAGATTCTTTATTTAATTCTTTGCATCGAAGAAAGAGGGATGAATCAGCGATCATTAATGAAGTTTATTCTTAGAGTCCGTTTCCTTGACCGTATAGTTACTCGCAATGCATTCAATCGCAATGCATTCGCAGAGCGGGAGTGCAAAACGCGTCGGCTCATAAAATGAGGCGCGTTCGAATGTCAAGTACTACATAGAATCGCGAAATAACGTTTCGTTAGCGGCTGGCGGAAGCGCATGGTCGATCGGTCGGTTGGTCGGTCGGTCGGTCGGTCGGTCGGCCGGCCGAGCAGCCTTGTCGATGCAACGCATCGTAGAGACGGGGGTTCATTACCCATGGAAAAATAAACTAAAGAGAATTGCTCTGCCGCCGCGGAACCGGGCTATGGAGGCCTGGTGCATTCAATACCCACCGCGCGCAGCCCCCCCTTCCTGCTCTCATCCCTACTCGCTCTTTCTCTTTGTGCACCACAGCAGGATCCCTCGTGGAAAGTACCTCAGCCTGGCCCTTATTCTCGTACCCGCTTTACCCCCTCCCCTCTGTCTCCGCGGGCTCGTTTCTTTTACCCTCCCAATCCCTTCCACCATTCCCCGTCCTCCCCCGCGACGACTACACATCCATATGAGCCACTTAATGATTTAACCCCCTCACGTTATTAATCATCCTGATCAACTCCGCGATGCGCCGCGGTGAAAGGAATCGATCGACACGGTCCGATCTGATTTCTTCTTTTTTTTTTTTTTATGTCGAGTAACGACATGGCCTCGTACGATGCATATCGATATTAACGGGCCAATAATGGCTTTCATTGCGATATTACTAAGGTAGAAAATTAATGCTTTTATCGTATGAACGGTAAATTACGCACCGGAGAAACAAAGTATATCAAATGGAATAAAGAAAACCCAGTTCTTATAAAAATCATATAATAATTAACAGTTTTTCTTTCTTTCTGTAAATACGCACGTGGCTTTCGTGTAATCTTGTATTTTTAATTATTTATTTATTCACTGTAGTAATTAAATAACGTTAATTTATATCAAATACGTATCGTATTATTAACATTTAATGTATTAATCTGTTGATTACCAAAGCACAAAATTTTACGAATTCTCTTTCGGAGCTCGATATGCAATTTTAAGCAATTTTCTATCGTTCCGCCGTTCTATTGATAAGCCGTTTTATCGGCTGTTACAACTATATTTGACATTATATTTTCAAGCGGACGTAAGCTCTTCGGGGACACAAAATCGTTTATCTCGACAGAGCGGCTCACGAATCGAATGATGAATCGCGCTCGTATGTTTTACTAGATCGCGCCGTGTACGTACACATATGTATGTATGTACAGGCAACGTCAACGAAATCTCGATGTGGAGAGAGAGAAACGAGTGGCGGACCACTGCGCGGGCGAAGATGGCGCGGTGGAAAGGTAGGAGAAGATGAAGTAGGAGACATAGATGAAGAAGCCGAAACAGAGGAGAGAGGAATTGGACAATAATGATGCGTTTCATTGAGCCCATTGTGCCCGGGATTCAAGTTCACCGACACAATCGGCATGTATCCATTCCCGACACCGTGGTGCGGCGCTATTCAATCGACTTTCAATTTCTGGATGGTGTTGCGTTCGTGTGCGCGAGTCTGCTGGAATGGTCCGGTTAGTATCTGCGCCTCCACCCGCTGTTTCCAGGGATACATTAGATGTATTGTATCTGTCGATTCGGCCTGAATCTGCAGCGGCAATTTTTGCCCCATCTTCTTTGTCGGTTTCCTCTCCTCGTACTTCAATCGTCATTCCCAGTATTAATTAATTTATGTTTGTGTTTTTTTTTTGCTCGATTTCAATTCTAATCTTTGACATTCATCAATTACGTGTGAGATTTATTGTCTATCTTATGCGGTGGATAATAAGGAGCACTTTTCTGTTAGTAACATGAAATGTATAAGTTTATAACTTTATACACGTACACGCCCAGAAAATGCAACAAAATGCAAGATTCGGTATTCATATTCACTGCAGGTAACAGACCAATTTTGTAAACTTATTTCTCAATATTCTTTGCTCCTACGTGGATGCCTTATTACCATCTTTATCTGTTATTTGTGAGTCCTCTCACGTAATACATATTCTTTTGTCTTTTGACGAGAAGAAAAAGAGACATTTAGAACGATAACATGCATTATCGCACATGTGTTATACATACTATAATTCTTTTCTTTAGAAATAGCCGCATCTGCATATAATGCCATTGAAAATGAGCCATTATAAAAATTGACTTGATCACGAATTATTACATGTATAGGATATTAGTATTCCAGTACATAATCTGTTATTTGAATATGAAAAATACAGGAACAATAATAAAGAAATTCGCTTAGCTACTGTTACTTATAAAAGAATGTAATTATGTTTGGTCTGTGAAACATGATTGTTGTAAGCAATTAATATTTAACTCCGATATGCGTTATTACTTTTTCTTTCACCTGTCTTAATTAAATCTCAAACGGAGTTATTGCGTGCCCGGAATAATTTGGTAAGTTATGATGTTACGGTATGATGTTCAATTAATATACAGCATAACGAATCAATAAATAAGACCTACATTTCTCGTCGTAACATGAATATCACATTAAAAAGCGTATCAGAGATATTCAGAAAAAAGTTGAAGTTAAAATTAATTAGTTAATTTATATGCATTAAAATATATATATATATATACATGTATCTAATACTAAATTTAGACTATTTATATATTTTAAATATAATATATAATTATTATATATAAATATTGTTTATAAAGATAGTGAGGTTACAAATATAAGATAATTTGTAACATAATTACGTGCAATTAAAAATGTCAGCCCTCGCGGCTTTAAATCTTTCATTCCCGTGTGATAACCCGGAACGTCGTTCAGGTAGATTAAATGCTCAAAAAACCGTGACGCGTTACCGTGGTCAAAGCGTCTCTCGGAAATTCGACTCGTCATCAGACATCAGAAGTTGCGAGCGTTCAGCGCTTTTTGATCTGGAAAGCTGGGGTCGGGAACGCGCTGGGAATTCCGTGGTATTCCGTGCTCCATTGTCACGAGGAGATCACGTGTGTGATGCGTGAGGGTAGAATGCAGCCGGTCCCGGGATACCGAATAATAGATATTACCACAAAAGCGGCGTGCGCCGTCACGTTGAAAATTGATTGGACATGTACCGGTGGTTGATAAGGCTGCCTCTTGTTACTGGACGCGATATATACACCTATACTTGGCGCGCGCAAACGGCGGACACGGAGAAACATAGATCGCAAGTAATTACTTTGCGCCTTCTCTGTCCTCCTCCGTTTCACGAAGACGGTGTGCGCATGCAATTGTATTACTGAAAACGCAGCTCTATGGAATTCCCATATGGTAGCTGCATACTCCAAGATGCAATTTTATTACAACATCGTCGTCGCGTTCATCACGGTCTAGCGTAATATTACAAAATGTTTAGGAAGGTTTTCCTCTTTCGATTTTTAAGTTTAACAAGATTGATTAATCATAAATTAAATTACTATTAGAAATAAAAAAACTGAATAAATTACACGTTGGGAATCAAGAAGATATAATCTTTGCGTAAAGTTGAAAAAAAAACGCATACCTATAGAAACAGTGAAACAAGAAAATTGCAATCTAAATGATTGAGCAATTTGACTATTGAATATATCTCATTCTTTCCCTTCTTCTTTATTTTTTGAAGTTAAATATTAGTTTCGAGCCCGTGACGACAGCGATCGTTTCTCGCGACAGTCAGTCGCGATCTAAGCGGAGTATTTTCCTTTTGTTCTCAAAAATTAGCAAACAGACGTTTACTTGGACGATGTTGTCGCCTCTGCGGCATGGTCGCCGCGCGTTTACCTCCTCGTCCCATACTAACACCGGCTATGCCGGCCGTCCAGAGTGCGGATAATCTAATTATCTTGGACGACAAATCTCGTTACCCGTGTCGCGGCTGTTGCCGACGACGCGGCACGGCGACAGGGACAATGCCGTGACGACCTAAACGCAAAGGCGTAACGCAGTGACTCGGCACTGCAGTCGGAATGAAACGGGAGGATGCGAGCCAGAGCGCGAGGAAGAGAAAACAGGACGGGGATATCGTTAACGTAATCACGAATTTCTCTACGAGAATTATTCGTCCGCCTCTGCATGCCGCTCGGCGGAAGGTAGGCAAGGCCGGAGGCTCGGGCTAGGGAAGAAAAGAAAAACGTTTACGGGGGCTTATGTAAATGCGGGTAATTAATTTCGCGAATCCTATTAGCCCTGCACAACGGTCGTAGGTGCGGGAAGGCGGGAATTTAACAGAGAAGGCACTTCGCAGTACCGGATTTTTTTCGAGAGTCTCGACTTTGGAACGCAACCGGAGGTTAATTTCGAGAAGAACGACGCGTATATATGCATACATCTTTGAAAGTTAATTGGATCGCCCCCCGGAAGGACACACGCTCGCTACCTGCATCATCAAATAATCGAAGAACGATTTCCTAACACGAAATCTATAATTATTAGTGATGCGTGTACAGATACATTAACTGTTCGCACCACAAATTCACGCTTGGAGAAATATTATATAATGGAGAACAGAAATTATCTACGATTTATCTACTTTTGAAAGATTTAAAACAAAAAAGACTGCTAGAAAAAATAAAATGACAGCATGTAAATCCTTATTCATATTTGTATTTCATACTAGATAATGTAACACAGAAATAATGTTTACAAGTAATAATTATAAATAAGGAATAATTTTTATAAATGACGATATAGATAATGCGAAATCATTTTTATTAGACGATAATCTTGATGCGAAAAATGACGTGCTATTTTATCTCTCCTAAGATTCGTACAAAAATTTGGTTCTTGCTCTCTTGTAATACAACTTGCATGTGCCATAAATTCACCCCTGCCATAGTGCGACAGTAAATCCAGTTTATCGTCGCACTCATCCTTTCGCAGTATCGCTCGCATTGTTGTCATAAAGCATCGGGGGACGCTTTTGCTGACCCGGCCGGCAACAGTTAATGTGTCCATCGTGAAAAATTCGTTAATTTCACAGTGACTGCATCCGCGCGCGCCGTCGTTTCTCGTACACGCCGAGCGGGTTCTTTTGTCCGCGCGCGCGCGTGCACATACACGCGCGCGAATGCACGCCAGTGAACGAGACAAACCGGGACTGCTCTCTATCGTTCGCTTCGGCAGTGTATTTGGGGAAAGCTTGCACCCCAACAAGCTACGCGTATTACTGACGGCTCAAATTCATTAGATTCTCTCGCGACACCGTCGAGGGGTTTGGGATTCCGTGAGGGTGAAGGCGATAGAGCAAGCAAGATTCGAATCCGTCTCGATTGGCGTGGAAAAAATTAAAGGCCGCAGATATATGGCGGTTTATTTTTGAAAGGATTCTGCTGGACCACTCTTAAAACAGGCGTGTTAAATCGATACTCGAAAATGTCGAAGTATTGTTGCCCCTTTTCCGCGATGCTGATTGATTTTCTTACTTGGCTTAATTCATATTGCAAGAGTAACCAGTAAGACATGAAAATTATTGATCAATTTTTGCTAAAATTAGCGAATAATTTTCATATCTTATTGGTTACGTTTTGATAATTTAGCACAGATAGCTTTATATACGTACTTATACATATATTAAGCTATCTAAGTCAAATTATCACAATGTAACAAATAAAATATGAGAATGATTTGCTAATTTTTGCTTCTGGAACAAATTTTTTTGCTTTCAATTTTTTAAAAAGTTACGCGAGACTTCATAGCCCAATATTAAGTAGATAACTTTTTAAAAAATATTTTTACAAGCAAAAAATTAGCAAATAATTTTCATGTCTTATATAAGAGAAGAAGAGAGAATTTAACATTCTTTAGAAGAATGTAAGTATAACGTAGTTTTACGTATGATACATGTGTGCATGTATACATAATTTGTTCTTAAATCCCTAAAATCTGCAAAAGTTATATACTTGTCTTTCTTTCATTTTCTTTTCTCTTTTTTCATAATATACATTGAAGATATATTTTTGGACGTTAATATAACAATATATAATTGTATAATTGTATGTAACATATAATGAACTGACTTTAATACCATGATTTGTAAGTTAGAGTTTTGCGGTTTTTCGCATAATTGAAGTGATCTTCTTATGCGAAGAAAATGAAATTTTACGATGTTTTTAAGAAGCTGTGTAAGTTTCACCAAGCTTCGTACAATTCACCATAAAAATCGTGATTTAAGATTCTGTCGGTAGCTCTAGAATTGTATCTCCATCATCCATTTTGTTCCCTCCGATCGTTGGCTTGGTGCAAACGCATTTTTCTTTCGACGCCACGAAGAGGCGGGGGCATAAGTTATTCCTTTGGTTCAACGTTACGAAGGTCCTCGAGGGACGCTACAGCTGGCGATACTTTCTTTTTCTCTCTTGTTCTCTCTTGATCTGTCCTAACGTTTACGACGAATTGTATGGAGAGGAAGGAAAAAGTCTTTTCCCATTTTTTGCACTTTTTGCGGGGCGAGCGTCGCTTGATGCATAGCCGCATTTAATACCATTATGTGCCTTCTACCTTTCCAATGACAAATCATTCCAGCTTCTAATACCGTCGTCTGTAAATATTCTTAAACGTGAAATATAACACGTGGGTACAAAACGGAGAGGAGTATCATTTGTCGAAAAATAACCGGAGATGAAAACAACCGGGAAAAGCATCCACTGATAAAATATCTCAAAGGCTCACGTGCGTAATACTTTTTTGTTTTTTACAGTGGCGGGTATTCAAGCTCGTGAATTCCGAAAGTGCATTTGCATAGCCAACTAGGGCCCGAATAGCTCATGTCCCTAAATACAAAGTCTCCTTCTCTCAACGGCGCGTATTGTCAGTAGTACAGTCTGGTCCGGGTGATTAACACCCCTTTCATTATCGCCGCTTCCCTGACCTTCATCGTATCTCAACGTAGTTTCTTCCTCCTTTACGTTCTCGCGCGCATTCCTCGCGTATTTTAAAGCGATTTCCGTCACCTTGTCGTACCTCCACTGTCTCCCTGTCGAGACGCGAGTTAATAATGTCTTCGAAATTAATAATTGCAGAATTAATACCAAGAATAAAGATAGATGGGACTTTTTTGGAATTTTTCTTCGCTTTTCCCCTCGTTTGAATGTTTTTCATGTCATCTTTGTTTCTTTTATATCTTTTTATATCATTTCTCACTTCTTACACATGAGAAATAGGAATAAATTTTTTAATTGGATGTAGTGATGCCATATAGAATATATAAAAATAAATTAAATGCTTAATTTTTTAGCTGTCTGCAGCTTTTTTTTCTAGGAAACTATTCTCCATAAAATTTTCTATTATTCTATTGTATTGTTACAAAAATACTCGCAGAACCAAAAATGTCATACATAACAAACGATTACATATTGTAAAACAATATCATTTATTGTTCGAAATTATTATTAAAGTACATTATTGCGTGTCGAATTGTTTGAATTTTTCTTTTTTACAATTTTTTTGAACAATAAGATATGAATTATAGATTTTAAACAAAGCCTCCTTTGTATCATAGTATGTTCTTGCATTGAGAGGATAATCGATTCTTTCAATAATGAACTTCTCTATATCGAATGTCCATTTTTCCGAAAAATCTGCTTCCAGATATTAGTTTCACTCGTTATGAACGTAACGGTGTATGTTGCATCGTAACTCCTCGGCAATTCATCGCGATTACAATCGACCGCTGATCGTTGCGCACTTCGATTTGGAAGCCGCGACGAATTGACGACCTACCCTATTTTTGAATCAATTGATCGCTATGTGGGAACGTAGATTTCATGAAAAGCCATTCGCGGCATAGGTCATTCGATGAAATCAAATGTCGAACTCACCAGATTCGTTTTATCCCGAGCATATTCGTGTGCGACTGTGTCGCATAGTGAGTGTGTGTGAGAGAGAGAGAGAAAGAAAGGGAGAGAGAATGTAAAAAACTGCAATCCGAGAAGATTGAATGATCGCACCGGAATAGATTAATTCCCCCCGGGGGTCGATTTTGCGGAACGCGGAGGCATTTTATTACGACTCAGTCCTTGGCCTGAGAGAGATAATGAGTTGACCCAATAACCCGAAAAACTGCTAGCGGCATTGTATTTGCGTTCGATGAACGAGAGCTCTCTCTAATCCATCGTTTCCAATTTTAATTAATTTTTATCGTGTAACAACGCCAATCCAAAAAAAAAGAAATTTGATTTACTACCGCTAACATTATTCACATATACGTTGATGTATATCGATCCCACATATAAATTTGCGCTTGTGCTTCTACGTTATTGTGCTACATGTTATATGAATACAGCAGAGAGAGAAATGCAGTACAATCGGCAAAAAGGGCCAACGCTCTGTGGCGCGTGCGAAGTGGCGCTTGCGGCGGACCCTTTCGACCCCATGTTGATGTTGCAAAGATAGAAAGTGCACGCCTGTCGCAAGTGCAATTAACTGCGGCATCGGCAGATGAGCGAACGGGCAGGCAGGACGGACGGTTGTGCGCGGCATCGCGCGACGCGTGGAAATTCTCCCATACTCGTAATCCGCAAGATATTTCGCACGGTTAGACGAAACTTGGTAGAGTTGAGCGCGTGACACCTGCCGCACGGTAATCAACCTGCCGAGTTAACTGGGTTTCTCGTTTTCTCGGCCGTGCAGCAAACCGAGCCGTCGCTAGAGGTGCGCGCCATACCCTCTGCAACGGCAAACCACAGCGGCACAGCCGACGTATATTGTCTCAATCTCCGGGGTTATCTGGGGCACACCGTCTAAATTCATGCCCGATCGACCAATGGAAACGTCGACGTATGTACCTCTACGTATGGCGGAAGTTGGCGCGATTGCCACTGTTGAAGCTGACGCTTCTCAAGTTATGCTCAGTAATTGAGATTTCGGTGAGGGACATTAGAAAGTTATAAACCAGGTTAAAATTTCACGTTGCTTGCTATAACACGGAAATTAAATGAACAGCTTAATTCGTTAATTATGTGATGTGAAAATGCAGCAAGAACGTGACGTATAAATGTTTATTTCCATATGGCAACATATACTCATGCATCCATCACGTGTTTATGGAAGTTGTTAAATTATTGTACATTTGAGTAGAATTATTAGAACTTTTTTTCAATTTTAAGGAAAAACTTTTCAGTTTAATAAATGTTTAAAAAGATATTTCAAAGAGTTACAGCGTATAGAATTATTTGTGTATTCAATAAACTTGTAGAAAACATAAACCTGATGTATTCATGTTAGCATAGCCATATAAGTGTCGTGTAACAATATTTCGAAAAACAACACGAAAATAAAGAATGTCTGCTGAAAATAATCTTATTATATAGCAATATCTCATGGAAAAAATAATTTTTCACGCAAAACTTTTCAATCATGCGGATAATTTTGATCGTTCAAATATAGATTCTGTTAAAACAGCTATTGATGAGAATTTCATTACATTTGTTAGTATATTGATTTTAATTAAGAATAATTTTTTTATCATCAATCTTAGAATAAAAATAAAAAATACAAGAGATGAAAATAAAGACAAATCGAGAAAGACTCAGTATACAGATAACGTAAAAGAAGCAAGGAATGTTTTCTGGGGCGAATACACGCGCGATTTTCTTCACACACATTATCAATTATGCGCTCTGCTTTATCCTTTGAAGCCTACATCCTATCGCGCGTATAACTATCACGTGTCGTGAATAATATCTGCCTTTAAGCTTACTCATTACGATATAGCGATACAACGCCCGCATAATGAAACATGCATTACAGAACGTGTAACGTTAATTACGCGATGCCAACAAGCACAGAAACGTAATACAATGTACTCTACACGTGTTGTGTATTTTACTCGAGACGATATATTTAAACATAAACAATATATAAATAAATAACATGCTGCACATTTCCGCGAGTTGCTGGACACGTATCGGAGAAACGTTTTACTAGCATTACAACGACGTTCTACATATGAGAAATCCATAGAAAATTTAATTATAGGAAACTTCATCGTAAAAGATAGAATTTCTCTGATATCGAATTTCATTCAAGTAGCGATTACTTTCTATTAACATACTGATTATTTATTGTACTATTTAAATATTTTACATATATAATATATTTATAAGTAGTATATTATATATATATATATGTATATATAATACAATATAGTAGTAAAATTTTCGTATTCCTTAAAATGATGAAGGTTCATAATACTTAAACGTATGTGTTCGTCAGCAATAATAGCAGAAAGGCAACAACAGCAAGAGCAACAAGTGCGCCAGTCGTAATTACCCTCCATTTCGCTTCACGAACTGTTACCTCGCAACAAATAGACATTTCATGGAAACGGCCAAATAGATTATCAAATTTATAACATCTGCTTCAAAAAGACGCGTTGCATGAATTCTTTAAATTGATCGTCTCATCACAAACAATTTATGTATGACAGACATGTTACATCGATATCACGAAGGGATTTCTTTACTCTGCCATGAACATATTAACGTCATACAAAAATTATGTCTTACAAAACATAACTCTGCAAGAAACAAAAACTAGACATTTATATAAGTTGTGAATGCATGAGCCATTAACGGAAACATGGAGATTAATGTATAATTATAAAACAAATAATTATAGCAGCATGCTAAATAAATCAGTTTTCTTGTTATAATATTAACCCGGTTGATAAAATTTCAAGCGCTTAAAATTAGAGAAAGAGAAAAGAAGAGAGAGAAAGATGAAATACAAAATTAAACAAATTTTAATCATTTTATGTTTTCTTAAAAAAATGTTAATCTTAATTACAATTAAACTCGGCATGTATTCATATATAAATAATTACTGCGAGGTCAAACTAAATTGACAAAGATGAAGAGTGAGTCAATACGACGAGGGCAAAAACAACATGAAACAAGCGAGAGTACAAGAGCGACGCGAAAGCAAAGGGAACGCGATAGGCAGAGAACGAAAGGAAGATAGCCCTCAGCAACCCCACCGATGGCAGCTATCTCCCAGTGGTGGATGCACCTCCACGGGCAGCAGGAGCAGTAGTAACAGCAGCACCACTAGCACCAGCAACAGCAGCAGCAGCAGCAGCAGCAGCAGCAGCGGCGGCGGCAACCTCCCCCCGAAAGCACAGAACGTGGCGCATGCCCATCCGGGAATCGAACCCGCGGAGGCACAACGTCACCGGCGAACTAGCCGCCGGGTTCCTCAGTACGTTTGGCGAACAGTTCGCGAACGGACGTATTCCTCCTCGTGAGCTCTGGAAAACGTACTCGTACCCGAGCATAAACACGAGCGTGTTGGCATCAGAGAGAGAAAGAGAGAGAGAGAGAGAGAGACGTGGGTGGTCTCGGCTCGACCCGTGCCGCCGACCGGGGCACCACACGCGAATGCAACGACCCTACGAACCGCACGCGGGACGAAACACTTGTCGTCCTCGCCGTAGCCCACTTCCTCGTGCGCCAATCTTTCGGTGCCAACTGACGCGGCGAGAGTATCCTCCAGCGGCTCGTCCAGGCTGGCGCGCAGCGGCTGGTCCATGCATGCACTGATCTCATCACCGAGAGCTTGCATCGCGACGCACGCCACCAAGGTCGCTCGCGATCAATGAACGTGGCGCTAACCGCCACGTGACCGGACGGCAACGCGGACGAAGAACCGGACCCTCGTCTCGCTGCGGCTTGTGTTCCGAGATGCAAGCACGAAGAATCTCGTTTCAGAACGCTTAGATGAAACACTTGTCTCGCGAAAATTCCGAACTATTCGTAACCACTTTCGACGTTACTTTTCAGACGAACGGATTCCCGAGACGTCTTATTTCTTGGCGTTCTTGAGAGAGTCTCTCTTACATTTATACTTTGAAATTGAAAACCCTCTTTGAAGAAGCAGTTGAAACCCCTCATGACAGACAGTTTCGTCTTCCTCTTGACCACGTGACAACAGCGTGTTCGATCGCGAGGTTAGAGCGAAGGTCTCATAGTCTTCCCGGGGAGTACTTCAAACGGCCGATCTCCTATCTCTTGATCTTGAATTTACGGACACTGATTGTGCGATACGGAAAGGGCGTTAATATCTCGTTGACTTCGCTCGCGCTCTGGCGGGCGAACCCTTGATATATTTTCCGACTGTTAAAGAGTTTGTACAAGGGAAGGGGAAGACGGAAAGGGAGGACAGCTGTGACGTGCAGTGCAATCTGTGTAAAGTAGACTCCGGGGACCGCGGGAAGGCAGTTGGAACGTGACATGACGAGAGAGTTATAGAGGCCGAAGAGTACGGACGGAAAAAGCGGTGGGAGACAGACTTTGGTTAGACTTCCGAAGTGGAAATTGCTGCGTCAACGTGAGACTGGTGAGTTTTTATCTGCGATGTCTATCTAACTCCGCAGTTTGAGTATTATTATGTTACGTAAGAAATACTTTATAAAGTAAACTACAAATGAAAAAATTGTTTAATATTTGATCAGAAAAACGGGAAAAATCTTGAGGTAACATGGCTCCGTTGTTTATGAGCATCTTTAAATGATGCTTATGAGCAACAAGTGTGACTGGCATTTTTTGTTGTCAGACAATCTATGCATTTCTGATATCGGATTGTAAATGGCTCTTCATTAAATGTATCACGTATTTTTTACTAACAGGAAAAGAATATAAGTTTTCAATGTTTACTACTATTAATTTATGCAGCTATCGTCTACAACAAAACTTATTTTAATAATCATCAACAACAGCACATTTCATATAACTCTTCTCATAAAGTGTCTTTCACTTTTCTTTTATATCCATAAAATAATAATGTAAATAATTATATAAAGAGCTTAATATTCTCTTACGAAAAATACCAACGATTAAATTTGATTATCTAATTTAACAAGCAATCAGTCACTCTTGCGAAAATAGCTTGTTAGATGACAGCTGATAATAACTGGTTAAACGTACGGCAAACGTTTAGCGAATATTTAACACTTTGAAGCTGCTAGTTCGAATGCGCGCTTTAAAATAGTACACAGTAGGATAAAGAAGAGCAAAGAGAAATGAGAGGAGACGCAAGAAGAGCGGAGTGTGACAAAAAGGACCTGCCGTATGAGCATGAGTGACGTTAAGCTGACGTGAGTGGAAGGGCCGACCAAAGTCGTGGGTGGTCCGTAAACGAGGGAAAAATAGAGAAAATAGTTGACAAAGCAAAAGTATAACAGAAAGACAGAAGGACATAGCAAAGTGTCACGACCAGATAATCGAAAAAAAGTGAAAGGAAAAATTTGTTATTTGACAAAACGGAACAGCTTACAATCTCATTCAATTAATATGCACAATGATATAATTCGAAGATTAAAGATTCAGAGAGCATATTTACTGAAATGCGTTATCTTGTCGAATCATGAATTCAGATGTTGATTCAATCGTGAACGATTGATTTATGTATGCGCTGATAAAGTCATGAATTGCCAAAGTTTGCGTGTAGCTTTTACAACTCTTTAACAACGTGTAAATATTTTATGAAAAATGTAACACCGCATTTATCTCAATCATGTCAAAAATAATGTAGCTTAAAAGACGATATTGCGTTAGATAATTTGTAAATTGTTTGATTTATATCATTTAATATGATACAATCTCTTGTAATATAAAAAAAATATGGTAAATATTTGAGAAAAATATATATGCATTTATTAATTTCTCTTCGTATTGCGCGTGTAAATTTTATTTACCAATATCTCAAGGCAAAATTTTTGTTATTTCTAATTAAATTTATATTGTGCAAAATTCCATTTTTTAAAAACATACCTAATCATATTACCGTAGTTTGAATGAAGAAACCCCAAAATAATTTGCAACAAAATTAATTAGATCTTTTGCGGCACGAGCAATTAATTTACTTGCGGTGTGCAAACTTTTTCCCCATGTTACATAGACGTATATGTGTGTTCGCGCCAGAAAACTCGCCGCAGTCGCACGCGACGTTAGTTTTTTGCGTAAACTTAGTTAAGTAAGTAACCAGAAAAAGAAAGGCGCACATAAATGAATGCTACGCAGAAACAAAAAGTCGACCGGTCCTCTATTGAACTCTGTAAAACCGTACGTCACGCAACGGCTTGTTAGGAAAACATCACGCAAATAAATTTCGACGGATACAAAAAAGGGGCTCGATCGTCACGATGATTACATGTCGCGGGCGAAGTCGGGAGGGCGCGCGTAGTTCAGCGCCCGCCGAAAGTTAGTCGTCATTAATTTTCTCGTTTCGCTTAATTAACACCGTGTTGCGACGCTTTCATTCAAGACTCGATATACGAGATTGATGCGCGTTATTTCAATCAGCACCGATGTATAGACTCGCGATTTCACCGATGAGCTATCGGAAATGTTTTGTTAACTCAGCTACTATTTGATTAATTACAAATTTATTGGAATAAATAAAAATATAGATAAATAAGAATGTAGCATCGGAGTTGCATTACCTTTAAGAAAGCTCAAGCTTAAAATTAAAAACTAGTATACGCGTCACGCGAGTAGCTAGCTTTTTATGCGGTTGCTTATCGTTGGTTGGAATGAAGCTAGAAAGTCTGGTTTCTTTTTCAGAACTAAAGTACTGGAAGCTTAGCGGTTTTGTTTCAACTTTCTGAATTGTTTGGCTGGGAATCGCGTCAATATCATACTTCGTGCATTGTTACCTTTATACCTTTTGCAATAACGTAATGTCTATTGAAATGTCGCTGCACCTGATATGTTGTTTCGCGATGAAGAGGATTGGACTGATTGTCAGAATTAATTAATTGGGTTTGCAGTGTACATTTATATCCCGTGCAAAAATACAATTTAAATGGAAATTCCGTGACCCCGATTGAATTTTCAGTATAACGTAACGTTTGTTATCAAAACTATGCTTTACACCAATGCGTAGTTTGTTCGCGATAACATTTACGTACATTTCAGTACAATGTAGATGTTTTGAGAAATACGAGTTTAATGGTTTTCCTTTGGATTTTTTATTAATACATGTCCACGCACTATGCAGACGAGAAAAACACAGTGGAGAGAAATGGATAATACAGTCCGAAACATTGAATGGCATTCGGTAAACCCCATCCAGTAGGAAAGGGCTTATTCTCGATTGGACAAATTGCCGCCAATCATAAATAATTGACAGACAATCGCGAGGGATTTAGATTTACCAGCTCGGCACGTCCATAACTTCGATACTGATTTGTACCAACTCTAAACCTTAATTTGGAGTGCGTTCGTCCATATTTGTGTAACCGCACGCGAGCAATACACGGGGGAAACCAATGCCGTTACGCTCTATATTCCATGCACGTCATTCTCATCAGAAATACGTTTAGTTGTAAAACGTTTCACGCGTTAATATATTACAGGCACGCATTAATATATTTTGTAATATTATTAATGTGCTCATTTCCAGCGGATTTTGTTTAAAATGCTTTATCAAGAATGCGTCAAATATTATAAAATGTGATATTTCTTTGCCAACATTTGAGGCATGTTCGAAACCTTTTAATAACCTAAAGACTAATAATTATTAAATTAATAACGTTTTCTAACTGAAAGGTTTTTGCTTTAAATAATTATGTAATTCTAATTGACGTAGCTTTGTGTTATACAATTCTAATTGACGTAGCTTTGTGTTATACATATATATATATCCAAAGATTAATTACTGACAAGTAATAGCACTCTCTCTCCCTCTCTTTTTCTCTTTCCAAAATATAAAATTACTTCAAATACCAGCTGACGTTTATAATGTTATTATGATGCTAACAAATTGTATTTATTAGCTGATAAAAAAATACAGAATGATGTAAGAAACAAAATATAAGATAATACCGACTCTGAGAAGATAAGCCTTTATACCGAAAAAAGACGTAATTATTTAGCTAGTTAACGGATTTCTTTGCGAAAGCCACTGACGTGCAGCTTGCGTGTAGCTCGGGAATTTGTACGGACCGCGCGTGATTCGAGGAACAGACGTCGCTGCCGTATATCGAGATGGCGAATACCAAGGGGTAGATGTACTAGCTTGCAGGGGTAGCATGCCTCCCGCGCGATCAGATACCAAAGATTACAAACGAAATACCACTGAGCTATTTTTATTTTGGGGAATTTCGTCGTAAAAATGCCGTCTAAGTAGACGTAAATTGTCCATGTAACACTATAATTTTTAGATAACAAATAGATTACAATCTGCGAGGCGGATACGGGATACTTTTAATATTCCATAAACTCTTTCCTACATATGTACTGAAATAAAAGTAAATATAATTGAATGTAAAGTAATGTAAAAGAGAGACATAAAACTAGAATGTGAGAGAAAGAAATTGTGCATGAAAGAAAAAAGGAAAAACATGATATGGACAAAAAGCATGCAAGAGATTCGATGGAGAAGAAAGATATAGAGGAACAGTACAATGCGCGGAAAGAGAAGTAAAGCTGTTCTAAAATGAGGTCGACATAATTGCACCCGCAGTACTGGAAGTAGACGACGCTAGAGCAAGGGATGTCGCGACGGGGTGAGGACAAGCTTCGTATAAGAGAGTTGGTCGCCATCCATTGTCTCACGCAGAGACTCGGCCCGGCACTGATTAAATACTTGACACATCCTCCGCCGCTCCGAACCGGCATAACTTTGTTCGAATTGTAATTACGGGCAGGATCGGTCTTCGCTTACGAATGAGTTCCAGGCGATCCCGAGGCCCCTCCGTAAACTTCGGCTCGTTCCTTTCAGATCGGTCGCGGTCTGCCACCCCCGCGGCAGCGAGCTCTGACTTTCTATGCGAGCCCTCGTCTCGATTCTCAACTTTTTGAACCGTTTCCGGGGATTGTACGCATGGTCTTCTGAATAACAGTCTGTTCTACTCCCTACGTAAACTCCAACTTATTGATTTGTATTGTACATCGCATTTCTGAAGGTAATTACATTTAATTAGAAATTTTATAGAGTTAATTTTAATTTTTTTACTTTTTATCAACTAATTGAATTTTATTTAGACAACTAATATCCTGATAAAGTATACATGAAATTATTGTTTAAGTTAAAACTGAAACAGATCGTTAGTAATGATACTTTGAAATCAATAAGCTGTATAGAGAATAAACAAAATTATATATGACTGCCCTGTACTTTATACGTGCATAACACGGTCAGTCTCTCGTGGCGTAGAAGCGAGAGTACATTGCAGTTTATCGCGGGTTTCTAGCCCCCCCCCCCCCCCGAGGTGTAGAGATTGTGCAATTTAAAATGAGTTAATTGAAGTGCAATAAGTCGTTAAAACTCTCGAGCAAATTAATTAATATGAAAGAGAGGGGTAGGGAGGGAGGAAGGAAGAGAGCCGGTTAGAATGGGGCAGCGCGCGAAGCGGTCGCCCCTACCTTATCCTCGTCGCCCTCCTTGGTTTCATTCTTGCGACGCTATTACCCACCGACGTCGGCCATGTCCGTGGCACGTTCTCTCAGAACTGGGAATAGGGTGTCCGCGACGCGCCGCTTGCGAAAGTGGTGGTAACGATGAGGTTGGAGGTAGAGGACGGCGCAGGTCGATGAGGAAAGCACGGTTAATGAAATAATGTACGCTCGAGGTAGCCCTCGGGTACGCGACGCGCGCGGATTTAACTTTTGCGCGAAAATACTCGCGCGCTGGGAAAGAAGGGGAGAGAGAGAGAGAGAGATAGTGAGAAAGATAGAGACGGGATTCCTGCGTTCTCTCAACTTCGAGCTAAGTCGCGGCTTTATTGCCGAGGGAACGCCGATCGTTGAAATCAAAGGCCCTCGCAAATCGTAGCATGCTTAATTAAGAATTCTGCGTGCTGGGGGAGCGCAATATCGTCGACTTGAATGGGGGGGCAGACATGCCAAAGAAGCGCTTTTGCGTGGAATTTTTGGTGTTTCGACGGTTCCACCGAATTATGCATTACGTGCTTTTATTAACATTCGATTAATTATGTATTATCCATCATTTATACTTGTTAATTGCGAATATTAAATTTGAGTGCATCACAAAACAATTTTGAGATTGTCTCGATTTAACACATTCCTTGTATTTACAAAATGTGACATAAGAAGTAAAGGATTGGCGAATGCGAAAACCGACAAATGATCACAAACATATATACATTTCACAAATCATTTATCTATAAATCGAAGTCGAGTTGCAGATACAAAGCTTTCACTATGTATGCAATTCCTTTTAAAAATAAATTCATTTCATGTGAAAAGGGGTAGGCGTGCAGAAAAATGAAAAAAAGCGAGTTCAGAGAAGTCTCAATATCTGGGCAAGAGGAGGAAGATCTCTAGGGAAATAAGCGGGAAAAATAAATTATATCGATATCTCTCGCACAATCCACCTATCTGTGTTTATGAAATAGTTATGAAGTTTTATTGCTCGCGGTGAGAAACGTGTTCGTTAATGCTGACATTACAAACGTCCGTTTGACACGTTTTCAGTTTAATTACTTCGACCGCCACTAACGGACGAACTTTCCGCAGACGATATTTTCACTCAGTTTAATGGGTCATTTGGTATGTCAATTCTCTGATTCTCTCGTGCCAAAATTTTTCATTATTTACATCCATAAAATAGCCATTAGTTTTTTTACAAAGATAAATGTCTCTTATTCTCTATTAAATAATAAATGTACGTAGAAATTGTTTTTATATAATAAAGAATCCATTTTATCTCTAGATGCAAGTACTTTATGTACGAACGTATTGGAAAGGAACGATATTTTTCCTATCTCACCTGGCTATATGGTTTCTGTATAATTTAAAATAAATCAAAGTTCATATTTGCTAGCAGTTAAATGAATGCGAAGTAATGTAATCGTATCCATAAATATCGATGTATCGTACGTCTTGTATGGCTTCGCTTCTATTATCGCAGCTTATACGACAGAACGACGAGCTTAATATCAGGTAAGAGAATATAAGTTTTCACGCCGCCGGAATAAACCGTACTAAATTTCACAGGTTAAACTAGTTACCACCCCTCGATGTCTCGCGTTACGCAATTTCGTTCACTTGGAAACGACCTTGGTTCACTTCCTTCATTCCGCTTGCTTTTCATCCTTTCTACATGCGTTTTCAGATGTGTATGTGCGCATTTGTGTGTATGTGTGGGTGTGTGTATGCGTGTGTGCGTTTGCGCGCTCCCGTCACTGAAAACATTTAGCGCTGCAAACCGGTTTTAAAGGGTCTAACGAACTGCGAAGCCAGGCTAATTGAGACCGTTGCAAACGCGCCTGTATCTCCGTCGGAACCAGTTTACTGCACGACGACAGGTGTAACACGAGGATGTTTCGTCGCTTTACAAGCGCTAATTCCTTTAAGCCGGAGGTTGAGGAAATATTATGCGAGAGAAAGGGAAGAGAGGAGAAAGCAAGTAAGAAAGAAAAAAAGTTCATAGATCTATTGGTGCTTCCAAAGTCATCCCTCTTGATATAACGTCAAATTAATAATTTAAAGTTTTAAAAACGCTCTACGATAAATCGTTCCTTCCTCGCGCTCTCTTAACTGTGAAAAATTGGACACGAAGTGTTTCACAAGTAAGAATTTAAGTAATAATTTCCAAATTATTGCCGCATACTGAACATTCTGTTTTAATATAGCCATCGAAAATTTTCAAAACATTTCTCGCGGTTACGAAACGTAGCGTAATATTATTTTCTAGAAGAGTTCCCTCTCTCGATAGGCGATACGAACGCTGGAGTAACGAAATTGGATAACGTCCATTCTCGTGCGCAACACACCAAAATCGGCAAAATTGTATTCCGGACTTCGTTACGTGTGAGCACCTTCAATTAGGAGTTCAAAGCGAACGAAACGACAGTTTTCCGACGCGGTATAACAGTGCAGTACCAGCGTAAGTGCAACGATAATTCATGTGCGCCGATGCGAAAATTATCGATCGCCATAATTCCAGTATAAAAATTAAAGGTGAATAAACTATTTTTATCTAAAGAACGAACGGATAATGAAAGAAATATTTATATGTTAATAGAACATATTTTCTCAAATATTGCCAATATATACGTACAGCGCGCACATAAAAATATTTAATTAAAAAACCAGAGGAAAAAAAGAATTCAGGCGACTAAGATATTTAGTCACTTACATATTCATCTCTTTATATTTTCAATCTTTTTATCTACATATTAAACATCTTTTCTTATAATCAACCCGAGGTAAATCTATTCGTTATATTCTCGACTGTGCCACGCGTCGATCGCGCCATCAGCTTATTACGTTATCAGCACGCTGCATTCTCGTGTATCGGGACCGATAACAAACGCGCTATTGGTAATCGTTCAAGAATAAACCTATTAATGGACCCCTAGGATGCGCGCGGATCTTCGTTCCGGTCAAACGCGGCTCGGCGCGATGCAACGTAATCTTCTCCTGTCGCGCCCGATCGTATAATACCGTGTAACGAGGATGCAATGCCCCCTGAAATCCCTGCCACGCAGGACGACTATGCGGAGAGACCGTTGGATCCGTCGGGATGACGAAACGTATCTATGCGCAGCCGTGTGTGTGAGTGTATACATGTGTATGCGTGTGTGCGCGCGCGTGAATGCGTGTGTGCGTCATGTGCGTATGTGTACGTGTGTGTGGAAACGACGACACGCGCACAGCAACCGTGTGACACGGAGGCCGCTCGGTCAGGCGCAAACCGGTGGGGACTATATAGCTGAATTAGCATGGCTATCTGGATAATATATTGGACTGTATCGTTGGACACGACCAGCCAGAGCCACGTGATATACTGACACCCTCGCCCCTCCTCCCGTCCCTTGGTTTTATTGGCAGTACGTACCCCCCTGCGCTGGTACCACCAGCCCTTGACGCCCGGTTTATCCACTTTCGCCGTTAATCCGCATCGGTGCTAGCGCAGGAACGGTAAAAAATATATATTCCCTCTCCATTACCCCCTTTGTCGCACTCTCGCATCCCATCCCACCCGTTTCTCATTCAGCACCGACTAGCCCACGCACCGCGCTGGTTGATTAACTTCTCCCATGCCTGGATCTTAATTAATTTCATCTACGCATGAAACCTTGATCGCTCGCACCTCTCTTTCTTGTGTGATTCCGAAAAAAAATACCCCGTAAATATACATTCGCGAAAGTGGATGTATTAACGGCAGATTAATGATCATCTATTTTTCCTCGTAGAAAGGTACACGTCTTTTATAACTTTCATTTATGAAGTACGTTTACAAATAAGGAGCGATTTATCAGTAGTATTCAGTAGTAAGATTGGTATTGTGGGATGGAGAGTGGGACAGGTGATTATTAATCGTGCATCAAGCACAGTTGGTAATCCATATATCGAGCACACGCGGGGGTCCATGACTTGCCCGCGTCTTCAATAACGAAACTCTCGTTCGGGAATCTTCTGCGTGGATGGTAGTTTATGACGGCCGACATCACCCCGTTGAAGGACGCGTATTGTGGCTAATCGTATTCTGCCTCGTAACCACCCATAATGGATTTCGGAGCCGTCTCGGTTAAATTAATAAATACTCCCGATCTTATGTACGTCAGTGTGATTTATGACGTTTTATCGAAGCGAAGAGTCGTGGAGTCCCGCGGGATAGCTCGGCAAGATATTTGATTGGCTTGTTTGAACAAGACATCGTGCTCGATCGAGAAACCGCAGGTGAGTTGGCAGATTAATAATACGATAGATGGAAATTTAATTGAATGACGAAACTGCCGAACGTCGTTCGATCCTCGCATGTCGATACGTTGGAAACTAGTTAGCATTCGTCGCTCATTAAAATCGTACTGGTTTCATGACGGTGAAAGTGACATGAGGAAAAGAGAGGAATAAACGCGTTGATTTTAATGCATTCTGTTTGATTATGAAGATACAACATCGCGCGTGCGGTGTTATATAAGATAAAGATTTATAAATATATCTTTTATTATTAGTCATGACGAATCATTATTAATTCACGAAAGAGTGCGTGTGTGTGTGTGTGTGTGTGCGTACGTGCGGGGGAAAGAAAAATTATATTTAAATATTTATTTTATAAGTAAATAATGCAATTCTAGTGAATGAACCGAGATGGGAATCGTGTTTACAGATAAATTGACCCGTGATCGCAATTACATTCGATGGAATACTATCGACACGTTTTTCGTTATTGCATTAAACTGACGTTTACATTTCTGGTGTGCTGGAATGGTTAACTATCGAGAACGAGCGTTATCTCAAACCGCGCGATGTGGAATGCATTAATTAAACTCGTATTTTTAATCTCGGGTTAGCGAGCTATCTATTGAAGCGAACCCAGTGAGGATTTTTGTAGGAGAGAGTAAAATTTCTATCGCGGAAAATCGCGAATATATATTACCACGTGGGCGCGTTTGTAACTGCGTGAAAATTTCGATAGAATTCTGGAGAAAGAGACTCGCGAATGTTTATACCCGTATACATCAATAGAAAATATTGTAGTAAACGGTTTCGACGATATCTGCCGGTTCACTATCTAAAAATAAAGTTTACGCGGCAGCGTGAAATTGACGCCGTGAAACTTTATCGGTGTTCCCCAATCGCCCATATTCTCGCGATTGAGTGAAGCCCAATCTGCGATGAAAAAGTATCGCGACGATGAATGTATAAGAGTAAAGGATGAGTCGGATTAAGGTTAAAAGCGTGTTCGCAAACGGTAATTGGACGTAAGAGCAACTATTTCTCTCTCCTAGCGACAAAAAGAATTAGCGGAGTAAGTTGAAGTCGCTGAAAAGAAGTTTCTGAACGAGTTTCTAATGTAAAATCCGATTCACTCTTTAGCACGATTTACTCTTCAACGCGCGATAAATTACAATTATATTAATAAAGTTACATTGTTCTAATCAAATTAGCAATAACTAAATTAACAATGCAATAACAGTGCGTTTCGAGGGATGTAATCTGCGTTAGATTAACTAATGTAATACATATAATATAATATCACTGTGCAATAATATAGAGACATAAAATATCCACAGTTCAGATATCCGCGGTGTAATTACCAGTGAATTGATAAACATAACACGGCCAACGGCGAATTCGCGCATTTCACGTTTAAAACGCGAGGTTAGGACGATTAACGCGGCCCTTTAAATTTATTACGGGCCCTTTTATTACGACCGCGGAAATAAGCCGCGCGCGCGATACGCAGCGGCAAAATTAGTTGTATCGCGTTGCTGTGATCTCGCCGCTCGCGGTGGCGTATCGATCGTGGTTAGTAATTAACGAGCGGCGCGCGCGAGAAAAATCGAAAGCGATCAAGCCTCGCTGCGCGTTGCTAACTAATTACCCGCCGAGAATCCTGATTGCGTCGCTTTGTCAATCTCCGTGAGCTAGTCTCGCCCGCTCGATTTGCGATTCCGACATTCGTTCTGCAGAAACCGCAGGGTCTATTTTTAACATTGCCTATGTGCCCAACGAAATCGGACGGTTTTATTGTTCGACCGTCTCTATCAAGATATTCATCTGCACTACATAGTAAGTATTTATATTGCAAATTCCGCCATAACGCTTTGTCATATAAATATATTTATGTTAACGAAGTAGAGACGAAAGTATCATTTCAAACGTTAAAGCACAGAAAATATAATATATTGTGCCTATGTGGGTATTCTAGCTTGATAGACATCTTTCTTATATCAAATTCTTTCGCATCTGATTCAATCGACACGATCGATTTATTTCATAGATTTACGCGAAATTGGAACGTTCCGGTCTTATCGGGATAGCGTTTCTTTTCGGTCTCATACAGCAGAGAAGTTTTACGATTCAAAGTTCCTCCGTTGTTCGTTAAAATCGAACGAATTCGAACTGGCGAGGCGATTGAGGACGGAAAAGCCACTTTTGAGAAACGCAGTCATATTATTTTATCCGTAGACTCACATGGCTCAAGGGTGTTAAAACTTTACGAGCTATTCGATAGGCAGGGAAAATTTCTCCCCTTTTCTGCGAGATTTCCTTCCATTCCGTCAGTCGACCTAAAATTCTACCTAAAAGCATGTTACGGATATTTTCAATCTAGCTTTGATCTTATCAAATCTTACATTGCTCTTTAATTTTTTATTTGATTGATTGAGCGAAAGTGCAATGAGAAAAAACATATCACATGTGAGTACGTATCACGAATGACGTTCCGCGATATGAGCAAATAAATCAATATATATTTTCATCGAAAGCATTCCCTTCGTCAAAAAGTAAGATTGCGTGCATCGCGCGTTACTGGGCATAATAACTTAGAATCCTTAACTTAGAATCGTTTAATTATATATCGCGTTACTATTATTAACGAGGTTGCTGAAATCATTATACTTCTTTTACATTGTAGAAACAGCACGTATAATTATATAAATATAATTATACAACGGACATAAAATTTATAACAATTTAAAACAGAAATATATACATTTGCATCTATGTGCATTCCTGTTATAAATCGTCTTATTTTTACACTTGTTTATATAATTTTACATGTTTTTCATAATGTGCTCGTATACTTTTTCCATTTCGCATTTCTGCAATACTTCACATTAATTGTACATTTAATAATCTGTATTACATCATTTCTTTCCATTATTCGTCTTGTTAGCATATTAAATATTTTACATAGATATCTCTACTTATTTATTACTTGATGCGATTATCTCGAGCACGCATTTAAGATTTAATATACATATATATACTGGCGATCAAAATTAATGCATAGGTAATTTTATGTCAAAATTTCGCATGATTTCCAATAAGCGTAACTCCGTCAAAAGTGGTCGTGTTTAAAAAAATTTTTTTTTGTTTTAAAGCTTAAAGTCTCTACTTTAAAAAGCAGCTAAGATATTTTGACTTTATCTTTGTCCTTTCGAGCCATCTCTTCATAAGTAAGGACGTGTTTTATTTCCCAAAATTTGCATAGTTTGGCGCGCTCCACGTGCTCGAATAAATTTTTTTCGTAAATGTTATTACAACTGTCAAAAAATTTGGACTTTTCCGCGTAAATTAAAAAAAAATTGAATGTCGCACGATTTTTTTTCACGGAGTTATGTCGTTTTGAAGTTTCTCATACATTTTTGTGCAATTACCGTCAGCATGATCATTATCCGATGCTCACCACCAGGAGATTGGTCGGATTTGGCGCATGTGTGTGTAAAAACCTTTGCATTTGAAAATGCGTATTCCCGTCTCGTCTTTGAATGATCTCTTGTAGACGATCACGCATATTAATGCAGGCTCTAATAGTGTCCTGAGGAATTTCATGCCATATTTGTTATCGCGCTGTCTCTAATTGTTGAAAATTAGTTGGCAATCTCTGTAAATTTTGTAATCTCCTACTCATTATGTCCTACACATGTTCAATCACAATTACATCAATCACATGTTAAAAATTACAAGAGGGCTACAAAACTTTGTAGGACACACTTTGTGAGACGCAGTCATTCAAAGACGAGTCGGGAATACGCATTTTTAAATGTAAAGGTTTCCACGCACACTCACACGACGTGCCAAATCAGACCAGCAACTTTTTGTTGCGCGCATCAGGTAATGGTAATGCTGCCGATAATTGCACAAAAATGTATGGGTAACTTCAAAACGTCATAACTCCGTGAAAAAAATCGTATGACATTCAATTTTTTTTTAATTTACGCGGAAAAGTCCAAATTTTTCGATAGTTATAATAACATTTGCGAAAAAAATTTATTCGAGCATGTGGAGTGCATCAAACTATGCAAATTTTTGGAAATAAAACACGTCCTTATTTATTAAGAGATGCCTCGAAGGGAGAAAGATAAAGTCAAAAGGTCTTAACTGCTTTTTAAAATAGAGACTTTAAGCTTCAAAACAAAAAAAAAATTTTAGGATATGACCACTTTTGACGGAGTTACGCTTATTTGAAATCATGCGAAATTTTGGCATGGAATTACCTATGCGTTAATTTTGATCGCCAGTGTAATATTCCTCATGTAATTATCCGTATAAATATGTAATATTAATAAAAATCATCAGTACAGATTTACCGAAACAGTATAAACATGTAACAACTCTTACGTAGTATGATCAATAAAGAAGTACAACTTTGGAAATTTTCTCTGCATCCGAGGTGTATGAACTTTACGCTTGTTCTATGGTTAAAGTGTTTGGATTTCAGCTACGCTTTGACAACGAACGGCAAAGGCCGGCGACAAGATACCAAGTTCAAGTGCTCACACGCCGGCGAATCCGCGTGCATGCATCTTGAGGCTACGCGAATGAGGAGACGAGCGATCAATCCCGTCGATAGGGGAACTCGGGAGAAACTCATTGAGAAGCACTTCAACGATACCACCGGCGAAGAACAAGCGTGATGTGCGACAACCGGGCCCGGTTCTTCCATTTATCGAGCGAGCGCAAAGCTGAAGTTCGAAGCTGCGACGGAAGGAACGAACGCGGGCGACATGGCGCAAGAAAGCGTTGACAACGAAAGCCAATATGGTGGTTAATGAGAGGGTCGCGTCAACTTTCAGCGTTCCGTAACGATCGTGAGAGAGAAAGAGCGGGAGAAAAGCGGCTAAAGGGTCGAGAGGGACGCCGATAGAGATGGTGCCGGCATAGAAAAAGAGACGGGACTGAAGTGCGCTGTGGGGGTGAGATTGTAAAGAGTGTTTACTTAACCCCTGCCCTGCCTCGAGGTGAGTGCAGCTGTCTATAAAGACCGCGGATCTCTCTATAACGGGGAAGAAGAAAAGCTAAGCGAACGTTAGACAGAGATGCGAAGAGAAAAGGATATATATATATATATATATATATATATATATATATATATAGAGAGAGAGAGAGAGAGAGAGAGAGAGAGAGAAAGAGGAAAGGAAATATTGGGTCTGCTGAACGAATACAAGCGGTTTTTACGCGTGGCCTGTTTATACGACAATATCTTTAGCACACTCCGCGGCAGCATCAACCAAATCCAAGTAATGTTTTTATCAACTACGCTCTCCTTCGTGTTATATGCATTATGTCTTTCGTGCACATTCCAAAATATGTTCTTCAAATAATAATTATGAATAATTTGACAATAAAATTATAAATTTCAGAATCGAGCAGAGAATAATTTGCTAAAATTAATTCTATTTTAATTTTAGCTTGCGACATTGTTAGAATGCGATAGATGTTTTTTTATTTTATAAATTGTCAAATGTATGTACATTTAAAACTGAGAAGCATTATATTTACACACATAAACGTCATATGCGAAATATCAAAACTATCTCACACACATGCTAAATAAGTTAATGTAGATATATGTATACGCGCTTTCTTGTTCTTCTAGATCTAGCATCTAGTATCTGACAAGAATATATGTACAAACGTGTTCTTTCATAAACAAGACAACCGGAAGTTCCTTGTGCCTGACAATGTCGCATTGTACACTTTTTACGTCACGTTTTGCCGCATTCTCCGCTGATGCAGATGTTAAAATCAGTTGTTATATCCTACAAATAATTTGAAATTATTAAAGCAAAATTGTTTCATTGATTCGCAAACTGTCCCATTTAATTACAATAATTCGTTCATACAAATACCTTCAATTGAATAATGATTAAATTTTTAGTATTTTATAACAATATTGATCTTTTTCAAGAACGACATAACAGGTAATATCAGAAATTTATTCTCGGTGAAGTATAGTGTATAAAATTTCTGTGAATAACAATTTGGATATCAAAATGCACGTGAATACATTTAAACGCATTGAAATGATTATCCACGACCCTCTTTCAAGTGGTTTTCTTGAAGCAATAAAAGCAATGGTATACTCTGGTCTCTTTGCAAAATCCTGCCAACATAATGGAGTGTCCTCTCAGTTATACTGTTTGAGATGAGCCGTGGTCTGAACGTGACATTTGCATTTGTACAAGCAAAAGCGGCAGCAACAGTTTGCGATGGGAGCAAACATATATTTTTCCCAAGGGTGACTTGTTACACGCGCCTTTTCGTTTGTTTTTCTCGACATTCAAATCTATAGTTATATTTATTCAAATCTAAATACATCCATCATTAGTATTGTAATATTTTTTGACGATCAAAATTAAAAATTATTAATATATCAGAGTTGAAAGGTGGCATGCTTGATGTGCTTAATATACTTATTAACGTGTATTTATGAAATAATAATGTCTCGTTATCACATCATGCTATTCGTAGTCTACAATTTCGCGATTAATACAGTGTCTTATGCCTTCGATACTATTATCTAAATATGTTAACTGTGACTCTCTCGCTCTCTCTCTCTCTTTCTCTATAACAAGCAAAAAACTGCACAATATCAAAATAATGAACTGTCAAGCGACAATCATCACGTGCATTTAGCGGACAAAGGCTCGTTACACAATGTCACCCGTCGACAAAATCGAACGTACCGGTTGACTCGCCGTCGCGCGTGTGTTAGCAAAACGTTAAATGCTGGACAAACATAATTTGTCCCCGCCACTCACAGGCGTTTATTTGCCGACGCCTGGTCTACCGACTGATTTCGGAAGTGTGAAAGACCGGGCCTTCAGTCGCACCACTAAAGTGCCGCTGAAGTGCCCACCATGTTTTGCCCTGGCAAAGTCAAGGCGAGCTTTTCCGGGAGACCGCGTGCAACACGAAAGAGAACGAAGTACCACAGGAAGACTAATGAGGAGTAATGAAACACGACTAAACTGAAAAGAGCAGCGGGCTGTTGGGTGCGGCAGACGCGGAAAATGAAAGTATGCGAAGAGAGTATATAACGACCGGTTACTTTAGTGAACGCATATGCTGCCGTCCTGTGACGTTGACGATAATTGACCGAGTAAAGTGATTTCATCGTCCTATTACTGATATTTCTCGATGGATGCTGTGTTTTGCATGAAAATGTTTATCATGCGAATGATTCTTTAATAATTAAAAAAAATATCTACTGCGATTAATTTTATAAATATTGTATTGCAAGAATGTGCGATGTGATGAATTTGTTACGTAATTGTAGATAAATAAAAAATTGGACAATTAATGAATGAATGGATTCCAAATATCCATCTAAAGATTTTAAACCAAAACCATTTTGGTCGAAAATTTTATCTTCCTTTATGCGCTCATCATTTTTCATTGTCGAAATACGGCGCGGCGCATCAAGATTTCATCAATATTTCACCCTCTGAGAACGCGCGGAGCAAAGTGTATTTTTCCGTCGAAATCGAGCTTGTAAACGTGCAGTCGAGTATCGAATATTTCAGGTTGGGAAAACGCGCGCGATATACAAGCCAGCGCACGGAAGGATGGGTGGTACGAAAGGGTGGTCTGTGACATCGAAGCCGGCTTGTCGAGTTTGGCTCGATGTTTGCCGAATGCAGTCAAAGTGCATGTGAATTACCGCATTAACCTGGACTCGGCTTGTGTGCCAGCCGTGGTGCAGCGCGCGTAATTAAAACATTCTTGTCACCGGACGGATCGTCAGCGCAAACAGGAGTGCCCATCATTTCGATTTGAATTCATTTGGCGGTTGAATTAATTAGCGTCGCCGGTTTTCGTTTCACCGACGTGTCGGACGTGAGAATTCCAAGCGCAACGAGTAGCACCTCTATCTGAAATATTGATGCGCACAATACCAGCCCCCCCCCCCCCGAAAACACACAGAGGGAATTTCGAAACGAAACTTTTATCGCATGAACTGCAGACAGCTGACACGCGGCAATCTTTTCGTAATATATTGAAAGCAATTTTGCATTCTCTAACAGTGATAAAAAGCTCAAAATTACTTTGAAGTCACACTTTGACGCTACGCTGATTTAAAGAGTCCTTTTCGTGACTTTTATGTAAATTGTGCATATTTAAGTTTTTTAAGATAAAAAATTCGTCAAACTGCTTTTCATATTTTATTATTATTTTCTAAACTAATATATGAAGAATCGAATTCAAATAATTTTTCATTATGATTTTAACATCGAATGCATTATTATACATTGTTATATATTTTCATTAATTTTAACGAATATATTTAACCGATATTTATTTGAAAAAGGAAATACGCGTTTTCTGGGAATTATTACCCATTAGATTATTACCTACCAGATAGTGTCTTCGCTCGCAACTATATGTCGAGTTAAGAAGCTATTCAACGCAGTCGGAATCGATTCTGAACTTGGTACGCGAACATTCTCGAGGACCAATAAATAGCGAGGAAACGACCATCGGGCGAAGAGGTTTCGCATAAATAATGTGACTCTGACAGTAGAGTATTCCGACTGCATAGAGATTTTAGAGCGTGCTCTAACCATGACGAGTGCCATGTTTTATGGAATGTTCAACCGCATTTAAAGCTCGACGCGACAAGTCCGGCACGAGGGTACTTAAAATTCGGCGAGTAGCTCAACCACAGATCTCATACATTGTCTGGGGCTGGTTTTTTCCACTCTCATATTTACCAATAACACTTGACATTTTTTTCACCTCCCCCTCCCCTATCCATTGATAATTCATGCGTTTATTTTAAGTCTGATTTTAATATTGTGCGTATTTGATATTCGAAAAATTTCAAATTAAAATAAAGGATAGAATAAATATAATAATTTGACACTCACCAAACGATGCGCAGCAGCGGAGTTATAACACGAACGTTAATCTGCAAAATAAAAATATATTCATACATTATAGTAGCATCCAAGATAATTAATAGCTGAAAAAATAACAAAATTAGAAATTAATTATATATTCTAATATCAAAGTTTAAATTTAATTTTATAAAAAGTAAAATTTACAATAATTTATTCAGTTTAACATGGTTCAAATAGTGAAAGTATTTTAAAATGAAAATCAAAACACTGATGTAATTTCAACGAGTTTAATTTCCAACCTTTCGTTCATTCGTGCATAAGCGTAAGAATCATTGTTGCATTCAATATCCAAGTATGAATTCAGCGAAATTACATTCTTCTCAAATAATAATAAAATATTTTGCGTGCGTTACACTATAACAATAAAGCGGCACGCGGCGATTAATTAACAAATGATAGACAATTTAATAATAGATAAACAGAAAACTCACCCAAAGGTTGCTCCGCCGTCGCCCGATGCCCGCCCGTTCCGCAGTGTTGTCCGTTGTTTCATGCATTTACACTTTTTCTGGAATCTGCACTTTGGCAGGCGCCAGTGAGTCTTCCTTCGGGTTGTCGACGCAGAATTATCACACTATTATCACTTTCATCTTACCCTATATAACTTTATTCACCTTCTCTCACACTCGCGAAAGAAAGGTTACGGTCGCACACGCATACTGAAAGTTCGATTTTGTTGTGTGAACTAAAGATTTATTCGAACATATCCAAACAAGAGATTTATTTCAACCAAATCTCTCTTGAATCAACTAAATCTCTTGTTTGAGTATCTTCAAACAAATCTTTAGTTCATACAACAAAATCGAATTTTCAGTGCACCGATCACTGAGGATATGACGATCGCGGCGACACTCCGAGCGGCACTCGCGACATTGACCACATACCTCGTGCACTATTATATCGTAACGGGACAATATGAAGGAGCTGTTAGACCGCACTAAACTACGATCCGCCAAATGCCCGTGACCATCTCGCAGATTACCGCCAATTCACGCGTTACTAACCGCGGCGAGCAGCACTCGCTAGGGATGTGCGATGTTGGCCAATTAATCGAAACGTTCCATATTTTTTGTCGATTAATCGATTATTAATTGCCGATGTTTTGGAGATCCGATATAATAATGATATTCGATTTTTTTTTTGTGAATATCGAAAGTCTTCTATTATCTATAAATTTGTAAACAAAAATTAAAAAAACATGTTCTAAAATATTAAAAATTGTTTATGGTAAAAAGTTGATTTTTTACATTTTCATATTTTATAAATTTTATAAAGATATTAATATTTAAAAAATGTTAAAAAAGTAATGAAAATAATATAAAAGTATTTAACAATTGAAAAAGTAATAAAATCGATATATCGATTCTTCGATTTTTTTTTACAATACTCGATTACTTACAATAGTATTAATTTTTTTCATTTTTATCGATACTCTTTACATTGGTTTCTTTTTTCCAAATCGCGCATCCCTAGCACTCGCTCGCTATACTCGCGCACCTTGCCGTGCACTTTCCGGGTAACGAATATGCGTTTGGTTATGAGACTGCTTTTCACGGGATAGTAACCTCGTCTGACTTTACGCGAATGCGAGTTGGACAAATGTCCGCGGAATGCGATGCCTGAGAAATATCGTTTATCATGCAGATTAAATCGTCGCTTAACTGCCGATACTTCGCGGAATAGATCTTGATTAGGTGAAAAGATTTTCGCGAGTCTCGCTGAACTTCTGATACACAAATGCCTACCGAGTACCTGCCGATCGTTCTTTGCAGTCGACAGACATCGTGATTAATTGCGACTTATTAATTAAACACGCCTCTCAATCATCGATCTACCTATCACGCGACTCTCCGTCACGGCTAACAAACATGGAATGACGGCAACTTCACCCTGATGCCGAAATAAATATCAAATTAAAATATAATAAGAGAGCAAAGAAACCAATATCAGTTGTTCGTATATTTGAAAGAAAAAATAAACATTTCAGCCTATTGTCACCCTAGTAAAAGTAACGTTAGAAACAGATAAAACATGTATCCTATCTTCCTATCTTCCGTTTCTGACTGTTTCAAGGCCGGTTTTTCCAACTTCTTGGTAAGCTAACTAATAGTTAAATCATACATCTATCTTTTTTATCTTCAAATTAGACAAGTTCAGACGTATGATTTAACTGTTAGTTAGCTTACCAAGAAATTGGAAAACTGGCCCTTACACTGTAAACTCCTATAGGTTGCCACTGCTGCTACTCAATATTCGGTTAATTTGACTAAAACAATAAGATAAAATTGAGTAAGCCTTACATATGTTGTTAATTTATCTAATTTAATTTCCATGTTAGTCAAAATTTTACCTTCCTTTTATTCAAAATTAATGAAATATTGAGTAGGAGCAGTGGTGAATATGGAATAATTAAAATTGATTCAAATTGAATATAATTTAACACTACGAGTTTAACAGTGTACTGTTGCAAAGAAAGATACGCATAGTAAAACAGTCAGAAACGGAAAGGATAGGATGCATGTTTTATCCGTTTTTAACGGAGTTTTTTCTAGGGCAGGCCTTCGGTATCAATAATAATTAAAACGTATGCAAACATGTTTTAAATTGAAAAAAAAATGCATGCAATTTTACGTATTATAATATTAAAACGATTATTAAAAGGTTGCACGAAAACCGTAATACGAAAGATCAAACATCGTATAATATTAACAGATTATTAAAAAGAGCTGCAGGAAAACGATAATACGAAAGGTCAGCCGTTACGTAATAATTAAAATTGTGTAAAACGTTTATCTATATAAATGACATTTACAGTATCGTATACAATGCGAATTTTGAATGCGTAAATGCTCCAAGTACATATTATTTATAAACGATTGATATATTACCGCTGTTTATTTCTCTCGTTTAAATTTTTACGGATTAATTTTACGCGCTACTTACGCAATGTTACTCGGCTCATGTATTAGTCCAGTCTCTCTAAATCGGTAATAACGGTCAAACTGTATCAAACCGGTGCCACGCGAGATACAACGTGAGTCAAATCGAAGCCTCTCTAAAAATGCCATTGCGTAAGTAGCGCGTAAAATTAATCCGTAAAAATTTAAACGAGAAAAACAATAATTTATAAGTTAATAATAATTTAATCATTATTAATTATTAGTAACAATTTATAATTCTAATATCTTTTCGCTTCCTATTTCGAACAAATATCCAGTGAGAAACGGTTGGTCAAATCGATGTCGAATCGACATCGATTCGATATCTTTTCGATCATCATTTCTCACTCGATCGATAAAAACACCTTGATAAATAAAATAATAAATCTCGTCTCAATGTCCTTGTACGAGTCATCGAGCGTGGGAGTTAATTGTACTTGTCGGTCGCAGGCATTCGACATTTGTCATAGATTCTCGGTCAGAATCTATCGCTCGAGTGCACGACAAAGCGAGTTAAGTGCATCATCGGATATCGCATTATCGCGATATTTATCTAATTTCATCTCATATTATCTCCAATTTTATCTCGTTCGTATCGTAACACGTAACCTCGAAACGTGCATTCGAAGGTACATGAAAGTGCACCTAGGAACGAGTATAGCGTGAAGTTGCGTGACGTTCGAATTTTCGTCCGCCATTAGAGATTCGTTCGCTGCGCCAGTTTGCGTTACGTCCCGGGACACGTCGGACGGACGGTAATTTAGGACTGCAGTCGTAATCCCCCCGCGTTATTATTCTTTCGATGTAATATAGATCGTTCTTTTGTTGCTGCGTAACAAGGTACGAGCCGCGCGCTATTAATGTGCGTACCGCCGCACGAACGCCGTATTCCGGTAGTCAGTGATTACGTCTAACCGCGCGTTCTTTGCGAATGAGTGCTGTATGGATAAATTTTGTGCCCGAGGAGCCGATAACTGTGCTGGAAGAGAGGAAGCGGAGGATGGCCAGGATGGCATCGGGCGGCATGGAACAACGTGGAAGGTAAGCGATTTATTATTTATTTATTTATTTATTTATTTGTCACTTGCATAATTAATTGTTTGTCCCCGCGATGGCCATGCGCGGCTCCGTGCTCCATTTTACAATACTGTTTAATACAATGTATAGAAAATAATTTGGATTATATTAAGACGTTGAAATGCTTGTATTTAATATTTATATATACATATATGTTAAATTGAATATTTGGTTGAATAAATAGTTGCTATTTCAGTGCGGCTACAAATCTTTAATCGAGAAAGTTATTTAATCACCGGGTCTAATATTCTAATTAATTGCTATTATCAATCTTGGAGTATTTGAAAAAATATATATACACACGCGTATACATATTTCATTTTATTTTCTATACTTTTTTCAAGCTTTTGTTTTAAGTTACTCGTCAGAGAGGAATACAGGATATTCACTTATTTTACTTTTTCACTCAATAAAGCCGACCGGCTTTGTATTTGTAATGTAATTAGAAGCGTGGTAGAATCGGCGTGCTCAATGAAAAGCGGATTGAGAGAACTGTTTCTTCTGACTTTTGCCGCTTTCCGTTTCCCTCCCACATTCCGGCCATCCCTCTCCTATCGCTTTTTCTCATCTACCATTGAATCGCGGTTCTTATCTTTGAGAAGTACGAAAAGCCTCGGCACTTCCTTGATTCGCGAAACAAAGGCCGCTAGATTGAAATTCGTTTATTGCAGCCCGGCTGGTTCTATCGAGTTCGACGTTATTCTTTCTATTACAACGATAAGACCGGTGAAGTCCATTCACGACTTCCGTCCGTCGTTTCTTTCATTCGAGTTTCCTTTTCCCGACTTACCTCCTTTTTTTTAAACTTTAGCTAATTAGAATTGATGCTATTAAATCATACCACTGCTTATCAAAAACGTTCCAATACCTATTTGCAAATAGCACTAAATGCGATCTGATTTTTTCTCTCAAAGCTGTTAGATTTTCATCGCGCGTTCGTATAAACTATTACACAGCTGTTTTGTCGAACAATCTGGAATACTTGAAGTAAATAAAAATTTCAGTAGATAATTTAGTATTTTCGACACAATGAATAATTTCAAAATGAATTCGATAAATTAATCGATCGATTTTGCGTAACTTCAAAAAGGGTGGATTAAGAAGTGATGTAATAATAGAGGACCTTTCGACTTTCTTCTACTGTCGAAATGTTCTCTCGAGGATAGATGAACGATCAAGCGAATTCTTCGGAGTAGGTATGTCCGCGCAGAAAAGGAGATGTACGAGAAAAGAGAGAAAACAGCTGCGTCAGTTAAGCGACACTGACGTCTCTTGCTCGGTTGAAATTCTCGGATGCCGTTTAGTTCGAGAAAAAGAAATAGAGAGAAAGAGAAAGGGAGAGAGAAAGAGAGAATAAATAACGTCAATGCCGGTCGCCGCGAAGATTCGAAACGCAGTGGACGATGACGTTTGTCTATGCAAATTCTTCCTGTGGAGGCTGCTACGAGATCCCAAGACTTACATTCTTCCGCCTTTCATTTTTCTGTCTACCTCAGCTATCTCACCGATTGACGTCACGCACGGACGTTCCCCTAAGACGAACAGTTGACAGTCCTTACTGTCTCTCTCTCTCTCTCTCAGCTCGTTGGAATATTTTATATTTGACGAAGGAAAAATTGATCGTCTAGCGGCTTTCCGCTTTAGTATACGTACGCTGTTAAATTTGACCCGTAACGTCGTTGCTGTCGTGGATTCGATCGTAAAGGAAGTCCCACTCCGATGATTTACGACATGTGCTTCGCCGTTTCTCTTTCCGGATAAAAATCGCGAGAAAAATGCGCGCGTGAATTTTCATTCCGGACCGACAGACGGGCGGCGGCTCGCATTATCTGCGTAATTAGTGTCATGCATAAATGAGCGGATGACGCGTTACAAAGGCGACACTGATCGTGCTGGATTATATATATATATATATATATATATATATATATATATATATATGTGTGTGTGTGTGTGTGTATGTGTCTTTAATAATTGGGCGGAAATGATTAATTATTATCGCGTTCGGTACTTTCAACATTTATCTATGCTCTTCCGCTCTTTGCTCGCGCGGATGTAAAATGATTCTAATGTATCGGATATTTGATCGCTATCAGTAACATTTATTACAGACGATGACTAATATCGGTGATAATGACTAGCATACTTGGCGTCTCTGTCGTTTCGGCGAACTGAAATTAATTTTACAAACTCTTGTTTGGAGGCCCTTACGTCTCCTTGGTTGTCATCGCCGGAACCAAGTTGAACGGTGGTTAGCGTAGCGAAAATTAATATTTACCCAACCGTCGAAAAGTTTCAAGAAGACTTAACGGAAGTGTCAAGTATGCTTATTAACTCGTTCGCGCGCAAAAGGATTATGTATGTGTGTGTATATGAGCGTATGTGTGTGCGTACAAATGCATTTCGGAAAGAAGAAAAATTGCACGCGATTGCAAATCGTCTTTGCGGACTGAAACAAAAGTGAAAGGGACATCTCTCGTGTCCCCGCTCGTATTTCTTCGTCTTCGGCGAGGAAGGATTTTCCCGGCCAAGACGTGGGCTATTTGCCGAGAACGGTGGACACACGGCCGATCCACACAGACGGCCACCATAAAGAAGGATGTCATCGCGAATCCAGAAGCGCGTCGGTTGTTTCCCGTAGCCACACATACACACATACGTGTGCCGGAAAAAGCGTAGCCGGGATAACACATCGCTGTAAACTTTGCACAGGAGCGGCTTTGTTTCGAGCCATTTCGTAGCGCAAAGCGTATCCGGATATATTCGATGGCGTGTTTTAACGTTGAATCGGATTCGACGTATCACCGCGAGATTACTTGTTGCCTTCGTTTTACGTAGGCTGAGTCTTGTTTGAGATACATTTAAAAAGATTGCGAGCTCTCTATTGATGTTACAAGTCTAACGAAGCAAAGTATTAGCCACTTTGTAATTTTACTGAATTATTTAAAAGTAATTATTACTCTCTTATTTATATCATATTATTTAAAACTAGAACGTAAATTCATTTATATTTCATCTTTATTTCCATCTCGAATTTATTTCCATCTCTTATTTATTTTGATCTTTTATTTATCCATCGTATGCATCTTTGATGCGCGCAATATTACCAAGAATCTCGAATCCGGAAATCACCGCGGAATTCAATATGCGCTACCAAAGGGGCGAGAAGAACGTCTCTTCCAAGCACGGACGAATGCACGAGATCCTGTACGAAAACATTACGTCAAATTTGAATAAACTAGCTGTTGCGCGAGCAACCGCGTCGCTGTAAGAACCGCTGGAGCCGGTGGTTGCAAAAGCGAACGGGAGATGATGGGGAAAAAGGGCGGCGGTATAGTTGCTTTATCCGTTGCGGTGCGCGGAGCGTCGACTTTTATGAAATACGGCCTGGCGAAAGTTCACCGTAGGACCACCGAGCCGCTGACACCTGCAATCTGCGTTCTCGGCTGCATTCGAGATGCATGCGCCAACACGCCCGTCGGCGGTATATCCGTATTTTACGATTACTCTCGCGCGGGGCTGTCTGTGGCTCCGCGGGACTCGCCCGCACGGCGGAAAGTGTTGTGACGCATCGCTTTTTCCGGTACGTGCCGTTGTCTTAGAATGAATTGTGAAAACGTACGGGATTTGCGAACGGCCTACAAACAGGATCCAACGTATCGTAAATAATATATCGTACGCGATGAAAAAGAGGGAAGAATTTCAGACTTTCAAAGAGACAAATTTTTTCCAAATTTTCTATTTGCTATTAATTAGGATTTTCTAGGCTTCAAATTACAGCTTCTAAAGTTGAGTGACTTAAATAAACTTAGATTCTTTTTATCATCAATTATTATCAATTGTAAAAAAATAGGCATGATTTCTGGTTCTACTGAAAGCGGTAATTCGGAGCAATGTGCCAGTAAGAATTAATTTAAGCCTGATGTTTGACGAGGATCCATGTTTTATTGTGCATAATTACGGCACATGCGATGTTTCGAGATTTAATTATCTCCAAGTTCTCTTCTCGTCATCATCCCATGTTTGTCGAGACAAATATCAACCGTCGCGCTTCCTTCGCAGCAATCCTGCCGATACTAAAGCCAAGTTGGAAACGTCAATAAATCAGGTTAGTACTAGCGGAGAGAGCATTATTTATGTTCGATCCGGCGGCGAGTTTAGAAGTTTTAATAGCTCAGTGACATTTGTTTCCGGACTGGGGCGAACGCCGCGTATAACGCATATTGGGAATCTCTGCGCTCTGCCGTCTTGCCACCTTATCCATAGAAAAGTTTCACAATCGAAGTTTTCTGAGTTGTTTATGACGTCAGTAGCTCGCTGCAATAGCCCATCCTCCGAGAGAGTTACGACATATACTTTTATATTATCACTACTTCAGTGATCCATCCACTTACAACATATGGGTCCGTTTCCATATTTCTAGCAAAATCAAGTTGCACCGTGATATAAACTCGAATACGAAAGCACGTGAGCTTGTTGATTATTTTTATGGAAATGAAAATATTTGACGCACTTTTCTCGCAATTTGTTCTTTGATGCGTTTTAACTTTTCTAAAAATATTACAAAGAATTTGGTAATTCAAAAGCATTTTTAACATTGAAAGAGAAAATTTTTGATAATTAATTCAATTTTATCATTCAGTTATATAATCGCAACTAGCGCTTATTTGATTAGAAATTTAATTTTTCGATAAGGACGCAATTGTAATAAATATTCTCAGTTGTTTAATTCGCGACGATGGTCTTTCAAAACCTTTTTACATTTACGAAAAATTACGAATTTCAACATCAATATTTGATGATCTATTTGAGAAAAATGTTCACGTACGCATATGGCTTAATAAGTTCGCTTATCGATTCTCATCAGGTATGTCCTGCTACCTGCCTGACTTACACGAAACTATTTTGTAGTACAAAAGCGCGGCTCGCATGCCCTTCGCGTTATTAATTATTCATCTCGCGCCACGAGAACGGCGACGTAATGAGCGCTCGTGCTTGCATCTCTCTTCTCTCGTTCCTCTCTCTCTCTCTCTCCCTCTCTCTGCTCCTCTGCCCCGTCTTCCACCCTCTTTCTCTCTCTCTCTCTCTCTCTCTCTCTCTCTCTCTCTCTCTCTCTTTCTCGTTCGGTCTTCTACTCACATGGCGCTTCTTCATCCATTCTTGCCTCGCGCGCGGCTTTTGCTCGAAAGTCAAGAAAGATTATTAATAGCCCGCTCCCGCGTGAATTATCGTGTGCTCCGCGAGATATCGTCGCGAGCACGTGCGATATTCAGCGAGTTGACTCCGCGTTGCACTGCAGCATTAGCGCCTGGTACAGCACGGGAAAATATCTGACCCAGTAGAAATTGGGTTGCTCCTCGAGATGCTTCGTTGCATTAATATGAGATCAGATGCCTTGCATTCAGTGGCCTGCCTTCCGTGTTATCTCACGAGTTCATCGAACTCTCGCTATGCGCGTTACTCGAGAATTTAAACTTTATTTCTTTTTTTTTATGAAAAGCAGGGGAAGAAACCTATGCTGTAAGAGAGCGAATAAAGTTTAATAATCACGAAAATTTTTTATAGCGGCAGTAATATATTTTAACTAGAGATCTCATCTGCAGAAGTTAAACTATTAAATATATGAAACGCGAGCTATCGTTCGCATGTAATGATTGCAAAAGCTATCCATTTCGTGAGACGTGTCACAATTTAAATGAATGATCCGTTTATAAATATTATTTAACAATACTATATGTAGCATAATATATTTTGTAAGTATTTAACTGACTCGCGTCTCTGATCGAGATACATTTAAACATCATTTGCGAGGATCTCGAATGGTTAATGGCGTGGTGCTCGAAAAGGTAGAGGAGTATGTCGGCACACGACGGAGGAACTAAGAAAGAAAGGAAGAGGAAGAAAATTTTCTCTTCGTAGCTGGAATATACCCCCGTCTTTTTCTCCAATAAAGGCGATACAAACGAGCTCATTATGCGGAAAGGGGCGCGGTTTCAGAGTGGAGCGCCGGTGCAGCCACAACGAAAACGAACTCTCGGAGTCAGTTCTCGACAGTCTGGTTCCTCGGCCGTTCCCGCGGCGATAAAGATAAAGGAACGACGAACCGACCAGGCCGACGTAAACGCGCCGCGCTCCGCCGCGGCGCCATAACGCTCCCCTATCGCGCGTATAACGTTCGAACATTAATTTGCATTCGCGTGGCTTCCTACCGGCTTCGAGGCAATGGACGGAGCCAGATGGGCATGCGATAACCAGTCAAAAAGAATATCCGCTTTGTCGAGCGAGATATAAATTGCATTTTTTTCGTCGAGATAGGGAAATTAGGAGCAGCGCGAAGTTTTCCGATGCAAACCCGTTTTTTACGCCGCTTCTGGTATCTTTATCCTTTTCTTCTCTTTTTTTTAATAGCTATGAAGAAGCTCGGGTCATGAATTTTATTTAACGTAATACGATATTATTCTTGGACACATTGTTTATATCAGAGTACATTCTGCAAGAGTTTGCTAGTGGAGCTGGTATTGGGTTAATCCTTTATATTGTGCTTTCTGGTCTCTCCCGTTAAATATTATATATAATGTCTAGAATTCTTACGCAATCATATTACATCTCTTAGGAGAAAATTCTATTTATATTAGAATTGAAATGAATCAAATATATGTTTACTTATAAAATCCGCTTTAAATGAATTTATATCTAAATTAAATTCTATAAATTATAGATAATCTGTCCGTCTGGATTATATGTTTTATATATTATTTATTTTAATCCAGACGTTCTAACTTTTAGAAATATTTTAAACTTTTTATTTCTACGTTTTTCTAAAAACAAAAAGATAGCCATATCAAACTGTGATTAAAGCTAGCAAATCAGTCTTGTTATCAGCAGCGTCATGCAAGGCGGCATCTCCTCCTCACACTTGTCGAAGTATATAGGTCTCTTTCTCCGCAAATTCTTCAAGTCACGAGTTCCTGACGTAGTTCCACGATTGGTTAGTCTACTGAAAAGTCGCACGACAAGAGAGTAGCTTCGCTCAAAAGACTCATTAACCCCACGGAGTCGTTAGCATATTCGTCCGTTGATCCAGTCTTGATGAAGAAATCCACTCGAATTTTTATGCGTACACATGTTTTCCTCTTTGTTCAAACAAAGACTGGCGATTATTATATCCAAAGAAGAACGTGTCCAAGTAGTTAGATGTTTGAAGACTTCTTGAATTACAAAAATTAAAAATAATTAAGATTAATTTTTACAGTGATTAAGTTCAATATTTTTTTTAATATTTAGATAGATTATATCATTAATTATTTTAAATGAATAATTTTGTATACAATAAAAGTTACTTGTTTATTTTCGTATCGTGGTTGAGGATTGTATAATATTATGTATCGCATATCCTTTCGTATAAAATATTACAGAGCGTCAAATTATACAAGTTATATAAATAACGTTGTTATCTTGTTGCAATTTTCACGTATGTTGAACGTTTGGTTGTAATTATAAATGCAAGATATACATTGTTGATGATGTCAAATAAAATCAATAATTACCATGAGATTGTACAGGTTGTATGACTATTGCGTGTTGTATATTATTCTTATTTATAATAAATTTGATCAAATAGAATTAACTCATATATTATACAATATCTAATGAATAAAAAAGTAAAAATAAACAGGTATGGGTACTTTATGCAAACAGTAAAAAAAAATATTGAATAAAGATTAAATTAAAAATGGTAAAATTAATGTATTTTAAATTTATTAATAAAAGTCAATATACATTAATTTTAGTTATATTAAAGTATATAAAAAATTATAGTCCTCATGTATAAAAGAATATGAAATTAAAAACAAAAAAAAATCAATTTTTATTCCATATTAAGCAAAATATCCAAGACTAAATATTCTTCAGATTTTCGAATAAACTTGATATATATATACATATATATTCAATCATCTTGTATTACACTTTTATTACATTGTAAACTCATTATTACATTGTAAAAATACTGTTTTCTGACGATAAACAAAGATTTTAGTTAGAAATAAATTTTTTGACATTTTGATCAATCGGTTTTTTTTTGACAGTAAAAAAATTAAAGATTTAAAATAGTCTAAAAACTTATCATATACTATTGAATAATCTTACAGAATTGCTAATAAGATGTGTGAGTCATAATAATTGTATAATATTTATAGATGAAGCTTATTATTCATATTGTTTAAATGAAGTAATGGCACTCCAAAACAATATCAGCATCAAATACATTGTTTTTAGAATAATGAGTAACATTATCAAACTAAAAAAAAATTAAAATATTGTCTTCCAGGTTTTGTAAATTTGTGATATAACTTAATAGCAAACTGCACCCATGAATTTTGCAGTACAGGCATCATTGGAACCCACTTTCGAAATTCGATGTCGAGTACTATGTGAATGATTATTTGAAAACGATTTGCGGAATCTCATTAAAAGCCATTTGCATCAAACGTCAATTAACTCATGTTACGCGTTAGAATATTCAGTGCACTTTGTGTTCGATCGGCCTTTAATTAGCGACAAAAGTTAAGTCATCCAAATTGCAAACAAAAGATTAAAATGTATATATATTATATTATTTACTATTACTTAACTTTAAAACTCTTAAAAATAATCTTAAAAATATCGATTTTTAATTATATCATAAAATTTACAGAAATCTTTTTCGACATTTACTTTTATTTCTGGCTTCATATATTTTGACACAATTTAAAATTTCACCGATATCTTCGTATTTGAGATAAATTTTGATCAGAAAGATATTTAGTTTGATAGTTCCTATCTTTGGAACGTATTAGACATGCTCGCATTGAGAAGTATGCATACGTGTCAGTTTCTAGCTCTGTTAAAAGTCTAAGCACGTCGCACCACCACCGTCGATCTGCACCGAAATTTCAACTAAATTTGATTTTTTCGTTCTTTCGCAATCCCTTTTTACAAAGCGAGTCACCCGCTGCCGTCGATGATTCGTCGATATTCCTACAATGGAATATTCCCCATAGAATAATTGACTTTATTGGATTACCTCGGCTGCATCCTCCGATATGCGTATATCGCGCGAGATGAGCAAAATAAATGTTCGCAACCTGTGTATGAATTATTCTATCAGGATACCATCACCGAAGCTCAAAAGTGACCATGTAGCTTTTATGAGAGATGATAAAGCTCTCGGAACACACACGCACACAAATATTATTCTCTGTTCTAATATCTATTTCTATTCGTACAGACTGTAGATTTATTTTAAAATAAATCGTAAAATTGTGCATATATTCTGACAAGCGCGTTATAAAAGGATTATACGAATCGATTATTGTGATTATAAATAGACCATGTCATAAGTCTAATTTTGTTCAGCATACTAGATATATATATATATATATATCTATATATATATCTACAATGGGTTTATATATATATATATATATATAAACCCATTGTAGAACTATATATATATATATATATATATATATATATATATATATATATATATACATATATAGTTCTACAATGGGTTTAAGAGATATTTATTGCCATAATTGCGAGCGAGCAGAACACACGCGAAAGGACACAGGAAAGAACACAGATTCATAGGGTCATTTTTGGGTATGCGGATATTGGTCGCATTGGTCACATTAATCGAGATAAATCTCGATATTTATAGCCGACGATCGGCCGGATATGTCGGGCATTGTACTTCTATAAATGCGCCAACGCGTCTGCAGCTGCACCCAGGTTCGGATATAACGTCTGAGCTTATTATATGCGATCGCAGTACAGCTCACGTCGGTGTGCATTTATGTTTTGCGTTTACGTGCCGTGGGTGGATACGAAGAAGCACAGTATGGCGAATGGCGCGCGGTATAATATGCAAAAGCAATAATTTGTTGGAGTTCGGAGAAATTAAACTGGCGCAGCAGTTGCAAGAACTATAAATACGTAAGTTGTATGCGTTTTTGTGACACTATTTGCACGTGTTAATTAGTCAGTGATTTGATTATGCAATTCATATTGAATATTTATCAATTTCTGTATCAATTTTGACGCGATTATTTTACATTTGTCTCTAATAATTACACTCTTTTCAACAGGATTAAAAATGAGATTCACTTTCTTCAAGATATTGTTTATTAGTGTATCTGTATATTAAAATCCAAAAGTTGCAGAAAATTAAAGTGTTAAACTCTTTTTTTCAAAAATATGAGAAATCGCAATAAAAATTGAAGATTACATGCATTTAATAATTTGCACAAGGAAGTACGGAACTTTTGGAGTCAGGCGATCCAATGGAAGCGCTCTCGATGACGATACAGTCTAGGATTAACCCGAACAATATAGCACGTAGCAAGGAACGGAATCCCGGGCACGGGGATAGGATTAGTGGCAAGGTGTTTCAAGATCTCGTGCGCGCAAGGGGTTTTATGTAGGCCTCGCGATTATGGCTTTTACGAGACGATTACGTGCCTCGCGTCGCTCCGCTCGTAAATTTGATCGCGCTACCTAGAAGACGTAATTTCTGACCGGAGATATGTAAGGCGTGTAGTTTGTACCGCAATTATCTTTACGCTACGATCTTCGCGTAGATGTGAGCGATTCGTCGAAGGCAGATTGAGTGTCCCGACACGCGATTGTACGCAAACAAACGATGAAAGACGGGATCCTGCTTTCGCGCCATTGTGCGCGAAAACTTGCAGGTGAAAGCTCGCAGAGATATCGTACTTTTATCCCATTGTCTTGGTTTCAATGCTATTGTTGTTTCTTACAGTTGAAAATCTTAGGTGATTTTTACCGTAACACAAGATGGACAGTGAAATATTATTTCTGTGCCAAAAGGATGCATGAGAATTTGAAACTGAATAAAGTTTTCCGTAACATGTAATAAAATAGATAGAATTTCTATACTATATATTTGAAATGTATAAGTAGGATATTACTGTATTTGAAACCTATAAAGTCCAAGAAAACTTTATTTTCAACGCAACTAATATAAATGTTTAAAAATACAACTTTTCTTATACAAAATAACTTTTATTTGCGAAGTGATTGTACATCTGACAATGTAACTTCAATGTAACATGTCAGGTTTAACAGCACATCTCCATTTATTGTTGTTTTATATTAAATTTTCACGTTGAGGGCGTAAACGCGACTTTATTACATCCGCCGTGACCAAATGTCGCGCACTGCCACGCTGAAACCGGCCATATGATCTGCTGCGTGCAATTACTTTTTTACGAGGCCTTGTATGTGTAATGCGTGTGCCTGCCGCGCGTTTTCTCGGTTTTCTCGTGCTCGTTTTCAGTCGTAAAACTTTTTCGCTAAATGAACCTAGGTCAACGTGGTACCGTGACTTAACTTTTCGTATTTAAGTTACACTGGTTATCCGCATATATTCGTTGCTACAACAATCGTAAAATCGCGCTTTTATAACAATCTTTAAAGAATTTCTACTGGTAACGCTCTACTTTATTAAAAATGGAACAACATTTCTGATTATTTTATATTTTTCTTCATGATGTAATCCCGATGCGTGGAGTTTCCGCATTGGGACCCAGTTGTTTTATTCATTTGCTCATTCATCCACCTTCTCGTTCGCCGACACCGAGTTTTTATCAAAAATTGTTTTCAATTTAGTGCCCGCATGACACAGACTGACGAGTACGAAAATTAATTTTTTTTCACAAGAGCGATTTTAACATTTACGCATTTAGCAAATTTTGTTATCTTTTCAGCAAATTGATTTTAACAATTAACAGTGATTTGTTTAAACTTATGAAAAATAAGTTTAAATTTTTATCTTATTGTAGGAATCGAAGATATTTATTATATAATAATATTAGAGTAAATCAATAAATTATTAATTGTGTAAGAAATTACATTTGACTTTAAATTCCTACATTCTAGATGCAATTTTAATTCACGATTAATTTCAAATTAAATATTTAATTTTTAATTCATGGACACAATCCTTCCAATTATACATTTCCTACGAAAATTTCAATATCTCTGCGTATTACAAATGCCATGTTTGTGCGGTGGACATTTTTTTTGGCGAGCAATTTAGGAACTACGACGTTCCATCCACGCGCGTACCTCTCGTGTGACAGAATCGCATCCGATTATCTATGGTTTTCGGTACTGATCCCATACGTCAGATGAAGCGTGCTCCCATGAAGAGAGGAATGGAGGAAGAAGATCATCTCGCTTTATGGGTTCCGTACGTGTCCACCACGGTAACGGGGAACGATACTGTATGGTGTGCGTCCTGTATTGTCCTCGCTTATTTATCGTCGCGAATGCGATACAATTCCGAGGGTCTCCGATACTGCGAGTACGACTGCGAGATACGTGAAATCTCCCAATGATTCAGATCCCCCCTGTGTCCTTTCTACTAGCTAGCCAGATAGCGCGTTACATCGATATGAAATCCTGCATGATCCTCGAATCGTTGCTATAGACGCCAAGAAAGAGAGAGAGAGAGAGGAGTTATAGCTTTGCCCGATATTCTGTAAATTTATCTGCATAGTATATTTCAGACGGTTTTACGCTCGGACGTCTCTAAGCATGTTTATTTTACATAATAATTTATGTCTCTCGTAACATATCGACAGAAATTATATGATAATTTATTTATTTGAATATTTGAGATATTTATTTGAATTTATGTTAAATTAAATTACATGTTACGATTAACGTCATTTTTATTTGTGTGTTACAGGTATGTATGTAGAAGTTTACAGACAGAGACCAGCACCGATTCATAAATCAGCGACTAGCAAGTACGTATTATAGTTTTGCAAAACTGTCAGAGATTAAAAATAATGTAAAAATTAATAACATTATTCATATGAAATTTGAAGACAATATTAGAACAAAAACGTGATAATACGTGCGTTCATTTAATTTTAACTATCATATTTGTAGAATTTTTTTTTTAAATAGCATGACATATTTGCTATTTTTAAAATAGCAAGACGTATCGAGGAAATAACGTGATATTTGGAACAATCGCAAAATTGCAAACTTTTCTTGACTACGTATCAGTACGAAAAGAAATGTGAAAAGTTACCGATGCACTTGCTAGATAAATACTTCGCGAATGGGTCAACCTGTGGCACGAAGTAGTTCGTGACTCGAAGACGTAATTCTTTTCTAATACTCTCCGATCGAGCGATCGGAGATCGCGAAATGTAGGTCGTCGTACGTCTAAAGCCCGTTGCACAGATGACATGACTTTTAATGGACGGTCGACTAAAAAAGGATACCAAAAAAGATACGAAAGGCGTGCACAGATGGAACTTTTATCGTTCAGTGGCAGAGATGATCCGGCTGCCCGATCCGCTATCCTCGACTCTCTATTCTTTTCTCATCGTACTCATACCTGTGTAGCCGTTGCCATCGCCATCGTCGACGTCGTTCTCGTAGTTGTAGTCGTCGTCATCGTCGTCGTCGTCGTCGTCGTAGACGATGCCCGTTGACGACGAGTCTTGTAATCAAAAAGTCATTATCCACGGTTGCCTCCGACTCCTACAACTTTCCCGTTACCGGGTCCGACCACAATTCCTCGGAGTTCCTGGCATCGGGGACGATGCGAAATGAGAGACAATGATACTACTTTGTATTAATTTCCCTCTTCGTACGACGAGGTCCCCTCTTGTCCCTTTCGCCCAACGGAACATCCACCGTGACTGCAGCACCCTTCCCCGCTACCCTTCGCCCGTCGTCGGGCATTTGTGAAGCTCCTATTGTTGGAGCGCTTGTTTTCATCTTCCGTTTCTCTCGCCCAATCTTGTACCGTCTACTGGTACACATTCACCTTCGGCGCGGCACCGGAACGATAGGATCCCAGTACCTTGGAGCGGTTTAATGTGGTGTGTGGGATACTTTGATAGATACATCACGACGAGCGTATAACCGCGGATCTGAGGGAGAACGGGTTACGATGTGGGGCACGAAGCGAAATTATTACCCGCGGTATAATCACGTCACACCTGCTTTAAGCTTCAAACAGGATATAGTTATAAAATAATGGTAATTTGAGACGATAACGATCAAAATCGAGCGAGCCACTCGAGCGCATTCGACCTGTTATTGTCGCTGATACGTCTGCGATATTATTTTTACACTGTGTTAAATTTTCCCCTATCCCAGCGAATGTCGCGATAATCGATATTTCGAATGAACGAGATTTCGAGCTGCTAATAAAAGAGCGACTACATCGCACCTCTGCAGAATTCTGTTTGGCGATACATTATTTAAATCAGCGCTATGCTTGTTTGCTGTCTCTGTGTACATGTAAATACATTCCCCTGCTCTTGCGACCCCTCCCTCTATGTCACGACCACCCGGCGAACCCTTCCTCAATCATTGAAAAGAGACAACATACACTGGCGTTGATCATACCGTGACAATCCCAATGATGGCGGATCACGTGGTGGCAATCATGCCGTAAACTAGATTTTCTCGTTTGCCTTCGCCTCTCTGAAAATTCGAGGACGCCGTCGCGATACATTTATTTCATTCATCTAATTGACAACGTTTATAAAACGTCGTGTTTTGAGAATATAATATTTCACAATTTATAGCTTATGACAATCATATCACGTTTTATAGACCTTTAAAAGACCTCGGTATTGTTGTCGAGTACTTTATGTGTTCGGTTGCAAGAGTGAATGCTATCGCGTGAAGAGACTTTCTTGCTCGCGTTTTATCTTAATGTTCGTCTAAAGTAAACGTCTTAAAATTCTCGGGCTATCTTTGATATTGGTAATTCATGCTGACTGCCAGGTATCTGCGAGACGTGTTTATGCCAAACGATTTCGCGGAATGACTCACTCGGTTGTTCCAATCTAAAGACGTAGGAGGGAGGCGGCCAAGAAGGAGGCAAAGCCGGTTGAAATACGGTGGAATACAAGGGGGAGAACGATATTAAGATAGGTATTGAGATATTCAACTCCATTAGCGTTGTACCGTAAGAACCTTTGGGAATCGTTAAAGATTTGGCTGACTATGCTAAAAGATACGGGCCAGCGGTGAGCATCAATATGTAAGCAACGACACTGCGCGATATATACAAGTGATGTAAACGCGTCGCATTATTAGAGATATAATCTTCATTTCGTAAAAATGACGACCTTATTCCATTTTGAAAAAGGACGTTACGTAATATTCAATAATTTTTGAATGGAAATACCGCGTCGAGAAGGATGGAGCACTACTCCGATAATGATCGATTTTCTTTACTTGCCAATGGCATCAACGAGCACTCCGAACACTAGAAAACGTCCGAGCTTATCGTGAATGCAGTCGCTTTTGTATGCGCAAGCATGCACAGGTGTAAACCGGTAGTTCGGTGTTTACAACCGCGATATTCCTTTTATCGAGTCACCTCTAGATGCGCGCTTCAGAACGCTGCAGCTTCTACGATTTTCAAAGTGCTTCGTTATTCGTGCATCGATACTTTTTCTCTCGGAAACGAATCCTCGAGCGGAGAAAATTCTCGCGATACTTTGATGTTATCGCGTCTCGCAGACTCGCGAAACTATTACGCATTATGTCGCATGTGCTATTGCAAACTACTAGTTTTGCCTTTACGATTATTATCTGCTCAAAGTTTCGTAAATCGGGTTCTGTCGATCGATAGCGATTGTCCGTGGGCAATGTCAGTTACACATAATTCACGTTACGATGCAGAGAAATCAAATTATCAATTACTTTCTGATTAGGAAATTAATGCCGCTAGATAGTTTGTATACGTTCGCATAACATTCGCGTGGGGTGCATTATCCTCTTCATTATGCTTAAAATTTACAAGTCATAAGCATTTTTATTAGTGCTTTAATATTGTTAAAATTTGCAAGTTGTATTATCGAAATTTTGCATAATGTGTATGTGTGTATTCCCCATTATTCGCATTACAAATTACGTATGTAATACTGATAATTAGTATTATTAACTTGTTATTATTTACCTGCAGCAATATAGGACTAATTTGAATTGTAGAAGAAGATTTGTAGAACATAGAGATTTGTCCATTACCGTCATTAACGTTTGTTATACTTTGTTTGCGAAAATGTAATTTCGCGTCACAATTATCAGTAGTAAAATGCAGAACTGACGACTCTTGCGTTACTCTCAACGTAAAGAATTCAGTACCGTTCTTCCCTCGACCCGCAAAGTTTACGGCACCGACGAAATTGCAAGACGATCTGGTCATGATTGCGGCCGGAATTACGCGTCATAATGCATAATAGTAGCATTCACGGGTAGCACGCAAGAAAGAAAGGGCGGAGGAGAAACGGTAAGGGAATGAAATCGGATCTCCGTGGGGCTCGGCAATAAATTAGTACCACATTGCCGTATCAGTATTTATATGCAGGCCTACCGTCCCACGACGATAACATTGTCGTTTGTTCTGTGGCCAGCAGCATTACTCTGCAGCGTCGACAATGCGCATTTTAACGTATCGTTCCGCGATATCTTGGGGTGAAGTCCGCCTTTAACGGCCGCGTAAATTAATGAACGATATCTTTGAGTTCGTCGTTCTTCTACATCCCACTTTATCTCTCCTCGCTTCTTTCCTATTAAATTATTTGTGAAGACCTTGCCACTTGACCTCAATGACTTATACATTCCGTTCGACGGGACGTAATAGTGATTCTCCAATTAAATGTTTTTCCTTCCGTTATCACGAAGACTCTTGAAGAAACTAATTCGATGAGAAAGTAATCGAAATTTTAGATATGTCTTTGATAATTGTGCGGAACAAAGAATAGAATTTGTAGTATGTTCTCTAGATGATATATTGTGCCAGGAAATTATTCTACAAGTTTCAATCTTGAGCTTTCGCAAATACACCCCGAGCAAGTTCGCGCCAGCGGGGATCTGCGAGGATACGTTCGTCACGTCGTTGACATTTGAAGTATATCCATCTCCGAAACCAAGCAGTGTTTGTCGGAAGCTTTCTTTCGCAAACGTGACTAGGTTATGATCGGAAGGAGAGCTTGCCGCTTTCAAAATGCTTTTCGACAGCCGCGATGGTTGGACTATCCCCACAAAGAGTAGAGTCGATCGAGTTATTCTAGTAACCCTGACAATAGCTTACGCTCTCTTTTCGAGACGCGCGGAAGTGCAAAAACACTCCAAGCCATGTGTGCTCTGATAATATTCTTTTATTTTAAATCAATTTTTCCGTTTTAACGCTCTCTTCACAATTACATTCTTCCAAATCTCTGTTTCCATGAAGTCTACATTTTCAATTGTACCAAAAATAATTTTACAATAATTATAGATTCTATTGTATATTTATATTTTGTTTATAGTACAAGCAAATTTTCGTGCTAATATAATTTCTTTAAATATGAAAAAATGAAACGTTTTATTTTTGCGTGCAGATATTTACATATATTTACAAATTTCTGTTATTTAATGTAATTTTAAAAGTTGTTTATATATATATATATATGTATATATATGTATATATATGTATAAATTAATGAAATATTTAGCTAACAAGCCGAAAAGCATATTTCGAATCGTTCCTAGAAATCTTGACGAACTTGACAAATTAGTGCGATGCGTTGCAATGATATCGTGACGGAGACGAGATTGCGTTCGTGGTGACGTCGCCTTTCTATCGCTCATTACAAAGGTGAATGTTACATAGCGAAGGAAAGCCTCATTAGCATATCGTGGACGAAACAAACTCGCTCGCTTCTAATCGTTGAGTAGCTCGTACTTTCGACTCTCGGCTGACGTTGATAAACGTTAATGAGGGCCGCACGTAAATTTCCTTAACTCCCAATGAAAAGTTTAAATGATAAAAAAGTGGCAAGTAATTAAACGCGGTGATTGGCACTCCAGACTGGGTAAACGAAGATTCTTTTAATTAAGGTCCCATCGCGTATCTCTGCTCTCTTCGGTCGTGTCAACCGCTGCCTACTTATCTTTTGCTTTCAGCTGTACGTTACATTGCAGTATATTTCTTTTATAGACGAGTAAGTAGTAGTTTGGCAAAAGAAATTATAATACATAGTAAAGTATTAAAATAATATAATTGGATATAATATAATGTAAATATTTTTAATAATAATGTGCATATATAAATCGGAAATTTTATTGCTTTCTCGAGTTATTCGATGAATATTGAGTTATTTGACACATTTCGTTTTTAATATCGAATATTCACATGTACAGTTTATAATCCAATATGATGATATGTTGATGATCAGCATATGCTAGGTGAGAAAAACCTTCTACTAAAAAAATTATACTACAAAACGTCGATAACAGCGATGTGTCTTTATTTCTTGAGTGAGGATGGTTTTGCCACTTCATTGATCTGTGCATTTTTACTGTAACTTTCCTACAATGTGAGTTATGAAATTATCCTCATAGCAATATATTCCTCCGACGTAGCGCTAGCGTTTACGAAAATATTCGTTCACTGTTACAGCTGCGATCCGCCGCTAACATACGAGGCGCGTAAAATGGCGCGACCCCCGCGTGAGAAAGCGGATAGAAGTGCGCGGGTGAAATCGATCGTAGAGGCGGATTAAGCTCAGCGTGGCATCGTAAAAATGTGCTTCTCCACTTTATACATACTTTAGTCTCGCACGCGGCATCTCCCACGCACTTACTGTCCTTACGCCGCTTTCGGTAATGCAACCATAAATAACAAAACAGGCTCCGCCAGCCCCTCGGAGCTCGTTTCGGGACGTTATCGCGTATTCCCCTTCGAACCACCCCGGAGCATCTCAGCAAGGGGTAATCTTCCTCGCAAATGCTTTTCTCCGCGCGATATGTATGAGAAGCAATCAAACGATCCGTCAGCAGCCGCCAAGACGGATGCGTCGATTTTTCCCTATACGCGTTCGCGCCACGACGACATGTAGTATTTTAAATCGATTTCGCGCTTACGTCTCTCGTCGCGTACCTACTCCCTGTTGTTTTTATTCCGAACGTCTCGTAATGGCATTTTTATTTTCCCGGATTTGTGTGATCGCGACGCACCTCGTTGAATATATGATAACAGAAACCAAAATTTAATTCTCTTGAACGAGAATATAATTGAATAAATTATCGAGATACGCGATATTACAAACATTACTACAATATTGAAATAAACTAATTAGCTTAATAATATCATGTATTTTCTAAATCTTTCTGTATACCTTGAAACATTGCAGCAATTTACTCTGACATATTATTATTGTGGCAATATTTATAATCCCCATAGGCTCTCTCGCATCAATTTTAAATCATCGATTTCTCAATCATTCTCACGACGTCGATAGCGAATATCCACAGGCAGGACCACCCGTGCACGTTTGACAGAAATATCGTTACCTCCGAGAATTTCCAAGTATAGGAACCGACGGCTTCAGAAATATCGGGTTATGTGCATTGCGAGTGTGACTATTTTCGGAGCTAAAGACACACGCGCGAACGACGACACCAACGGTGAAAATCGGCCACCCAACTGGCTGGTCTTAATGGTTTCAACGAGTGAACGAAAGCGGGGAAAATAAAAACGCAAGAACGACAATCCTTTGAGCCCTCGTCGATCTTTCAACTACATGAAAGACTTCGCCCCATAAAACACATCCGAGCTCGAAAAAAATGTTGAAAAGGCAAATGAATGTATTTTAATCTGTTGTCGAATTGAAGTAGATGTATAATACCAAAAAGAAAACTGTAAAATTGTATACATATATTACATAAAGAATATAATTTCCACTTGCTTTACGTTGTGGCGCGAAAATATCATTGAATACTTGGATCATTTCAAAGAAACTAGATTTTAAAGTTTATCCTCTTTGACACATTAGCGACATATTAAAGCGTTTCTGTTTTGCGCTCGTACAATGTAAAATAGATGGTGTAAAATGCAATTTATCTTTCTGCAACGACGGGCGCTTAGAATCGCGGAGAATGTTCTTAACGACGTTTCGTAATTAGTCACAGCTCGTTGTGGAACAAAGTATTTCGCGAGCTTAGTAAACGCTCGTATTGTTGAGGGCACTTTGTGAGTGCGGTTGCTTACAGGCGGGTATGTTCACGGCTACACGTAGGAACAGCGGTACGTGTTGCGTACAAGCGCAACCATTGCGGCGTCAGCAACGCCTAATTTAATCGCTAGGTAATTGCATAATATCCAATTTGTAATGTAGACTGCGTGACGCTACGTTCCGTACCAAGCCGCATCGGCGCACGTCTAAGCATTTGCAAGTTGTGCAAGCTGCAATAATTAAGCTCGCGGATCGCATGATGTTCCAAAGGTTCGAATTACAGAGAATTTGACATTAAATTTCATTCTCGTTTTGTGGCTGATAGCAAAAACTGAAAGGGAACAGAGACCATATCGGTCATCGCGAATAGGAGGGTATTATAAAAGTTTCAATAAATTAGTAGAGTATTTGAATCAACGATATACCTAAGTCTTAATCAAATATTGTTAATTAGATATAGCAATAAAATTGATTTATTTTTTATGTTTTAGTAAACTACTTTCTCACTTTTAGTAAGCTTCTTTTTAATAGTGCAACAATTTACATAAAAATATTACTTCATTCAGAATTAATGTATCTTTACATTTATTTTCAAATGAAATTGATTACTGATAAAAGCGTTCGTGTTGAAGTAAAGTTGACAGAAACGTCTTCGCTGATTAAAGAGTGATAACATTATATTTTCGATAGAGAACAAAATTAACGTCGTAACGCTGTCAACCTGATTACATCGTTCTCCATTTCTGTTAATGTTCGAATAATCTTAAATCTGCAATCTTCGTTATTTCCATTAATTAATAGAAAAATGTGTTCTTTTTTAATACGATTTTTTTTTATAGAAAGAACATATAGATTACGATAGAAGCAGCTATATATATATATATATATATATATATATATATATATATATATATATATATATATATATATATATAGAACATTAGTAGATTTAGAAAATTGATATAAGATATATTGTATACTAATTTTAGTAAAAAATATTATTCTGAGTGAATAGAAATAATTTCAAGGTTGTCACTTATAATTAATTTAAGATTAATTTCAGTTCAAATCGAAAAATATAAATCACATTTTCTAATTTTTTACTGCTTCTATCGTAACCTATATGTTCTTTCTGTATGCATATATATATATATATATATATATATTTATATATATATATATTTATATATATATATTTATATATATATATATAAAACATTATTTTATTTATAAAATCAGAAAAAGCCAAGCATAAATCGAATTTTGCTTCAAAAATATGGTTAGCCGGCATGGTTATATGGCAACATACGTGTTTGACCTAATTAACGAAATTGCCTTTGTAATTAAGCGAGCAAAACATTCTGCAAGTTAATGCAAGACGACGCATAGTGGAGAGATGACCGTAACGAGTTTTGCATTGGGGTGGGATATAATTAGGACGGAAAATATAGTAGAATAGTGCCGACAGAGTCACGGTACTCGTGCCATTTTTACAAGCTTTCAGAAGCACGTTCCGAGCATAGAAATAGGAAAAGTAAAGCGCTGGATCTCGATGATTTTGTGTCACAAAGTTTAAAAGGTAATACAAATGATACTGCAGTGGGGAAAATTTATTTTTGTTGATATTATCGCGAGTAGAGCTGTTTCTATGTTGTTAATAATAAACATCAGCGAGTCCATGCGTTATCTTTATTAATTATGAGTTTACTTTTATGATTGCTGTAATAATAAACGTATCTCTGGCAACAATTATTTACATACAGATTTATTTCGAGAGAGCGTAATAGAATTTAATTACATATGCTAACTGTAAATAATTTTTGACTATTTCACAAATATCCAAAAGCATACGGCACGTTATTGCACTTTTTTCTAGTATTTAAAGAAAATAACGATTTAATTCAATCTTTTTTAAATTCCGATGTAACGTAACGTCATTTAGAAATATTTAAATAAATATCTTATGCCTGTCTAATCTACGTATTTAATAAAAATATAAAAGCCAAATTAAAGAAATACGTGGAAATCTGTATAGAATGGCAGTTTACGGAAGGCAGATTAAATGTGAATTTCAGTATTTCGCAGCGTTTATATATACGCGAGATTGATATATAGATGTAACATTGTATTAATTCGTTTATATAAGTGTTCAACATTTCACGTATTTACAGTTTGCAAATGTGACATTGTGTGGCTCGCTATTCAATAGCGTTCGCGATTTTGCGCCATCGTGAGTTTCTATCGCGGCCAATTCATCGCGTTGCATGCACTTTATTCGAATGCACTTCCCTAGCATCCGCATTTATGCGGACAGGCTGATAGTTCAACGCGCGAGAGAGTGCATTCATATCTCATTTCCAAATTTTAAAGCTCTCTAATATCCTCGTGTTACCTCTGTCGACCAAAATTCTATTCACGAATCAATAAGACGATTGTGTTTATCACTGGTTTAGCTTTTAACATAAATTTTCTCTCCTCAACGTTATGCAAATTACGATAAAAAAATATAAAAATGTATGTACTTTTAGTTCATCACCTGTCGATTCAAATTCTTTCTACGTAACTTATTATAACTCGAATTTTTCAATATCTTACGATTGCTTCGCAATCGCTCTTTCGCTTCTCAAATCGTCATCTGATCATGAATGTTTTCGAAGCGCATATGCGAAGAACGCGCAAGATGACTCAGGTTGTCGCGCGACTTGTTTACGCACGTATCTAGCACAAGTGGAATATTTGTCGATGGCCGCGGACCTGAAAAACGTAGAGGACGGACTCTACGCTCGATCGCTCGTAATATGGTCACGCGAAGGCGGATAAAGCGGACATGTGCTTTCATACGGTGGAAAAAGAAGCGTGGACCTTCGCATCGCCGGAAGGTCTGTTTGCTTAGGAGGCGCCCGAAAAACCGGGCGTTAAAAGCCGCGCGACTCTCTTCGAAACACTCACAGCCGTTGTCGACGACGGCGACGATGATGTAACTGGTACAGATCCCCAGGCCTTGGGAAATGTCCGGATAATGCGCCGTCGTTCTCGCGTGGGTCAATATTTTCATTATTTTCCGTCGACAACGAGGTGGCGGACGACGACAACGTGGCGGGAAACGCCGTCGAAAACGCACGCGAGGCGCTCGACAAATTTTTTTTTTCCGCACGAGTCGTTTCGTGGCGCATCCCCACGGGATGCGCCCTTTTTTTCTTTTTCCTTTTCGAGGCCCTCGCGCTCACACTCTATTTCTCCGGCAGAGTTCCGTCAGAACCGGAAAAAAGGCCTCTCTCTCGCGTTAAATAGAGAAAAACATGAGGTACTGAATATTTTTCGAGCCATTGTTTCGGCACGGAGACAATTCCAGCCGAATGCCACATTTCGTTACGGAAGAACCACGAACAAAATGAGAGAACATTGACGAATCTTCGAGCGAAGGTATATGATGTCTCTTCGCATGAATTAAATGTCTAGCTTTTTTTAGCTATCTGCTGGCTGCCTTTAAGTCAAAAAGGTCTCGATATAAACAGAATATAAGAAATATTTAATTGATACATATAGTTTATATTATCCGGAAGATATACGTTCCATTTCAATATGAATATAATATATATTACCAGAGTTATATACAAATATTAAAGCTACTAAATTATCGAATACAATTGATTGCTGTTATAAATAATGTAACGCTGAAATATTTCGATATTCCAACATTCGGTTTATCTTTTCGATAAATTTACTTCGATTAACATAGATAATTGACTATGTGTTCCAATTCATGGAACTGATAAATCAACCAGTTGAAGGAATTATCTTCTTAAGATCTTTTCCCTCCGGTCTCCACTTCCGGTCCTTCGTCACTCGTTGCGAGCTTCCAGATGTGCACTAGAGACGTGCGCGTTTTACGACCTGCGCGTATTAGTAAGACGATGGTTCATCTAAACATTTTAAATTTCCGAGAAACGTTTGACGAACGGCTTATTTCAACATTTGCTACTAATTGTAAGACACAAAGTCTGATAACATCGATATCTAATAATTAATTTCATTTATTATTACAGCTATTTTTTTTTCTTAGTCTTCTAATTATTCATTTTTATCCATTTAATTCAAGTTAAGTTCTGTGAAATGAGATGATACTTTTGTGATATGTATGTACATATTTATAAACTGTTTAAGGCATTTATTACGAAGCTTCTAGTGAAAAGATGAAGATATCGCGTTTCTCTGTCGTCTCACAAAGATAATCTTGACAGTTAGTTTCACTTCCCAGTGTCGCACCGTGTGACGGTAACGGGGGAGAAAAATTGCTCCGGTATAAATAACAGGCGATGTCCCTTGTCACGGTTTCGTGGCGAATGAAAGACATTCGTTCGTTTCGACAGGTGCGTGCAGCGCACTTCCGTGGTTCCCAAGAGCCCAGACACGTACGTCCATTAAACGCTTCCTGAAACATCAACATCGACATCCCGGTCTTCTCGTGCCTACAAACGGATGAGAAAAGAAGAATTTCCTTCTCTCTGTTCTTACTTTTCTGTTAAGTGTGCTCCCCCCCGCCCCCGCCCCCCCATCCGCTTCCGTTTTCAATGAGTTAATGAAATTACTCCCTTTACAAACAACAAAGTACACATGGTCGAATTTGACAATTAAAAAATGATGCTTTCATATGGATTTTTCCATCTTGTATTTTATCATTCTTGATAATCAGCAATATATATAATTATCGTTTGAAAAATATTGATCTTCTTGAATTGAGTTATGATTATTGACTTATGAGAAAATTTCGCCTGACACTGCAATCGAATGATGAGCGCTGTGGAAACGACAAACGTGTAATCGTCTCATCGCTGTATGGTATAACGAGTCACCATTCGCGATGGCATTAAGCGCGATTCCAGCTGCGAATCGCGCTCTTGCTATCGCCGACTGCTAATATCAATTGGCATTCATAATCATTAGGCGATTAATATTATATTAACATTAGCGCGCGCGCGCGTGTGCACGCTTGCGCCAGGAAGCTGCCGGGCAACGGAGAGCGACCAGATAATCCGCAATCTACGGCTTATAGCAATTGAGTGTAGTAATAGCGTTGTTATGCATTTGATATAAAGCCTCGTTTCGCGTCGGGAGGTCCGCGTACGTTATGTCGTACCTGTTCCATCCACCTTGTACATTATCCAGCTTTGTACATTATGTACGGCGTATGTGTACGCTATGCAAGCGAACGCCTGCACACACCTACGTGACGATCTATAGGAATGTGTAATCCAATATCGCGCCGGCATAGCATGCTGTATGCTGGGTGGTCGGATCTGTATCGAGCGAGCGCGGAACTCGCCGCGGTTAAAAATTGCGCGCCTTTAAGACGGCTCGTAGAAATGTAAATGAGCGCGATCGCGTGCGGCTGTGCGGCGAAACTTACGGCCGATTGACTCGTCAACTCGCGTTGTCAAGAACTGTATAACAGCTCAGTCGTATATTAGGCACACGTTTCAAGTAATTAAAGCGCGTAATGAGAGGTACGTTAACGATCGCGGGGGAGGAAATAACGTTCTGTGTCCGCTTATCGCGCGGATGTCAAAGTTCTCGTATAAAGAAACGAATTGGGGAAGACACAGAGAGTCGTATAGCTCCACGTGCGATTATGGAGCGCATAACACGTCGCATTGTTTCCAGAACAGATCTCGGCGAGCATGTAGGTAAACTAGTTGGCAACGTACACGCGGCACATGCACGTACCTCCACCGTCATTGCTGTTTACATACGTGTATCCCGAAGTGAAATTCTCGATGCTTCGTTACCGGGTCGCTTCTCAGACAGTCGTATCTAGATCCGCTCCCATCTTGTTACCGGAGTATAATAAACATAGAAATATATAGTTGCGCCGGCCTTATCTTCGTGGATTAACTGGAAACTGTGGTTGGGCACGTAAAATCCTCGGACACGGGTTAGCGTGTATTCCCGTACTGACCACCCATCGTGAGAATATCTTATTAAAACAAAGTAATGGACAACGTGTCTCTTTCTCTTCCTCCTCTCCCTCCACCTCCCTCTCTCTCTCTCTCTCCCTTTAATTTAAACCATATATATGAAGTGAGAGAATCGCTTACAAGTACCTCGTATTCTTTATTATTTATTATAAACGAAAAGAATTTTACAAAAGTTTTTCGTTTTTTGCACCATGTATAAAGAAGCGAAAAGAAAATAGAAACAATTCGCGTAAATAATCGAATAATCGATTAATTTCTAATGCATGAAAGTCCTACGACCTGAGATATTACTACATATTGATGTAGAATATATTTATTTTTATAGATCAATCGTACATATCATTAATTGTGGAGAAAAACAATAAGTTTTTAATAATGTTTATGTTTATTTAGGTAAATCTCGTAAATATTGTAAATTATAATTCGTAGTCTGAACATTATGTGAATAGGTGCACCACAAACATTATAATTTATTACTTTAATGGACAATAATAATCGTTGTATAAATTTTCTAAATTTAGATAAATTACATATACATTAATATCGATGATGAGCGAAAATTAAAGTTGCAATACATATAACCGATATAATTGAAACTACTCTTGTGGTGACTGCAATTTGCTCTTAAATCCGGTGCCTCTATTTGGTTGTTATATTCATCAAAATGTTAATCGAGATCTTCGTAGTTCTCCTTGTCTATACTCCTGCGAGTTAATAATCATGCGACGAACTTCGAAGTAATCACGAAACCGTGTTAATTCGTAGACTGCACCGAAAAGATTAGCGAACTCGCCAGCGGTTCTAGAATCCGAGAAAATACGAAAAGTTTTTGATGGATCCACTTCCCCTTTCCATTCTTGATATTAATTAAAATCAGGCGACTTTTATTTTCTGATACTCGTCTATATTTATTTTTGTTATACTTTAGCAGATATGGATTTATTTGATTATTTTAACACGCAAAGTGAATGAAAAAATATAGAATTTCCAATACAAAATTATAAAAAAAAAACTCACGTAAAAATAGTCGACTGCTAAATGAATTAAAATGAAGTTTGAGTATTTGTAACCGATTTATATATGCAGATCTGCAATGTACATACACGTATACATTTGCTATAACTATATTTGAAACTTCCATATCATGATAACAATAAACTTAAGAATTTAATGAAGCGACGATAAATTTTAAATAATATCTATAGGATATACTTCAGATAAAATAATATTTTATACACATTTTCTTGTTATATTTTTCGAAATATTTGTATATTTCTACCTTGACATAAGCTGAAATGAGAAAATATTTTCCGATTGCAATACCAATCGATAACTCGAAAGATTGAAAAATGAAGAAAATATGAAAGTTCTGCGACGGGGCTTAGCTAAAGCTTCTCCCAATATTAATTAAGGGAACTCTCTTTCTCTCCCTTGTCGTTTGTGTCATTATTCTTCTCTACTAAAAATTGACGAGAATGTTCGTCACCGCTATAGAGAATATTCCTTCTCTTATTCTTTCGTCATTCTCCCGTTTGTTCTATTACCAAAACTTTGACGGGCCCCGATTTGCAAGCCAGCGGAATAATTAAAGCATTCTCCTTAAAATTGTTATCGATGACTTCTTTAATTTTCACGAACGCGTTGTTAGTCCGGCACCTAGAACTTATAAACTCATCAAGGAACAACTTCAGGACTTTTGTGCGGGAAATGAGATTGTTGATCGGCGTAGTTTGCTTCGTGGAAGGGATAAAAGTTAATCGAGAATAAACACTTTTTTTTTAACTTTTATTATTCTCTTGGAACACAAACAATTTTGTGCTTTCTTCCAATATTATATTCAAAATATAAATATAGCAAACTATAATTAGCATATTTAATTTGTTCTGCATATTAATCATACATAATATGTTGATTAATTATGCAAAACATGCATTATGCAATTTTATTATAATTATATTGCAAATGCGATAAAATAAAACTTTTCCATTTGTCGTTTTACGCGAGTCGTTCAACAAATTCTAATATGTTAACTACACAGTTACATTTCTTCGTATGATTTTTTACTACATCCGCCATTGTACATTCAGTCTTTTGATCGCTGTTGAAGCTATGCGGAGGATTTCGACTAATCCGACCTCCCTTTTCACTCGTGAAATCTATTTACTGACGCTAATTGCTTCGATTGTCTCGATACGTTCTCTCACCTTTGAGTCTCTAATAGCATTGACATCGAATTTACCGATAATCAAACAGTTTTCATCAAATCGTTGACTTTATCTCCATCATGACACAGTACGATTGATTAAAATTGGACACACGGAAATGTAAATTTAGGAAATAGCAAATAGCCGTTATCTAATCAAAATATATCTTAAATATAATTTCAACTATCTAACATATCTTTAAGAAGTCTTGAAAAATGTAGTTTGATATGTTAAAAAACATATGTATTACTACATCAGCTCGTACAGAACTGTTTATCTTTCCTCAGATGAAACTATATTTCTATCACATGTGTAATTTAAACTGTAGATAAAAATCGAGATACTGCTATTTTTATACATGTGTAATTTCCCGATTGATATAGCACAAGAGAGTAAATGGATTTATTTATAAAAGGGTAGAGAAGTATTTTGAAATTTACCACGTCAAAAAAGACGCAGCTCTTCTGACTTATAGCGGAACTTTTTGTCAACAAACCTACAATCCATATGAGTGAACACGCGGGAGTTTCTAGTTTCTCATAGATATTTTCGAGCTACTTGACAAATGACCGGCGCCGGCACATCACACGATATATCATGGTCCGAATGACGTGATAAAGAATGAAGCGCGTGATAGAAACGAGAAGATAATTTAATTTTGGAACAGCGCGGCCCTCTTCCAATGGCCGACCTATTTTTTCCCGGCTCGAGGAGGAAATTCCGCGAAACAATCTGATATCCATTAATTGATCGTCAAGGCAGCAATCCGGCGATTAAATCTCTCGACGCGTTATTATCGTCAAGTCGATCGAATACTGCAACTCTTAAACATCAGTTTCATAAACATTGATTGCCGTCTAAAAATACTCGTGTTTATTAGCGAAAATTTTCTGTTAAGATATCGATCTGTTGTCATCGTTGAGCACATAAAATATATTTACAATGCATTAATCGTTTGTGAATGTAAGCCAGAAATATTATCTTCAAATTTAAAACAATTTAATCTTACAATCTCGTCTTAACTGATATTGCTCATCTTTGACAAAAATAGATTTCGCTAAAAGATATCCGAAAATAAATTTGTCATGGAACGGACAAGCCGCTTACGCGGAGTAATTCTCTTATTTCTATCGATACTAAAATTTGCAGCAATAAAGGAACGTGATGTGAAAACCAGTACTACCCGCAGATCGTACATCAAGACGTGAATACGGACGTCTTGGGTGATTTCTTGGTATTCCTGAACCGACCCGGTCTACTGGGAATAATCCATATTTCATCAAACATATTGATAGGAAGCCGCTTGTACGTGTGTGTAGGTGGATGTAACTCTCATATCGTAACCCATATCAATATATACCAAAACCGAGAAAGAACGAGACGTACAGTTAGGTTTTTGGATGTAGATGTAAGGGCGGAGCGAATCATTAATAAAAAAATCTTACGCATTATTCACTTGTCCGCCCAGCACAATTAGGAGGGTAAAGAAGAGAGAGCAGGCTAAAGTACACGAGAGACATTCCGTTATCGCGTGCAAACATCCGTGGACAGGCCGAGCCGAATCGTCGGACGACGAAAAGGATTTCGCGACGGGCAGCGTCGGGATCATATAAATCATCGCGCCGGGATCCAAGCGTCCGTTTTATCATCGTATGGAAATCCAGTGAGTTATATCGAACCGCCGGTTTCTTATTTATGGACGGACTGAATCGTAATACCGGACGAAAACTTCTTCCCGGCCTTCTTCTGCGCATCTGTTCGCGTATCCGTTTCTCGATTCCGAGTTCTCGAACGACACCGCCGAACTGGGCGCATGCTGCGCTCCGCCCACGTTCTTATCATCTTATTCTCGCTGGAAACTTCGAAAATCAACAGAGTCGCGCCGCGATGTAGGTCGGTATCGCGAGTTCGAGCTTGGAAATGTAGGCTAAACACACATACGCAGAGGACATTGCGGCATTCTTTCCGTCGACACGGACGACGTTTTGACGATGTCGGGATCATCGGGAAGCCATCGACGTCCACGAATTCTCGGAACTGCCTCGACGGGACGCCAGCTCGAGCGGGGACGAGTTAATAATACGTCCGGCGGACTGGATGTTCAGACATCGTTAATTAAAGTCGGAGGTGCGCGTTCGCAGGGTCGGCCGGTACCACAGCTCTTCGTGGCTACCACAGACTTTACCCCTACCCGCCTAATTCGTACAACAATGTCTATTATTCAAGTTAGCCCGTGTACGTGGTATAGCCACCTAACACGGCTGCTGGTGCGCGCGGTGCGTGCTGGCTGGGTCGGTGAGCAAGTTTGCCGAAGAACGCATAACTCCCCGAGCTTACCAAGTTTGCCACACCGAAAGTACTAGAAACCCGTAGAGCCAACTCATTGCCTGGTGCTATTGCTCCTTAACGCAATGGAGGATGCGCCGTGCGACACGTTAATTAATCCATCGGATTAACTATACGACCTATTACCCTCTTCGTCCCGTTGCACGCCATTAACCACGATGTATTGTGCTCTTTACCAGCTTGCGATATATATTTGATCGCTCGCGTTTACTTATTTAGAAAATGAAAAATGTAATCATTCGCACTACTGATGAAACAGCTAAAAAAAGCTTGAGATCTAATCATTTATTTTATGAACGTTGATTTTCTCTCTATATCGACGTTACAAAAATTACATTACGTACATCTCACACAATTTCTGAGATATTTTATATGTATATTCAGGCATGATGTAATCATTCTGTGATCCTTTACGCATGAGTAAAGCGAGGTGAGAAATTTGCCAATGTTGATCTATCGAGTGCACGGTATATCTAGATACTCTTCTTGTTCCACCGTTCTTCACTTCACTTACTCCGTTCGACTTTGTTCGATATCTCTCTCCCTCTTTCTTTCTTATTCTGTCAAGCGGCGAATAAGTTCCGCGGTTCGTAATCTACAAATATTATTCCAGCTCCATCCAGGAAAAAGATCTTTCTCTCCTGTTCCAGCAGGCAAAACTGCCTGCGCTACCCTGAAAACTCGTCCAATCGTGGAGTTCCGAGCTGGCCGTGTAAACTTCCACCATCTCGACAATTCGTGTGAAAGGAGCACCGAGGAGGGAAAGAAAGAAGGACGGAAAAGATGCGTGACGGAGAAAGAGAGAATAAGAGAGAATTGCATCGTAGGGTCTCTCTAGAAGCGGGACAAGTGCGAGAAAGCCCGTGGAGAGGAAGTTTGCTCTGTAATTACCACGTACTGCACAATTAAAATCTTAATCTTCCCCGCGCAAAAATGGGACAAACTCTATAACGTCATCATACCGCGGAAAATTCCTCAACCGGTACGACCGAGTGTTTTCTCGAGACTTAGCATATACAGGTCGCTTTTTCTAGTGAGATTTCGTTCCTTGTGAAAGAATTTTACGAATGCAGCAGCGTTATAAGTGTCTAATGAAATCTATTCGAATGTTGCCGGTACATACATGCATAAATTCAATTATATGTATACATGTATACAGTCCAACCATAGAATTTCACATAAAACTACATAATTAAAACACGGATTAAATTAATAGCATACATCATGATTTATAAATCTATTTCAATAATAAATCGAACCTGTCGATTTAAAGAAGGGAAAGTCGGTTTTTCTTAATAGACTAATTGATTTAATTATCGGGAGAAGTTACGATTTTTTCATCCCATCAAACTTTCTCGATTTTCTCGCTACCGCGGATCTCAGATTTCGAAGTAAAGATATATATTTATGATCATTACGTAATGCCGACGCGCTCCAACATCGTCGATTCGCCAGGATCGTAAAACTTAAGAGCGACGTTGAATTCACGAGGTTCCTGGGTTAATAACATAAAGCTGCCCTGTAATTAACACGAACGGAGAAAGTCGGAAAATAATATCTTGCCGAATTCCGAGGGGTCCGCTGGGATATCGTTTCACGGCCGAGCAGTGACCCGAGGCACTTTGGAGGCTGGTTATCGAGATCCGGGGAGTTTCTTAATCTGCTCGTAAGTCAGAAGGGTTCCGAGCCAACGAGCGAGGCGTTGCCCCAAGAGTGCGATTCAGCTTTTCAACTAAGCTCGTATTACGGCTTGCCCTGGCTTGCTCGAGCTCGGCGTCTTCGACGCTGACGATTTTTCACTACGTTTCTCGAGATAATTGGGAAGTCTTGTACATCGTTTCAACTATGCACGATTATTTCGGCCGGATCCCCGTTTCTAAAGCAGGTTTAAGCTACACGGTGAATGTACGTCTTGCATTCTTCAAATCTTCCGCGCGAATATAATAGTGATAGATTATAGCCAGCAAACATAAAACGAGGATCCCTTAATGCAAGTTGTCAAAATGCTAAATTGTCAAATTGCGGACGCCATGGAAAAAAATCTATTTAGAAAATTGTTAAGTTACAGCCTATCCTGATTCAAACTGCACAGAGCATTTTGGGATTAGCAACGGTCGTATACTACGGAATAAACATTAAGAAATTAAAGTTTTTTTTATTTGGGTCGCTATTTATATTATGCATACACCTGCGGCTCTCAAGAAATTGCAAAAAAAAAGGAGGATGTCTACCATCTTCGTCGTGAATATAACTTCGTCGCTTGCCCCGTTCGCCGCCTCCATTGACCTCGCTTTTAATCTAGTGTTCGTGCCCAAGTGTTTCTTATTTATAACTTTCTTTCACGGCCCCTTCGTTAAAATGCAAATACGCGTTGGCATAGAAAATATCCGTGAGATTGAAAGAAAAAGAAAAAGTTCCCGCCGAGGCCGCGGCCGCACATATTCTGCGGAAGTGAGGAAGCGAAACGCTTCATTCGCGGAAACGTTGCCTTTTTGCGTGCCGCACTGCCTGGTCACCGCATGTGTAAAAATAGAAGCGAGCGGATCGGATCGAACGAAGTAAAATTCCCGCGGTCTGAAAACGGTGACGATGATTTACAAACGGTACGCGATGGTGAAACATAAGCTCTTTTCATCCTCTTGCAAGAGCGTTGCTTTTCATTGTACTCTATATTGAGCGCTTTATCGTTCCAATGTACGTGTTTCGAGCGCCAATATGAGAGAAAGAGAGAGAGAGAGAGAGTGCCGCATTTTGCTTTACTTATTCTCTAATCGTACAAACGGCGATATTGATTGCAGTTCCTGGAGAAAGAGGTGATTAACCGGCCAACTGTAACGGGATGAATAAAAATAATGTTGTGAAATTTAAATTGCATCGCGTTTCTTTCTTCTTTTCATTATCGAGCCTTTTGTATTCCTTCTTCACAGAAAGCAATGACGAATACATTTACATTATGATGCTTTGTAAATTTTTATAAAAGTTTAATATGTGTTATGAGATACCGCTATTTAGCTTGGATGCGAAATTATTCTGGCAAACTTTATATTCACGTTGAATATATTCATATTGCTCTTTACGATGGCAAATACAATAGAAGAATTTCAGTACAGCGGTGATTCCATACGTTTCTGGGGTTTTGAGAAGATTGACGTAAATTTAATTGTCACGATTGTAAGATTAATTTTCTCAAGTTTTGCAGAAAATGAAATAATGGCCACTGTTCAATTGTCGTGGCTCTCGTCTCTTCAGAAAATTACTGCGCTTCTTTCTTTTTTTTCCAGTTAAATTAATAACAGAAAAAAATAATTGCGATGCACATGGAAGAACAGTATATTTATGCGGCTTCTTCTTCGTAAAGCCAACGTTCAGGTAACTGCACTACACTGGACGGACAAGTCTGTTGTTCTGGCGGCGGTTGTTGGCTCGCTAACTGCCCGGGTGACCGCCTCTCTCGCAAATTACCTCCAATTTACCACTAAAGTTACACTACAGCTCCACTGTCCTCCTTTCAAGGATTGGGTATCTACCCACCGTTGATGGTGTCGTATTTTGCAAACGATTTCTCGACTAATAGTTGAAGGGTGTAAATCCGTGCTCTAAAACCATCCTGTCACTATCTCGAAGAAATATGTCTGTTTAAATTTATTTCGCGGTGCGTGTCATCATAGAACAACATTTTTGTACGCTGTGGTTTTACAAACGAAACATGTTTGTGAAAAGACATAAGTATTCATGGAATTCATTTTTTAAAAATACAAAAAGAAATTTATGAGAACGCATCGCGTGTGAGATTAAAACTTGACTACTAAATTAATGATTTAGCTCGTGTAATTTAATTGTTATATTCTTCATGTTTTTACTCTTTGTTGCATTGTCTTACACGTCGGTGAATATCGTTAGCTTATGATCAAAAAATTTTTGAAAGAAAGAAGATTCATTTAACAGAGCACTTCACTTACGAAAGTGTTACTACAACTACGTGCGGTGAAACGAAGGCGGGATTTTGTCAGTACGGCACAGAGGGTACGGTGCCAGTATGCAAATGTCCAGTCTTGGCAATCTGCTTAACTTCCCGTCTTGAAATTTTCCGACTTTCCCCTGGAGCTTATGTAAAGTCAGCCGTCTATTAATAATGTATTAAGTAATTACGAGAACAGAAAAGAGACGGCTCCGCGATGGGGTACACGTACCGCCGTTGACTTTCGTGCTTGCGCACACACAATCATCCACGGATAGAGAAACGCAGGAGATAAGCTAACATTAAGCGCGTTAACATTCGACATTCGTATTCGTAGGCGAAAAGATCGGAGAAGATTTTAGCGAACGAGTTTTTCAGAATCGTTGCTCGCCGGTAAAACATAAAATCTAAAAATTCTGCGAGAGAAAGAGAGAAAAAAGTACCCCATTTTTTTGTAGCCTTTCTTTTGACAATGTCATTCATTTTCGTCTCGTTTCTGCTCGCATATCTCCCGAAAATTTTTAGCTCGTAAAATTATTTAATTTTATCCATTTTTATTATATTCTTAGACCTCGAGTCACAAAGTTAAAATCCTTTCTTATATTAAAAGTTGGTCTGCCCGATTTATTAAAAATTGGGTTATATGATTTATTTTTAATCATAGTATAAATTTGACGTGACCATTACCTACAATCATCACAAATATATAAATAACGTGTATAATCGAATAATAGCAGTCTGTAATATAACCGAATAAAGTAACTTGAGAGATTTGTTCTTACATATTTTAGTAGTATGCTATGTGAGTATAAAGAAAGTTTCTATATTAATATTAAATAGAATTATAGTTATTATGTCATTATTGTCGGTGGAACGGTGCATTGGGTAAAGGTGAAGAATCTTCGAAACAAATCCCCGATTAAGCACAAAACTCCTTCCGGAATTACTGGTTCGGATTTACTCTATGGAGCTTTTAGTTGAACCGAGCTTTCCGTTCTTCCGCGTGGGAGGTGCTCGGTGCAATTCAGCTAACTTGAACGCGAACGAGTGATTCGATATTAATGCCGTTACGAGTTCGCGCCCTACTTATTTCCGCGCTTGCGAGACGACCGCTTGCGGATCTACCGGAGAACGGAAAGTTCGCATTTCGCGCGTCGAACTCTAATGCTCTTTTCGTAATTAATGGCTCTCTATCTCGTATCGCTGTCTGGAAATCGTGTGATTCGTGCGAGATCGGACCTGTTTCGCGCGTAACAGCGTATTTCCGCGAAACGTTGCGCGAAAACAGCGGGAATGCGATATTGCGATGTAGCGCGTTACACGCCCGTTGTTCTCATTAATAATACAAATAGGATGCGCATCTCGTGTTTAGAATAATGTGCGCTATCGCACCGGTATGGTTCGCGTTTGATTCGCGGATGGGACAGACGGGATTTCGTGCTGAAGCCGCAACAGTTCTAGAATTGCGAATTGTAATTTGCAAGTGAAAGCGAAAAGATAGCGCAACATAGATTGCTCTGTACGACGATAGCTTACTAAATGGTTAATTATAAGCCTTCCTCTCTTTCATAATTGAAATGCAGATTGCAGTATTAAATGCTGTCGGTCCCGGAATTGGATAAGCCAGATATGAGAAAAAATTGAGAACAAACAAAACAAAACATATAGCAATATATATTAGCTATATTTCGTTTTGGTTGGAAAAATAAAAAGATAAAATTCTCTCCTAGACAATCATATTTTTTGTACAATAATTCTACTTTTCCTGGGAGCTTACAGAGAATATCATTTTATCCGCTTACAGTAAAATATCAATTATACGTTTTCTAGAATTTCGTAGATGAAACGCGAGCAGCAAACGAAATGAAAATCCGCGCACTATCCGTCACAGCCTATCATATTCGACGATACGTACGTACCTAACTCGTCTATCCTCGTGTCTGCGGGTAGCAGTAATATCCAATATCCGGAAACAGTTAGGAGTCCTGGAAATACGGGTGGTCACCGTGTGCCTCGCCCACCCCTTTCAGGCCACCCCGGGGATAGTAATAGTGTGGACGTTAACTTTTTTCCCGCGATATCCTCGGCCCGCGGTTGAGATTCAATTTGCAAAGGCTATTCCAGTAATTGCATAAGTACCGAACCGCAGTCGCACGTGGTTCAAGCTCGGTCGTATCTTCGCAATATCTGTATTTCCACACGTACACACCAAAACCTGCTAGTGACCTGTTTCGCAGGCATGGTCGACAGAAGTTCTTTTGTCGGATCGCAGCGGAAATGCTTTGGTAATAGGAACAAAATTAATACAATTAATCGTCCTAATTACGATTTTGATTGCATTAGTTTGGGATCGCTCATTGGTTTCCAATTAACCTTCCTCATGCAGAAATTCGTGTAATCACGCTGACTTAAATCGATAATATCGATAATTCTTTATGACGTCGTTTTAAATCTTATCTCGGATGTTTTCAACGAAAATATAAATTTTAACATATTGCAATATTGTTACATTACATTTAATAGTGGAACACTTTGTTTTGTGAAACATAATATTTCTCCTTTTGTTATACTTTCCATCAACTCATGATAAAATTAAATTTTGAAATATTCAAGTTACTTCCCCATCCCACTTTTTTTTCCCCTCACTCTTTTTATTATTTCAATTTTAATGCACGTGAGCGATAGATAATGAGCAAGAACGATGCGTCGCATATAAGTACGGATAATTAATTTTGCGAGCGGATAAAATTGATCCATGTTATGCCGCCGTATACGCGGTACAAGTCATATATCCCAGGGTTAAAATAACTTTTTGTCGAGTATTAAGCACACAAGCCGTTGATCAAATCAAATAGATTACTATGTACATTCCCCTTGTACAAGCACTCGTGTAACTGGTCGCCGTACTCCGCACACGATTCGAAAATGTCATCGTTAACTATTGTTCGCCGAACATTCACACGTAGTCGAGAGGGGGATGCGCGAACATGATATATTCGGCTCCCTCATGAATACGTTCGCCGTACGCTTCGGGCTAGATTGCTCTAGTTAACGACAGGTATTTGAGCGCTAACTATCCGACTGACTCGGTGCCATTAGAAATGTTTCAAGAGAAATTGCCCGTACTGCGTTGTATTAGCGCGCCGTCGAATTCCCTACTCGCGTGTTATGTACGATGCGCTGCGGCGATAAGCACTGGAAATTGCATTTTGCGTTTGATCATTTCTTCTAAGTACATTTTTCCATAATTAAACACAATTATCCCTTAAACAAACTTCAAGTAATTTCATAACTGGTTTTTCTTTTTCTACTTTTTCTTTATGTACTTCTATAGTAATGTTAAACGTTGTGAACATTATTAAATTTAGAGAACTGTTGTATTTTATCAACGGTAGGCTGAAATAATTGAAAGATGACAAAAAAGAAAAATAAAAGTCAGGGTAATATTTTAAAAGAAATCTTAAGAAATACATTTTTGTATTATGACATCGCGAATTGTGCGTGACATCAATTTCATTCGCGAACGACTGCTTTAATGAATGATAAAGCGTACGAAAATAACCTGTAAAATCACGGGATACAGCGATGCGAGAAAGATGGGATGAAAGGAGAAAACCCGTCGAATCACGGCGCTCGTGCGCGTGTTAAGAAGGAAGCCCCGTCGCTGCGATGAGAATTTATGGGCTGTTCTCGAATCGCGAATACAATTTAAGCGCTGTTGATCCCGCTGTGACAAAGTGGCTCGCATGATGGATGCGGCCGCGCGCGCTTGCGTTTGTTACACCATCGGCCGAAGCAAGAGCGCCGGTATGAGCGAGCGACTGAGAGGGAACGAGAGTTGTACGGGCGGCGACCGTAAAGGGTGGTGAAGAGAGCGAGGGTACGCGAGATACAAACGGAAGGGTGGAAGGGGGATGAGAGGAGCGAGAGAGAAGAATCGCGGGAGAGAAAGATAGATTTGCAGTGTAGTGTGCAGGGCCAGACGGGAGTGGAAAATGGCAGGAGGGCTGCCGCGTGACATCCTACTTAGTCCGCAATTCGCGACCCATTCATCTTCATGCGCGGAGTTCGATCGGATGTCTAAAGTTTTCAGCTCGATCTGAAAGCTTTAGTTAGCGTCCTGCGACCGGGGGGAGAGAGAGAGAGAGAGAGAGAAAGAAAAAAGAAGAGCCGAGTACGAAACGATGTCGTGCGCAGGCAGCCTTTCATTAATATCGCTTTTCGACGATATTAACGGTTTTTCCTCGACGTTCGAAACATACGAGCGACGTGAACGTTCAATACGTGCACTTATATGAGGGGTACAAAAGTTTTGCGATATTAAATTCCGAAAATATTCCGCGTAACGTTGCGTGGTGCGCGCGACATGTCTCACTTGAAGTTACGCAAATGGCTTATCGGGACGGAGGGCTTCGGCGGCGTGTGAGGATATTCGAAGAAAAAGAGATCACACCTGCCTTATATCGGCCCGGTTAATTGTATCACAGCAAACGCGGCGGGCGTATGCTAATTCGAAAGCATGTATAATATACTCCCGTAGTGTGCAGTAGCGTACCCCGCCGTCTCCTAGCCGGTATGTAAATGAAAATCCAAGTTTCCTACACTGTGGTGTTTGTATTCCCTCCCAATGGACTGGATGGTAGAATTTCGCTCTGTTGATATAACCGAGAATGACGATACACTTCGCCATTTCCGCATTGATGATGGTGCAACTGTGATTCGTTACGCGGTATGACGATTAAATCACCAGCCGCAAGCTCGTCGCAGCTTTTTGCAGCATCCCCGCGCGCAGATCGAATCGGTCTGGTTATCTTCGCCCGCGCCATTATAAGGGAATTGAACGGCGTTTGTAAATTTCGCTCCACGATCGATACGCTCTCGTGGTCGTACAGGCCGGGCGGCTTTACCATGGTAGTTTACGTCGCTCCGCGTACTGGACATGTTATACAAGGTTCAGGATGATGTCGCGCTAATGCACCAGCTTTGTTGTGATTTGTGTACAGTATCTCCTCGGTGTACGCGCGCAGCCCGGATACTTCGACAATGCTTTAGGCTCAGTATAGTCGAAGGCAGAAGTTACGAGCGTGATGGGAGTGCAGTTAATAAATGGGAACCGATTACCGCGCATTACGTGCGCCGCGCGCCGCGCCGTTGCGAACGGCAAGTTTGTTCGCCGGTAAAATGATAGAGGAGAGTGCAAAGAGCATGTTACATATTTTACTAAAGAATATTGACACATCGAAAGACACATATTGTACATTGCATTTCAAGATAATGCAAAGAGCTATTGTGTCGCACGTGAACGTGGTCTACGTTTAAGTCTCTGTATTACGTAACTCTCAACGTAATTACATGACTCTCTTTTTCTCTCTCTTTTTTAATATTTTATATATTTTTGCGTTTTTGGCTATTTTGCGTGCACATTTAGTAGATCGCAAGCATATCCCCGCAAACTCTCATGTCACATTCGTCAATAAGCTGAATAACACTGTCAAAGATACACTGATTGTTAACGCTGCGCGAGCGGATTAGCAGAAGCTTCGAAACAGCAGAAGATGAAATGGAAGACTCGGAAACGGTGACTGCAGTACATGAATATTCCATACGTGAACGCTTGCGCAATGCGGTTCGCTACTATTCACTTCGAATGATACACCATTCCGGGTGTCACTGTCCCGCTTTGGCCAGGTCAGCCTTTTCCGAAGGCAGGCTTCCGCGGAGGCGACACGGTCCGCGCGCGTCGTGTCTACGGGCCAGAAACGCGAGGAAGAAGAGTGAATCGCCGCCGCGACGTTTCCTATTTACGGCGCTTCCTAGCGAGCTAAATTAACCGGGAATGCCAGCGATCCTTATCCCCCGCCCGACGTCCTCACATTTTGCGTCGTCCTAGAGTGCCCGCCACGTCGGACGCCGGTTAAGCGAGCGAAGGAGAAGCGCGCTTTTCCTCTGCCTCTACGTGACCGAGCAGATAAGAAGGCGAGAACGTCGTTAGTCTCTCGCCGAGAGACGGAAGAACGTCCTCGTGCACGCGAAAACCGTCGCCGCCGCCAACGCAACCGCCGTCGAGAGATTATCGGGCGCTACTTCGTTTACAAATTTTCCAGAACTCCTCACGCTTAACACAACGATGCTTCTTTATCGCGTTATTTAGCATTCCTCGACGATTACGGATGGTCCGACGGAGCTCAGAGATTTGCTTGTTTTACGACTCGGAATAGACAATGAATTTAAAATAATCTTTGATGAAATTTTACTTCAATTTTTCTATTTTATTATATATATATATATATATATATATATCTTCTTAAATTAAATACACACCGTACATCTTATGTATGTGTTATGAATGTCAAAGAGAGAACAGATTTTTTATAACAAATATGAAAGAACCAATTATGCACCAACAAAAATTCTAGTAGCCGCTGGTTCTCTTGATTTAGGTCTTCCTGATACTCCATAAATTCCCCTAATGTAATTTATCGCGACGTTGCGTGGCCAGATGTAGAAACTTCCGCAATGCATTTACTCTTTTATTGCGAATCGAACTTGATCTTGCAAGTGAGAATTATTTGAGCGGAATATCTCCTATTTGTATATTTCTATATTTGCCCAGTTAAAACTATATTCTATCTTTACTATATGTTTTACTAAATTACTACATTTCTTATCTTTCTGTACTTATAAAAATTTGAAGCGTAACTTACGTAACGTTTTTACGACTAAAAGCAAAATTCAATTTATCTAACTTCAATTAATATTACTTTTTCAAAATGTATTAAAAATTCATAAAGAATTTCTGGTTCTATTTAGATAAGTTTCATTTAGTTTCACTTTCCCACCGTTGCGAGTGACTCATTATACATAGTCACTTGCAACAGAAAAACTTATTTCTAAATATAGCTCAGCGGCATGGGATAATCACGTCAATGATATTAATGACGCGCGTTGTACATGACGTATTACCAATGAGACTGTCACTTCCCTTCCTACGAGCATTATTAACTTGTTGGGCGTTTATATTAGCGGTATAATTAAACATTCGAGTCGAGTTATTGCGATCTGTCAGATAATTCACAGCGGGTAAGTGCGAACGGAGAAAATATAATAATAACGTACAACACAGTTTCTCAACAAGCTTTCTGTTAGAGTTTCGTAAATGTGCATTGACAGACAGACTAAATCTTCCCATACAGTTATCGTGAATATAACTTGCGTTATTTTGATTATTACTGATTAGCCAAAATTTTAAAAAACCATATTTGCGATTTAATTTCGGGAAGTTATTTCATCTTAACAGAAAAGTTTTTCAACCTTTATCCTTCTTTTTTTTAATTCTCTCTCTCTCTCTCTCTCTCTCTCTCTCTCTCTCTCTCTCTCTCTCTCTCCACATACCATTTCCTTCGCAGACGCTAATAAAACGGCCGTGTATGATACGGCTGGTTATGAGAAAAATTGGCGGATGGTTACGTCCGGCGATATATACGTATGTCTGCGCCTGGACAATGGTCGACCACACGGTCAACTCGGGAAGAAAGGAAGATACGTAAATAAATAATGCGAGGGGGTTATTTCATGGCAATATACAACGCGCGCTGCTTATAGACTGCTTTCTAACTGCCGTGAAACTGCACAAGACGTTTCTATATATATATATATATAGTGCTTTACCGATGCTTCGTATATCCGTGTTTAGCCGTACGGATCCGCAGTTCTTTTATTCTCCCGACAGTTAAGCGCAATAACTCCTGGTTACAAATAGATCGTTGCGCACGTATTAAAAATCCCATTGTCGCTCAACAAATATGACACATCTTTAATGTAAAATAATACGTCTCGTGCTATGATTGATACGTAATCTAGACAAGCCGATCGTTATTTCTACCTGAGTTTTGGCTCGGTTATTGGTGACGAAATTCTTGAAAGTATTACGTACGCAATGCGTCCTCGTAGAAAGTGATCGCGGCGCCAAAGCGGTTTATAATGTTTATCTCATAATACGTCGTCCTTCATCGTATTTCTTCGTGTAAAATGGCGCGGCTGTTAGTCTTTCACCGGAGCACATTAGCACCCTCCGTGCCGCGCTCCTATAACCGATGAACAGCCACGCCGTCCTGAAGAAACGCCAGACGATGATGCTCACCCCTGCTATTAACTTTTGGCTTTATACCCCGTTCCACGTCGTGCTCATACTTTACGTTTACAACGTAACTACGTATAGAGTGCCGTCTATAATCTCCCCAGAAGTGGGGTATCAATTCCAATAGATTTAAATCTTTGGCCATCCCCCAGTTTTCTCTATCTTCCAACGTCGTTCCGCCGATCTTATGCCTTTCGTAGATAATGTCATTTCTCCTCGTCCTGATGATCTACGCGAAATAAGTTTGCTGCAGGAGAACTCGTTCGTGGGAAGTGGGAGTAAGCAAGACGTACGAGCTGCCGCTTCGAAGCCGGTAGAACTAAAAGGGCGACTTTTAAAATACTCGGTTAGAAAGTTCGTCAGTTAAGGATTTGCTGCGCACGGCTTGGTACGTTCGACGGAAGAACTATCTGCCATTTGATTCTATTTTCTTAGATCCACGTTTAGCAGGATAAATCGTGAGTTAGGAACCATTTAAAGAAAAAAAAAGAAGAAAAAGTTTCGTCTAAAAATGTACAGGAAGGAACAAAAAAGTCTACCGTCAACTTTGACATAATTTTTCACCGGGCAAACGTATCGGCCGCCCTTTGCCGAGCCAAAGTACAGCACAGCCCTCTGTGACGTGGACCGTTCGTTCGCAATGGCGATCAGTGACCTTTCCGAAGCAGGGCGGGTCGGAGATCGTTTCGGAAGGGATCTACAGAGGGACTGGTTAAACGGCATAACGTGCCGCCCTTTAAGGGCGCTTCCACAGGAATGCGACGCCGGGCTGACGACGTGACACGCATCGACGAAGTGCGATGCGCGGTGCATGCTAATGCTGGAAATCTGAAACGTCAACTAGAGCAACGCTGCTGCAACGACGACGCGGAACGCCTACCGGGATTTCGTGGAGATTCAATTCGGTCCTGTACACCAGCGCGGTCCGCGTTCGTGACGATTTGTGCCGGACGAAAGCACTATCTAACAGAACAAGGAACTACATACTACGTCCCGCTGCCATTTACTAGACATGAATAGAATTACATAACGGAGACGCAAAATTTCTTTTCGCAATATTATATCTTTAATGAACAATAATAGTATCATTATCAGTCATTTAAATCTCAAATTGTTTGATCCATTTACGCCCCCGATGAATAAACATCTTGTTTAATCAATTTTAACTTTATTTACATATTACATTAAAAATTATAATTACGATCTTTCGCGCTTAATGTTTTATCAATCGTGTTAAAAATTTACTACTACTATTAGAAGAGACTATGTTTATATTAAATATGAAAAAACGTTTCGTCTCTTTTTAAAAACTAATAGCAATTTCCTACTGTCACATAACATCGAAGATGTCATTAGGGTAGGGTAGTTGTTGCAAAATAATACGAAACAATAAATAGCGAAATCGAAGAAGATGGACATTGAGTAATCATCGGAGCAACATATTGGCAGTTGTCCCGCGTCGCTTATAACATACTAATCGTTGAAATACGCGCAAATATTTATTTTTCAGCTGTCAGGAGCATGCCACTTCGCCTGGCTTCCTCCGCGACTGCGAAGGCAAGGCGGGACAGCCTACCCACCTATAAGGGCTTCCGAGAAATACGACTCTTGGATGCATTCGAGCCAATGTGTGCACACCGTGCACTCTCCGCTGTTACCGCACAGCCTTTATTTATGTTTCTCTCTGCACAGTTGCGCACGCGTTCAGCAAAGCAAATCAAAATGTTTTCTCGAGTCTTGGACTCCTTCTCCGCTTGCTCTCGCAGTTAGAATCGCAGTACAATGCTGCAGTCCGTTATTAATCGAGAGATTGACTGTTCATTCTGTTTGTTTCAATCTATCGTATTCGTGTGTGTTTATATGCACGTGTAGAAAGAATCTTGATGGAAGCTACTCGATTATGTGTGTATCTATAAATGAGAATTACTGCACGTATCAGAAATGCGTGCAACAGGATATTAACTTCAAGATTTGACACGTTTACCACTTTATTAGTAAAATGTTATATTTGCGTGATAAGCTGAAAAAATGAGATATATTTAAGATATATTTTGCGATTTATTAATACACATAAATGATTAAATTTAAAAGTGTACACGATTTATTAAATTGAAAGTCGTCGATATTTTTATGACAATCATTCTTGCTGCTATATGTATGTATGTACATGTATACAGAAACCCACATTCTTTCATCTATTTTTTATTATATATACATATAAATAAAGTCACATTGCTTTTTGTGCGCTGTTAAATATCGTTGTTTCGTATCCGTCGTAATGCGCGAGTCGTTTAACTAAATTTCGAACGCGAAATCGCGAAAATTCGCATTCACCGGCGACTGGTGCCTCGCGGAATCGAATTATGAGGGACTACGGCAGTCGGCGCTGTCCCTGGATGCGAATTTCACTTCCGGGCGCGCGGAGAGGTACAATAAAACAAAGATATTTGACGGACCAGAGTGAGAGATAGGGGCGAAGAGCACGGTAGGATCGTAGTCTCCTCGTCGGTACCACACGGGGACGCGTTTTGGTGTGCAAGGGCAACGAAGGTAGTAGAATAGAACGGGAGGAGACAGGAGGTTGGAAAGGCTATGAAATTACGGGTAGGTAAATGAAACTATTCCAGAGTCCCGTGCATGCAGCTGCCGCTGTGCCGCTATGTCGGTACCAGTCCAACCTGACCCAACAGCGCGGAAAGGACTTTTATTTTTATTTGCCTTCCGCTTTATTTTCGCTTTAATTTCTCCCTTTTCGTCGCGGCGCTTGCTAATGGGAGGGTGGGAGGGAGAGATACCAGCGCGAAGGATGGGGAAAGGGACACACACACCGAGTGAATGGAAACGCCAGAGCCCGTGCCTTTCCCTTTCCTCCGAACCCTGGGCTCAATCCTCCGGCGAAACTGCAATTCTTCTTTCGATGCCGATAAAATTAATTATCTTGTCCGCCTCCATTTCGTTCCGCCGCCCACCCCGTCCTTCGTCGCGATGCACTTAGTTACGTAACATAAATTCTTATCTCTAGTTGCGGAAACTTGAAGATGGACGATTATGTGGCCGTTTAATCTTCATGATATGTTAATTCACATTTTAGCTCAACTGCTCTCCGTTGCCGTACATAGGAGTTATTATCGCGTACTTTTTCGCATATTATATCCTTAATTTCTCCGGCTATTAACGATAAACGTCGATAAATGTCATGCATTCATCGGGTAAATCTACGAGCTCGACGATGCTCCATTGACGGATCGAACTTTCATGTAGCGGAATACGCGATTTAATGTAAGGCAAGAGCGCGCGAGTGTATCTCGACAAAAAGGAGAAATTTTGAATATTGAGCTACTACACGGCAAAACGTCCGTGTTTGGCGAATGGCAACCTACAACGATTTCCACTTACTTCCTCGGGAACTTGGAATAGAGGATAGAGTTAGCGTCCTATCATCTTCCGTCTGTACCGATTGTCCTTCGCCGCGGTGACTTTTTTGCATACCACCTTCGTTTCCTCACGACTTTCCCGTGCTGTAGAAGGTAGATATTCACGGAAACAGCGTCAAGGCGGCGGCGCGTCCGACACCCTCCCTCACCTCTCCCTCACGCTCTCGTTCTCGCAGCCACCCTCTTTCTCTCCGTCTATCTTGGGGTGGCATTGCGTCCACCCCTCTTCCCTACCGACACCCATTTTGCACCCAACGGCCCTACCATGGCCCGCTTGTGCCGTCAGTCGAGTCCAGAGGACTCCGCGATTCGCACTTCGACCTTGGCGAGTTTTCCGACCAGCGGAACGTCGCCGATTCTTACGCAATCTTTCGGTTACTGTCTTTTCACTTTTACAACACGCCGTGGTCGCTTCTCTCAGAGAATACGATTCGTAACGTAAAAGCAATGATTAACGCAGCATAAGAAATTAATTAATTCTGCTATCGTCGTATGTGACAGACTTGCTGAATAGACGCGCGATAATCTCCGACATGTTTGTTCTTCGTCAACGTATAATTCGATGAGTGTGAAAGACGTACCACGAACATCAGAGCTATTAACACCCGACAATTCTGGCGTATCGCACGTACTTAAACGATTTGCACAAAGACGGAAAGAAGCGTCTCGCAGGGCTGCATCTCTTAAGGTAATCTGATATTGAGTAAACAGCGTATGCGTAAAGTGCACCGTTCGAACGCCATATTGACAGGCGAACACGTGAGATCTCTTCCACTTCCCCGCCTCCATCGCAAAGCACTTCGGAGGGTGCCATCGGAGCACTTTGGCTACAGGTTTCGCATAAGCAAACCAGAATAACCTATCGTGGCGTCAAACCTGAACTGTACGCATTCAGCCGTAGCAAGGTCAACTTTAAGAAGTACATCTGATAAAATCCTGACAAACTTGTCCGCCGCAGGCAGCAGATGTACACCGAACACGCAGCACTCGTGTCATGTCCAAAGATGCCAATTACATTTAACCGCACTAAATTTCCCGTAAATTTCCCGTTACCTTCGAGCTCTCGCATATTCTGCGACTTTAAATGTGCCGAAGTATATTTTTGAATTATTGGAGTTCAAGTTAATTCGTTGGGAAGTTCAACAAATAGTCGTAAAGTAATCGCTGTAAGCGGCCTGCAACTAAGATAAAACTTGGTACTCGGACAACTGTTGGCACATGATTCGAGCTGTGGCCTTGAAGAATTGCGCGACGTGGAACTTAAAGTTCGGTTAAAGTATAAAAGTTGTGCGAAACTGTACAAGAGTCGCTGAGAATTGGACAGATATATACGTCAAATGTGAGTTGTTGGAAGAGAAATAATCCGTGACATGTACTCTTAATTAAATTCAGATCACGAAATAAATGACAATGTCCGTTGGTTCGTTTGGTTTCGTGAGGAAGTGACAGTGTTCGTTTTCTTCGTCAACTCGCATAAATATTTTATATATTATATATATTATATTTTATATATATTCTGACTTTAGACAAATTATATTTCTTCGTATAGTAACTTTATCATATTCATTAACTTAAATAATGATTTCAAAGGAGGATTGAAAACTACGCAAAAATTTCAAGGTAAGATCTGTTAAAAATAATTGACAATACATAACATAATTTTGTGCTTACGTAACGATAAATCAAAATTAATTGAACCTTGTAATATTATTAATCAATTTTGTAATATAGTAATACATGTAATAATTAAATTTTTCCTTTGTTTTAAATTTATATAAAAGCTATTCATTTTAGTATTACATGTATTTAATATTTAATGTAACCTATTTAGAAGATAATTTCTTTCTGTTTTAATTTTTCATTTATGATAATGCGTCATAATTTATCTAAAATATAATGTACATTATATATGCATGCAAAATAATTTTATTATTAATAAAAAATAATAGATAATTAATCTGAGAAAAAGTTTAAACTTTAAACTTAAAACAATTCTTTGTCAATCAATTATAAATTAAAATAACATACATTCTTCTATACGAGAAATTAAGTGAATTGTAACGCAACGAGATATGATATCTTTCTCAATACGGTATGGTTTAGTTTCACGAAGATGTCAATGTTGTATGGATAAGCTAAAGGGACTTTACATCGGTCTCAATGGCCGTGTCGTGCCAGTGGTAACGGGAATTTGCTTTGCTGCGGACTCACACGATTAAATCAGCCGCTGAACGTGAAACGTTATGCAGTCTGGCCATGACGTTGGCTTCTACTCTTTGGTCCTGGTGAATTACGTCGCTCGTTTTCGTATACAGACTCGCACATCTCGCGTGCTATTTTACGGGACGCATATGCCGGAGTACACCGTGTCACATAATATTGCCTCAATAACGGGCGGCAGGAGGGATGATCTGTGACGCCCGAGGGTTTATTACATCCTAACCGACCGATATTGGTCACTGGTCGATCGCGCAGCATCCAGAGGGCAACCGAACGGAGCGGGGAAGGTAGACGGATAATGTTGCGGTGAAAAGCTAAAAAGAGAGGGACGCGAGCCTTCGTACGGTTATTTTACCGCCGGGTTTTGGCTCGTACTCGGTAACACGCGTTCTAGTTTATGGTGAGCCATCTCGATAACCGACCGTTTCATTGTGTGGCTGTCCAACCTTTCAATCGGATAGAGTTAGTTGCCTAACATTCTATCGCTCTCTTCATCCTCGCTACACACAACGAATGTTTTTCCTGAATAAAACAATGAAAATTATGTGCCACCTCTGTCATGTCATTGTAATAGGAATATTGCCCGAATTAAAGTGTCAATTAACTTTATTTATTTATGATATTTATGATATCATTAAGAAATTTCGCGTGAATATTTTAATCGAAGAATTATATCGGATCATGGAAACGAAATTATTAAATTAGATAAATGAGATATTACTATTGCGTTAAATTGTAGACAATAATGTATAATAGAGTCTGATCAATTAAAATCGATTCTAATATAAATAGATCTTCATGAACTTTCCATATAACTTAATAGTTAAATGCTATGAAAAGAAAAATCAATCGAGACCATCCTCTAAAGAATTTTGCGTTCAGGAATGGCGCAAGATAGAATTTGCAAATGCTGGATCGCTCAAGGATGGCGAATCGAATCCTCTCACGATACATCCCGTCCTTTTCCAATATCTAGGATTTCCGATAAAGCCGTCGAGAATTCGCTGGAAGCCGGCAGTGTACTCGACCAGTTCGACTTCCAGAAGTTCCGTCCCTGAAGTTCACCCTTTCGCGTTGAAGAGCTCAAAGAAGGTTGTAAGAATCTTTGAAAGGTCAAAGCGGCAAACTTGCCTGTACGTAGATTTGAAAGAGAGTGAACGGATATTCAAGGCAAAAAATTATCGTGCCACAGCGGGAGGGATGTTGCCGTTACGTCATTACAGCGGGCTTCTGAATCGCCAATGGAATAGGGTTGCAAGTGAAAGGAAATGAAAAAAAGAACCGCCTACATTATACACACATAAGTGCGGATGCTAAATCAAAAGCTTCTATTTTTTATTATTATAATCTTTTTTCTATATTTTAACATACGCGTATGTATATACGGACAAAGAAATATGACGAATACAGGTAATGAACGTTTGACAAGTAAATCGGGATTTGTTTTGTATGTGATGGATTATATCAAGATACGAGAAATTTAAAAACCAATCTTCTAATAAACTTTATTTAAATTTCACACAAAATCTCATAACACAAACGAGAGTCACTTTTATTCTCTTTATGCAGCATTAGTGATTATTTTTTGAAGCGTAATGTTTTCATCGAAAACGGATATAAATGCAAGTTGCTCTCAATAATTTTTTGGCAATAACGATACTAACTTTTTGAAGCATAACATTTTCATTACAGATGGATATGTTCTATTATTTTGTTGTACACTTGCGCCATAGAGAGGAATTGAAGCAATATTTAATAAAAGTTCTAGTTTATTTTACATAAGAATCCATTAAAAAATATATATTGTTTATATCAACCGCAATTGTATCGCAAGAGGAGGAATTGAGTAGTGACATATGACATTCCATTTAAACTTCCCTGGATAAATATTCAATTTCATCATATTCTACCGACTTCGGCGTCATTTTTCTAAAGATCTGCGCCATCAGACGGGTCTATTGAGCTATACGAATAACCGGCCGACATCGTTGCGTACATCATTCTAATCACAACAGCCGCGGTGCTTTATCGGCTGTTCGACGTTTTCCCGGGCCGCTGATGAAAAATTTGAAGCGCTACATATACTAGCTATCTCACGCGCCGGTTATATTTCCCCGATATTGATTCCGTTCTCATATACACTCCATAAATAAGTTCCTCCGCCTTCCATATCTTAAGAACCGGACGATAAATCTCTCTCCTCTTCTCTCTCTCTCTCTCTGATGCGCCAGTGCGCGCAGACCCCGTTGTACTCGTTTTTTCGTGTCCGCTCGCTCGCTCCGCTTCTCCGAGCTATCGCACGAGCTCGTTCGCGAACGCTCGATACGCGAAAGAGAGACTTTCCGCGGAGCCGTGCATCAGATAGCAGCACGTTTGGCTTCGGGTCTTTCGATCATCGAATTACCTGGTAACAACCGTAATTACCATAATCGCCCGAGACGTAGATGCCCGAGGTGCCAAAGCGATAAATCAGAGGCGTCGCGTCATGCTCGGGTGCGAACCAAGAGACATTACGTTCCATATCCGCTTCTCGCTTCTCGAAAAGGATCGTTAAAAACCTGTTGAGAACGACTTGAGCGACGTATTGAATTTTAATTTCATAAAACGTGCCACGCGCACGCGCGCACGCGGCTCGACGCATTCTTCCTCTTAATTTATTTTACAAAACTCGTTTAAAGTTTAACGATAAAGGGGGGACTGCGTATTACTATAACGTAATTGTTAGTTAATTCTTATTTAGACTTGTTTGAGAAGCCTTAAGCATTCCTGTCGAACAATGAGCAGCGGCAACAACGACGTCTTTATTGCTATTGAGGAACGAAATACGACAAATCGTTGATGCATGCACTCTCAAGTGGAGATTGTATCAGAGCTCCAATATCGGTTTATTGCATCGATCTCAACAATACGACTATTGTTACGGACTTAGTCCGGATTTACGGAGAACGTTGCACTTACGGACGGATTCATTAAATTCCATAACCCCGATTACGTCTCGTCAGCGTCTTTCCACGCAGGTATTTCAGTTCGGCGTCCGGCTATTATTATTTCGTCCCCGTTGTAACCTCTCGTCTCTCAAAGATCTTTGACCTTGATCAGTATGCTGGACTACGATGTCGCCATTTACCGCCAGATTGGAGGCCGCGGGAGCGTGCCTCTAACGATGCCGTAATTTCCGAGGACTTTCCAATTCCGCTAATAAACCCCGCGACATGACGAGAGCGAGATCACGATTTTTTATTGGGACACGACTCGATGATCCGATGATCAGCACAGATTGCAAAGGTCGCGGAAAATTATCTCGGCGACCGGTCTCGGAAATTGTGTGTCCTTCGTCCCGAAGACCAATCCCGCGGGCCTCTCGGCGGCGAGCGTGTTTGATTATCTTAGCCGGCCGGTAAACTATTTGGATAGCGAGAGCTCCCGACCCGCGAAGAAAGACCCGTTGTATTCCCCCGCCGTTTTTACGTACGATCAATTATGGCGGATGTTAACAGAACTTGATCGTCGGTCGTAAACAACGCTTTAATGGCAGCGTGGTAATGGACGCACGCGCTTGGTAGCTGACTTGCGCCCTGTAACGTGATCCGCGGATAATTCATGCTGACGGTATAAGTGACCGTCGCCGCGTTTAACGTGGGACGTTTATTACGGGACATTTCTGTCGGGCGCTCATTTTCTACGGGCGGGAGATCCGTCTTCCCGGCGAAACGTAAATCATCGTTACCCCGCAGGAATGCATTCCGAAACGTAAACGTCAAAGCACGCCTTCCATCGCTGTTACCCGCGCAAAAATCATGCGTGCTTTGACGGACGTGAACTCTGCGAGAGAACATCTCTTCAAAACCTCCAAGTTTTTAAAGATTATTGCTTTGAATTATTCAACGTGAATTACAAGTTTATATAAATGACAAATAATACGTACATTAACGTATAAATTTTCATCTAATAGATCTCTCTAATTCGTTTTAGTATCTGCACGATAATATTTGAAAATATAATATCTGTAAAATGGTCACACTCTGAAGATATAAAGAGAAAATTTATAATTGGCGAAACACTCTGCAAACTTTGCTATTTCCGACACAGTGCACAATATAGCTGTATAAAACTCCGATACACCGATTAATAATTGCAATTATCGAGATTTTATATCATGAAAAATGGAGTTTTTTTTCTTTTGATCATTTATCTCTATTATATTACTGAAACGTAACGAAAATCAATGTCGATATAGCGGATGGCCTTAATATAAACTTATCATGGATTCAATTTACATAAAGATCACCGAGAGCGAGAAGTTCCGCAAAGTAGTTCGCGTAGATTATCCGATAAAGAGCGAAGGAAGCTGTCACGGTCGGACGTGCCCAATCGACGGAACTTCCTGTTTGAATCGATTATTAATTGCTGGCACGTGCGCCACGTGGCTTCTATCTGCATCCCGGATGAAGGACCGAACGCATCGCGAGCATTTCGGCGGCCGATAAGGTTATGCCTGTCCACCAGCTACTAATTAGCAGTTGATTGACTTCCTCCTCCTCTCGCCTCCTGCCCGTATAGACGCAGTTCGGAATTAGAACTCGGAACGGCCATTATAGTGGCTTAACAGATTCTCAGTGATGGATTTACAGATTACACGTGGAATGTTTAATACTTGAAAAGAATAGACGTATAAATATTTAATAAAACATTTATAATTAATATTACGTGATAATACACATTAATATGTGATAACAATTATTTCAAACGCAACAATATTTTTTAAGTACTATTTAAAAGGACAGCTAAGCGTATTGATATAAATTAGAGACATTAATAATCTTTTAAATCTTAACAGAGTAATCCTAAACATGATATTTTAATATTTGCAATTGAAACCAACAAACAGATAAACCTTTTTTTATCGTCCGTTTTGTGTGGAGGACAATATTCTCTCGGATGTACAATGTTACCATTATTTATATGCATCCTATCGTTATTGTCGCATATCGAGAGCAGACAGCGTGCTCGATTACTCGTCAACGAATCAATAAACTGTTGAAATAAGTTCAATATGCAGCGCAGGTATTCTATTATTTTTTCGGATACGTTTGCATTGATTATTTGATATTGTACAGTTGTGTATTCATGTATAGCTTTCAACACATTTTCAGTTTACTCGTTGATAAAGATAGAAGTTATTCGATCTATGAGAAAACCACGAATAAAATAAATCTGAAAGAGTTATGTATACAAACAATTGATATTCCTATATACATACACAATATATACATATATATATATATATATAAATAAACAATTATATACATATATATAAGATATAGAGTTTATTTTGCGAGACTTGTGTTTATTTTATTAAAGCTCCGATTCGATACTTTTTCATATGAAAATTGTTAAAATGCCAACCTAGAGAGAAGCAACTATCGTCTAACTAATTTGGGGAATATTTAGCAATCGTACTTTAAGTAATTATCCGCTATTCGCCGTAATTTGAATAGCTCGTAGAACACGCTTGGATAGTATCTGGCCAAACTCCGAGTAAATGCTTACGGTTCGATGCTATTCCGGGCAGGTCAGTCCTTCGATTATCATGCCTCCCGCATCGCGCGTACACGGACCATTAGGATATGGTTAATGAGGGAAATCGGTTGATCGACAGTTACATTGTAATCAGATTGACAGAGCGGCAATGGTGGATGACACGCTCGTCGACTTGTCAGAAAAACAATTGGCCGTTAATCACTTTTCGATTACGCGGAGGACGACCCTGTCGTCGCTGGTGGATGAAGTACACGACAATAGACAATGTAATTCCAAAGTATGAAGAGTTACTGCCAATCTTTTACTTTCTATTTTTGCGTATTTCATATTGCTTCATGAAACTTCCTCGTCTTTGTAAAATTCACTGGCGATATCTACAAACATCTCATTTATAATAAACTAGTGGTGGTAAATGCACGCTTCACGCGCGAAATTTCTCATTATTATATGTATAGCGAAACATAATTTTTGTAAAAATTTAAGATTAAAAAATTTTCAATTCTTTAATCTTTTTAGATAATCTAACCAAGTGTCAAAACTGTTGCAATAATTGTCACACATCTCAACACTGATAGCTGTTCTCGCAGTACAAAGTGAGCTAAGCGAGAGAACCAACATCGCGGAAAAACTGCAACAATTAAATCTTTAGATCTCACTTCTAAGAGAGGAGAAAGGAATGATATGGCTTATGTATACAATATTGTTATTTATATATACGCTATTCTACGCTTATATATACCTCGTAACTTTAAAAAAGTAAAGCAAAAGAAATTATTTTTAAAAGCAAAAATAGCAAAAAATTAGCAAATAATTTTCACGTCTTATTGGTTACATTCCGATTTGGCTCACAATCAGATAGCTTAATATATGGGTAGATATATAAAGATATCTGTGCCAAGTAATCAGAACGTAATCAATAAGACATGAAAATTATTTGCAAATTTTCTGCAATTTTTTGCTTTTAAAAATAATTTTCTTGCTTCACTTTTGAAAAAGTTAATATTGAGCTAATATTAAGCTATCGACCTCTTCGTAACTTTTTAAAGACTAAAGCAAAAAAATTATTTTTAAAAGCAAAAAAATGGCAAAAAATTAGCAAATAATTTTCACAGCTTACTGGTTACGTTCTAATAATTTGGCACAAATGGCTTTTTATACCTACCTGTATAAGAACTAACTAGTATCGCGAAAAAGTGACAACAATAAACCTCGATTCTCAATACTCTTCGGACGTTTTATACCTCTTTTTTATTATGGATATTCTGTTTAATTGTCGATTCGTTTTAAATAAAATATCTTTAATGACAAATTCGGTTAATAATAAAAATTATTCAACTAGATTAACTGAAATGCATGAATGAAACGCAATTTATATGAATATTTATCAAGATTGCGTGAATATTTAGATAAACATAAGTTCAATTTTATATAAATATCATTTTAATTTAACAGCAGAGCGATCTGCCAAAATTTATTTTTATTTTCACAAAGGTGCATTGTTGTTGATTTCTATATTACATCCTCTCTCAACGCAGTCACTTGATTAAAAATTTTTCTCTTAATAAGTTCGTAGAAAACGTAATGCCCTAAGTGCCGATAATTGACGTTGATCCGATTTAACGTTCTTCTTTCATTAAATCTTGTCTTCCGGGGAAGAAGCGCGTTTAAATGTGTAGAAAAGAGGGATGACCCGGATTACAGCGTGATGGTTGAAATAAGTTAATAAACAATTGCTTAAACGAGACTACAATAGTGTCGCGATATTGGCTGCCACGTCGCTAATGATGACTGACAGTGCTTTTATGAAAATACTCACACGCGTCCTGGATAGGGTTGACACGTAGGAAGTAAGCGAAATGTTGCTACGATGAGTAGCGCCTGTTTCTGATACACATTTTAATACATATTGAAATCGAGAAAGCGAGTTTAATTACGCTACGCCATTGTGATCCTCTATGTCAAACTGCTCATTCATCAATCCATTTGACTAAAAGTAAGTCAACGAAATGTGGATAAAGCGATGACAATATGTTTTCATATCGTAGAAGAATATACTTAGCGTTCTCCAAAAAAATCTAAAGCAATCCATTTACAGCGATTTGCATTTAATACTCCAATAAATCATTATATGCGTGACACGTATCACGAAGTCCATCTACAGAGCTCTTCTACGAACACCTGCAATTCACGCATATCTATTCGGTGAGTCAAGGGGCGGTTTATGTGACGCCTTCTTTCATGAATCATCCTTCGTCCGACCCTCCCGAACCGAGTCAAATTAATATGCCGCGATAGACGCTGCACCCGCGGTGGCCGTTGTAATAATGGACGACGAAGGCGACGACAGCGCGTGTGGGCACCATCATGTATGCTTATCGCTTTCGTAAAAAAAAAAAAAAAAAAAACGCAATCGTTTACTCGAAAACCACTTCCGCGAGAAAGTCACACCACTCGACAAGGACCATAAAGTGCAGGAAATAACGAGAGAAAGAGAGAGAGAGAGAGAGAGAGAGAGGGATAGAGGCCAACCCCGTGCGATGTAACGGCCCTTTATTCAGCGGATAGGCAGGTAAGCCCCGTGGAACAAGACACGCCGGATAGTGATTGTACGCAGAAAGATGTTTCCTCTCCCTCGCACGTTACGCACATGATAATGGAGGTGGGCGAGGTCCCGCGTTTCTGTCGCCGGATGTCACGCGGTGCGTCAGGCGACACGTTTCGTGCAAAGTGACCGCACGCATCGACATTTCCTACGGCGCGACACAACGACAATGAGATTGCCGGCGTAAGGGAAAAAAGTTAGCGCGTCGGACGAATGCGGAGACGCGCTGTTGCATAATCCTTTCCGGCAGCGTGCGTAACTCGATAAAGCAAAAAATAACGAAATGAAATTGAAAGAGGAGGGTTTGCGACGAGTGCGCGACGATCATATCGGATAACGGGAATTCAAAAGTTTCATTTCACCGTGCGAAGATTTCAAGACTCGAGAAATTGGAAGAATGCGGAATTAAAATCCTTTGTTTGCACTGCGTATTTAAAACGCTTATATGTTATCCTTCTCCCCCCCCCCCTCTCGTACATTCGCATTATTCCACTATGCATACATTAATATTGCGGCATTAAGCATTCGAATGCATTTCGTTCGACCGAGTACAAGAGCGTTTCCTACGATACTGACGACACGACTACAAAGCAGCAGTAAATCTCGGCCGAGAAAACAATATTCGCACGCTTTAACCAGCATGCCCGGGAGATATTATCTGTTTCCAGCGTCGCCGAGTTTTTATCGAAAAGAAAAAAAAAAGAACAGTTTAACCGAGCCAGGAAAACTGCGGTGTTTGCATGGTCGCGGGGAGAGCGCAGCGGCAAGCAAGAGTACGGCGTTATAACCGACGCGAAAGAATCGTCGGGACGATGTGTGCGGCGGTAGAAAATAAATCTGCGCTTTCCATGTCGTGCAACGTGCAATTTTAAAAGGTTGCAACGGCAACGTAAAGAGCGTGAAGCGTCGCGGGGCGGCGCTCCGAAAGATAAAAGTGTAGGTACAACGCAAACCCTCGCGAAACGCATTTCTGCGCGCGCTCCACGTGTCGCACGTAGCGCATTCTAGTTGCGGTTATTTTTGATTTTCGCGTTATCTATGCGCGCTCGGTACATCAATATTCATTAATCTGCTGGATGAATGTATATATATATATATATTTATACGGAAATTGGATCTCGACTATGTCAAAGAGGCTATGTATAAAAATGGGGAAAGGGAAAAAGAAAGCCATCGCTTGAGGTTGATTACTTCAGAATGTTACATCGTGTATGTACAAGATGTATACGTCTATGTGTCAATTTGCGCGAGTCGAAATATAGAATCGTAGAATCTGATTAGAGGATCCATTCATTGAGCCTAATAAACATTCATTAGGAATTATACAATTTTTTTCTAATGCTTACAAGTCCGATCGGACAAAAATAGTAAAGAAAAGTCTGTAAATTTATCTCTGTATGCCACAAAAATTAGTGTTATACAAAATGTAATCTGCCGATCATTGTTATCTAATGTTCAAAAATAAGTTAAACTTGGTTTTTTTTCATGTATAATTTAATCCGCAATTTATAAAAGAAAGTCTCTGCCGGATAATTTGGATCCCGATAAATAATGAACTCATTGAGATCCCGAGGACGTGTAAATAGAGAATATGTAGATCACAGACCATACGATACATCACGATCTCACTCTTTTCGCCCCTTCTTATGCAGCCTCTCTGTGAGATAACGACTAATAATAAAGCTTTATCGTTGCTGCAGGGCATCTCGCGAGAAAGCATACGTATAGATCGACACTCCTCGAGTGCCTTACACACGCAGCCTCTGTTCCATCGACTGTTTTTTGTCAAAAGAACCCCATTATACTGAACATGTACGCGTCTAAAGTAGCTCTTGACCTTTCCATCTCTCTCCTTCTTCCCTCTCGCGCTCTCTATCCACCCTCGATCTATCGTATGCTTTTGGACCTAGCTCCCTACATATTTCTGTTTTATATTCTCCTCTCGAGCACCTTTCACGAGATTTTGTCGCACGAGTGCTAAGATGACGCCATTAAGCCAAACCTCTTTCGCAGCGGAACAAAATCAAATGATTCTCTCGTGCGAGCGGTCATACATACCGGTTCAATCTTTCAGTACTACTCTTAGTGTTTGTTTGTATATGGATTCAATACTTTTTGATATCTTTGACGCAAACAAGGAGAAACGAGTGAAGTGTTTGATCATACGTGACCGACTTTTTCAAGTGACTTTGCAGCGCAGTCTCACAAATCCTTTGAGATTTATTGTAACAAACGTTTCAGTCAACTTTACCAAGTTTTACGATCTGAGTATTATTTTCATGTAAAAGCTTCATACAACTACGTACATGAATTTAATATTTTTACAATCATCTCGAAGATTGAAAATATAAGTAACGCGCGATACGATTGCTAATCATAGAGCACGGTCTTCGAGAAGAGCGAAGGAAAAACGTGACTCGTTAATTTATTAATTTTAACGGTAAAACGCGCCATCATGATCTTCGATTTGCCTGGTAGCTGTGGGTCAAAAGATGAGTCGATGATCGATTTCGTATAGCATTTTTTAGAAAATACACACGCACGGTATTCGTTTATAAATACAGTACGTGATGTGTCTGGGTCGCTGAGTCGTCCCTTTGCAACCGCAAAGATACGTGACGAGCCATTGAATTGGCTCGTGACATCCTGTCTTACGCGATGATTCCGTAAGCTAACCAGAATCGCAGACGAGTCACGCTTCGACAATTCTAGTTGCCACATTATCACGAGTAACGCATGACTCGTAATAGCGATGATATTATCACTAATATTCATTATCTTTTCTCAGCTGAGAGGTCGCTCTATTAATGCGTCATTCATAAAACTATGCTAATAAAATTATGAAAAAGATAAAATTACCGACATGTATTATTACTTGTAGCAAAAATTTTAAGTAAAATTGACACATGTTCTAAATGACAGATATCCAATTCATTAAATTAATAGAGAGAATGAAAGAATATGATTTTAATCTAATAATTAGAGTCCGCGTGAAATAGATATCGTTACATTAATCATTTATATGTTAAATTTCTTTACTTTACACATAATTAGATAATTTTATATACAATTGTGTGAGCGTGTACTCTTGTTCTGAAATTAATTATAAGTTGTTTCATTCATAGTCCTTTTCTTTACAATATTATTAAAACTGCTTAAATACAAGGCTAAATAAAAAGATTGCCTTAATTATTTAACAGTCTTTCTTTTCTGTACATTACAAGAATAGAGTTTCCGCTTTTCGATGTTGAATTTACTTATGTCACGTTTTATTGCCCCGCAAATGCAAAAGTTACAGTGTAAACGGAAATGTATTTGCGCTTGTCATATGTAATAGTACTTTTCCTCGCGGTTTACGAGCACGGCACTTTAGCACGGGAAGATTCTTTTTTTGCATCTTTGTGCAATGAAATATGCCATTTTTCTTTCTTGCTCTGTCTCTTTCTTATCTTTCTTTCCCCCCCTTTCTTTTGGATTTAGTCAAGATGAAATATATTTCAACATATATTTTTGGTTTTCTTTTCCGAGTGTCTCTTTTATGTCTATCATCTCCTGTATAATATAATATATTTTAGCTCGTAAACTGTGTTGTCCTGTCCTAGTCTCTGTCTTTATCTAAAGATTCGTATTCATAGACCGCTTTTAGTAGCTGCTGGGTCTATTAACGACGCGCTTATAAGGAGAAGGAAGTTCGTTAAAAGCATGCCGAGAATACGAAATATCGCCTGCAGTGACCTGTGGAGCGACGGCTCATAAATTTCGCGATACTCCCTGCTCCTCAAACTTTTATCTCTTTTATCCCTCACGTTATTACGATTTAAGTTCATAACACCTTGCACCGACATAATATCAGATAAAACTGTATCACGATACAAATAAGATTATTGAATAAATTAATAAGGTTATTAGATCGATATTTTACAAATATGCAGCTTCTCTGATTGAATTTTACTAATTATTTTAGAATTATGCGACATTACATAACATAATACTCTTGATACAATGATATAATAAATTTAAAGCTGAATAGATAATAAATAAGTCAATTTAATTTTTTAATTCAATATTAAATACATTATTTCTTAAAATGATAAAATTGAAATGTTTGCGTACATTGTTCTTCGAATTTATTTACATCTGGTATTCAGTTTAAAAGATCAATTCTTCTGGCGGATTTACACGCATTGCGTGCTTGCAAACAGGCGAAAGAAAAATATGAAATATCACAAAGAGCAAGCAAGAGTCGGCACTGGCAAAGCAAAGCTTGCGGTCTAAAACACGAAAACGTAACTTCATGGTCGTTCTTTTATGATGTTTTTATAGCTCATTTCGTGCAAGGCATATGTCCGTTATCGCAAAGTGATCTTTGTTTTATATTCGAGCGACTGCCGTTACTGTCGTGGCGGTTGCTGCTGATGTTTTATTCGCGTAACCCCGTCCACGACTTTCGCTTTCTTTTCGAAGAAAGAGGAAGTGTGCATCAGTAAAAACGTTTAATTTCTTCCATATTCTTTGATCTGCCGTGCATAAAATAAAAAATCTAAAACACTCCAACTAAAATATGTATATATTTGCTTAAACGTAATAATTATTTTTGATAATTATATTAATTTCTAATAGTCAAAATATAATTAAAGGGTTATACATATTTGTAGTAGAAGTATACTGAATAATACAGGCCCTTTTAATTTTTAATGGTGTAATTTTAGTGTTAATATAATTTTGTACACAATGCTGAAACCCATGATTTCCCACGTTGCAACTGTCGCTATCTCGCGCACACTCTGGTTCACCAGAAGGTTAAATCACACGTCGGCAGATTAACTCGAGCGTTAAACATCTTGCCTGTGTACGGCTCGCCAATACAGTGGAGGTAAGTGGTAAGCAATTCTAGCCGACTGTAGAAGGCCTGCGGAGGGCTTGCTTCCGATGGGAGCAGTCAGTGTCAGTGTCAGTGTCAGATCCGATGCAGTCATCCGGTCTCAGGCGAGCAGGCAGCGCAAGCGTTATGCACGACATTGTTAATTATCCAAAGAATAAGCGTGGTGACCGAGTTTAAAGATCCAGCTTCATTAAGCGGCTTTGAACCGCCGTGCCCTTAATCGTTTCCGGCTGACAAGTTAAAACATCTAATTTCGAGATAAAACATTTCTAAGCGTCGTCTCCATTAGCTAAAACTAACTGGAGGTTTAATTCGCTCACGCTACGCCCCGCATGCGATTACCGGCAATCATCCTGCAATTGCGTGCATTTCCATTGGCGGTCGAACAGCTTCTAATGCACTCACAAATGGGGAATTACGTATAACGCGTACAACGTAAGCCGTATACGCGCTGGAAGGTTATCGAGGAGATCGAGGAAACTATCGCGAAAGCTTCGCGAGCGTGCTGTAATAGCATCTCATGTAGCATGAAGAATGGTCATGGCCAAGTGAAAAGGTGGGCGGACGATTATCTGCGCGAGCGATCACCATCGAAATGCACGATGGCCTGGATTTTTTTTTCCCCTCCGACGTTCACGCACGACATCGAAAGGGATATACACGTCGTTAACGAGGAGGGCCGGCCCCCGAAGACAATAATTAAGGATCCCCGTGCCGTGACAATTGGCGTCGTGGGCCGTGTCGTGTCGCGAGGGCACGCTATACTTGGCACTTGCGTGACACATGGTTGCGTGACTTGGCGCGAGCATCGAGCTAACCGAGTGGATACGAGGCTATGACCCCGTTATTATCGGTAGATCGTGCTAAACCCGTATAACCCTGGGCACCGAAAACTCGTCGGTGGTAACGCGACGGGAAAATCTTCCCTCTGCCGCGAAATCTCGGCTTTTTGACGTATCCTGTTTATTTTCGTGCACGCATCGGAATGTCGACATCAATCCGAGTTGCGTGTAACGGGCTGATGAAATGTTTTTACGCCGGGATTACTTTGCAATGTAAGAGAATGTAACTTCTTTCCTGAGATATTATACATCTCGGTTGAAGAAGTACTACTTGCGCTGGAAGTCATTAAGTTGCTGTCCAGTTTCATGAATTTTTATGTTGGATCTGAAAGGATCATCGCATCGCGCCGAGACTGTTTTCTCCTGCAAAATTCATCGAGCGAAAGTGTGTTTGGCGTGCGGAAAAGGAAGAGGGGGGGGGGGCATAAGAAGAAAGACAAACACGAGGGTATCTTCCTTGAAACTTGACAAATCGCGGCGGGAGGGCCCCGCGAAAAACGAAAGACTGAACGAACCCTTCGTCCAAATGCCCGTGTATTATATGCGGCGTCTGCGCCTCCGGTAATGGCTCCTTATGATTTAGCGAGAGTGTTTTCTTAGTTCTTGTGAAAGTGGCGCCCACGTAATCGTTTGTCAAGCGCCCGACGAAATAATAGCGCCCGGGGCCAGCCACCCCTTCGTGTACCCTCGCGCCGAAGAAATTTCACGGCGATATTTCACCATCATCGCTATTAAAGGTCATTTCGCAGATGAAGAGTAACGACGCGTCCTTCGCACGAGCGCACAACGATGAACCTCGTCCCCGAACGATGTTCCTCTGTGAAGAATCTCGAGGGGTAGCGCGCGCCTCGTAAAGCCCGCCGATGTTGTATCCTCGACAGGAAGTTTTCCGGTCAGCGGGTCTACGAAGACAACCGTAAAGCTAAATTCTGTTACGCGCGATTTAAAGAATTCAACCTTTCGACATGAACAATGCGATGCTGTCCGCTTAAAGACGTTTATATATAAAATCTTACGCGAGAATGAGAGAATAATAATAATTCTTATTTCGATAATTATCAATTTTATCTGGGTGACCAATTAATTCAAGTGTAAATGTTTTGCACTGATTATCATTTCTTAAATGGCAAAAAATAAACATATAATTGCGATTTTTTTTACATCATTCCATAAACTATTTAGAAACTTTGGAGTGCAGATATCTGAAAAATGACATGCAGTGGAAAGAAGTTGCACAAAGGCAAGATCGTTGCCGATCAGCCGCGTGTTTCCGATAGGTTGATATTCAAGGGATGTCGATCAATATAGATAGTGATTGCTAGCGATCTGAAAGCGAAAGGTGGGAGCAGCGGGACGAGATTGTGTGGCGAGGCATTAACATGCCGCCGCCGATGTGCGGTTATCAACACTGGATTGTTCACCGCGTGTCTCGACTTCCAACATGGGCCACATTACGCCCTTCCACGGCAACGTTCCTCTAACGTCTCACGTTGAGCCAGTCGTAACCCGTGCCCGCCTTTCGTTGTGGATTCTTAACCTCCTCACGACGCTCCCTGAGGTTTTACAACACCCAGTTTATTCCCGTGAAAGGGTAGTCCTTTAGGTGAACGCGAACCACCACTGTAATTCCGTGGACGTAGTGCCAGGTTGTCTTCAACCATCGGCGACCTACTTCGTGCCACACGTTACTACTGGGACCATTCTACTTTTTTTTACGTCTTAACGCCGCAATATATACTTTGAATAGATATTTTTTTTCTCCATCTTTACAATCCAATATTATTCTTTTATAGATACAAATATATCCACTGTTTATTTTTTTAGTCAAAAAATCGGAAATGTACATAACCGATCGGCCGAAATAGTGGAATCGATTTGTATCGATCACATCTCAACCGGAAGAAACGCCATTATTCCGCTAATTTTTTTTCTCCTTGCAAGTTGAAGGATTCTTCTTCCAGTTCGTGCGGTAATTCGAAAAAGAAGTAGTGAGTGGCTCCTCGCGTAAAGAATCTACGTGACTGGAGCAGTCCTTTTTGCCGGGAAACACGGCTCGAGTTTCTTCACATACGCATAACACGAACTACGCGTTAATCTTGATTTGCAACTAACCACCTCCGTCGTTCTCCAGTATCTCAGTGCAACCGTAAAGCATCGATTTAATCCCCGGAGACCTTTCGTTACGTTCTACTTCTGCCTTCTCATTCTTCCGCCGGCGTACAAGCCGTGTACTTCCTGCGAAAATCGTTAAATTTATCGGAATTGATAGCTCCCCTTACACACCTTAAGTTTTATGTACAGCATTCTGAATAACTCGGCATGAACTCTGCATACCATCGACAAAATATACGTGTATACACGCGCATATACATGCTCAGAAAAAGTAGAGTTCGCAATCGTAAAACTTGCTGATATTAATTAATTTCACTTTAACGTCGAAGAGATGTTTTTTAATTATATCAATATTTTTTTACGCTCTTCGTTACTAACGCACCAACTAAGTGACATATAAAAATATTGGAAATTTACCGTGCAAAGAGCATAGGTTTTGCACGCAATTCGCAATCTCGACGTATATTTGTCAAAAATGATGGCGAAATTCGCATCGTATCTATTTTACGTTATATCCGAAAAAATATATATAACCTATTTTATACATATATATTTATATATATAAAAGTCGGTTGGAAGATGTCTTTCGCAGAAGGTTATCGCCTAGGCTCGCTTCTGGATGTTTCCTCTTCCGTTCTATCTCCCTTTTCCTTTTCACCTCGTCCTACATCAGACCTTGGGGAATGAAATAAATTCCACGTTTCTGAGAAATTGGAGAGCCTCGGGGGGGTAGAAGACATTTTCCTTGGACCTCCGGAAAACTCCTTATTCCGCGTCATCTGCTTTTCAATCAAGGTCGGGTATCGGCGTGGGCGAGATGAGAGGTAGGTGAGCTTGGCTACGAAGCCGATGGGAGGTCGGCAGCCACCTTACCTTCAGGTTATAGATAAGTTGATATCACCCTTATAGTACCGTCGCTCCATCGGCCTTGCGCTTTCAGAGCTCGTTTTTAACCTTCGGACCGAAAGGAGAAGAGTTACCGCGACAAACCAGAATTTCCCTTTTTTTTTTGTATATATCTTTAAAATCTTAGATAATAAAGCTAACTTGTCATATTATTTTTACGCAAAGATTTGACAACAAAATTATTATGATTATAATATTAATATATTGGTTCTTTTCTTTCACTTGTAAAAAAATGGAACGTTTGTAAAGAACAATGTTCTATTTGAAATCTGTCATTTCGGAATCCTTTTATGCGCAACTTATCAATCCTTGTTACGTAATATGTTCAAATTCGACAATATTTGCAGGAAGCCAATTGAAATTTTCGTTATAACGAAGTTTTTCGTACAAATATGGAATTGGAATCGTACGAAGGATGTAGCAGATTCGTAAACTCCGTTATAGCACGTGCGGCCTTCCGTGTGTGCGAAATGTTTCAAACTAAAGTAAATTATATATTTGAGGCGACACGCGGGCGTATCTCTAACAAGAAAAGGAAGCGGAAGATATTATACGGGAGAGAACTGCGCGGCGTTTTGTCACTGAGTTCGCGGGTACAAGTTTCGCGATTTCGTCGGAGGCGCGATAAGTAAAACTCTGTCTTTTTTATTCTTCACAAGCGGGAGTTCCTTCCGAAGTTTATACTTACTTTCTCCACCTTCCACGCCGTCAGCTGGGCGGTCCTTGTTTCTACCACAATTTTAGTTCAGTTGGCCGCCAGTCACGCATAACAAATGACTCTCTCTTACTCTCCCACATCTCTCTTTCTCTCTTCACAATCTTCATGCCTTATTTCGATTATTAGCTGCAAACACGTGGTCTGTAGCAAATTACATAGATAAAGTAGTATATTTCCAAATATTTAAAAAGCATAACGCTTTTTTGATTACTATTTTTTTATATGAGATATTCTAATTACATTTATATATATCAAATATTTTTTTCTGAGTAGAAATAGAAGAGTTTTTGAAGCAAATTAATGGAGCAAATTAATCATATTTTATTTAAATTATCAATGTGACATATGGTGATCAGTTTTATTTTATGTTTCCATAAATGTAGATAAATGGAAATACGAGCCAATATTTTTATCAATGCCAAAGATTAAATAACCAATGATCAATCAAATAAGGGCTCAAATTTTCGAGTAACATATAAAATTGATGGATCCTGATAAAAAACAATTGCAATCGAAAGATCCGCACTTCAAAATTGGCGGATGCTGGCTTCTGCGAGAGACTGAGAGAGACTTTTCCGCGAGTCCGAGAGAAGAGAACAAAAACCTCCGAGGACCAACGGACGAAGGAAGGCGATGGAACCAATATGTAGCACATCTTTTTCCTTTCTCTTCCTTTCTCCCTCCTTCTTCCTTTGCTTCTCAACCCAACGACGAAACCTTTGTTACTTGTTAGTGACTTTTATCTGGTCGCCCCGGGTCCTCGATTTATCTCTCGGTCTCTTCTCTCATTCTCCCTCTATTCTTTTTTCCCTCCCCTTCCCTCCTGCCATCTTCTTCGTCTTCCCTCTCGCTATCACCTACCAACAGCCCGCAGCCTCGAACAGTCCGGAACTTCTTATTCCGGATTTCAGACCCGTAGGCAAGATTCTCGTCCCCTTTCTTCCAGTTCTTCTTCCTACTTCTCTTTCTTTGCCCGCCGCCAGTCTTTCCAGTCCCACCACCTGGTCCCTCTTATCAGAGATAGGTTAATCTCTCGCACGACTTCTGTTAAGATAGACAACCGGGCTAGCACGCGCGCGGCCACGCTTTGCACAGCCACGAAGACGCAGACGACTTTCTTCTTTGTGTAAACCATCTCGTCTTATCGTACCTCCTCGGAAACTCGAGAACGAATTCGATTCGACGGCGGTTCTTAATTCTTACGGTTAGTTGCTGATCCACTGCCGATAATCCTACCGATCCTAATACGGAACATCACGATCTGTGAGCAAATTATATAACTCCGGTGAAACTTCAGACATCTTCTATCATTGTAAACTTTCAAAAACCTCTCGGCAAGATCGACGGTAGATTTGCAATATATTATTTCAGGATGATTATCTAATAAACTGGAGAATTCCAGCGATCAATTTTATATCAATTTTATTTTTCTTGAGGAAAGAAATATTTGACAAGAAATAGAAATAGAATTCCGAGGAAATGGTTAAGAATTGGCCAATTTTTCGTTTCTTCTCATTGACAAATTGCGTAGGGACAAATCGTGTAATTTGTTACAGAGTGCTTTTATGTCTGCGTACGCTTTTCGTTTTGGGTATTCAATCGAAGAGAAAAAAATAGTTTCTCGCTACCTTGTCTATCGTCGTTGATAAGTCGTCTTCCGAACAAAGAGGTTGATTTGTAAGGATGGTCTTGGAGATCACTTTTCTTTAGGGACCGCCATGGAAATATTGGAAGTAGTAGCAATCGAAGAATGACCCTATTCGCGCCTTTCATAGCAAATCCTTAGATAATAAAGGCTCGTTCACGCAAGCATAATGGAAGACTGATCACGCTGTCCGCGCTATCAGCACTTGCCATTGCTCACCAAGAATTCTACTTCCGACATTCTACCCTCCCTCCCTTAAATACGCCATTTCTTTGTACAATTGTTATGCGTTCGAATTACTTTTACCTCTCTCAAATATAATAGTAATCAAATTTCACAGAAATTTCACAATTGTCATCATTCAATATTGAGTATAATTAAAACTTCTCTCTTTTAGTCTTCGTTTTACTATTTTATTTCTACGCATATCCTTTCATTTAATGAAATAACTCGAAGAAACATGAAAAAATTGGTGTTTATTAAAATATAAGCATTGAAAAACGAATATAATAGTGTCTAGGAAAAAAAACAGATTTTTGAAAAAATTTGTAACCTATGGAAATTTGGAAAATTTCCACTTTCATGTTCACATTCGTACCTACATCATGTTACATCTCGCCAGCGATTATCAAAATATGTGTAAAAAATACATTTTGCTGAAAAAATAAAAATTATCTTGATATTTTACGCATTATTTCTTCAGTAACTTAAATTGTTTTAAATTGTTTTATTAAACGTGGAATGCGCGTATTGATTTCGCGCAACCGCTTCAATGTAGTTAATATGCAATATATGCATTTCGGTATTGATTTTTCCGGCATCGTAAACCAAATAACATCATCGGTTTCGAAATCAGTTGTCTTGGTGTAATTCAAACCATTTTAAATGGTTTTATGTATCAATTTCGGAATCTAATACTTTTTTTGCATATAAATTTAAACACAACACATACATATATACATATATAACTAAAAATATTCAATAAAAAATGTATTTTTTGTTTCAGGTAAGTTCGCAACTATCCCGATTAATGCGACTTGATCACAAGGCCAGCGATGGTGTAAGTAAACGTCTATTTTACTTCACATTACGAAGTAATTTTAATGACACTAAGAACAACTTTACGAGAAGGGAACAATTATCGTTGATTGTTGCTCAAAGCGGTCGCGCGCGTATTTCGCGTATTTCGCGTATTTCCTACGACACTGGCCGCAATTAATGCCAGCGGAAAAGTTAGTTAAAGGAACTTTGTAGAGGAGCTATGTTTCCAGTTCAGTTCTTATCGCACTTATTATCATTAATCTGCTTTTCTATCTACTATAAAGAGATACGAACAGCTTTATGTCGGTTTTTCCGTTCGAATTAAAGTGTCTAATTATAATCAATTCGCTTATATTTGTCCATTAATTTGTTTTTGTAGAAAGCGTTTATAGGAATTTTTTTATAGAAACGTCAAGTCTTACGAGACATTTTCATTGTCCAGAGCATATTATCGTTCATTTATCTATAATCGAGAAGGTTGAGGCAACAACGCGGCCTTTGTGTCAACCTTAATGCTTCGTTCCGCGTTCATGTAAATTTCAACGGTAATTAGTTCGTGGAACATATAACGGCGAGAGTCATAGGACTTTGCTGTGCGAGATGAGTTATGTGTGTATTAAATGCCGGGGAAGTCAAAGGCAATGTCTAGATTCTTGTAATATCCGGCGACCATTCGAGTAAACCGTCGCTACGCGATGTACGAAAAAGAATTCCATGTATGTGCCCGTCAATAAAGTATGTCTATTTATGTTCAAAGTAGACTATTTTATATTAACTCAATTTTATCTCAATTTAAGCGTTGCAACCAGCATTTAATAATGAATTTATTCAAAGTAAAAGATATACGTGTATGACAACAGTATACTGAATGCAATTAAAAATTATTTAGCCGTTATATTTGACGTAAAAAAATTTAATTGGCTCTACATTGAATTTCTTGTCAGATTCTCGATTGTTAATCGATCGTATCTCTCGAATCGGGGTAGCTCATACGTATTAGGGGTGCGCCGGGTGCGCGCCGACAAGAAGGGGATCGGCGGCAGTCGTGGGATTTTTGGCGCGACCTCCGGGAGACGTGGATCGAATTCCAGGAAGGTTCGAAGGTGCTCTAGAATTCTCGTAATATCCAGCCAACGTCCAGGCGGAGCGGCGCGACCGCCGAATTCAAAGATAGATTCCACGTGAGTCAAAGCGTGTCGAGAAAGAGAAGCTTGCGGAGCCGAGCGTGGAAAGGGCGAGGAAAAATGGAGATAAAGCGAAAGATAGAGAAGCACAAGGTGGACCAACGGGGACGCGTTTCTCGCGCTACCGAATGACAAATGGAGACCACAAGATTGCGCCTCCGACATCCAATTAGCCCGACCTTCCTCTCCTTGTTCGGCTCTTTCCTGACGCTTGTACCACCTCTAGCCCACCCCTTTCGTCCACCCTTACGACGTCAGGTGCAGGACACCGTCCGCCTCGCCCTGTAAATAGCCTGAGAAGCAAGAAGGCTCCATCCCTTTGTACGTTTAATCAACGAAATCTAAATGTCATTCCGCCCAAGTTCGCGCGACATGCGCATCATACCGTAATTTTCATTAGCATCTCTGATCCATATTAATCCATATATTCCCCAGTAATATTAACAATTAACATGAAAACGTTAATACGATACTCGATTGACTCTGAAGAATGCTCAATTAAAAATTTCTTTATCCTCTTACTGTTTACTGTTTATTAGTAAGGTTTTTAATATAAAAAAAGCAATGTTTGAAATTTACCAAAAATCGAAGAAATTTAATGTTGGTTAAGATCGTACTCATTTGTTCAGAGGGATGCAATTTTCATTTGGCTCTTTACGCATATCTACCTCGACTCGCCTCACGGCGTGAATTATTCGTTCGTACTTAATGAAGAATTACTTGACGCTCTTCGAGTAAAATTGTGCCATGCGCCAGTGAACACGAGGTGGCACGTCCTTGTCATCGTCTCCAGACTGTGCCTTAATATTACGGAACCGAATGCCGTCGAAGACGTCGACGACGACGACGACGACGAAGTCAAATCTCGATGTGAAAGGCGGCGCGGCAGCGTCGGCCGCCGCTTCATAACGTCTAAAAGGCGTCTAGCGTCGCCTCGTTGGAAGACAAAACCGGCAATTACCGTCATTCCTTCCGCACGATAACCCTGCAGCTACGGCAGCGCGTCCGCGTGTTTGCCGAACGATCGATTTTCTTAACCCTTGCTACACAATCTCTGATTTTCCCTAGCTCTGGGAGTCGCTTCTTTCTCCCTCCTTCCCTCCCCCCCCCTCTCTCTCTCTCTCTTTCTCTCTCTCTGCCGGCCGAGGTTAAATAAATTGTGAATTTCACGATAAATCGAGCGCGAGAGATCTACGATTATTTCGCGCGGGTGATTGTATTCCCTGATCCCCGAGCCCATAACGCCTGAGCTCGAATTCTCTTGGAATATTCTTGCCTGTTGTAATCCGATGTCGGATATTTTACATAACGTCACTGATTCATAGTTATGTGTACCCAAAATTGTCGAAATATATTTCGAAATATATTTCTAAACATATTCCAAAAGAACTGGAAGCATTCCTGTGAGATGGAACATAAAGTGAATTTTTAGTTAACTCTACTCTTATAAAAAAAGATTGATATGAGAGTTGCTTTATTATATTCAGCAAAGAGTTTCTTTTATGACAGACATTATTTCGCGACAGTAAATATGTATATTGATCATTCGATAATTATTACAATTGGTTGTATTTACAAATATCATATTCGCATTAAAGACACATAAAAGCGTTTGTACTGTAATAAGAGCAGAATATACCGATTAAAACAAATTAACTTTCTCCGATAATTTCACACTGAATTATCGCTTATAATTAAGCACAGCCAATTAAATAAACATTTCATTATACGTTCCTCTAATAAGAAGAAGAAAAGGATATAAAAAAGTAGACGAAAATAAAAAGTAGATACCATATGCGTTATGTTACATGTAATAAAAATGAAAAAGAATCTTCAACCAAGCGTTAAATTGTTAGTCGTAAAGTAATATTGTAACTACTAGTTACATTTAATAATGATTAAAATTTTACGATCCGATAAATTTCATTCGTGTTTAACGCTTTAGTGTATATTACCGTTGAAAAATCTATCGCGAAACGAACGATCAAGTCATTTTATGAAAATACGCATTGGCAAGGAGAGACGTATTCTTGCAATGGACACACATGTAGGCGGACAATAAATCTTTAACGATAGGCAGTTGGGCGGCAATGTTTAGCGTGAGGCATGTGGCGGCCACGTTCGTTCCCGTACTATACGTACAGAGCAAGCGGCTCTGTTACTAATTGCTCATTAGTTCGGATCGCAGACATTCCGATCTGTGCGTAGTCGGCGTTTATTTCTACCCAGTTCTAGGTGAATAACGATTTATTCGTCGATTCGTGCCCCGATTAATTAACTGTCTAATCTCGGATCTCCGACAAAAATCAAGCGAGCTCAAAGCGAATCTTCCGAATAAATTTCTTTTCCCAAAAATTATTACTCGACGATTCTTAAAAAAATCATTTATAATTAGATATATTTATATGCTATGTAATAAATTAGTAATTTTATATAGAATATAAATTAACACGTCGAATATTGATGCTTTACTGTTTATACAGATGACCGGTTATCTGACTTTCAATAGTGTTTTCCAGCGGTTACTGGTAACCAACGTTATCAAAATTTTTTAAAACTCTTAAAAAATAAATCTCGTAAAAAATAAATTTAATATAAATTTTGAATGACATAAATAGCTAGATAACAATGTAAAGCAAAAAGTGAGCAAAGCACACGATCCATAAAAATAAAATTTTATTTCGTCATATTACACAATATTTTTTCATTACGTGCTTATAATAATGAAAATTCTACTCTGACACATACAGTAAAATATATACAAAATTCGCTCCAGACAGACAACATATATATATATATGTATATATATATATATATATATATATATATATATATATATATAATAGTTTGTGTACTTTATGATTATAAATGCTTTAGAAATGTAAATCTGCATGCACATGATTAATGTATGTGTCTGGAAATTAAAACGTTAGCGATCAATTGTAATATCTTAATGTGACGAATAATTCCATTTAAAGAACAATGCAAAAGAGCGCAGACGGAGAAACGATTCGCGGTTGTCGGAAACGCGGCGGACGAAGGTTGGAAGATCAACGAATGCAACGATGTTCTCAGAAATGAATCGTCAGGAAATATAGCGAACGCGATTTGTTCGACTGAGAAAATACTACAACATGGGGGTGACGTTTCAAGAAAGAGAGAAAGAGCGTGCGCGCGCGCGTTTCGTTCATTCGCCACGGCATTATGCGAGCCAGTCTTATCGTCTCGTTTCTAATGTTTGCTCGTTTTCGTGCCTCCTTCAGTTCTGGGCACTTCTCTCGGATCCGCGTCTCCGGCTTTGCGTGATTAATCACCATAAATAAATATCCCGCCTCGGCGTGAGATACCGTACCTTGGGAGAAAGAGATTACTTCTTGCCGAGGATTCTGCTACAATCATGGCGAAACGGGTGGAGAACCCTCCCGTTCCATTTTCCCGTGGCAAGAAGGCGCAACGGGGCGTAGCTCATCTCGTGGAAATAACACGCTGACCATTAACTTGATTTTTAAATTCAGCGTAAGTGATAGTCTCAGCTGCATTCGATACAGTACGGTACAATGCGCTCGACATTGCTTGCTAGATATTACGGTACATAAACGGTATATAAAATAAAAAAATAGTTCAACTATACATATATAAAATCCAACCACTCTTATATACTTACGTATACAGATGTAATCTCTTGAGACGATATTCGTAATTCTTAAAAAAGAAAATAGATTGATACATTTTCTTTTTCCTAATGATTTACAAACAATACGTGCTTCTTAACAGCAGCAAGTATTTATTTGATTGCGGAACTCTTTCTTTCTTCTTGTAAGATTAGCGCTGGAAAGTATAGTGTATATCTTTTCATTAGTTGATGTACTGAGAGTAACGAATAGTTTTCTACGTATTCTCATTTCTCATTTCGTTCTTATTTACGGCTTCCCCTTGAGTCTGCCCTGGCTTTGTTTTTCCAACCTTGTCGCGTTAATTTCAAAAGTAGTTAATTAAAAGACGATTCTCTCAAGCTCGACCTACATAGACTGTTGTCGAATGGATGAGAACTTTGTATTTTCCACTGTAACTATGTTAGAAACAGAAAATAGCTGGAAATCCGGAGCCAGTCTATGAAAAAGGACATTTTTACGAGTTTGACACAGAATATTTTCATCATAACGTTATAATATGTCTAATAAAAATCAAGCAATAAAAGATTTTTAAAAAATAGTAAATATATATATAGTATATTTTCCTTATGATATATTTATTCATATTTATTAAGCAATATTAGAGTCTATAAAAGTGCTCAATTTTTGTATGATCTAGTGTAGAAATTGTTATAAACATGTCGTTTATCGATTATCATTTTGCAATTGTAAACATGTAAAACGCTTATCCATATCGAAATTCACATCAATTTTTATTCATGCAATCACTTGTGCAAAACAAAAATAATATTAAAATATGTTTTTAAACTTATGTATATAAACCGGTGTGTTTAAAATAGTATGTGTATCACAAAACATATAACATATATAAACATTTATTAATTAATAGTAAAACAATATTTGAAAGTGTGTTTACATATTATACGCAAGAAATCTCTCAATATTATTCCGGATTATGAAATTGATTATACGAGCCAAACTCTTGCTATTTTTCAAACTATTCTTTCCATATGCTACCCTTTTTGTCTGGAACTCGTTTGAACGAAGTGAGAGACATGCGGCATCGTGTGCATACACTCATCACAGCAAAACGGTACAAATTCGCGGTTGAGGAATGTTTTTGACAAATCACAGTGAGGATATCTACTCGCGGATCCTTTGTCTGGACGCTCTACCCTCTCGAGCCCATTGCGAGCACGAAACTTAAACAATTGGAAGCGGACGGTAGATGACAGACACATATGCATAGTACAGCAAGATAGTATACATTTCTAATTGTGTGTATATTTCGCACACATCCAAAAAGATAAAATTACATTCTAAACTGTCAAACGTAATATTATCGTACGGTAGAACAAGCTTCACTTTCTCAAATCAATTGCATATTATGTATTAATAGCTTTAAAATAAGTTTAATCTCAAATTATGATACAATATTCTCATTTTTTAAATAAAATGGATTGTTCTTTATACCACATGCGAGTTATTTCCCATGCGCATATAAGCTTTACGTCAATTTGCATGCGAAATTCGCCGAAACAACAACAAGGGATCTAGGTTGTCAATGCGAGATCGTGTTTTATGAAATATGAAAATATTACACAGAAATTGGAAAGGAATAAATCAATAAAACGAATCTATTGGCAGATGAGATATTTTTGAATGAGAAGTTCTTTTAATTGTTCTTGCTATTGTTTATAAAAAGACTGTAAATGGAGGCTATTTACTTTAATTTGAAGGATTACGCAAGCCAACGTATGTATCATATTTTTGCTAATTTATTTAACTTAATTTTAAAAAATTATGTACATCATTATATATATTGTTTATCGGTATATACATCTCTTTAAAATTTTATTATTTTCTCTAAAGGGGTTGCTCCGTCAGGTGGCGCCATTTGTGGAGAAACTTTGTACTAAGTTTCCATCCCTTTCTATCCCGAATATATATCCCGTTAAAATACATAGCTAAACAAAAAAGAAACAGAACATTTTGTACATATTAATTAATTTACATATTTAATTTCATCTAATTCTTGATAATTGGCATCAACATAAATTAATTAAATCTTGGTAATATAAAATTAGTACACATTTTTTAATTATTCATTTAATATCGTTTTAATGAATATTGTCTTGCGTTTATACATTAATTATTTAGAATATTAAATTGTCGTGTACATATTAAAAGATTATATTAACACAATCGCAAATGCATGCTTCGAGTCGTTATTTAATGAAAAACTAATGTCAATTCTGTTGTCACTTATTTATCTATCAACCACAGGGAACGGCACAGCGTGGGAGTTGGGAAAATATATCTGGTATACCTCTGTTATGCCGAGTCATAGAATCGATTCCCGACATCGCTGTACGCTAGGGTGCAATAACCAACGCGGGTTGCCTGCACTCCGTCCGCCCGTCGTAGATAATCGCCTCGTAATTCACATATCCAGGGTCATTATTATTCATACTTGGAGTGAGACCACGGTATGCAAAGGCAAATTGCCAGCCGGACCGGCCCGTACCCCGCGCGCCGTATACTTGCATACATACGTAGGAGCTTAGCTTTTCATCGAGCATTATGTAACGATCCGACTATGTACAAAAGTGTGCCACGAGGAAAAGAGTGAGTTTACTTTGGAAGTTAATAACGCTTTAGTCAACTGAACGTGCAACATGAGACACGCTTTCCTGTTAAAGGGAATAGAGCGAAGTCACGAGCGATGAGTTCATAAGCCGCGCTCGAGATCGTATCGCGAGAATAACGTAAATAATTACAGGCACGAGGCCTGTTTACCGTAAACTTGGCCTCCCTACGGGGGAAACGTGGGAAAGCCCGGGATTCTCCGTTGCCGAGACGTTGAGCGATCGGGCCGAGATTCTTTCTCCCGCGCGTCACACCGTTTGCAAAGTGAATTAGAAATTTTGCGAGAGAGCGCCAGGCGGTGCGGCCGCTCTGCGAGCCACGCCAATTATATCGTCGGGCTTTTACAATGGTCTTTAAAGCAGCATTACGTGTTTATCTTTAAAACATCTCGCGATAAAAGCGAATTGCGGGTTACGTGCGGGCGGTACGGGAATTGAACACTTTAACTGCGGCGCTACCTCGACGATTATAAAGGCAGTAAAAGAAAGATTAGCAGTCGTGGCCGTCATTTGTTCCTGTTCAAAGGCATAATTATCCTTCGTTTCGCCGGGTGATTCCAAGCGGACGTAAAATCTGCGTCTATCTGCATTTTTCCCCCCATTGATATTTCTTCCAGTAATATATCCGAGAGAGAACCCATGCGGCCGTATCACGCCGGAGGGTCGGGGGTGCACTTTATTGGCTGTGTTTTGTCTCTCGCTCCAGAACACGCAAAGCCGAGATACTCGCCGAAGTCGCGCCACCTTTTTACAGGCACACACCCCCCGTACATCTTTCTACGGCTGATGGTTGAAAAAGGAAAAGAGGGGCCTCGACGATCACGCGAGCCCTGTAAACGGTTATCGCGTCACTCGACCGGAAGTGCATTTCTGACGGCCGGAAAAAAACGGGCCGGTGGCCCCCTCTAATTATGACCCGTACAAAATTCACGTATCTTTCAGCGCCTCGAATCTCCTGGTTTGTTTGCTCTTCGTGGAATGTAGATTATTATTGATTGAGACGCGATTCGATGCAAAATTCCTCGCATCGGTCTGTCGCACGTTGTTCAGTCTGTTATTTTTCACGGGTTATTTCCGAGTATTCATGGCCCGGCGCGTTTGAACGTGCAAAAAAAAAAAAAAGATCGATCGTGCCGCGTAGATTTGCGGAATTCCTCGGCCGCTAGTCGAGCCCGCCCCGTTCTCCGCGTGTCAAATGAAAATATGTCACTGCCAGTCGGTGGCAGTCGAAATCCGGACGCGGTGGCGTTCTCATCAGCATGCGAAAACTTTGTTATTTGTTTGAACACGTTAAATTATGCATGCGCAATATGCTGACGGCTTTCGACGGCGTTTCGGGGGAGGGAGACGGGAAGAGGACGCGAGTTTGGGCACGGAGAAGGGCACAATCCGTTGGGGGTGGTCGAAGGGACGGATGAGAGGGTGATGGCGAGAAAGAGAGGGACTAACAGTGCCACACAAAGAAGAGAGTGTACGAGTCGAAAGGGTGCAGCTTTTCTCTCAAACGTAATTGAAACAACAATAAAGTACGAACGCACAACAATGAACGTACCTAATAACCTCGAGCTCTTTGCCGGCTCCATCGGTCGGCTTGAAAACGGGAGGGATCCTGTGTCGACTCTACCATTCGAAGGGTGTGAAGATATGATTAAATTACGAGATTACAGGCTGTTCGCCCCCGGTGTCCACCAAAGTTTATGTCTTCACGCGATCAACTATCTTACGACCCGACCGGTCGTCCACTGGACTTGGGTTGGAATTAATATTTCAATACGAATTTTACTTAATTATTTAATATTTTTTTGCAAGTTTATGTTGAGAGTATATTCGTTGGATACACAGGTGTCGGTTTAAAACTTGATGGAGATCTGTATCTTGGATTGAGGGACGCAGCAATGTTTTATGCGGGGATATAATTATGCATCAAACACAGGAGCTTTTTTTCAGCTGTATATGCAGACGTGCATATATAATATCGTTTTAAAAGTCACAAAACTAATCTATGCACAAAGAGCACACGAATACTTTGATGCGTCGACAAAAAGATCCAGTAGTTAAAACAAGAGTGGAAAGTAGCGATTGATCAAGCAACTCGAATAAAAAATTTGAATATGACATATGTTAGAGGATTTATTTAGGGGCACATAATTTATTTGAATAGAATTTATATATGTATGTATATATATGTATATAAATATACATGTGTGTACGTATATATATTAGCAGAGATTAAAAAATCACTAAAAGCAAAAGCAGAGGCAGCCCGTGCACACGAACACGGAAAATGTTAAGTGGACTCAGACTGACAAGAGGATGTATGTACATACATATGTATGCACGCGCGCGTGTATAGCCGTGTATCAGTTAATGCGCCGTGGCGTGTGCGATGCATTTTTTTATCCGTCGACAAACGAACGAACGAACGTGACGTGGTCGCGCTAATCAAAATCCGATGCGGCAGCAACGACCGCCGATTAAGCGGGTCCCTTCTGAAGCCCCCCGTCACGAATCCGCGAAGCTGCAGCGCGGTTGGCCGGTTTGACATAGGTCCGCGCGCTGGCCCTATGCCCTATGTGTATATTTCGAATATACATATTTATACGCAGAGTTTGCGCGCTCGCGGTCCACTTTCCGTGTTCACGTCGATCGTCCCGGAGCGATACGGACCGGTCTCCTCCCTTTCTCTCCTCTCCCCTTCCCCTCACCCCGGCCAGTTACCGGTCGTCCGTTTAAAATATGAAACGCGGTGACAGCTAAAATCTGCAGGAAGTTCGTACAATGCAGTCGGACTGCGGGCTACGCCGCGAGAGAGGAAGCCGGTCAATTGGAAACGGGGTGACCGAGTTACGAGCTCCCAAACTACCACGCTGCGCCACGTCCACGTTCGCCCTTCGCATCCCTTAGCAACCTGGCGTATCGAGTTTCTTAGCGAAATCAACCTCCTCCCCTTCCTCCCTTTCCTTTCCCTTTGCGTTGTACTGCCAGATCTCAGCCAGGATGCGCCGTAAGGAAAAAGAGTCTTGATTCTCTGCAAGAACCGTAGTGACTGCTTGCAACAACCACCGGTGGGTGACCCAGCTCACGTTTACAGACGTGCAACCGTTTCTTCGCTAATGTCGCTTCCCGTTCACGTAAAAGAATTTCGATATACTGAACGTAACCATCAGGTGGGCCGAGATCCACGACTAGAAAGCGTCACGATGAAGTCTTTCGGTCGACGCGTTTGTGAGGCGGACTGAGAAAATAGTTTGCTCGTATGTCGCGGTAATGGCGCTTGTTGTCCTATCAACAAGTTGACTTATTTAGCGCGCGTTTCGCATAAAATGTATATTCTTCTCATTGTTTTACTATTTTGAATCTGAAGTCAAGTTTCGTGTAAACAATCATTTTGCCTTTCAGCCGAGTAATCTTAATAATTTTATAAAAGAGCAACTGTTTTATTAAACTGTTTATGTCTCAAAATATGATATTCAAAATATGAGCTTCTATTCTATATCTTTGATATACTAAATTCAAACACGTTATACCTATAATAAGCATACAGAAGCACATTTGAATGCTTAAGCCAAATCAAATGCAAATAGTATTTGCTTTATTTTGGATCTTCAATAGCACGTTGTCTCGCAGTTTAAAAGCTAGAAAACCTGAAAACTCGATTATGTAAAAATAAGCTAGAAAGCTTTATTAATTTTATCGTCGTATATTCTATACATATTTTTATACAATTAATAATATTAAAAATTTTTATTCGCATTACGTAATTTGCGTTTACGTAACATAAACGAAACTATTAGATATTAATTATCCAATTATAATCCAAGAGAATATCGAAGTACAATACTTGTTTCATAATAGCATTAAACTTTTTAAGCAGACAAAAACAATTGCATAAGTACATACTGATGGAACTAAACGAATTTGGCTGTATACCGTCCAAGATCTCAAAAAAAAATATTTGGACATGTTGATAATTGCTTGTTGATATTATAAGATAAAAGCTTGACGCGGCATAATGGCGTAACGTCAATATCGGGATGGAAAGGATTAAAACGCGGCGCCATGTGAAATACGTTTACTATCTTGTTACAACGTCAATCAAAACGCACGGCAATAAATCATCAGCGTACCATATCCCTCGGATCAAGCACCGAAAACTCCATACCACATTGATAACGCGTATACATATAACAAATATAGGCGTTACGATATTATCTTCCAGTAAATGTAATAAATTTTCGTAACGCCAGCAGGTATTTTATATGCGAAATATTTATCGCGCGAGCGAGATGTCCAAAATTAAATCGTTCGAGCCATCAGAGGATGGCGCACAATAAAGGAACAGCGCCATGGTCGGCCATCGCCACGAGGATTCGGTAAAATTGAACGGATATCGTTTGAATAGAGTGTCTACTCGCTCCTATCCGCCTCTTAAATTCACCATCCTTTCGTCGTCGCCGTCGTCGTCGTCGTCGTCGCCGCCGCCACCATCGTCGTCGTCGTCGTCGTTTCTGACTTCCGTCTGGCGTACGTCGCGCGAGCTCTTATTAAAGGTGGCGATTTATCGCTAGTAATAACGGTGCGGTCTGGTGCTGCTTGGCGGCGAATGTCTCCCTGCCAAGGTTCTCCGGGAAGAGCAAAAGCGAGCTCGTGGCGCGAAGAGGAAGAGGTCAGAGGGCAGAAACTGGAAAGTAAGGGTTTATTCGCGGCAACCCCGTCCGCACGAGGCGGAGGAGGGGGAGGGGTGATATGCCTTCTCCCTCTCTCACGATAGTGTGTTATCAAGCGTACGTTAAGTATGTGTATGTGTGCGAGCGCGCGACGGGGTAGATTAACAATTCCTGACATTTTAGTGGCGCTCCGGATGCGTTAACGCCACTTCAAGTACCGGAGTGCCCGACTGTAACGAGCTCCAGGATTGATTAACCGCCTCTGTCGAGCGACCCGCAACTACGGACTACGTGCTTCTCTAAGCAAACGAGACGACGGCCCGACGAAAGATCCTCGGAACTTATAATTACCGCTTGATTAATCGCCATTTTGACAGATAACTCGGAAACGGAGGAAATTTTTCACTGACTCGTCGCCGTTGTGCTCAGATCGTCTACCGTATACATCGATTAATCTTCCTAAAATATTGGACTATGTAAATTAGCTGCCACGTCTACCGACTTTTCGGACAACCGATTCCGGACGAATCGGTAGTTGCTAGTCACGTTAAAAACCGGGAAAATAGAAAACCTTCGTCATAATAAGAATATATGAATCGTACGCGGATTTTGACGATTCAGAGCGTTTTGCAAAATAAATGCGAGAATATTCAAATTAATTCAATTAACTTCTTTACGTTAATTTGTATAATACAAAACGAAAGCTTAAAATATAATTTAGAAATATAGAAGATACTTTATTCAGGCTACATTTGATCAGATAATTATTGACAAATATTAATCATAATATTAATCATTGTGATGAATAGCATTCTGAAAGAAAATTTGGATCGATCGATACAGCGTCAGGCATTATAAACGGCAAGCGGCAGGTGTTTTCTCACGTCAATAATGATCGAAACGATGGATCGGTCGACCAAGTTTGGACCGCGCATAAACATCGATTGAGAGAACAGGTCACCTGCTCAAGGGGTTAAGAAGACGAATAAGCATTATTCATACCGTGAGCGCCTATCCTTAAGTTATTCATCTCATGAATTAGTAAACACGATGAAGAGAAGCTCTGACTCGCGCGTATCGGCCCATCCCTTCGACGAAGTTTACCAGAATATTAAGTCCAAACGATTCTCTTGCCATTCATGCTCGCCTTATCGGAAAGTAATACCAATTTTGTGATTAATAAATTCGAAAGAATTACTATATTAAAAAACTGTTGCAATTACTGTCTCGTAAAAATGCGTTGCATATCTTTTTCGGTATATTGAGACATAATAATTATATATAATTTTAAAAAAGTCAGAGTAAAATGTTAAGTATATATAAAAGATATTTATCAATGGTAATCTCTAAATTTTTTAATTTTCGAAGAAGAACTATCATTATATTTTCGAACCGGATCGAACATAAAATCTGATAGAGAGAGCGACGAATGTGCGTATAATACCCATCTCGTCCCCTTCGATCTTTTCTAATGAAATTTTTAAAGAATTCTCGCTGAAGTAGAAGGGTCTCAATATTCTTTCGTTCGAAACCGCACAGGTTCTATTGCGGTTGTCGGTAATATTTAAAGGAAGGAGGAAATGGTTTAGCGAGGAAAGCAGTTACCGCTCGCGTCCCATCACGACATCGTCGAAGCGTGCGACTGTAGGCTGGAAATAGATTACAAACGTAATATTTCAACCGTCGTAAATATTCTGCGCTGCTGGTGTTGGCACGGCCCTTTCGTGCTGTCATCTTGTTTCCTTCTCCGCGTCCGTCTCGCGCCGACTGACAGTCTTGCGACGTTGCGATCTAATTGGGATAAGAAGAATTTTTGTACCAGGTGGCCTCTAATTGGTTACCCGTCATTAAGGGTGGTCTCGCAATCCTAATTATCTTAGCGTAAACCTTGACACGTCAAGTAGCAGCACTCAAGTGAGATTCTCGCGAATTTTCGTATGTCACTGAGTCAGATCATCAAGCAGGAGTACAAGATGATTCATATATTTTTAGCAATTTTTTTATTCATATATTTTTTGTTTAAGGTTTCTTGTTTCTTTTTTCGAATTAGATACTAAATAAATAGAAATGGTAAAATTGATAAATGCGGTTCTATTAATTATTATTAAATTAAATTTCTTGCATATATAATTATACATATACATGTATATTGTACAATCTATAATATATACTTTATAATCGTTCATATAAAACAGCTAAAACTTCAGCATTGATAATATGTTGCAAAGTATATAATAAACAAAATTTCGGTATTTTGCTTAAAATGTATATTTTGCAAAATATTACTAACATACAAATATATATATATATATAACGTATAAAGTGTCATACAATTAAGTATAAAGTGTCATACAATTAAGTATTACATCGTCTATTATTAGTTAATCTCAATAGATTCATAAAAAATGATTCATAATGAGATATCAAAATGTATAAAAAGAGTTGATTTAAGCGTGCATATGAGGAATGTTATATAAAAATGGCACTTCTTGATTTCATTTTATGATAAATTATTTTATCATAAACTTATTCAGATTATCTAAATGATATTTGTTACTTTCTACAATATGGCGTAATAAATTCTTATAAAAAAGTACGCTTCTTTTGATTTTTTAATAAAGACTACAAAGAGAGTCTCAATTTAAGTCTTCGTTTCCTGTTGCCGCCGTTCTTGTTGTGGTTGTCCGTCGTCGTCCCAATTTTCAACATCCGGCACCGGATAATTCCACGGCTGAATTTTAGCTGATCCGAAGGCCGCAAATACCAAGAAAGCGACAACCTGAGCGACGATAGTAATCCAGAATGCGATCCTCCAACGCGCTATGGTATGCTGTCAGAAGATATGGTTGAATATTAATACTGAAGTAAACGACATCAATATGAAAACGTTATTTTTATAGCTGTACCTTAAAACAAGCTATAAAATTAAATATATCAAAATTACTTGGGACATTATGACAAGCAAGTAACATGATATTAAAATTCTCATTTTAAAGATCTTATGTCACAATAAGTTGACTTCGCAGTTGATTACGCAATTAGGATTCAGTGTCTCTTAGAGCGAATATTGGCTTAACTTTCTTATCTCGAGTTAAAGTCGTTTCACCTTTCGTAAAACTTCAAGAAAGTGGAATCGCTGTGCATAACTTATTAAAAATTCAAGAAATTGGCGATCACGTCACGTTGCCTTTAACGAACGCTTTTTTCCCTTTTTTTTTATTTGATCACGTATTAAGTGCTCAACTCACTCCTTCCGCTACGAGAGCACCAACTATCGGTGGCAGAATAAAAGCAGAAATAGTGCCTGGAGTATTTGTAATGCCCATGAGAATTCCTGCATAATTCGGAGCGAGATCGTTCTGATTACAAAGATGGCCAACAAATATAGCACCACAGACTACTATACTCAAAGTTAGCAGTACGGTCGATGTCAAACGATCGCAACCAATATATGCGATTACAACGAGAAAGATGCTAGGAGGTATAGTGCCTGAAAGAAAAAAAATATATTAAATATATCATATTATATATCAAATGTATTAAAAAATCTTCGTTATGTAACTGAACGTATTTAATTTAATATGATATATAAATTATTTAGATATATAATGTATTTAAGTAATATATGTATATAATATTAAAAAATATAATCTCAATACAACATATGATACAGTTTATTCATATAAATTATCATTTGATATAAATGTTACAGAAATATACACGTATTGTGTGTTATTAAAAATAGTAACAGAAATTATAATGTAATGTATCGCTTGCAATAATCAAAATCTCGGCCGGCTGTAGAAGTGTCACGCGGCATATTTGCAAACAATACTTTATTTATTTTTCATTAGTATGTAAATTATAACCTTAATTTAATTCTTTAAGAGTTGTACTATTACATCCGCTAATGTTATAAACTGCCGAAGCTAAAATAAAAAAGAGAGAGATGCTAGTTTATTTTATTAAGGGAATGCTGGACTGTTCTTTTTTACCGTTAGAGATAAATAATTTTTGCATTTTTGCCATGTTACATTTTGATTAGAATTGTTGATACATGAATGCAACAGCTTCGTATACAAGTTTAGTAGGTTTTAGGCACAACTATCATCCCTACTTTTTTGGAATGTCTATTTTAATCTTGTAAAAAAGTTTTTTAATTCTATAAAGCCAAAAAAAATTGGCAAGAATGCAAAAATTATTTATCTCTGACGATAAAAAAGAACAGTCCAGCATCCCCTTAATTAATTAAAAGAGAATGTATATGCATATCTCTCTCTTATACTCGCATATATAATATATATATATATATATATATATATATATATATATATATATACATATACTTGCATATATATCTCATATATAATACGTTATTAAAAATAATACAGTATTTTCACAATTTTTTTTATGAACTGAAAAATTCTGTTATTTACGGAGCGATTCTTAATTTATTACATACAAATGTGATTTATATTTCTATATAATGACGGAGGTATTTATATTTATAGAATTATATTATTATAAATTCAATTTAAAATACGTACTTATGAACACTGCAATTTTACGTGCAACCGTTTGCGACCAGTATCCCTTTTTCCGTCCCCAATCTAAAACCCTTCCGATTAATGGATTAGTGAAGGCGTTCACAAGGTACGGCATGCAAACGATAGAGGCATTCTGTAAAGTATTTCAGGAAAAATTTACATAAAGAGTTGAGATCTATTTCACATAATTATACACGTAACTATACACGTAACAGAATAAAATAATATTACTATGTACGAAATATTATTTTATCCATAATATTATCCTGTGCTCGTAATATCTCTTGGATTTAACATAATTTGAAACACATAGTTACGTTTATGACGTGTTATAAGAAGAAATTACATATGTTATTATTCTACACTCACCGCTGTGATATTATATCGCAGTATTTTGTTCATATAAAGCGGCAACTGAGTGAGCAAGAAATACCAACAAGTGTTGCCCAAGGTATTCGTAACGATCAGAGCCAGAAATGGTACCGATGTAAATATACTTTTCCACGGGACCTTCATCTTTCCGGTGGTGGGCGACCGATGGCCATACGAGTTCACGATGAACGATCTCTCCTCCTCCGATATATACTTCTGCTCTTCCGGACAACCGGCGAAAAATATATAAAAGACGACGCACCAGATCAACGGTAACGTTCCGTGAATGTAAAAGATGGCCTCCCAGCCCAAGTAATTTAATATCAATCCCGAGGTAAGAATAGATATCACGGTGCCGAGCGACGTTCCGGCGTATATGATGCCGACCCACGTGCTTTTTTCCTCGTATACGACCCATGTTCCCAGAAGAACGTTTACTATCGGAAGATTCGCCGCGCTCACGAGGCCGGTCAAAAATCTTATGGCATATAACACGTACAGCTGGCTCGCCGTGATCGGCACCAGCATCGTCAAGATTCCATTTGCCAGCACGCAGACTAATAGCACGTACTTTGTATTGAACCTGCATCGATAGATTTGATTACAAAGAGATATTACATGTCCTAAGAGTAGACTATTATAAATGATTGATACGGATTAAAGTATCATCATTATATATAATCAATATATACAAAGAACCGTTTTTTTATACTATATAAGAAAAAGTTTGAAATATTAAAATACCGTCACACTTACCGATCCGACAAATAACCCGCTGGAAACATACCGACGAGATATCCAGCGAAATATATACTAATGACTAAACCTTGCTCGCTCGCCGTCCAATCGAATGGACCGTCGATATCGGTGACGGCATTCCCAGGAACATCAAATTCCGGACACTCATCCGACCAATCTGGTACACCTGGTTTTTTCTTCACCATACCGATGATAGCCGTCGCGATGTTCACTTTCAGACCATAAATGATCATGTTCGCAATGCATAGCATTATAGCGAACAAGTATCGCACGCGTATCTCTAAGGTCAAGATTACGAAAGACATGTAAAACGGTACTAAAAGTGAAATTATTTGTTTAACCTAAAATGCAATCTAGTAAATTGCAAATTTACTATTACGAGGATTACGTGCTGAAATGTGAGAGAAAGTGAGAGAAAGTAAAAGAGAAAGAGAAGAAGAATAATGAATATGTACATATATTATTTCTGCAATACAATACGCGCTATATCGATAATACTAAAAATCTATTTTCACTTCAGGTAACTTTATTTTATGATTATGATTTGAACTAGATCTTTTTTTACACGAACAATATCAGATACTCAAGGAGAATGACAATCCGGATAACTTTATCATTTAAATACACAGATAAATTACATTATATTAGAGTTAAATGTCTGTTATATACATAGATATACACTTTGCAAATTTCTTCCTCGAAAAAGAAGATGGTGAAATTGCTGTCCTTAATTATTAGTCGTAAATGTTAATAATACAGGAAATATTTTCTCACCCATTGTTCTGAATATTCAATGTAACCTCAATTAATGAATCGATGACATTGATGACCATCACGTTTCGAATCGTTGCGCCAGTGTCGCCGTTTTCGTCGTTTGTTTCCGTATCGATATAATCACCAATTCGCTTTCGCTCGCTCGCACATTCAACTGCTCGATGACGACTATCGAATTATATTGCTAGCGATGAGCTAGCGGCGCCCATGAACGATATCCAGATTTCTTCTCCTTCTTCCGAGATTTCAGCCTCGACGCTGCGCGTTCCTATCGACGCGAGATTATGGGACGTAGAGCAAGACGTATGTACACTGTCGTTCGCGCTTGTAAAGTCAATAGGTTCGAGGCTCACTGCCTTACTCAATTCCGCTAATAAATATGTTGTTCACTGTACTGAACGATAACGGTCGTGCATATTATACACAATGATCACAATGTTGCCATGCAAAAGAAAACAATTTCAAAACACTCGTGCGAACGCTATGACGCATGAAAATGGGTATTTTCGCAATTATTCTTTTCATATGGTTTAAATAACCGATATATCGCAAGTTTAATTTATTTTCAATGTCATACTTAAGCAATGTCCAGTCTCCGACATCGATTTTCGTTCCAATTTTAACATCAGATGTTTGCTAAATATGTTTATTTGCTAAACAAGATAATTTATGCTCAAGTTTTTTATATTACAATGCAATTCTTGTCTCTCTCTAGAGCTCACGATATATTTTAAATTTGGATAATTTTGATTATTATAAATCCGTACTTTTTTTACATTTAATGTTTATCAATGTATAAACTCCAATTTATGAAATTGATATTGTAATTTATAACTTGTTCACTTGATATTCCAATATTCCTTTCTTCCTTTATGTCAAGTTTTATAATATTAAAAAAATCTGTTTTTAATAAAAGTATATCGAAATCTGCTAATTCAATACTTACGCTAAAGTCTTTCTTTCCTTTCCTTTAAATTAATAATGACATCCGCAGATATATCACAGGATAGTTTTTTTCAGAACACTCTGTATTAATTCCACATTCAATTTCTAACATCAACAGAGAAAAGATGATAAGATACACACGTATTAGGGGAAAACGTTTGAGTGATGTGTGCAGTTACCGGAACCAGATATAATTCGAATGTGTGAATGGCGTTACGAAAGACTGTACGACACGAGTTGTCTGGCGGTCACACGAGCACTAAACTGAACTATGGAAGCGGCTGCGTTTTAACTTTCAGTAATTTGCACATAAGTGGTGATTCCATAATGTGAAACAACACTGCCTTGTATTTGTTGAGTCATTACATAGAATCTGTCATTAATTTTTTATCTGTTACAGTATTCGTGCGTGTACATTGCGATAAAATTTACTGCTTAATGCAATTACACGAGCATTAAAAAAGATTCAATAGACAAACCTTGTTTACTACTAAATCCAGCTGTGAATAATTATTGGAATAACAAAAAATAATTTAACATAATTTGCACTTAATTATTTATAGATTCGTTGTATAAATTCGTTTCTTCGTTGTATAAATTAACGTTTTTTTATGCTCAAGGTTGCACATTTCTTTTTATAAACAACTCCTTAAAGACAGACAAGGTAATAGTCGACGAGATTATTCTCTAAAACCGGTTTTGGCGGCAGCACGCGTTATTCACGGCGCGTTTCTCCGGTGATAATTAAAACCAAGCGCGCCTGCATTGATTATACAAGCACAGACGACAGTTTCGTCTCCGTTAACGGCTCCGACGGCAAAGTCTCACTCGCGTGATATCCAATACGAATGTCCGAGCTATTATCTCGGTATGTTGCCAACACCGAATCTCTCCTCGCGCCGCGATACGGTGGCACACGATAGCATTCTTAACGGACATTCGTCGACGAGACGCCGCTTAATGTTTATGGGCTGAGGATAATGGGGTCTCCCTGGTGAGCCCATGTCCAAACGGATGAGAAACGTTCCGCAGCGTAGCCTGCGACTCCCTGCCGATCACAACTACAGTCGTGGATATCTGTGCATTCAACATATAGTAACGCCCACTGAATTATATTCAGCACACGTGGCATCTTTTTTCCGTCGACCAATTCGAGATAAGCTAGGTGAAAATAATATTGCTACAATAAACGATATTATCTTTCTACATGTACATGTGACATAAAGATAAATATTTATGTTGATATAAGTTATTTTAGATAAATATTTGTTTTCACAGCTCACTTTATGTAAACAAATATAAAATTTAAGTAAAAATTCGCTAGAATATCTTAGAAATATGTATGCGACTTTCAGCAGGTATCAAGAGTAATGCATTTATTGTGTTATCATGTCTGCATTTGTAAGAGATAGTCTGCCAGGTGAACCGATACTTATCATATAGAACAAATACTCTTATGTAATAAAATGTAAGAAAGAGGGGGAACACGCGCTCGAGAGAGAGAGATGAAGGGGAAGATAGATAAAAAGCAGATAAAAAGCAGATAAAGCAGATTAAAAATAAATTAAAGTTCAATAATTTTTCAGCTTTCAAGGATTTATTTATCGCACAAAGTTGTATAAGTTATGTGTATTACCGAAACATTAGTCTAATTTATACATTATCGCAGATACATAAAATAAATAATTATTTAAGTATTTAACATAGATAACAAATATTAGTACGTAATACTGATTACTATTACTTACATACTTGATGTTAAAGTATTCTCGCATATGATTCACAATTAATAGATAAACTGACCTATCTAATATTTTATATTTAAAGATTTTATAATGTCAAGAAAATTCGAGTTATAAACGATCTGTCTGAGCAGTCTGTATTTAAATACCGCGTAAGCATCTTTATCAGCGATAATGCGCCTATGTAGGTCAATCTATGACACCGCAATAGCTTGCATAACATGCTTATCGTGAAACAAGTCGGAGTCGGCACGTAATAAATACTTGATTTCAATCTGACATATTACACTTTTACATAATGCAGCTTGTTCAACAGTGGAATTTTTTTAAACATAATCTTATACCATGTCGTACATCACGCTTTCTTTTCGGCGCAAACCGCATACGTTTCTGCATCGTTCGCCGCCCGATGGGTAGTGGCGAACACAGAACGGTGGACAATAACGACGCCACCGACCATCACAATATTTTTACCAGACCGCGGTCTCTTTCGTGCGGTAAGCATGTGACAAGCGTGACGAAACGTTCGTAGAAACGAGAAGCGCGCAGACGGAAGTGGTTGCCGTGGCAGTCTCGTGACGACGACGACAACGACGTCGGCGAAGCTTGGAGACGCACGAGTTGCCATCATCCTTGCGCCTCTTCTGGGCTTATTCGGCCCAGCGCACACCTGCATTCGTACCGGGGTGAATGCTCGCGTACATACCTGCTAGAGGAATATGGCAGGTTGAGATGAGGGAGAAGCAGGGAATCCACTCGAGAAAACGCAAAGCTTCGAGTACCGGTAAAAATGGATACATCGCCGTCGCATCCGAGAGAGATAGACAGAGAAAGAGGAGAGATACGAAAGAACGGGGGAAAAAAAAGAGGAAAAAATCGGTAGGTGCTCGAAACGTAGAAACGTCTGGATGCACGACGTTCTGCACCGATTAAGGACGCGAAAGGACTTTCGAGCGCGTACGGAACAATGGTGACGATCGCGGTGGTCGATTAGCACGGTGGCGCTTGAAAATCTCAAAACGGGATCGGACCGCGAAGGGATTCAGGACACTCCAGACCGCTGTCGCTCGTTCGTATTGCCCAGGCATTTCGGGCCTTGCCAGTTGACTTTGTCCACAGTGTAAACACAACCCTCGGGACTGCCGCTACTCGAGACAGAGCTGTCAAAGACCGGTATTCCTCGCCGACCGAACACCAATTAACTGCCGGCTGCAGGTTGAAGCAGGTTGATCGTGCTAACGAGCACGATGCCCCTTTAACGTTCTTTAATTTTCATCCGTACCGTTTGGACCACCTACTACGAAAAGACGTCAAGCTGGTTCACCGAGGCAAGACGTATATCAGTTCACCTATGTAATTTATTACATTAAATTATCTGAGGGTTAAAGTGTAATTGAAATTTGTCTATTAATTTGCAAAAAGGAATTGAAGAATGATACGTAGAATATGATGAATATCAATCATTGTCAATTATATCATAGAATGAAGAGACAAAGTTTTAAATTAATTCTTTCTCTTCTCTCTTTTTTCTGAGCAGATGTAGATGTTTAATAAAATGAAGAAAACTGTGCGAATTTTCTAATCATTTCTTTATACCCTTACATCTTTCGTTACGACGCCATAAATAACGGAAATGTAGCATTGAAGAAACTCAGAAAAGTTACAGTAATTTTTAATGCACTGAATTATTTCTCACTTCAAGTGTTGGCATGAATTTCCAAAGAAATCATCTCGAGCCGAGCCGCCTATAAATATCCGAGAGCGCGACTAATTTGCAAATAAGAGGAAACGATTTTCAAACAATGACACGAAACGTGCGATCGGGGAAGCGAAGCGGGCCAGAAGGTAATGTATCATCTCGCGTCCTATCTTCCATGAAGTCTATACCGCCCGAAGCGTACTGGAGCGCGCGCGTTTTCCGCGTTGCATTTAAATGAAACGGACAGGTACCATCGCGCTTGAACGCACGACGAGGAGCGAACCTCCGCCGGGCGCACGCGTGGCATGCATTGCGCTCCCCGCGAGATAAAAAAAAAAGGAAAGAAAGGAAATACACACAGGAGACGAAGAGGTGATATATGCGGACATTAGTTATACACGAGATGTATGAGGTTTTGCGGCGTCATTCTGCCACTGTCAGATTCCGGCGCGGTGCTCGTCCCGACATAATCGGGACGACCCATATTTCCCCGCCGCAATGCGTCAAGCTTCCCTCCCCGTGCGATTCCCCGTTTCGTACCTTCATTTTTCACTCCGCTCGTAATCTCTCCCGCGCCCAAATTCACCTTCCATGTCGTCGCGAGCGTCTACGGCTTCTCCATCCGCCGCCGCTCCGCTCCGCGCGACGCCTCACCGTCGCCCTTGCCACCCCCCGCGGCACACGACCCGCCGGCGTCGCGACGATTGTACATCGCTTCCGGTGAAATTCTCCTTCCCGGTAGAGTACGGGAGTCCCGATTGAGACGAATCGATTCGCGAAATGCCGCTGGCACGGCTGGAACGGTAGTCAAAGCGTCGTAGTAAATATTGGCCGACCATTTTCTATCTATTTCCGATGCTACGAAGCGCTACCTACTTTGATAAGCGAGCCGATACGCGAAGCTGAAATTGACGGTCACGCAGTAAATTTTCCCTACGAGTGTGCGGAAAGTATCCAAGTAAAAGAAAAAATGTCTTAAGAGACGCTCGCCGAGTCCTTAGTTTCGTATTTCGATCTTAGATTTTAAGCGGAAACATTTTTCTGATTTATTAAAATTTTGAGGAAATGATTTCAAATTTTATTTATCGAAGGGATATGCGATCCAATGGGTATTATCGCGATTAAATAATACATTATTATCATGTTCTTGGGCTCACAGCGGGACGTTGAATATATGTAAAGGCTGCAACTAGAGCTGCTCTGGAACTTTTCTCCGGTGAAAGAATATTAGATTATGTTACAAAGAGAAGAGAGAGGGCACACCAGGGAGAGCTATACTGATGAAGACTCAATATCGATTTTTTTCTCGGAGAATGAAAAATGCAGCCGTTGCTCCGTGAAATATATGCACTTTATCTTACGTGCTGGGAAACGTATGCGCCATGACATTACAGAAAACGATGGCACTATTGAACAGCCGTAAAACGTTTGTTTGTTCAGCAAGTTTACACAGCTTTCATAGTCAATGGCAGCAGTCGGTCGACCGACTGTCACTGAATGAAATGCTAACGATGATGGATGATCGAGGATCTCTTTCTTCCGCTTGATTTGTAGAGAAAAAAAGACGTCAGTAATTTGTATGCAGTAGCGAATTATCGAAAAGCTGCACATTTTCATGTTACATCTAAAAAATTTCGTAATTAAACGTGATTCATTGTAGCTCTGACGTTTGAATCCATTATGTCATAAAGAACTGTTATTATCTGCAACACAAAGTGTCGCTTATATAAACATAACACCGACAGTTATTTTCTCGTCATTTTCTCGTCTTCTCTAACGTTATAATCCAGTGTTATTAATAAGAGCGCAAAATTCTTTAATCGAACGTATAATCCGACAAAATATAACGTTAGCATAGATGTAAGAATGGATTTTACAAAATGATTTATTGATGACATTAAAGACATATTTCTCAGTGATTAAACAACTTAAAACATTGACTATCTGTATAAGAGAAAACGATATTCTAATGATAATATTGATGCAAAATATTATTCGTCCCAATATATTAGCTATTCACCTGAATAACTTATACAAGCAATTGTTTGAAATGAAAAAAAACGTCTGTAATTTTATAGGTAAAGGACACGTATTGTGTGCTGTTTGATCTGTATTTTTATGCATCTACACTCATGTGCGTGTATGTGTTAATTTAACATCTTTACGAATGCAAGACAATTTTGCCACCGGCGTTGCACACTTGAAACAATGTATAACAGTTTGATCTTTTATTATAATTGTCGATACCTAATTGCCACAAAGCATAACTGCGAGACAGATGACGATACAAAAGCGTATTATTCGATATCAATGGTAAAAAATAGGTTAATATTCATAAGTTCACTATAAAAATGTTCTAGCATCATAGCACTGTACCAAAGCGTCAGAAATCGAACTGAGGGTAACAACAAATCCTAAACATGCGTGCAGTATTATTGTGTCTATTCGTTGCCATGGCTTTCTCCATGATCAAAGAGACTGTAAGTATTAATGTAAAAACAAGATCTTTAATTTATAGATAAATTACTCTAAATAAATAACGGAAAATAAATTACTCTAAATGTAATTAAATTATGTAGAGTATGTATAAAGTAATTCACAAAACTGATCGAATCGCGTATCATTGGAATTTCTTTTGAAAATTCGTGAACGAAGATATTTGTAGCACGATCATAGATATTTGATTGTTTACATGTTATGCTGATACTGAAAATACCATTCTCGTCGATTATTTTCTTCGTGACAATTAGCTATGGCTAATTGTTGTGTACTATTCGATCAGTTTTGTGAGAAACTGTATATATCTCAAATATTTCATATTATATTCCAATTTACAATATGTTTTGCATATATTTTATTTTTATTTGTAGGACTCGGGATTTCTCGAGGCTCTCTTTGCACATTGTCCGTTATTAAGTCACTTCTTCCCAAACGATTGTTGCTGTGATTATGATAACAGTTGCTGCCCAACCACTACTACTACTACTACCACCACTATGGCTTCTATGATGGGTAATGGGACTATGGGTAATGGGACTATGGGTAATGGGACTATGGGTAATGGGACTATGGGTAATGGGACTATGGGTAATGGGACTATGGGTAATGGGACTATGGGTTACTATGTAATGGGACTAGAGGTTTCTTTTAGCACTGTTAGTAGAAGAAAGCGCTGGATTATTACAGATGATTATAATAACTTGTCAGATATGACAAAACAAGATGCAACGCGAAATGACAAACAAATACGCGTTTAAAATGAATATATTTGAATATATAATGTTGCAATGAATAATGCAATATATACATATAAACATGCTAATATCACATTGCTTCTAACAAATGATTGTCAAATATTTTTAAAATTCATAAAATTTGAAAAATACTGATATATTCTTATCTTTCATATATTCTCGTAAGATAATATTATCTATGTATAACACACAATACATGTATAACAAGCATCGATGAAAAAAATGTATGAATTATAAATTGCGACTAAAATAAATATATATATACAAAATATAATCAGTTTTAATAATTATTTATTATATTACTCGTTAAATATCACTTGTTATCAGCTTATTTCTATTCTTATTCTTTAAGATTGTAATAAGTATATTTTATAAAAGTTTCACATAAAACCATAAGATGATTCATCAATTTAGATTAATTGATGATCGGACACTTCATTGAATATTTATGAGTGACGCGAATGTCAATGAGTCGCAGCAATATTAGTTTCAATTTGATACAATTTATACGCATTAATAAAAAACAGGTTATGCATTTAATATTTTTACATCTGAATTCTTTATAACGCGAGATATACCAATTATTGAGTCAATACTGTTAAACATGAATCTGCAAATATTTATCTTTAATCAAAACCATCTACATGAAACATGATTATTATATTATCTCTTATCTTTCGTTGACACAGCAAGAACATAAAATTCGTTAACTTAATTATCGAGAATCTGACACGTACTTTTTCTAATGTTATTATATGCCACAAACTGCGCTCTTCTATTTTCGTCCCTTTTAAAAGATTAATGGAATAAATTATCAACGCGCTAAAATCTTCCTTGAAGCCGACGTAAGACAAAGGAAATACAATAACGTCGGAAAATGTATCGTATTCGTTAGCGAACGCTCTCGAGCGGCGAGATCACCTTTTAACCGACTTTATGACTTATTGTTAAATGAAAGCGGTCTCGAGATGCTCGAAGGAAAAAGAGTTACATCGCAATGCCCGTCTCCACTCGGCAGAGTTCAACGGAGTAATATACCCAGAGGGCACGAACACCTTTATCGCATTAAAAGCGACGAGCTGCCGTCTGGACGTATGCGTGAGACTATACCCTCTAATCTGACCTGTAAGCGCGTCTGGTCTCACGGATACGTCACGGGGCTCATCGCGTTTCGGATCAAACCGAAACGTCTTGCGTATCTTGAACGCGAACGATATGATCCTCTTAATGTGTCCCGAGGCTCACGAGTATTACGATACTCTCTTCTTCTCCCCTCTCCTACCCTCTTTGTTCACCACCGATCGTCTGCCCATAGTGCCCCCGGGATCACCCTCCGTTTAAGCCGGACGACGAAGCCCCGGCGAACATCGGCTTACATGCATACTGATGCGTTGCACGCGGATACGTATTAATATGTTAATGCGAAGCCGCCAGTTATGAGACTGTTTGATATTACAGCTGTTATTCGTTTGCTTCTGTGTGATCGCACCTTTGTCAAATATTTCCGCTTTGTAGTCGGTGAGTTATGTCAATGGAGATATACATATATTTATAAAAATGTTTGATCGGTTAATACAGAAAGCGGGAGATAGTATTGCATCTTCTATACATATATACACGTTGGAATTAACATACAGAACAACTCAACATACAGAAAAAGCTGAATAAACGCGATTTAAATGACAATTCTTGCGCTATTATTTTGTCACTTCAATGGCTGCGTTCAGCAGAAAAAGCAGCTTAATAAGAGCAACGCTTGGTGATTCTTTAATATGATTGGTTCTTACTTTTAATTATTTACTGGATCTAAGTGTAAGAACCATTGGCAATGGTCGAGTTGGACATACGTTGTGCTTCAATGTACTTTTAGTTTGCTATAAAACATGGCGACCGCTGAATAAACATGTTGTAAACCAATGAAAAGGAAATAGAAAAATAGCAGAAATCTTTATGATTTACGATTTTACGATTGATTCATAAATTTGCTTAGAATTGCAGCATAAGTTTGATTTGATCGGTAGGATATCTAAGAATAAATTAATCCATGCAAATTAAAAGCGATTGAAAAGCTTTTAACAAATGTTTTTATAATTTCTCAACCGTACTTTGATGCCAGTTTTCTTGATCTTTCGCGGCAACTTAACGTGGCCGTCCTCACGAATTGTGCTCACGAATTGCGGTCACAACCTCGAGAAATAGTTCGCGCTGTCTCGTGCAGTTCGCGTCGCCTTTCCGGTACGTTTTCTTAAGGTCGTTGTAAGCTGTCGACTGCGACGAAGGAGCTCGCTGTCGCAAAACGACGCGCACGATTCTGACGCCTCGCGCCAGCAAGAATGCGGCGTCAGCTAAGCACATTCGTAAGCTTGCCGCGTTATGACATTCCTGCGTCGCGAGGAGAGAGAGAGAAGGTACGAAGGGTGGAGAACAGCGAGATGTGACGGCGTCTTGTTAACGGCACACGATGTCCTCATTATCGCGACTGACGATGATGACGATGCAGGTACTGCGCGATGCGAAGTGGATTCTTCACTCTTCGAATGATGAAAGCGCAAGAGCGAGAGGAGCAAGTGGGGAATATACGAGGAAAACTGTGAACTCATTAAGATGGTCTGGTATTTGTTAAGGACGAGGGACGTCTACGTTCCTGAGAGAGCAAAGACATTTAGTATCTTTAAGAACTCAGTCACCTCCTAAAATGGTAGAATATTCTAGGGCGTTCAAATTATTACATTTTTTTATGATATAAAATGCTTTTGAATACAACATATATTATTATTCTTTATATTCATTCTGAAATTGTAAGCATTTTTTCAAATGTGCGAAAATTCTGTTTATACTCTCTTCAAAGGAACTTTTCGGCTGCATAAACATTTAATTTTGCAAATTGACATTTCTTTGACAATTGTTATGACTCCAAAATGAAATCTCAAATTTTATTCATATTTACAATAGACTTCAAAAACATGTCTCCCCTTTTTTAGACAGCAATCCAAAAGTTATGTAGTTACTTGTATACATTAAAGTTTTGTTTTTGCCAAAATTCGTGGCATTCAATAAACATTTACTTCATTTTAATTCTTTATTAATAATAGTTCATTTTCAATAATTTCAATGCTAATTTGTAAAGTTTTCGTAATTTTACAAACCGTAATATTAGCTCGGAACAAATTATTCATATCATTTTATATTATCATCATTAACAGATGTTCACAATCGATAAGCGAGAAATGTAATTCATTTTCGACTCATCTTTGTTTAAAATTACTGTATCACTGAAATATGGATCCGGAAAAAAACAATCATCTGCAAAATCAACAATCTGTTTTTTCAACTACTTTAGACTTCAATCAATTTTATATTTTCATACATTAAAATTTAATAATATTGCATTACTACGCTACTGCCAATCATACTTTTTATTATGTTTACAATATTTAAAAAACATTTCTGCTATCAAGCGGGAAATTTACAAACCTGATATTTAATATTAAAAAAACCTTAGTATTAATTATAAAAATATATCGTTTTATTATGAAGTTAAAAACAAGGTAGAAAAAGTGCAACTAAATAAGTTATTGCCATCTCGCAACTAAAAAAAGAATAGCAATCCGATGGAAATACATATTATTTATAGAGATCATATATTGCATATTGAAGCCCGTGGAAAAGTAGCGCTTACAGATATCGATCTGTCGTAGCCTGATTGGCTTCGGCTTAATATCAAAGTCAATTTGCTGTTCTTAAATTGCTAATAATTATATGAAAAAGGGATTACTGTAACGCCTCTGACCATGATTATTAATTCTATTAGCTTTTTAAACATCTTTAAACTATCTTAAGATAAATTTTAATACTAACTTATGTGACTTTGGCGCACGTCCAATCTCAAGTTTTCATCTTATAAGCCGCGCACGAACAATATCGTTGTATATTGAAGCGAATACACATGAGACAAACGTTTTTAATATTCCGTATCTCCACCATCGGAAATCTTTGGTATCCCGCAGAGAGACACGGCTCTGTCTATCGTAAGCGGGGAATGAATTAAAGTTTCTGCAGAGACTTTGTTTCCCGCGATAGCATACCGAAGCCAAAGGGCTCGTGATTTCCTCAATTGATAATCATCATCCTCCGCATCGCGCGCTCCCTGCATACCTGCTCGTCTCCTCCTGCTCATCTAATATAGACGATGCATTTGATATTATAAACAATTACATCACTAATTTCTTCGAACGGCAGTTTCAATAAAGAACAATAAATTCTTATACATGTACAGATATCGAAAATGATTCACCGAGAAAAATAACTGTTTGTCAGGCGAAGAAATACGAGGCTATAACGAAGTGTTGGGCGCTATCGATCTTCGCGGCGGTTCGTTCCCACGTCATTAATCCTAAATAAGGTTTATAAGATAAAGTGGAATGGGCTAGCAAAGGTCAATAAATCTGGTGGAAACGGTAAATTTGTTTCGTACTCCAGATTCATGGATACGCGATACTTAGGTAACACGGTTTTTGCAACGGCGTTTATTTCGTGCTCTCGGTAATCCTTCTTTTAAGATTCTACAGCTCATTTAATGAACGCCACTCCCAGTCGTTTACAGCGCAGTCAGCACATTTAAGATTTTCGTACTTGTTTTAAGAGAATATCCTTCCCGTGCATTTTGGTTGGAAATTACGTAATGTAACTGTTCAAGTTGTAGGTACAGCGATGCTGTTTTTAATATTCATGTCGGAAGTATCATGATTTGACTGCGTGCTTTTTAGCAATTGGTTAACAACCCCGGTTCTCATTATTCCAAGCGAAACGTAACACGCTTCGGCATGACTTATTATGCTGCGCGCCCTGAAATTACGAGGCGGGCCTCGACGGGACCATTCAAGCAATTTCATAGGGAACTATCTCATCGGCAATATGAAATTTCACGGCATTTCGTACTATGTTACCCTTCTCAAGTCATGATGTTACCAGTTAAATATTCAGGCGCTGTTCCTCCAGATCCAGACGAGTAACAATCCCGCTTTATGAAAATTTGTAAAACTGACATGTGTAAACAAACGTGCGCATAATAATTTTGATTTCTTTAAACTTTTTACGATTTTATATAAAATATCTCCTTCATTCTTCTTAAGCCGTTCTCGATTGACAAGTATAATCAATTATAATATTTTGACGTGTAAAAATTTCTTCAAAATTAAACAAGAATAAATGTCAATTGCGCGCGATTTATGATTTGCGTTAACTGAATTCAGACGCGCGCGTACGAAATAGCACCTAAATTCCCCGTCCGGCGTAGACCGCCGATAAGGTCTTCGGGGTCCGCGCGAGGATCGGAAGGGCCACGCCCTGCTCACGTTGCTCGTTATTCACGGCGTGAAGGTGCTCCATCTCTCTTGCGCGCTCAGATCTCCTCCATGAATCTTATCCGGGCCGCGGGTCTCCTCGTTAAATCTCGCCAATCAGATATATATCGGGGATGCGAGGCGGTTTCGTGGTCGGGCGGTCGCTGCCCGTTTACGCCGGGTAAAATACTGCGTCGGCAGATGCTCGCCTCCGCGAGCTTAACCCTCTCTCGATTCTTCAGCGGCTGCGGCTGCGGCGGCGGCAGCGCATACACTATGTTTATGGTGTACGTTGTCCGCGCCTTGCATACTGTGTAGGTTCTCCTACGATTTTGTGTAAGGAGAAACTGCCAGCTAGCCAGCACAACGTCGGTGTGTTTCTCGTTGTTGGAAGAGCGACCGCGCCGCAACTTCCCGCCTCCGCTTGCTCGTGGTGGCTCCCTCGGGTCACCTTCTCATTATCCGTTGGTGATGGTGGCTGCGGTATGGCGGTGGTGATAGTGATGACGACGACGACGGCGGCGGCGGCGGTTGCGCCGGTGGTAGTGATGGTGTTGGCTTAGCTAGTAGTGGTAGTCGCGTCCGTAATGGCAGTTCCGTCGCAACAAAGGAATCGTTATTAAGCGTCGACCCGCCCGGGGACGCACCTTCCTGGACAGTCCCCGTGAGAGGAGATGGATACGCTCCATCCAACCTATTGTGCGTCGTCGCGCGAATTCCGCGGAGGATAATTTTTAAAAGAAACCACGATTTTCTACGACGGCGTCTATCCTCTTTGCATCCTCGAGCTCTTCCGCAATCCCTAATTTTTTTTTTTACGAGTGTTACGAGAGAAACACTTTCACCGTGCGCGTCTTCTTGTCGCACGACGATGACCTGTCGTCCGCTTCATCTTCTACGACGCAGCCGCGAGATGCCCGATACGAGGTGAAGAAAAATGCGCCGGACTGATCTAATAGACCTTCCTCTCGAGGATCTAGACGAAAACGATTTCGTCGTGGATTAGAGGCGAGATATCGGACGGGCGCAATTGCATCCTTAAATCTTTGAACTGCGTTGGATTCCCCGTGATGTATTCTCGTCATTAGATTTCGAGGAACGTAGCCGTATCCAGACGTCGTTAACGTTATTGCACATTCTATCTAATTACTGATCAGGTTAAAATACTTTTATCGGAATTCTCTTTACGGATTACGCATCAAAAAATATCTCGGAATCTTCTCGAGATCGAGATTATAAAAAGAGAATCCGGGGAGACCCTTTGATGTAAATTTTGTGAGGTTGAAAAAGAGAAAGAGAGATTTAAGGAATAGAATGGCTCCAACTTCTGTTATATTCTAATACTTGTGTAAAGAGGTCTTAAAAAAGGCTTAGACTCTAAAGTAGACAGTCGTTACGGTAGTTTCTTGTCTACGACACATTCAGATGGCCGATAGTATACAAAGATTATCTCAAAGAGTATAATTGTTTTAAATTATACATTCTATTTCGCGAAATTGCTTTCAATGCCGCCGAGTTTATCTTACTCTTCTATTTAATAACTAAGCCTTTAAGTATATAATCAGATAATATATAAAAATAAAAAGAGATGAGAAATGATTCGAAAATCAGAATATTAGTTAAACGACAGCGCTAATTCAGATTAGTTTAAAATTACTGCTTGTTTCGAGGAAAAAAGCGCACCGTCCATATTTTGCTTTAATTTTTCTACTTCCGCCAGCCGCCAAACTTCATTCTCTATGCCTTTCTGGAGGCACTCGGTTTAACCGGATTCCAGATAATTCACTTCCTTGCTCCTCGTCGTAACAGGACATTAACGAAATTAACGTGTGCGCTCGAGGTAAGATAAAATTTATATCGTACGCGAGAGATAATATGCGCGATAGTCTTCGGGCATTATGCGTTGAATAAAAAGCTGCCGGATACGCGTTTCAGGACGACAAATTTCCACACAGCTGTTTAGCACAATAACGTAAAGCATTCCTCGCATACATATCTACATACATATCTTAATTTTCACGGAGGGATGTGCGAGTATTTGTATTATAAATTATAACACTACAATACAAATTTTTTAATAGCCAGATACATTTCTGTCTTTACATATTTCATCTCGTACCTTTCTCTTAAGCGGTTTTGTTTTTAGATTGCATTATTAATGTTCTCGCTAGCAATTACTCACTGTCAAACGTGACGTAAGTTTAGACAAAAATTTTGAAAAGAAGATAGATAGCGCCCATTATATGCATATAATATATAGAGGGAGTGATAAATGATTTTATAATAGATAAACATAGAAAGATATATTTACCCTGAAACTGATATATGTAGATAAATAGTAGCCATTCAATTAAAACGTTATAAATAACGGCACGGTTTACATATGCACACTTCAAATACTAAAGTGAGATAAAGTGCTTTTCTATTTTAATTCCCTTAGATGAGGCTGTGGGATTTTAGCTTCCAGTTGTAACTTTATATACACGTAACTGAAAAATTAGTGGCGGCGCTGCGAGCTGCCGACACCTGTCGACAGCAGCTTTCGTCGAGAAATTTCTTCAGGTGCTCTGCTCGATCAGATGTCTTGTTAGTCCAAGATTTGTGGCTCGTTCTGCCTCATTAAGACATAGTGTCGGCAATTGTCCTCATGCTAACCTGTGTTTTGGCCTCGCCTAACCGGCGTAAAATTCCACGGTATTAGGAATTTCAGCAGGCACTTGGGAGCACCGTGTCCGCCGTAATCAGCTCACAAATGCCGGTCCTTCCTCGTTACCGGACTCCTCTAAGCATAGGTTACGCCGAAAATGTAGCCTCCCAGAACTGCGATTACGGCACCCGATTGCGAAGTATCGGCCCCCGCGAAAGGCAAAACTGAATTAAAACGAGTCGGCCCGTAATCGATATCCAGAAATGGGAATCGTTACTGCAAATTACCGCTTGAATGGCGCGGATATATCGCGTTTCACTGTCGATAAAATATCTCTTACCTCGTTGGCTCGAACGGTGCGCCGCTTCCCGTATTAATGCGTTTGTGGCCCCTCATGTATCGTCTATTCACAGAAACTCGTGTCAGTCTAACGATAATGGAGTTAAACATTATAAATTCTTTCATGCTGATGAGTTATTAGTATTGGCAAATGTCACGATTTATTCAAACGATAGACGAGTAAAGTTCAGTAAACATATTGAATTATATGTAATATTATAACCGTTTAGAAAATTCGACGAAAAAATACGAAATAAATACACAAAAAAGATTTTTTTCTGTATCTTCTGGAGCAAACATTGTTACATTGAAAATACCGTAAAACTTTTATAAATTGTTTCCATTTGTTATCTGAATACGTGGTTAAAACCTGAAGCCAGTTCTCTAACTGGTTCACGAGTTATTGTACTTTTAATTTTATATGCGTTCTTATGGAAAAACAGCAATATTCTCTTTATAAATAAACTAATAAAGAAGCAACATTGCCAATATTCTGAAACTTTATTTTTAAGTAAATCTAATATTGAGCAACGTTTCTAAAAAAAAGTTTAAATCGATTTACTATCTCATTACTGAGTTATTGATAAAAATAGAATGCAAAGTTTCGAAAAAAAGATTATAGTGTACGTATCAACTACCGAAACGTGGTAAATATCATGTATTTGTGGTGCCAGATATCATATTAAGTGACATTCGTTAGGATATTTACATGATATGAGCACGTTTAATGCATATTTCAATCCTTAAAAGCATAGAATTTTATAAATTTTATATTGAAATAACTTTGGCTTGGATTGTACAGCCAGAACATCTTTAACTGTGACATGTACAACATCCAAACTTAAATTCATTGCTAATGTTAAAAGCAATATCCTACATCATCATTGTTATTTGTGACGAGTTTTAAACGATTCGTGCAAATCTTGCATCGAATAATATTTTGATACGTGAAGTTTCTACATGAAAAATAATACCTCCGCGTAATCATTAATTTCGTTATTTAATTTTGCTCATCGATTCGACGAATAAACATTTACCCTTCTACGTATTGTGGAAAATTGATAATGCCTCAATCATTTTTGAGATTTTCTTCGTTTTAAAAAAAACCTTGGCACCAGTCGGAACACGATACAGCGATTAAACGCGGAACAAGGACCAGAAACTCGTTGTTTTCGATAATATAGCGAGCGAGCGAGCGAGAGAGAGAGCGAGAGAGAGAGAGAGAGAGAGAGAGAGAGAGAGAGAGAGAAGTGGAAAAGAGGGAAAGGAAATAGCAGAGGGTGTTATGCTAGCGGAGAGCGAACCGGATTAAAGCCGCATCAAAAGCGGGATGGATATATAATTACATTAGCCCATACTATCGGGTGGAAATAACAGGTTAGACGCAGCCGAGAGACCGGCGCGCACACGCGGTAATTAGGTTGTATCGGGTTCGTAAGCTGCGTTGTCAGCGAATGGACAAAGCGCGCCCGCGAAAGAGAAAGAGAGAGTGAGTGACAGAGGGGGAGGGGGGGCAGTCTGCAAACACATTAGAATCTAATGACATGCTATTACATTTCGGGCGATCGCGAGAGGCATCGCGTCAAAGATCTCGCGTCGCAGCATCCCCCGAAACGGAGAGGAGAACGGATCGGGCGGACGCTCCGTCGCGCCGGTTCCGCGGGAGTGACGCGCTAACGTTTACTCCCTATCCCCTCCGATACATCTACATCTCGTTAGACCGCGTCTTCTCGCAGACGCTAGTTCACAACGAGTTTATTACTCGCGTTACTCTCGCCGCGCGTTCTCATTAAACGTAACGAGCATTCGCGCCACGCGCGCAACGTCTTTCAGCGCGGTGAGGCGGCGTTTATGCCGCCGACGCTGCACCGTTTTCTATCGTTGCAAAAAGCGTCCTTAGAAGACGTCAAGTTAATCGCGGCCGCCGGGCAGACGCGCCTCGTCGTAATGCCAGGCGATTTACTCGGAACACGTGCTGGTTTGTAAGCGTAATTCCCATCTGCGATCTGAATATGCATCGCGGAATCGCAAAGATTATTTGCGTTATTCCCGCTACGGGAAGGCCGCGCGTTTGTAACGCAGTGCCAGTCAGCATCCTGGAAAACTTCGATGTTTATTAACAATCATGAGCGAGGACGGGGAAGGGAAAAAAAAACTTCTAACGCGAGTCCTGTTCTATATCGTTGAATTATGGTCATTTCACGGGCCAGAAGAGATGGAAGAGGAAGAGACGGAAGAGAAGAAAAGAAATTACGGTTATGCTTCCGATAAAATTCCGCGCTGCACGACGTGAAATTATTTAAGGCGAACTGCTCTTCGAAGACTCGCTGCCCAGACTTCGTCTGGGGGGGAATGGGGGAGGGAGGGAGAATGTCGAGGTGCTGCCTTCCGGCGTTCCTTAACCGAGCGGAGTGGTAGTCGTAAAAAAGACGAAACCCAGTATCTTACGATATAGCCAATTTGACTTTCCTGCATTTCGACCCGCTGATCCTCCGCCACGAGGGAAAGAAATCAGTTCTTACCTTTCCTCTCCGTTTCTACGTTACGCCAGAAAAGATAATAATTCAGAAAATGCGACCATCGACGATCGAACCGATTTCGTTCAAGGAGAGAGGAAAGCTCATTCCTCCCTCCCCCCCCCCTCACCCCCACATCCACATTAGAGCGTAAAAATTCATTCTTCCTTCCGTTTCGAAAAACAAAATGAAACCGTAAAAAGAAACGCGTGTGCTAGTCTGTAAATAATTTGAGTGGAGTACCTCGGCTGCGCAGTCGAATCGTCGAGAGGTCCTTTTTTCTCGAATTTGCCCCTTTCTCTCTCTCTCTCTCTCTCTCTCTCTCTCTCTCTCTCTCTCTCTCTTGCTGTCTCTTCAGGTTCGCCCGTCTGAGTGTAGAGCGCGGGGACGTACTCTGAGAACGTAGGTATTTTCCCGTTTTCGCGTGTACTCACGTACACGCACACGTAGAGGCGGGAGCCGGTGCGTCGTTTCAGACGTAACGTACGGTCGTGCTTTTTGTACGCAACAAGCTCCGGCTCGATTGTCTCTAAAACCGTCCTCGGCGAAATGCACGTACTCTTTTTTCGCGTTTCACCGAGTGCCGAGCGATCCCGCCGCTGTACCACCCGCGCTCTAGCCCCCGTGAATTCAGACCCTCAAACCACCGCGGTGTTTGGATAGGTACGCGACCGCTCCTCCAGAGAGTCGTCAACGAACGCGCAGACGGCGACGACGCTGCTTACACCAGCAAGAACGATTTACGTAATGGCGTCGCCGTTACGCGAATCGAATCCGTGCTGTGTCAATGAACGAGCTCGGAGAAAATATAAGAATATGATCGAAGCCTTTCAATAATAAATACTAGTCGATATAGATATCCCGAAATATTTCCGTAAGGCACGTTGTGCAAGTTACAAATATAGTTGCGTTGTGGTCTAAATCTAAATCCCTTTAAAATTCACGTTTAAATTGTATACATGTGTATGTGTGTGTGAGAGATTTATCTTATAAAGGTAATTCATTTTAATAATATTCGACTGAGCTTAATTAAAATACTGATAACTTGGTGATTTCCCAAGATCAAAATTCACTGGGAGCCTCGGCTAGTTACAGTATTCCTAACGTCACTTTGCATTCGTTAGACGCAATCGTGGAGAAGTTTTTCTGCAAAATGCAGAGTTCTATATCCGGAAAGATAATCGAACTCGTTCAGAACTAGTTTCCGGGAGAGTGAAATTGGCATTCTCCCCGAGGCCGAGAACGTCGAGATCCGACGTTAGATTTTGTCAGGACATAGGATATTAGGCAGCACTGTAGACGCAAAGAGAAACGCGCAGGAATTCAGTCTGGAAACTCTCCCTGTGCCATACCTCCCTTGCTCGCTCGAGCCCTCTCGTCCAATCTTGCTGGTTGTAGATAAGACTAATTATCATTATATCCATGGAGAATAGCTCGTGCAGCATCATCCGAGAATCCTAATCTAACCTTTAATAATATCGTCGACAGTCAACAAGCTGCGCGGTACAAGACATTCAGAGTTGATCATAATTAACGAAGCACAATATGGACTTTGCACGAGTTGGAAAAATGATACTTTGGAATTATTTAGAGGCGGCCTTTTTAAGCCTCCCACTGCTAATATCCGCAGCACCTAAGTGAGAGGCCGCCCAAGTAATTCCAAGTATCCATAGTCCAACTTTTATAGAAACTTATATACTGGTATGTATTTGCGCATAACAACTGTAATTTAACGAAGAGCAAAGTTTGAAAATTGACTCTGTATCATAGCTCGTGTAACTTCTATTTACGACGCGGCGCACAGCGTGTTTATGCATGCGGTATCATCGACTTTAAGGATGAAATCATGCGCGGGATAGAACGTGACCCACTGTTAACGTGTTGTAAAAGACGCGGAACTTGTTTGAACGTATCGGTATCCCCGGCAGAAAACGACGAGCGTCTGCTTACTAATAGCGAGTGGCGCGAAACTTTGGACGGGCGTTATGAAAATTTACGGATTTTAAATGCCCGCGAACGGGCGGCGACATTAGAAGTTTTTACCCGCGCGAAACTTCCTCCTCCTTATCTCCCTTTATGGTCGAGTGCCGTCCTAGAAAATGGGGTAACGCGAGTATCTCGTAGCGGAAACATCGATCTCTCCAGAGGGTCGTAAAGACCGCGAGAGGCGCGGGTGAAGACAAAAGTAAAAAAAAAGAGAGAGAGAGAAAAAAAGAACGTAAAAAGAGGAAATAGACGAAGAAAGGAAATAATCCCGGAAATTGAAGTGGACAAAGTCTACCTACGAATAATATTTCCATTTCCCGATAAAAGGAATCTCCATTAGTAGGCCAGTGGGATATCGATACTCTGTATATCAAGACAAAGAGCACGATTATTTTTTTAACACTGAACTTCCGAGTAGCTTGTGAACAGATCGAACTCAGAAAAAGAGAAAAGTGTAATATTATATCGCGCACATTGTTAACAATTTTAGTAGAAAGAAATATTAACAAAGGAATATTATTTCAGACTCTGCATATTCTAAGATTTAAAAGCAACGGTGATTGTGCTAGCTCGGCGTATTTATTTTCTTATGTAAGAAAAATAACGTCGCTCGGACTTCGATCGTCTAGAAATAGATCGAGGGAGCGACTCATTCACGCGGTCGGAAATATATCAAAGCTGTGAAAATCGGCAATTTCTCAAATTGCCAGCTTAATTTATTTAGTCGCTCGTTGTATTGCCCGGACACCTCTTCGGCGTCCAGGCTGCTAGCGGCGCGCCGGTGACAAGGAGAGGCGGTGTCGGCGAAGTTGGTAACTTTATGCTCCGCTTGTTTAGATTGGACAGGAAAGCGGTCCCTCCGGTTCTCGCCGATGTTGGTAATTTGGCACCGACTTCGGAGCCAACCAGCCGGTACCGTTGACGGTTTAACCGTAATCACCGAGCGCGCAACGACTTTCCCGAACTCCCAATCCCAAGATTGTCCGTGTCGCCAAAGGCGTCCGTGGCTCGCGCGCGCGCGCGCGCGCACGCTCTCGCATAGCGCCGAATCGATCCCGTGATCGAGTAGGAAAGACGAGTTCTCCACCCGTGCCAGCTGCTACATTTGTCGGCCACTTAACCCCGTTGCTCCGTCCCTAAGTCACTGGCACTGGCAAACGTGTTATTACCCGTCGTAACGCATGCACCGCTCATCGGTTGCGCGATGTTCTTCAAGATGTTCTTCGGACCGACTCGGCGATTAAGCGCGCTGAACGCGGGGGAACGAGGTGTTTCCACTTTGTAACAATCTAATGCCAGATAATTGAGGCGATAAGTGAAGCGATAAACGTCTCAGAGGCGCGTACCCTAATCGTCGTTACGATCAATCTTCCTTTATATTCATTACACTGTTGCGCAACAAGCGTGAAAACGTCTCGATAACGCTCAATCGCTTTTTCGTCCAACAGCGTACGCTGGTTTCAAAGATGCAAGCCTATCGGCGGAGCAAACTGTTGATCGCTACGGCTCGTGGCAGGAGTCGAATAAAGACAAATAACTATTCAGGACAACAGGCTCGGCAATTATATCATATTGCAGCATTATACGCGCGCGAACTCCATTTCAACGTATGGCGTTTACATCCCGGCTTCATGGTTTTCGGCTCGTGTAATTCATCGAGCAATTAGAATCACACACGCCGATGCGGGGATCCGACTTGTAGGTGTACACACTCCTTTGGATATAGATACATAGGGTGTCGACAAAAGCGATTAGCAAGGCGCGACTGTTTGAGATGTAGGCGCACAAATACGAACTTATTGATTCGTCGCTAGACACCACGCGCTGCACGGGGAATTGTCGACGCATTATCGCGTATACGCACTCGCTTTTTAACGTGGATGAAGAACGGAACGAGGTACATCGAATGCGTTATTACAGCGGAGGAATGCAGCGCATACGGCGTCTGAAAGAAATCGATTCCTCCATTCAGCGACGGGTGTATTCATCTGCGAAACGCACGTTTAAAGAAATTTCCGCGTGACTCTTGCGCTTTGTCATCTAATGCGGGACCTAAATACAGAGATTCAGTTGATCCAGATACGAGTCATGTGAGCAAGAGCCGATCTCAAGTTCCGAGATTCATTAGGGTGTGCCGCATCGAGCTCTTAACACATATACAGCCGCTATTTAACCAGCCATTCACTCCACCACATCGCTTTCTATTCTCTAATAACTTCCCGATAGTCGAAACGTCACGAGTTCCAGCGAACGACTAGACTCTGTATACGCTTCCAATAACCGCAGGACAGTTGCCAACTGGCGCACATGTCGTTTTCCAGGATGCTCCCGTCCGTGAATTTACTTTACTGCAGGCTCGCTCGTTCGAAACGAAATATAGGCCAGTTCAATTTTTCAAACTCTTCTAAATGCATGTCGCAGCACAGCAATTCACATATGAAAAAATCACGCGTAAAAGCGTGATTCTTAATACTCTTTCAACTAGTTTCGAATATAGGTTTGTTATTTAATTATCTTCATCTGCCACACACAAATGATATTGTATTAAATTAACCATAATTGGAGGTAATGGCAGCCACAACGATAAAAAAAAAGGATAAAAACAGCTTTAGTCGGTGATTACGATTTAAACTGAACAAATCCCAGGAAGGATCTCCCTTACGCTCGGTGCCATTTGGTATATACGTCGAAAATTTCCTGCCCAACCTTGCGTGGGCTGGTATAATTAGCCGCGAATCCCGTTCGCGTTGAGAGAATGCGAGAGCTCTCTCGGAATACCGAGGGAACGCTCGCTTTGCGAGACAACTGGTGGATCTGAACCACGCGGTAACCTTCAGACGACAGCGACGACGGGAAGGTGGAAGTCTCACAACGGGGCTTCGTAAGATGAGCTATGACGCTACACGGCAAAGTTAGCGGCTTAGCGTCAACGTTTGACAAATTGTGCGCCTCCACCTCGCGCCATTGGACGACGGCAATCTCCATTCTCTCTGTATCCGCGGCAATGACGTACGCCTTTGTCCCGGCTGACGCGCTATTTTGTTGAATGGCCACCTTTTCGGGCGTACGACGCGGTCTACGGGCATATTAAACAACAAAAGCGTTCCTGGAAGACAGTCCGCGTGATTCATAATTAATTACGAGTGGTATAAACACGTCACAATGAATCGCGAGCGTCTAAACGTCTCGCGCTCTTGATTAATCGTCACTTGAAGATCGCTTCCAATCTGAACAAAAAAGATTCACGCGGTCATTGTCGGCCGCATACTCAACCCTTTTATGCGAATATTATTTTTGAACAATGCTACAAATTTCGACCCCTTAGCAAACCTGATGCGACTTTGGATATTTGTTACTTTACGTTTCACCGAGTAACGCAACGTAAAAACACTTTTCGCAGAATACATCTCGTTGAATGAAACTTTGTTCAAACATCCACATCAGAAGGGCTGCCATGAGGAAAGACGGGGTTAACGAGAAGGTGAGAATCGAAGGGGAGATTCTGCTTACACGCAGAAGATTTAGCCGATAAGGGAACATCGTCATTATGACTTGATCGTGCTCCTCCCGCAGCATCCAGTGTGCGCCTTTCATCGCGGCGATCACGGCGGGTCTTCATCTCCCTACGTCGTTTCCCTTAAACCGATGACTGTACATGTCACTGCGATCCTTCTCCACGATCGCACGCCGCCTGTGTTCGCCGCGTGAGACGCGTTTCGCAGAACGCATGTAAGATTAATCGTGACGTGCGAAACAGTCCGCTACTCCGCGTCTGCGAACACGTGTTGCCCATTCCTGCCTCTCTACTTGGGTGGTTCGCGACCCGAGGAACGCTCGATTAACATCGGGATATCACGATGTTCTTCACGGCGAACGACGTTCGATAACGACGTGACTGTGAACAGCACGCGTCCGGTACATGATTGCGCACGACAGGCAGAATTAGCTACAGTTCATCTCGCATTTTTTACACCAGTGTCTATATAAAAAGTATTACGTATTTGATAGAAAAGAATGATACAAATTCTGTCATTAAATATTTATAATTCTATTGATCACTATATTATTGCTAATTCTCAAAGAGAGTAATTCCTTCAAAGTTATACTATCAAAATTATTACGTTGCTTATGATCAGCAATACACTGCACTGTTAAATTCGTAGTGTTAAATTATATTCAATTATATTCATTTTTAACTATTCTATAGGTCGCCACTACTTCTATTCAAATATTTCATTAATTTTGACTAAAAGGAAGGTAAAATTTTGATTAACGTGGAAGTTGTGTGAAAAAAAAGATTAGTTATAATAATCCAGTTTTGATAAAAGTTACCAATAACCTTGGTGAAATAGTTTCACTAAACATATAGATCACTATGACAAAATAATGTTATAGAAATGAAATATTCATAATTGTTATCAAATGTGCTCATATTATTGTTATATTTATAGTAATACTAATTAAATATTTTAAATATTGCATTACAAAATATGCATCTTATAAGTTTACCTAGAATTTTTTTTTTTCAGTGTAATCACGTGCATCTTGCATTGCAAATTGTCACTTCATATTTTTATTAGCATTATATCTCAAGTCCGATTATTTGGCCAAGACACGAAACTCTTTTCGAGGGAATGCGATAGTGCGCATTATTCTGCCGCGCGGAGAGTTTTCGAAACGGACGTGAGTCCATCGCTGTTTCAACAAACTCATGGGAGTTGGTAACGCGCGGAGAAGAGGACGAGCGTTTCCGAAACCCCGCGCGCGACGACGATAGTGGTTGAACTGAAATATTAAACGGGAGGGTGCAGGATGCATCCATGTTACGCACAGCCTATGTACGCGTGTATCCGCTATTTTGTTGGACCGCTATGCACGTGCATGTTAACCGGTTTTGGTGGCACCGGCTTGTATGGCCGGAACGACGCTGCGGGAATCGTCGCTGTATACGCGCTTGATAAATATTATAATTAGTCGATGCAACGGCGATATAATTCGTTTACGTGTTAATTCTTGCTGTCTGGTATCATAGACTCCCCTGGCAATATCACCGCTGAAACGCACGACGTCAGTTATGCGACAGCGTTGGATACTTCGTCTTTAAAAATTCATGACTAGTCGATATAGCTAGGTAAACGCGCAACGAAAGATAAAATCATAGATGTGAAAATATCTCAATCGACGTTTAAAAGTTCTGTCTTATATACATATACATATAAAGACAGAAACAATCAGGGATCAATCACCGACTATCGTAAGTGACGATTTTATATTATCTTCACATGGGAACTCGATACGTTCCCGCAAAACGGCATCGATGTAACGTCATATTTGATTTTATTGCTCTCAGTTGGGAATTGCGCACAGCCCCGGGTAAAACGGTCTCCGCTGTCTCCGCGAATACAACGCACGAATAAATATTACAATCGTCCGAGTTGTAACGACGCATTAATTCATTTACATAGCGGTCTCTCGCATCCAGACGACGTCGAGCTCCCTTGATACCACGGTGCCCGATGGTGAACCTTGTTAGCCCCAGTTTCCCGTGTGACGGTGGCGCGCCACTGCATTACACGTACCCGGCATTACGGGCAATCGTCCGACGATCGAATCGACTGACTCCCGACTCCCAATGTGTATTCCGCGCGCGGCATGTCAGCCCAATTTTGCCCGGAAATACGTGTCGCTGCGCTGCTAGTAGCACGCGTTGCGTCCCGTGCCGTACACCGGGGCAAGAGAGGCAGGCAGGGCGGGCTTCGTGCCACGGGTTAATTAATAAATGGGGATTCGATTTGGCGGGAATAATTCAGGAATTAACATCGCGGCACGATCGGCCTATCACTATTTCGGTTCGGCTGCAACGCGCGTCGTTTGGCCAGCAAGGCGATGTACGCGCGACAAAGCGCACGGACATGTCAATATTGGTTGAGAGCTGTGAACGTTAATAATTGATAAACAGCAGTTCTTCGTTACACAGTTTGGCAATTATTTGGCGTCCATGTATAATAAGGATATACTTGGTATTCTCGGCGAAATGGGAAGCGTTTGGCTTGTTTAAATTATATTTGTCAAATTATTCAAGTAATTTCTTCGATAAATAATGATTTCACTATTTTTATTAGTATTTTTTTTTAATGTATACAAATATTGAAAGTTTATTTAAATCGAAAATCCTAATGAGAAATATTTGAGAACGAAAGTGTTCGACAAGATACATGACAACAAACTTACTTACAATTATAATAATAAACGCGTTGAACAAACAACAGCGCTCTTTAATAGACAGTTTTCGTTCGTAAGAGAGAGAGAAAGAGAATTGCCAGCTGTCCATTATATCTTCTTGGTGTACACTTGTCCGCGTGTACCGTGGTCGCGTATTCTGGCGTATGCTTTGCGGTAACACCAGCACGTGGCTGGTCCGAGCCAGAAACCCACTCTCGTGCCTGCGGTTTCCTTTGTTTTCTCTGTTTTGTTTCGTATCACTCCATTATACCGCACGGAGAATCCTAAAAGAGAGCGGTACCCGCGCGAGCTCATACTTATAGGGCACCCGTATAGATAGAAAGTGAAAGATAAACTGAATCCTCATCTTCGTGAAGCTGCCACGGAACGAATTCTTTGATTGTTTAAAAGTGAAACTGTTATGACTAATAACATTGCTTCCTTCAGCAATCTCGTTTTCCATAATTTTACATTTGCTTCCCATGTCTGTACTTGTAATGATTTTGCGATTTGAATTAGAATACATCTCATCAATCAACGTAAAACAATATTCATCATCATGAGATATTACTATGATAACTTTACAAAAAATTGCAATTATGTTGATTGGCGTTGTTAAATATCGCTGAAAAACACGCTGAAAGCAAGAAATGTTTTCCGCACAGTAAAAGTATTCTTTCTATCTATTATATTCTTGCAAGAAAGTTTACCAATTTTAGTAGAAAAAGAGAGAAAAATTTTTGAGAAAATATAATTTTATGCTAATCCTGTGGTATATGCACAAACTTTACATTGTATAAATCAATACGTGTACAAGTGCAAATGTTGAAATTCAGTTAAGCCCGATATGGTTATTGTTTGCTTCAGCTTTTCATTAGATTGGTTGCCGAAAAAATAACACGAGAATAGTTTTATTTATATCATGTTTGTATGAAAAATAGATTACGGTTATCTCTAAATATATTTCGGTTATATTTAAAATATATAATATAATAGCAATCAATGCAATTGTAATTTCTGACATCTCTTAATAATTAAAAAATTTATTCCTATTGTAAAATATCTTGCAAATATTTTGAAAAAGTACTTATATACATGCACATTTCTGTACTGATGAATCTAAAATTTCTAAATTGCAAATGGAAAATTCAATATAAAGAATTATAGGGATAATTTAATTATAAAATATACATAACAAGGCTGATGCAAAAATTTTTTTAAACCAATCGTATCATCTTTTGCTGCAATAATAAATTGTAAAAAAGTTTTAGTATCTACATATTTATCGATTTACTTTTCAGTGAGTTTATGAAAGAGCAACGATGCATGAGCAATACCGCGAATTGAACCAATCGTGGTGATGCACGTCCCTGCTATTTTCAACGATATTTTCGGGTATCGCATACAAAGCGAGTAACGTTCGGTGCGATAAATACGGTCGAGAGTTTCACCACTATGACGTGATCGCGAAACTTTGCGGCGCAGATGGTTGAGACTGTTCGGCGTTGAAAATTGTCTGTAATTTTATGGCCGTCAGAGGAAAAACGCGCGAGTTGGTGAATATAACGAATTATAGTGAGAGCGCGAATTAAACTAGAACAAGCTGTGTATAACGTACAACTGGCTCGTCACATACTGCGAAATAAACTTTCGAGTATGCTATAGATATCGATTTGATGGTTAAATATAACTTGTTAATACGGCTCGGTGTACAGTATGCTGCACATGCTCGCCTGTATCGACGAAGATGCGGCAGGTCTAATGGGAGGGTAAAAAGGGTATACTACTCCACGGGTTGAGCCACATTCAGACTGACGCGGTAATGCGCACGAATCCATTTAGCGACCGCAACGTCTCCATCCAAGAGAGCAAGCAGAAGAGACTCGCTACGAAGGACAGAACTAGAGAAATAGGCATGGTGTACGGAAAACGGGGAGAGAGAGAGAGAGAGAGAGAGAGAGAGAGAGAGAGAGAGAGAAAGAGAGGGAAAGAGAGGAGGAAAGGGAAAAGCAGGAAAATCTCTCGTTTCTAGGAAGAAATCCTCTTGGTACTCGAGATGCACGTCTCCCGTCATTAATGACTAAGAATACCGTAGCAGGCAAAGCACTAAAGACGTTGCGTCTTTCAGAGAAAATGTTTTCTTGCCTATGTTGATTTGGAATAGAACTGCTTCTTTCTCCTCTTCGTGTGATCTGTACCTAAAATATATTTCTAAAATAGTAGTAAATATTTAAATTTGATCACTTTATATGTCAGCTAATGCGGTTTTTATTTATATTCAAGAAACAAGAAACATAATATTCAACATGTAATGTCAAAAACTATTTTTAATTTAAGCTTAAGATTTTTATGCGATATTATCGCAATAAGAAACGGGGAAAAAAAACGTCGTTAAATTCCTCATTCACCGTTCTCAAGAAAATATTATCTTCCGAAATCTCGTTTCATAGACGGTGCCGAGCGCCTGCTGTGCTTTCGAAAGAACCCCTCGCTCGTGGAGGCGCGACAACGAAAAAACGAGGGGGGCGTGTCAGAAAGACAGAAATTGCGCGAATTATGCGAATTAAGTGAGCTCGCTGAGTAGTGACAAAGCTGCGTAATGAAGATACCGAGGAAGGCGTGTCGCGGGGGACTGCGAGACGTACGGTAGGAAGGGGTGAGGAGTAGGTGAAGGATATAAGACGAAATGAAGTCTGCAGGGTGGACGTCGAGGGAGAGGGGAGCCAGTAAAATTCTTGGAGTCATGGGCGACTCCAGAAAGAGAAGACAAGAGGAAGAGGTGATGGAGAAGGAGAAGAAGCGTCGGGGATGCGGAAAGTGAAAGAAGGAACAGAAGATGGAGCGTCGAGGACGGTTGTCGCACCGTCGCGACCGACGGTGTGTAAGTGGCCCGCGAAAACCGGGTGGAAAGGGAAACGGAAGAGGAGTTGCTGCTTCTGCTGCTGCGGCTGCTGCTGCTGCTGCTGCTGCTGCTGCTGCTGCTGTTGCTACCGTCGCCGTGAGAGCGTTGCGTATCGTGTGTATGTAGAAATAGCCGACGGTGCACCACATGCTGCCTGCAGCCGATGGAAATGTAAAACTGCGACAAGTCTTGGAATAAAGTAGCTGAATAAAATACAACTAAAATCCCCTGTCGCTCTCTTGCCTACACGCCAACTCGTGGAACTCGGCCGCGGCACGGAGGATAAGTTGAGGCGAGATGCGACGCAATGCCGCGACTATCACGCGTTACCGCGATGTGCTTCTCCGTCAAATGGAACAGCGAGGAAAAATCTCTCGCGGGAATACACGCGCAAAGGGAGACGGCAGTCACAGGTCATTGACCATTCGTCTCCGTATTGACCATACTGCATTAACGTTAGCAATTCTTCGATTTATTGGGATTTATCGACATTCGTAAAGCGTGTATAATATTATATAACTCTGATATTACGGTTAATTATTTAAAACGTAATTAATTCGGTGCAAGTAATTCGACGGAGAGTCTGAATTATTTGCAGCTCATTTTTTCGGGAAACAGCGCACGTAGCGCATAGTATTAACTTTATTTCCTACTTGAGTATACAAATGTACCGTTGGTTTACGAAAACGTTCATTTGAAAGTTGGCGTTGCTTCTGACTCGGAAATGACGGGAAGGGTCCGCGTGACATGAAAGATCGCCCTTTCCGTTTCTCCTCTGTAGATACATATGCTGAACGCGGTACCTTGGGTGACCGGATGCATTATCTGGCTGTTCGGACAACGTGTAAGTGTAATTAACACACCACCGTTCATAACGAGGACAATGTACGCAGTCACACTAATGAGAGCAAATTAGCTCGTTTGTGCCAGTTTAGTTTCACCTCCTTGCTCCGCCGCTTTACTGGCCGCGCAACGCTGTTCTCTGTGCGGTCAAGAATGCAAATTTGGCCGTTTCGCGCGCGCCCGTCTACACCAAACATGAATTTCTGTCGAGTTCCGTTGACGAATTCAGTGTTACAGACGGCTTGCGGCGTACAGTTTCAAAATTCATGGCTGACGTGACAGGATGTCTTTGACGCTATCCACATTCATGCTACCTATCCACTTCCTGATAAAACACAAACTAATACTCGTCCTTGTGAACTATATTGATTAGGTTTATGATCAAATAATAATTCTGCCATGAAAATATCTACACTCAAAAACAAGTATTTTATATTCAAAGTAATTTTTCCCATAATGTCATATTCTAAGTTTACTTTTTTACAGCAAACATATTCCTCTTTCAATAAAGTGAAAATTATCTTGTTTATACTATCCTTCTCTTGATTTTAGAGGATTTCCTTTTAAGGCCAAAGTAAGAGTAAAATACTTTAAGATTCAGAGGATTCCACGTATATTAAAATTATTTTTTTTTTGGGTGTGGATACTTTTCTGGATACTGGAGGAACTATTTAATATAAACTAATTCAATTTTATTGTCAAAAAAATTATATCTGAGGAACTATTTTCTTTTCATGCTAATGTATGTAAATTTATGAATTTGAATATCATTCGCTATTAGTTATGTTTGTATTTTTATTAATTATTAATCATAAATGAATCACGATATTGGACAAATATCATAGTTTTATGATGCAATTGTCGTACAATCCATACATCTCCTTTGAGATTTACAGTTTTCCTAAAGTACGTAAAAATGAAGTCGAAAGGCAAGTTAAATCGATTTTAAATAGAACCCTTTACAAGAATGGACTTTTCGACGAATATTACGAGCTTGGTATTTTCTGGATTTGCATAGAATCGAAGCCATAGCAGCTTCTCGAATATATGTATATATACATATATATTTCTCCAATTCGACCGATTTGTTATCCTGGACCGAATATTCTGCGCAATCCCAATAAGATGTACTGACAGGACGTATCGAAAGAAATAGTTCACCGATTGTAATCTCCGTTGAAAACCGTTTTATTCGTTTTCAGTTTATGTCTGCATTTATTGTTATCAATCTTTTAAACCTCTATTAAATATCATACAGATTACTTTATAATATATTTCTACATGAACCAGTAAAATTGAATGATTTAAAAATGTAATTTTTTTATAGATATTAATTTCACAGTATTTGATTTAAATTATTTACGCTTTAAAATCTAAACTTATTTCCGGAACATATCTTTAAGCTGCCCATTATTTCACTGAATATGCATTCAATAAATTTCCTGTTTTCACACTATCATCTGTGCCATCTATTCATACCAAGACACGGATATAGAATTTAAAAAATTACAGGTTCTACATTGAAAAAAAGAGATGATAATGTGAACTATACCGAATATTTATTGAATACATTCAGAGCGATATGGTAGTTATCTTAAAGATGTTATGTACCGGAAGTAAAACTTTGATTTCTAAATATGAATGATAAACCAAATAGTTTAATGTAATATCCATGTATAGAAAAAATTGTGTAAGTAAAAATCTTTTGATTTCACAACAGTTTTTAAATCACTCAATTTACTGGCTCATTCTGCATATGACATATAAATTTACATATAATATTATTTATAATATGTAAATAAAATTGATTTTTTAGTCATTTGCTGATTTTCTATCACACGATTAGTCTATTCGAGTTTTATTTAAAATAAGATCACGGCACAGAGGAAATCTCTCGCAATAAATCACTAGTAGACTCAAAGAACAGTGCAATATCTTAGATGTCGATTCCTTTGCCAGTTGATTTTAGTTCTCTATCGACATTCTTGAAAAGTCAAATCCACATCGCGCAGAGACTTGCCAAAGGAAGTTCATAGTGGAAACGGAAACAAAAGCGTAGAACAAAGGAGAATAAATATTCAGGATATCCGCAAACAAGGAAGGTTTACGATTTTATGTATAAAAATTGTAGAGTTACCTCGATCGCCATGTTACAAACGCTCTCACATTTCTTTGCTGCAAAATGCCCCGAGGGATGGAGAGGCGCGGAAGTGTGTTATAGAGCATAAAGGAGAAGGATTTTGGGGGAAAATGTACAGACACAGTAGTGCAACTATTCGACAGACCTCAAAATATGAAAGATTTACTGAAGCTTTGCGATGTTAACAGTTACATAACTTCTGTCATCATTTTCTCACATTTAATAATTTTTTTCTAATCTTTCAAAGATAAATAAAATTATTATAAGAAATTTTCACCGCGCCGCGAATAAACTTTTGCGCTTCTCCATTCATATTCCAACCTGATTTATTGCTGCAAGTTCTTAATTTCCTTTGTCACGATGCATGTACAGAGTATGCGAAATACATACACCTTGCCTTACTTTACCTGCACTCACGCCAGCCTCTTCTTTTATTTTCTACATCGTTCGTTTCTTTCCCTTTTGTCCTATCTGTAGTGCTGCAAAAAGGGTCGCTGCGTCGCAACGTTAAAGTGCATTTCACCTAGGAGGAGCTTAACAGTAATGGCTTGCATCGTTTCGTCGAAACAAGCATCGATCGTCCGACAAGTGGTTGGCATCCGAAAACGTGATGTATAATCTACGATTATCGAAACACCCAGCACAAGTCAATTTTCATGCGAACTACAGAGCGAGAAAACTCGTTGAAGTATTTTAATTTGAAATTTTATAGAATCAGATTTCTCATTCAAGCTCTAATATAAGAAAAATATGAGAATAAAAGACGTATCGATCTCTCCTAAATTGATGTTGATTCACAAACTCATCCGCATTTCTTAAAGTCTATATCTATCGAAACACAATTATATACTTTTCTTGTGTTTGTTCCGTTCCAATCTTCTTCTTTCGGCGTCCCAGCCAACGTCGTCGTTGTATGCGAAACTAACGGTCGAGGGATTTTCCTCGAAAATTCGTTCGAAGGGATACTTGATGCTTGCGTAACGACGTGGTCCATGGAAGAGGATACCCTCGCGGAAGGCCTGTAGATTCTCATTCAGGTTTGCAGGCAGTCAAACCGCAGTGTCGGATTACGGTACTTTGTAAAGACGGGCGAGAACGGAGGGGAAGAAAGAGAAATGGGTGAGAAAGTGGCGGGATAAGAACGAACGCATTGTCTTTCCTCCAAATTGTCACTGCTCGCGTCACTTTCAATCAATCGACGAATAAACATCGCGTGCTCGGTCTTTTTCCATTGTGAACGTACCTTTATAACGATGAAGATGTTAAACGGAACCGTTTTCTACCTTTCTCTTCTTACAACCGCACAGCATGAATGGCTCATTTCCCGGTAGCCTCGACTCGCAAAGCGTGAAACAAGTTGAACGAGCGTACTCGATAATCGAGTCGGTTGTTCACGCGGTTGCCTCATCGCCTAGGCGTGCTAATTGCACTCATTATCGACGTTACCGGAATACGGAAGACTGCTCCGCAGCGAAACGTTTTCGAGCGTTCTTTTTTTTGTAAGCAGAGGAAATGAACAGTGAAATCAATTGTATCGACGAATAGGTCGGATACTATACATAAAAGTACGTTGGATATATGTAATTTTATACGAAATGTGTGTGAAAATATTTGATGAATCTAGCATAAAATGCGTGCAACAGACCGATTGATTAAAATAAAACATTTTATATTGAAAGACAGATTAAATATTCCGCTTGACTTGAAATATTCCTGAACTTTAAATCCTTGATAAATAATTTTGATGAAATTATATATGTACAAGTGAATTTTTTACCAAAATATGATACTCGTATTAATAATGGCATCATTTTGTTCAAATATGCATAACTTGTGATGTACATTTAAAAGATCGATACATGTCACGCAGTTCTGAACATTAAATGCAGTCTACTTGGCACTTGTATTATTTTCAAACTCTCACGTTCTTATTTAGAAGCAAGTTCAACGACTCAGGATGTTGAGAATCGTCTCGAATTCCGACCGAAGTATTCCACGAGAGTAGAAGCAAGTAGATACGCGAGATACGTTTTATCGACAAAGAAAGAAAAAGTACCTATTTAGGAGTCGCGTCGTGTGTTCTGTTCATTTCGATGTTGGCGTGATCAAGGAAACCAGAGTTTTAATTTTCTGCCCCAGCGACTAGCTAGCCGGAGAATCAATGAGAATTAGAGAGTAGCGCCCTGGCTTACCCTCGAACGAAAAGGAATACGTTGTTAGGACGATGAATTGCGGGAAGGCGGCGCGTGGAAATGCAAAGGGCACCGTCTTTGCTAAGCGTCCGCTTATGTAAATATGTAAATACATACATGAATCACATTTATTTTATTGATAGGCGACGTAAAGCAGAATTCGAAATAAAATAGATAAATCGAACGCGCGGCGACCTGCGTAAAATTTTATTCGTATTTCCAAGATAGAGACGTTCAGACTGCAATAACCTGTCACCTTGGATCCCACCAATATTTTTAGCTTAATAGTTCCTAAAGTCGTTCGTCAAAATATATACACTCGCAGCAATTTTCTTTAGAAAGGTCACATCGCACCTTGGGGCCAGTAACTCGGGAGATCTTCCAGCGCAAGCGAGAAATTTAATCGCGACTCGTTCGTACGATTAAATGTCACCGGTGCCATACACATGAGACCGAGAAGGGGGAGACAGAGACAACGGTGTCCCGGGAAATGAAAGGGTGCAAGACGGAATCGCGGGTCGCGTCGCACGAGGGACGGAGCGAGAAAGAGGAAGAGAGACAGAATAAGAGGAGAGGAGGAGAGGCAGTCGAGGACGAAGGGTAGATCAGCAGGGCCCCAGATTTCCCCAGTGATTGTCTCGCAAAGTCTCGCAGAGTCTCGTCAGACCATTCATCGGCGACGTGCCGAGACTTCGAGTCTAGAAGGTTGCAGCCCTCCGCTAAACCGTCGCCAGTCCTTTTTCAACCCCGACGAAAGAAGAGGCAAGAACTGAATCGCTTGACGTCAACCCGCGTGTGTTTTATCCCGCACCGCTCTGCCTCCTTCTCTACACCTGTCTCTCATCCTTACCCGCTTCCACGCTCCCCTCTTCATTCACCCTTTGATGATGAAATTGCCGAACTGGCCGATAACACTGATTGAAAAAAAGGCTCCCACACAAAATCGAATTTCCCGTTACGAGCACCCCTGGTATAGGAAGGACACCGCGATACCGATTGCTTTGATCGCCATGTATATATACATCCCTCAGTTATGAAACCCCTTGCGATCACCCTAAACTTGAACAAAAATTACGGTTATGAAATAAATCTAATTTTGGTTTCCGATATTTCATTCGCGTAATTATAATTATGATATGTTTTGACGTATAATCTTAATGGTGAAAAAATAATGTCATTGATATCTGTTATACAATGAGACATGACAAAGTTATATTATTAATTTTAAATTAATTAAATTACGATTTTATCTTCTCGTAAAGTTCATAAATTCGCACTTCTCTTTCGCCCTCCATTTAATCGCCATGACGTTTCAGAAACCGTTCGCCCTTGGCGGACCAGATCAGGCATTCGCCTTTGATTAACGAAGCCCTCGGCGGCCAAAGAAACGATTTACATTTTGGCGAAATGCGGCGAAATTTGCGAAACTGGTCAGCAGCCAGCCAACGGTCGGCGCGTATTAATTAGAGACTCGCCCTTAAAGTACCAACAAGGCACGGCCTTAAAGTACGGCAGACGTGGTCTGGCGAATTCAGTGCTCGGATTTCACGTAGTCAGACGCGGGTTTAGTGCGCCGTGGGGGTAATTATTCAAGCGGCATCCCTCGTGGCGGGAGAGTCACGCAAGGGTACGGCGGTAGAGAGGGTGTGAGTGAGCCGGCCTGAGGGGGGCGTGAGACGGCGGCGGGAGGGTTTCTGAGCGCGTCATCCATCACTCCGTAACGTACGCATGTACCCGCGAGTGCCCTGAAATAATTGAGCGAGAGCGGTGGAATCGTTTCTCCTTGGTAATGCTAGCGACTGAAATTTTGTTCGTTTCTCGGGCGAGCCGTAACCGCCCACGGAAAAGCAGGAGAATAGAAAAATGGAAGCTTCCACGATATCTTTATACTTTGAAAATGTTAATGCGTTTATTCGCCTCAACTATTGCGGCATTTGAGAGTGCATAATTCTCTGACGGTGATGTATGAACGTACTATTCTCGCGTACGAATTTATACGTGTAACGTGAGTGCATACGTAATATAAGCCCGTATTTTTGGACAGAATATGATTTTTCACGGACAATGATCAATTCAGTTAGGTATAATAGTTATCACATTATATGCAAATTACTCTTCAGTCGCATTAATGTTCCCGAAAGAGATTTTAGTTGCAGCAGCAAGAGTCGTAAATGCGAAATTGTAAATGAAGAGGGTGATGTCGCGGCCAGGAAAGCCAACGTGCTTCGTCCGTCGTTTGGTGAACGCTTCGGCTTCCCCGATCATGCTTCCCTAGCACGACTTTGATTATTCCAGAGCCGTACGATTAGTATTCTGTAGAAGGGAGAAAAATGGATGGAGAAAGGAGTGAGGAAAGGGGTTGAGAACGAAAGAGAAAGAGAGAGAAAGCAAAAAGAACGAAAGCGCGCGAGAGATTGAGCGTAATAGTGCGAAGGAAGGAAGCGAGGAAGCGGGCGCCGAAGCCGTTACATTTCGGTTCGGCATGCCGGACCACCGTGCGCCCGGTCCGTTTTATAAAGCTGCCTACGAAATTAAGAAGCTGTAAATTTGCGATCCTGAATTAGTATTCCGCCAGACACTTTCTCGCGCCGCGCGCCGTCTGCGAAATCGCTGGGAAGTGGAAGGCGCCAGCGAAACGATATCGAGTTGGGGCGAATACAAAGGGAAAAGCATTTGTGTCGGAAAGGCAAGCAAAGAAACGGCGAGAAGAGAGGGGGAGGGGGAGGGGGGGCTACCTTGCAGAGCAACCGAAATGGTGAGCGTAATCCTCTTTTTGGGCCCTTCCATTCCCACCGTCCTCCCTTTCCGCTCTCGTTCCTCTTCTTCCACGTGCGATACGTGCTTATTTTCGGGGGGTAAGATCGACGAGTTGCGACGCGTAAAAAACGAGCCACCCCTGAAGGGATAATCTCGGCGAGAAAAATATCGGCGATCATTCCCGTGCCCGGTGACACAGCACGGTACTCCATTGCTCAACCGTTGCAATATACTTGCCGCGATGTATGTTGTCACTTATTTCAAGGTCCAAATTGGTAACAAACGAAATAGCGTTAATGACATCAGTGACAAGATATCGCGGGCGATAAGCTTGTATGATAAAGTGATGCGTCGCGTAAGATAGAAGCGTATAAATCATCATTTATTTCATGCCTGTTTAATCGCCTGTTCTTTCAATTAATAAATGTTGCTCTTTTTATAAGTTTTATCAGAAAATTATGAAAAAGTTTCCTGAATTTTAATCGTCGATAATGAAAATTAAGAGAATCCGTTCCTTGAAAGATTGAAGCTGCCTCGTTAATATGTTAGGCACGCTAACATTTAATTTAATCAGCTTGTTGACACATCGTTACATCGTGACAAATGAGCTTTCACTCGCCACTGTTCTGGCCGTGATAAAGCGAAAATTCTAACAATAAAGACGTTACATTCCGCGTATCCTGAAATAATTGAATATGCGTCCGAGTGAATTAGCGGCGACGTTGAATTAAATATAAGACGTCGGTAAGCCTTGGGGTTGGATCGTCGGCGGCGTTTGCTATTAATGTCACCAGCCCTAACCGCGGGTCATGGACACCGTTAGAAGGGTGCATTCTTAATCAGGTATGCCTTTCGGTACACTCGCGCGCCCTAAACCGAATGAGATAATAAAGCTGCATCCGCAGGAAACCCCTAATAACTTTACGAAATCTGGATCAACTAGTTAATGCGGCAGACCCAATATTAATAATAAAAAAGAAATACGGCGTGTGTGTGTTTGATAAAACAGCAAAATCCGATAACGTAGTTCTATCTCGTAACAATTATTATAAAATATGTATAAATCTAATTGCTATATAATTCTTGATCAATTTGAATTCTTGTACATCAATAATAAGAATTTATTTAATTTGTTAAACATTTCGTATTTTTTAACGAAAATCGATATTTTCGATAATGGTTTTTTCATTTGAAAATAATGTTATCTTGACGACAATTTAATGGAAAGTAATTATTCGCAATATCATAATTATCAAGATAAAAACTTTAGACAAATTATTCAAAGTTCTTAATCATAGTTCTGTTCAATAAGAAAAGTGACAAGATACGTTGCACTGATCTGTATTGTTAATTAACTGCTTGCATAATTTGCAAAATCCTTTTTTTCAAACAATACATTTTATAATATGTTTAAACAATATAAAATTTTCTGTCACCAATATTACTCTGTGTGATTGCTAACTTGTGACTTGGATAGATAAGTCTTGGGAACCCAACTACTCACAATCAGACAAGAGAGAGCGTCGTCGTTATAGCAATATGAAATCCCTGTGCATCAAATCGTGGACGGGATTCCTTAAGAAATCACCCGTCGTAGCGCGAATTGCGAGCGACGGCGATACAAATCGTATATACCGTGACGAATTTACTTTCTCCCATTCGCGCAATCCGACGGGACAAGCGCGTCGCCGACGCGAGCGGCACAAAGGGTGAGCGATGATGAATTGGATGCAACTCGCATCCCCTTGGCGCTCCCCCGGAGGGTTCGTGACGCGTCCCGATATACGCGCCCGGCCCCATACGACACCTACATACACACGTGACATTTGCTCGTGCGCGTTTTCGTGGGTGCACGGCTACTTAACGATTCGTCTGGTTTTTGCACCCGGCAGTGACTCACGTTCTCGCACACATGTGCCACGCAGCCACACGCTAACTTTGGCGGCCAAGTCGGCGGATTCTGAAATTAAATTACGAATTACGAGCGCGGGTGTACGCGAGACGTTCACCGCGCGGTGAGGTTCGGCGGCGGCGGCGGCGGCGGTGGCGGCGGTGACTTTCGAAGGGGCGGTTTGCGAGACTTTACGACTCGCAGTTATTTCCTCGATGGCGAGCTCGCGGCAATGCACGGAGAGAAACGCCGACAACAGGGGAAAGAGGCTTCGAAATGACTTGCTTACGAGACGACCTTTGAACTCACTCTAATTTTTTCTCTTTCCTCGAACGAGTTTGTACCCAGTCTTTCCGCTGCAGCGTCACAATATAATGCCGATACAAGTGGAAGCTTAGAAACTATGTGTCACTAGATTGTCTCGTTAGCAATTATCGTAGTTTGCAGTAGAATGTATGTATGAATATTCAATGCTTTATTATTGCTTAATTTATATTTCGCATTTTAATGTCATTTTAATCAAATTTTAAAGAAAAAAACCAAGAGTCGCGATACAACAATAAGATTTTATTTTAATTGCCTGAAAATGTCGTTATTTTTGCATCAATTCTGGAGTATGGCGAGGAGATAAAACGACAGAATGATGATTTATTGACATAAAATTCAATTATATCGACATAAAAGTCAATTAGAATATTAATTCACATCTCCAGTACACGGCGCGGAAAACGTAGGATGTTGATATTTAAAAGATTTGAAATTTTCTTAGGAAAGAAATTCTATAAATTACGCGGATAAACATCATTACGTTTTACAATGTAATTTCGACATTTTTGATCGGAGAATATTTCTCGTTTACTGGCGCGGTAATCTTGTAAAGACCGACAATGCGTTCGGCAATGTAGTCCTCAACGGCAGCCAACTTTAATGTCCGACACCGTCAGTCGTTAGATTGATGTAGCAGCATCAGTCGAGTATTAACCTGAAATGAGCGTATAATGGCGGTGTCGGGTATTTGATGCCTGTGCTCAGGATGCAACGTATGGCGTTCGCCTGTATGCAGGTCCTAGGATATTGGGCTTACATTATATACGCCGTTCATGTAGTTAAAATTAAGTGATATATCGATATGCCCGAGGTATCCGAGTACATATATATCATATGCGGTTATATATGAATACACACAACGATAATATCAATTCAATTCCCGCGAATTACATCTACGTCAATTATTGCATTTTGACATCGTAATTCTTCGGGTTTATGACGATGGTTCAATGTTTTACGATCTGAGCTAAAATAAATATATGTTCCTATTTCATACAGCTAATTAATTATTATTTAGATTTTATAACTGCTTCGAGCGAAGAACTGTCTAGAATTGACAATTTCAATTGACTGCGAATGGAAAAATGAATCCAATAAATTCGTCGACATTTAAGTTTCCAAATTTCCAAGATCATGCACGACACGCGTGCGCGCGCGGTTAAAGTGAAAAGTCAGAATAGATTCAAGAATACTTACGACTAAATTGACTTTACTTGTTCAGGGCAGTTTTTCAGCCTGTACATTCTCGTTCCGAGAAACGGCGCAGACAATTGACATTGTGATAAAGATTCGAAATGCAAACCGATTTCTCTCTTTCTCCTTCGCGATTCTACTGCCGGCTCCCTCGGCGGGAGTGTAAATATCGTACGTATAGGATTTAGAGCGCGTGTTTGTGCACGTCCGTGTGCCGGAGATCGAAGGAAAAGTCTCCATTCTTAAAATTCCCAGTGCCCAAGTCCCCGGTGCGGCTCGCGACGATATTGGAAAAGCTATCGACGCCTTCTCATCTACTAGCCGGCGTTCGGCGTACGAGCCGGACGAAATATTCGGGCGCAATTTCTTTATGATAATTCAATTTATCCGTCGGCCGCACGTCAGCGGCCGCGCGAAGTGCATTGGCTCTCTCTCGTAACGGGCTGTACCGATACATACCTGACGTACCCCCTTACATCTCTAACGGGGTCTCCCGGATCTTTTATTCTGCAAATAGTCGGACCTTATTCGCCCATATACTGCTGGGAATAGCCAGCCCGATAAAGAATCCTACCCCGTTTTCCGTGAATTCATTTCGCAAGTACCTCCGGAACTCGCTGCCTCTCGAAGATTCATGAAAATTGATCGATCCACACCTTCCGCGAAATTTCGCGCGCGAGATATTATTCTTATTCGATCTTTGAAATGCAACATTCTCGCATAATAATGTACAATATTGTACAGTGTTGTTTGCTAATGTTTAAATTAATATATTCAAAATTTTTGTTGCTAGAAATTTAAATTTGCATTTCGTTCTTTCACTTTTGCAGTAACACTAAACAGATAACATTTATCGAATAAATGCTCCTGCAAAAAATGATGTTACTTTTTTCGTATAACTAACCACTATTTCTGACATATTCTGAAATATTCCGAAAAGGGAACAGTTTCTTTCTGAAATTTTTCTAGAAGCTTGAGAATTCTTTTTCACTGAAAAAAAATTCTGGTTAAAAACGGGCGAATCAGAAAAATCTTGTAGGATTGATCAAACATTCTAGTTATTACAACGGGAATTCTGGTTATTATAAATTATAAAGTATTGTGTTGTATTATAATAACAAAAATTTCCATTATAATAATCAGAATATTTTATCAATTCTACATGATTTTATGAATTTTTTTCAGTGTTGAAAACGATACTCTACATTTTACGTATATTTTTCGGCAAAACAAAAACAATCTCCTAACAGCAATCCTTGCTTCCTTCATCCAAATGGTTACTTCCAAATGGGTGACCCATTCGTCGTGCTTCATACATCCGTATATATATTTCGTTCATAATCCATCTAGTATCAATTTATCTTAAGCGTATCGAATCGTATCCGTGAGTGTCTTTCCCTTCTCTTATTTTCCCGTTTTCCCCGGCTTCCCCATCTCATCCCGACATCCTAGCGCTAGCGACATTATCCGATTATTTCCGACCGCCATTTTCCACGGTCCCACAATGCATCCTTCGATTGCGACGAGTCTCGATTGTATTTTCGTAAGTGATATTTGCTGAGAAAACTTTGGCCACTTCACTCTAATTGTTTCTCCCTCCCCGCGCAGCCGCGTGATGAGCGGAATCCGTCACGATGAATAAATATCCCCAAATAGACACACTGAACGAATCTGCACTATTTCCGAAGAATCGCAATATTTTCTTCCGCGTTAACATACATTTTTAAACTCTCATCTTCTACCGGTAACCCCGAGTTCTCGAAAGAAATAATAAAACCTAAGAGCACCGTGTAACGTGAACTGCTCTCTGTCTCTCTCTCTTTCTCTCTCTCTCTCTCTCTCTCTCTCTCTCTCTCTCTTTCTCTCTCTCTCTATCTATCTATCTATCTCATGAACCTTTTAAATCTATTATCGACCACCGAGTTTTATCGAACGTCAATTTTCTCTCATATTTACGCGTTAATTGTCCAAATTTTCTTAAATCTATCGCGAAATTAAACTATTATTCAGTAGCAATTAAATATGGTTTATTAACGTCTCTAAAGTTTGACGAAATGTTGCAATTAATTAATTCGATATTCAAGAGGTATTCCAAGTACTTCACTGGTACACATTGCCAGGATGTTTGCTAATAAGGCACATTCAGGTTCGATGTGCAATACAATTATGGATAATTTGGAAAGAGCGATCGTATCAATCATGCGGTATCTACTTGCGTATTTTCCACTTGCGAATCGGCAGTAAAGAGTAACGCGAAAGGATTATTATCGGTCGTATAAATCGGTAACGCAATTAACGCTAGGTGTTAGGAGGAAATTACAAGTGTGTTATGGCTTACATATACGTCGAATAAAACGCGGCCGATACGTACCGTTATTAGAGAGCCGTTCTGTATCGCAAGTTGCTAATTAGTTCGCCAGATGGACAAACCGTTTGCGGTAAAATTGGCTCAGTTATGTAATAAGTCCTCGTATATTGCAGGCTACTAACTGACTTTGGCGGTCCTACGTAACCACTCCTCCCTTCACTTTCCGATCGTTGAAAAGGAAAAAGGAAAGCGATATTCCAGTGCTATTTAACCGATAACTGCGTGTAATCTATGTTTTCATCGATCGCACTTTTGCACATTTATAATTTCAGTTGAAAAAAAAATGTAAAATAGTACCTTTTAAAATGTTAATTAAATTCGTCTTTGAACAATAAAAAAAGCATCCCATTACGACTGATATTTCGTTTAAATCACGCAACGCTTCGTTCGCTATCGTCAAGAAAGGATTGGCTCGGTTATACGTTTTCAGAATGTGCTCGGCAGCATTATGGGCGAGGGCAGTTTCCGAGCTTACGTACGAGGGATTGCTGGTTATACGTCGGACGTTAAACCGGCTTGGAAATAGTTTCCGGAACTAATTTACTCGCGAGGGTCAGCGTCGTCGCCACCGCCGCCGCCGCCGCCGCCGCCACCGCCGCCGCCGAATATCCTCTTTATTTCACGTTCCGGCTATCGTCCTCGAAATCGCTGCGGTCGCGAAGAGCGAACTTCGAACACGGATATAACACCCGATCCATTCCCTGACTACGAACCAATATTATCTTTGATCCAACGACGTCAACCATAGTAACGCCTGGATATAGTTCGAATACCGGGAATTCCTATGCTATGCCGAGCAGCGCGAGATAGACGTATGATTACCTGCGATCGAATCAACGTACTACGTGCCGTGTTTATCCTAGTTTTGTCATCGTCAATGAAGCATTCTCGCTTTATGTATAAATATATATTATATATATATATATATATATATATATATATATATTCTCCTATTTCTTTTACAAATGAAATTTGAAAATTATAATCGTAAAATTTCGACCCATGCGAATTTTTGTTTTAATATTATTAAAAAACGTAACGATACGTGATAACATTTATTTTTTCAGTAGTTTTTTTAGGCTTTCAGTAATGATAACGTTACATAAAACAAATCGGTCCTGACATACTTAACTTATACACGTAACAAACAAAGTCGGCTCGAGGTGACATTTCATTTGTGTGTTTTAATGTTTTCCGTATCGCATTTCTTTTACTCTGTCATTAATTAGGCGTTCAACGTTATAGTTAGTTATTAAGTACGATTTTTCATTATATTGACTCTAATCTTCAAATTTAAAGCCATTCTCGGCTCTTCACATCCTAATTCAATTATCGCTTATTCCAGGTGAAGATTTATCCCTGTATAACCGCGACTCCGACAAGGAGTGACTATCGAGGTACATGAAAGAAGGACATGAACTACTCGCAAGGTAAGCCAATTTCGTTCGATAATATTATGTCCTAAAATATAAGGCAGGAATACATTTGCCCCTCTCGGTGGGACGATTTTACTTTACGACGGGAGATGCGTCACCGATATCTCCGTGTATCTATCGAATTCACCGAAGGTTTGTCCTCGTCCGATTTCCAGCCCGGCCAAGTGAGCGGGTGGCGGTCTGAAACAGTTCGGAAATTCACTCAACTAATCAAATACCGCTAAAACCGCTAAACAAGTTAGGTTAGCAATCTACGTGCTCCGAATGGCAACTCCGAACTGCTGCGGCTGCGAAGCGCGAAAACGCTCGCGACTGCTTCCGCAATCCGCACGCCATCTTCGCCCTCTCATCCACCTACATTCCTTAACGAGGGGAAACGACTCGATGCAGACGTGTACGGATCGCCTAATCGACGGTCCAAGTTCCGCGATTGCAGGTTTTGACTTTGTCGTGTCCATCGTGTCATCGTCTGCTTCGTGCAAAAGCGATCGATAGACACGGTAAGCTTTCCAATTTACAATTAAAACGAATTATTTATATTATATAGTTGCAATATTTTTAACGTATTAAAAATGCGAAAAATTATATTAGTATGTGTCTTTGTAGAAAAAACATTTTTCATAACTCTTGAAAATTATAATCGTAAAATTTTGACCCATGCGAATTTTTGTTTTAATATATTATTAAAAAACGTAACGATACGTGATAACATTATTTTTTCAGTAGTTTTTTTAGACTTTCAGTAATGATAACGTTACATAAAACAAATCGGTTCTGATACTTAACTCTACATACTTAACTATACACGTAACAAACAAAGTCGGCTCGAGGTGACATTTCACTCATACAACTTTTAAGGATTAAGATGATGAAAGCAGAGATAAAAAATAAGATAAAACATTTTTGACATATTTCTCTTTAAAAAATTTAATAATGTTTTCCGTATCGCGTCGTTTTTTGATGATAATGTCTTTTCTTTTGCGCTAATTTTTAGAACGGAAATGAATCAATAATAATTTGATGAGTTTTTTAATAATTTATATATAAAGCGCTGTCACATTCTATTTATTAAAATCGCTGCGGGACTTTTTGATTATGAATGCACGCCATGTATGTGTCGGATCAGATAGCCAATCGGTATATCTCGAGGGTGCAATGACACGTGCTGTCGTCCCGACAAGATGTTTTCTCCCGCTCTCATGGCCTAATTGTCCTGATATTTTTGACATCGGACGTTATCTCGTCTACCTGCCTAATAGAAGAGCCGCACAGGGAACATACCCGTAATATCTAAGCACCTTTCTGGTCATTCACATGCAAATGTATGCTGAGTCGGCCATTAGGCTCGCCACGGATGAGCGGATCCACGCCGATGTACTAGCGGACATTGATCCCTCGTTGCATCCTTTGTCCTTGCGACGTCTTTTCAGCATTTTCCTCTCGTTTACTATTTTACGGAGGGATACCTTTCCGAATGAAAAAGAGCGTACAAATTAGTCGGATCGTTAGTGAAATCCATATTAACGAGACACCCGATTCTCCCTCAGTGGAAAACGCACTCCGGATCCCATGTTAATTCCAATCCCCAGGTCTTCAACAACGCACAAAGAGAAGAGTCGCAGCGACAGCGCGTTCTGTATTTCTTTTGTTGCGGTAATACTCTCCACTAAACAAGTCCTGAATATTTTAAACATATTTCACAGAACGCACATAAATACCGTCCGAAAGAATATTTCTTTCTCGTTGTCGTGTACGACGAGAAGAGAAAAATATACACGACTGTTGCGAATGAGAAATGAGGATAAATCATTCGCGTGTTTCAACTCGCTCGACGATGTTAGGCACAGACAAAGGACCTGATTAGCCTTCGTAATTGAAACACGGAAAGAAGTAACAAATTAAGATAAGGCGATTGAAATAAAAGTACAATGTAACCCGTACACTTTGTGTCTTCTTTTCTCATACATCAAAAGGTTCACGATCGATAATATACCTCGGATCGATTTGTTTAATATCGCCGCAACCCTTGGCGAGATAATGACAATACGAACGCAATTTCTTTTCGAGGGACCAAAAAGAAATGTAGAAAAGCCGAATACAAGGCAGATGATGAATTTAGCCCGTTTTAAAGAGGTTATTGATGGAATCCATTCCCCGGTTCTAAACGCATGGTCGATCGAGCGAGAGACCCAGGACTGTTAGACTATCCCCGCGCTTTCTCTCGCCCTTAACGCAATTACGAATCCCTTTCGCTCTCTCCGTCCTGGTCAAAGACGACTAAATATTTCCGCTCCGCAACATTTTCTCCGCCTCATTCGCGCCAAGCCGATATTTATTCAGGCGCTTGCCCGAACGAATACCCGCCCGTAAACCAACGTTAATGTCAAGAGTTATCGCGTAACACGGTCTCAACGAGTAGCGCGTACGCGCAGCTACCATTTCATCCAATTTGCAGCGCTACAGCGTAGAGTGCATCGAATGGGGCTGCGTCGTAACACGCCTCGCGTTTATCGATGTAAATTCACGGAGGAATTGTCCCTGTGCGCGAGCCAAAGCGAGATTATCTACTTGTTCATTGCGATAAATAACTCGGATAGAAGCTAACCGTTCGACGCCGGCGTAGCGGAACGAAATGAAAATACATATCTCTAATTAGCAACACGCGCGCGAAATCGCGCGACGAGAGGCGTGGTCTCTCAGCAGAATATGGATCGTGACTAAGGAGACTTAATGCGACGTGAACCGCTTCTCCTCCGCATAGCTATCTAAAAAATTGACGCTAATCCACCTCCATCTTAGAATTAACTCTCTATGCGGCGTCTCGTGGGAGGGGGCCGCGAGTCGGGCTGCGAGAAAGAAATGCCGGCAGGAGCCCTCTTCATCCGCCAACCATCCGGCTTATATATTGTAAATACCACGTAATCTGATGACCTCCCGGCGACGGTCCCTTCATTACCAGCGCGGGTGCCATTGTTCCGTAGGTATAATTGAATTCCCAAGGCAGCCGCTGCCGCCAGCTAACCCTCATCCTCTCGACATCAGCGATCCGAGAGAACCGCCGATTCCACGTTGGAACTCTACGAGACCCTGATTTACCCCATTCAGTCGGGAATAATGCGATATCTCGTCCCCCCGAAAGCCACATCGAACCTCGACGAGAGAGAGAGAGAGAGAGAGAGAGAGAGAGAGAGAGAGAGAGAAGCGCGCGGGGGTCATTTCGGCAGAGGAGCGGGTTAGTCTAAGCTCATACACGATTCCGAATGTCCATCCGTTCGTCGCCCAAAGTCTTCCGCTCGTCTCCGCGAATGTCGCTTCCACTTTGAGTGCATGAGCCAACAATAGTTTCTATCGATGCACTCGAGAATGGTCGATAATTCGAAACTGAACGCCAAGCTCCACTACGTTGTATTCAGCGCAATTTCGGCTTCGAACGTGGATTATCAGAGTTGCTCTCTGAACCATATAAATTTAATATGAATCAGTACTCGCAATGTACGTAAGGTTCGGGCGCTATAAGCTTGCATAAATAATGTAATTTCACGTTTGCATAAATGTGCGAAATATTTCTCGATATTTTTTTCACGCATAAATTTTATAAAATCAATTCACAGAATATTTTTACTTGAGAAAAATTTCGATTTCCAAATTATAAATAATTGGAATTAATTTCTATTTTTCTCTTTCGAACTGAATTATTCGTTATTTAATTTTACATCTTCATCAAATTTTTTACTCGGGAAACGTATTAGTATTCTCGGTAACGCTCATTATATTACATTATAAATTTTCATGAATGACAACTAGTGATCATTAAGTTTGTAATGGTCTTTTAAGTGTCAGAGAGATCGTTTCACCAGTGAATTGTCCGATTTACTTACAGCACACTAAAATATTCCTATCCTCCTCTTTCTAAGTCTGACAGTAATAATTTTACTTGAGCACGTTCTCTGTGAGAACTCCCATCATAATCCATGATACGTACGTTAAATATGCATGCATTACAATGCGCGATAAATATTGACTTTAATATATTAAAATTATGTATGTGACTTTTAATGTATCAGAATTATCACATCAAGCTCAAAGCGCAATTTTCCATTGTGCATAAATCTACACAGATCTCACGTCCGTAAAAGTAACAAATTGGAAAAAGAGATATTCTTTTTAATGTTTTACAGGTTAACCAAAATATATTAAACTGAAAATTATTTCGCATTTTTGCGTGAGAAAAAGAAATTTTTTAGCGATCTGTTCAAACGAAACAAAACTAATCGTCCAGAAATAATCTGATGAAAGACTGAAGTACCATTTTCATTACGACAAATTGGATGTAATTAGCTGTTAGAGTTTCCATGTATAATTATACATACGTATAAATTAGATGGTCGACTTCATCGTCATTTATCAAATAGGACCGGTGTCAGTTCGAGATGATAATAAAGTGTGCAACGTGTCTAACTAGGGAAACACGCCGCAGACATCCGCTAATCGTAAGTGTCAGAAGGTCGTCGCAGCATTCAGAGACCAGGATCACCTATGGCGTCCTGGATGTTACGGTCTGTCACGTCTATCCTTCCAGGAACCCGTCAGTGATCATGAATAACAATGCCGATAACGCGTCGACGTCGCCATACGCGTTGTCCGTAATTAATGCTCGTCAGACGCCTGGGGTGGAAAACTCACTTTTTCTCCGCTGCATCTCCGTGTTCCCGTATGATCTAGGCGTCGAGGGGGTCTTTATGCTCATTTTACGACACTGACAGGCGTGTCCTTCGTACAAACAATTTCCTGCGCGACTAATTTCATAATGCGTTCGTCGTGTTTCCTACTTCGTTACAGAAACGCGATAAAGTAACTCGAGATTTAAATCAAGACTAAAATAATATAATAATATCACGAGCACGTGTGAAGAGCGTAACACAGAAATTACACATCACACATCCATGTAATCCGCATAATCGGCTGATTAAATTATACGTGATTTGTGAGAATTTAAGAATTAAGAGCTTACAATTTACAGGGATAAAGAGGACTCGATATATCGTGTAATATCCGTCCATTTTATAAAAGAACAACAGACATAATACTAAAATTTATAACTGGGGCAAATTGTATTTTTCTCCATTTATCGCTGATCGGGATAACTTTTCCCGATAGATTTGCGAGAACGCAAATATTCATCAGCGACGATTCCTTCGGAGCCGCGTAAATCGCCTTTGTGCGAGGTATACGCACATCGTGAGCATAAACACGCCGTTCACTGCACGACGCTGCAGGTGCCCTGTCAGAGTCATGACTGATGACCGACATTACGATTTGTCAATAACAATTGTCCCGGGCATAACCGCCCCGCGCAAACTGCAACTGATAGCTAACATCGATTGTCCACGTCGACGTAACTGTCCGCCACCCGGAGTGACCCATAACGTATCCGCACCAAAAATCTGCCGCGGACAGCCGGGCGCGAAAACGGATTCGCCCGGCAACGTTGTCGCGGCTGGTACGCGACGTCCACGCGAACACACGCGACCGATCATTTCGCAGCACTGCCAATTTTAGTGTATTTTTTCTCGGTTCTTTTTTCCTCTCTTTTTTTTTTTTGAACAATCGAGGGTCAATCCGCGCGTCAACTCGCCCGCCGTTCAACTGGAAACGAAAGCTATTATTCCGTTGGGAAATAACGGGGCTTTTTGTTCATCGCGAAGTGTCTCCCCGATAGACTGACGTTTAACATAATTAAAAATTGTTATAGCATTGTAACGCGGCGTTTTGTTATTCGTTATTGGTGCATGAAATTTTAGATATCGCACGTTATTAATTTCTTTAGGATATTTAATCAAGTGCAACATCATTGCACGTGAAAACATTTGTGGTCGCGGCGTTGGCGCAACAATTATACGAGCGGATGAACGGTTTTGTGATGTTGCAGTTACTTCGCGATTGCTTTCTCGAACGCACGCATCTCGAATGAAGGAAAATCCCGTGAGATTTTTTCCTCAGCCACTCTCGATCGCCCCGCTCTCAACGAGAAAGAAGTGAATATAGGAAATTCAATTTGATCGCCGACACGATTTTCGATTGGCAGACAGCTCGAGAACACGTGTGTGTCTGCGAATGCAACGAAGGAAAGAGAGGAAAAGAGAGAGAAAAAGACGAAGAGAGAGAGAGAGAGAGAGAGAGAGAGAGAGAATGAACGGAACTGAGTCAGTAACGAGTCGCATTGTGCGACTGAGGAGATCTCTCTCATTTCTCTTGCCTTCGTTTTATTTTCTGTCGTGAATTTATCGTCCATTCGTTCGCGGATATACGCAACCTCGCAAGGCAAACTTAGACTGGACCATTCCTTCGAACGTTATTTTCTTTCTCTACTTGATTCGTAGGCATTTCGAAAATCTACGCGTTCTTAAATCGTTCATTTTTTATATTAGCATCAGAGTATTTATACTACATTGAAAATATAACATAATAGAAGAAATATAAAGAAAAGTAATAGAAAAAAATATAAAGATACACATATGGAAAATAACTTATCTATATGTATATGTCCTTAAGCTAAATAAAACTCAATACTTAATTTAGGCACATTTAGAAATTTGCTTAAAATTAATATCTACTATTACAGATGTTATATATAATTGAAAAAAATTTGTCCTGCAATATACAATGCGCTTATATCTCAAATTCATTCTGAAATCCACTCGTTATATGAGAGCAATCTTAGAGAAACAGACTGGCTGACTAGTCGGTCGAGGAAAAAAATATGTTTCAAGTAGAAGCTTGCGACTTAACCGGGTATTTCTTTTTTTCGTTTATCCCGATTCAGGCCGCGCGAAGCTTAAATGAACCTGCAAGAGTCGCGATTCGTACGTCGCGTCGATTGGAGCGAAATGGACAGAGAGCGTAGGAGAGCTGTATCTGGTGGAGGTTAACGTTCACCAGACGCTGAAGAGGCCCCCCCCCCCCCCGAGTACCGGAGGCGTGCTCGAGGGCCTCTATTGAATTAACTCCATTCACCAAATTGCTCTCGCATTATGCTGGATCACGCCTGAGCTAACCTCCTATAGCTCTATAGCGCACAATCCCTCTCTGTCACAAACGGCATCGCCGAGGACGGAGCCGTCGTTGACGACTGAGATTCGCGTTCCGTTTCGCAGTAATACGCGCGTGCCCTTCTCTCGGTGACTCATCAAAGCAACAGCCGGTTTTCTTCGTCGGGGGACGCTCCGTCTCGCCCGCGCGTCTTTTAAATCGTTGTTCTCAAGGCTCGGTACAGCCGTTCGCCCGTTCGTTATCGGCAAGAATATCGAAATATTGGAAAAATTTAATTGTATCGAAGAATTGGATTTCCAGGGGAGGACGACTGATTGGTTAAAGGAAGAGATGAGATCAGACAAAGCGCTCTTCGTTTCTTTTGTTGAATACGAGTGGTCTGGCCGCTCGCGCTCAGAAGAACTCGACATTGCAAAAACATCTCGATTGTTATAGTAATATTAATTGATTGTTTAAAATCACGGTGAATGCAGTATGATCATCGTTTACATTTCAACCTGAGGCAATCTGTTTTGGCAAATGATCTCGTTGTTCTTCCTTTCGCTTCACGAATCAACGGCATCAACGGGACGACCCTGTTGAAGGCGTTTTCGCGAAATACTGGCCATGTTGGGCGAGAGAATCCTTCGAGGGTTTTCTCGACGAAGGTTGACGAGAAGTTAGTGTTATTACCGTCATTGAGGATGGCCAGAAACGTCTCTTACGTACGATCCTTAATTTACCCGAAAGCCTCGTCCAGCAATTCTCTACGAATTTAGAGCGTCCTGTCCTAAAACTTACGGTCACGTTTGGAACGTCACAAATCTTTCCTCTCTCATCTACCGTTTTTTCTTTTTCGTCATAACGACGTAACGACGTCCTTGATACGTACCGCGATAGGCGGGATACAAAGCCCCGGTTACGCGGTCACCACGTAATTCTGACCGTCGACGAATGTTACATAAATCTCAATGAAGTCGTTAGAAAGACGCATTGAAACATACATAGTCAGCAAACATATATGGCGACGGGCGTTATATTTATTTGCCGGTTCGTAAATAGCACGTGTTTAAGGCTCGTAATGAAATCTAAATGGCGACTATGCCGGGAACAATGGCAATTGCAACGGTAGCGGCGACCACTCGGCAGGTTAACGTTAGAAGAGCTCTTATCGAGCGCATGCCCTGAGTGCAGGTGACTAATCCATCCTTTCTGCCCGCTCACTGGTGCAGGAACGTACGCCGCGGAGTCAAAGATTAATCTTCCATACCGAATGGAGTCAAGAATGGATATAATTAATGAGCGCAATTAGACGGATAATATACCATAATGCCGCGTTTGATCAGAAAAAAGTCGTAAGAACTGTACCCATAAAACTGCATCAAGTGCTTGAAAGAAAATAAAATGGATCACTTAAAACAACTTAAGCATATCGCCTCGATAAATCATGATATGTTAATAAGATGTTACGCAATAAAAATAATAAATTACGCGTAATAAAAAAATATATATGTATATGTGTATAAATATGTTATATATGCATATTTATATAATAAAATAAAATCTTTGGAAAATTGAGTAAAATGAATTTTTCTCGTTTGCACTTTCTCCATTTCTCCTATTTTTATTATTTATGATTTTGTTACGTTTTAAATTTTGCGGTTCTATGCATTTTCTTTGGTTCTTACGCCAGTGCGGCTTTAGCACTCATTACACTCTGGCAACCGCTGCCTTAATTTCTCTTTGCCACGTACCCTTTCTCACAGAAGCCGACCTTTCTGGCCGCTTGACCATTATTTACACCCACTCTCGTCCTTCCTTCCTCAAGCTCGATTGTATCCCTTGAGCAAATAAATGACCTCGTGATTTTTAATTGGACCTAACCGCAAAATTGGGAGCCTACGGATAATAAATAAGTAGCTGAACAAATAAAATAATAGTTAAAAGTTCTTGAAAATGATTTATGTTTATACGAGAATCGTCCATTGCTATTTAAAATTTACGGCTATAATCGAATATTAAATAATATTAAAGCAATCAAAATTTCTTAATATTAACAGTAATAAAATTAAATATACAATAATAAGAGCAAAAGGAAGTAAATAAAGATATCAAACGTGTGCATATATAAGGCGGCATCATTATGTTCGATATGAATGTCTCTGAACCATTAAACCATGTAGATGCGTCCGGTACCATTCGTGTAAGAGCAGCACGTAAAACGGACTCGTAACTCGTATTTTTTACAACCTGCCAATGGAACTATTCAAAGCGCGTTTGGCGATGCTCCCCACGTGTCTGAATCATCGCAATAAAATCGAATGTGTCGGGGCGGCGCCGCGGCCTTTGCATGACGTGCGTCTGGATACCGTTTCGGCGCCGAGCACCTCCTACCTCTGAAACGAAGGGGTTCGCAACGGGTTATTCGATCGGGCCAACTAACGCTAGGGTCAATGAGGAATGTTAAATGTACATCTCGCGCAATCACGCTACACCATGCAAGAAGTCCGACCCAGTTTCGCTACCAATCGAGAGAAGCACACTGCACACTGTGCACATGCTTTGTGCCCATATATACGTGCACGTATATCTACAATAGTAGAAAAGAGAGAGAGATAGAGAAACTAGAAACTCCATACATACAATACATATACATGTATCACGGAAACGCAACCGAAGTGTATGTCCTATACCTCGCGCGCTATCCCCATGGTATTCTACTACTTACGAACACGCTAATTACCCAAAGGAATTTGCTGGCGTTCGTTCCTTCCGCGTATCTAAAGACCTCCCTTTAAGCGTTATCAGCTTTCGTGAATTTAGTAGTATTTCCGCGAGGCAAAAGCTCCATCACAGTGTTAACGCGATAATAAAAAAAGTGGGAACATTATCACTAAAACTGTATTAAAACTAATTAAAATTGCGAGAATCTCTCACAACTGCGAATACGAAAAATAAATCTTATGAAGACTGAGAAAAAATAAAAACAGATGCGGGAAAATTGATCAGACATACCGATTCATTTTATTCCCCGTTGTAGATGTTAAGTTGCGCGCGGTTGCGTTATGAAGATATGAAAAACGATTTCTGCATTAGAAAACTTGTGATTAATCTTTTCCAAGTAAAAATTCTAAAATGAAAGACTACGTCATTCGTTATAGCTTACTGTTCTCAATACTTACTTCTCAACATTTCTTACTTCTCAATATTAAACTTATCTGATTGTGAATAGTTATCAAGATGTGTTCACACTGTGAAATTAAATTTTCCTATTACGTTTCTTTATTCTATCATTATTACTTATGAAGAAATGTATGTTTCTCGCAGTACTTTACATAATATAAACAATATCAATATATATTCTCTTGAGAACAGAAAAGTCCGTGTTTATGTACAACAGATGTTTTAACTTATCCGTTAAAAGCATCTATTTGTGCCGATTCTAAAGAGAATATGCTGATGTACATATAAAATTTGTTGTAAACTTTATTCGGATCGATAATTCCGGCACACACAGAATCCATAAAGCCGATTAACATTCGATAGCCTATTGGCACAGCGCGCGCGTTTCCCGTTTCGGCAATTTAAATTTCCAACGGAACTGGATACAATAAAGACAGTGAATCGACGCAGATTGCATCTGTTTGCCAAGCTCAAATTACGCAAGACAAATCAGACTGATCGCGAATCTCTCGTCCGTTATTTACTTGACGATTTTCCAAATGAATCCAAATCGATCTGCAAAAGCATTTTATTTTAGTCTGCAGTCGATAATGACACTTTGGTTTCGCTGGATCAACTACGATTAATTGATTCGTGCTAGTCGAGCTGTCATTATCGCCGCAGATACACGCACGCACGGTTCGTCGTAAATTGACTCACGTTTGACATCCAACTGTGCGATTTAATTATATGGTCGATGAAAGACGAGAAGAGAGGAAGAGGGAGGAAGCGTGATAAAAGTTCGATTTGACACGTAGGTTCTATTTGCACCCAACCGACATCGATAGAAAACCGCATGCTTGTCGATAGATTACGAGGTTGAATTTTATACCGTTTGCAAATGTACAACATCGAACCGCTAAATATCAATGGTATTAAACATATTGATGTACACGAAAGTCTAACAATCCATTTTAAAAACACCGAATTTCTGATTACGCCCGTAACGAGATTTTGTAGATACGTATTATTATACGCGGCACTTCCGCGTTGCATTACTCATTGTCGGAATTACATAATTTATTCGTGCAATTCATAATGTTGGACGCAAAACGGATAATAATATCGAACGAATCGAACATCCGAAATGGCGTGTTATTAACAGTTTCATTGATGCGTGACCCTTTCGCGATGTTTTTTACCATATTTAGATGAATACGCGAACCGGTTATAATGTATGTGACTATCGCATATCGCAGAATCGCTTTTCAAACAGCCAGAAATAAACGAGGCCGCCGCCAGTTTATGCAGCTTTTAATCGCGAAAAGCACAAAAGCGACGCCGCGAGATGTATCGGCAATCGTTGATTGTATATACGCGGTAATGTGGTGTTGCCCGCGCGCGTAAAACATGGCGTGCCTTATGTAAGCAGCGATGCATCGTCGTCACGAAAAATCGATACTTGCTGGAAATCCGATGCGACTCCTCCCGCGGGCATGCCGCGGGCAATCGCGAGCAGATTGATCAGTAGATGTTTACCGCTGGTAAGACAATTCAATTTCATGCTCACGCATCGCCTCCTTAAATTAGATACTAGTTTCCGCTCTTTAAGCGGCGAATTCACGCGTTGAGGGAATAATCGCGATAACGAAAAAAAAGGAAGGGGGAGAAAAAAGGGAACCGATATGAGATTGCCACTGACCCAAATCCGTATATCCTGAATCGCTGCCGCATGACTAAGACGAAGGAAGAGACAGGAAAGTGTACGTCGGTATACTCCGGCAATCTGCATATCGATTTCCCCGCGAAGATGCGTTATTCATGGGAAACGGAGTCGTACGTCGCGGAAACAGAGGGTGATCCGCGCGATCGCGATACGCCAAACCCATTTGAATCGAGAGTCGACTGCGACACGCCATCCTCTCTCTTTTTCTCTCTCTCTCTCTCTCTCTCTCTCTCTCTCTTTCTCTCTCTCTCTCTCTCGATGGAGGAAGTTGGAAAGGAAAAGAATCTCCGACAGGGAAGCAGGGAGGAAAAGGAGGCCGTGCTACAACGGGGGGAACGGAAAGGAGGATGGGCTTCCGCTAAGTCGTCGCTGATTTCTTTGCGTTGTCTGAAAAAGATGTCGGCTGAGATATGTCGCGCGATCCATCTTGTCGACGACGACACCCCGAGTATCGAACACACGCGTTTCCTTGTACATGCGTTCGTGATAAAACGTCCACCAGCGTCTGGCATAGAATAATAACAATAATAACAGCCGCAACAACACGGAGATTGATGCTTAGCCCGGCCTTAATCATTACAAATACATTAATATTTTTAACAAGCGTGCATTACCGCGAAATCTTTTCAGCGAGAACCATTCATCTGCTTTCCCAATTTTCGTCGGAAATCGCGACAAGAGAAGCGGACTTCTGTCGAGGCGTTATACCTCGCTATGTAAATAAAATAACGATAAAGTTTGTACGAAGCGAGTGCACGCTATTCGGCCTGAATGCGCTTATTATAAGCGTCATTTGTTATCTCTTTAAAAATAGCGGCGCGGCGTCGCGTCGTCGAGAGTGTGGATGCTGAGAGCCGCGGAACGATTTATCAGTGAGCCTGGAGACAGGGTCGGTCATCGTCCAAACAGGTTTGCGCGGATGGGGACGCTAGCGTTAAATTCCATAGCCTCGCATGGGCATAGAGCTTTTACGCTACACGTGAGGGTTCGTGGAGTTTTTTCTCTCCTCCTCGCGAATCGCTTGTCTCTCGCTTGTCCAGATAACAATCCAGATGAAATTTCATTCGCGCTGAAAGAGACTGCGGGAAAGAGGCTGTGGGCAAACGAGATTACTCCGCTTTTGCCGCCGTCGACGAAGCTTGACCTTTGTGAGCTCAAGAGGGAAAATGACTTTTTGATTCGGCACGGACGATCGAGCGACACTGAAATATTAAATTTACGCGTACGAAACCCTTAGAGCGCGAAAGTGAAAGGGATAAACGGTGAGAACCGTGAGAACATGGAAAGAAATATATCAGTACAAAATATACGAGTTTCTTATAAAAAAACAAGGTTAGAAACTGCGAGCGCTTATCAATGATAATTCAGAATTAGAAAGTATACTTGTATAAAAATCCGTCGATACTTTCGCCCTTTAATGAAATAATTCCGCAACGTTCGACCGCGACGCTACATAGCCGACATTCCCCGTAGACGGTCTCTCGAATCGAGGGAAGGTATCTATTAATCAAAATTTCAAGATATGCAGAACTCATGATAGCCAATTAGTTTGGTACCTTCCCCGGCGTCGAATCGAATCAATTTGATCCGTCGCGCTTTCGTGGAGTAGTACGTCGGTAGCGATAGGTGGATATGGCAAAATTTCAGGGGTAGCGAAAACCCATTACCACGGAGAGAGAGTTGGTATGAGGTAGGTAAGGAGCATTACGAGATGATATTAGAGAGCGCCGGTCCATTCCCTACCACCGTCCTCCACCGTCGGCCGATCCTATCCGCTTAATAGATTCAGCGATATTATTGAATTAGCGGGGTTGAACGAAGCCTGGCTACTTAGACGCGTTAACGAGAAGATCGACGGGAAAGATGGTTGAGAACGAGAGGGGAGGGGGGGCTATGGTTCGCGAATCGAAACGGCACTCCGATATTACCCTTCTGGACCGTACGATCCTCGGGGGCATAACTCCTTGAATTTCCATCGGACCGCGAAACGCAAACGAGAAGTCTAGAAGAAGGAAGAGATTGTACGAAGCGCAGCACAGCTATGGAACATATAGAAAGTTACGCGACTTCGATTTTCCATTTTGCACGAGAATATTACGCGCGGTATATCTACCTGAAAAAATTCAATTATCTTCTTCAGATTACTTTGTTAAAAAGATTGACAACGTATATATCAATGTAGCATTCCTCCTCCTTCCGTATTTTTAATCTCTGCATCCCACGTAATATTCTCCGTATAATATACCCAGTTTTGGCTGGGAATATATTATTCGGGAAACGAGGATATATGAAAAATATCGCAAGCGCGCAAAGTTTGACTAACGTCAGAGACGCACGCGGTAACCTGAGAAACTGTTTCCCGTGCAAGAAGTAAGAAGCAACCCTTGGGCGAGCAGATGAATCTACCTGTACGCGAGGCGCAGAGTGCCACTTCGTCATTGCCTTACGGTAACGGTTATGCTTTGGGAAAGTTTACCTACTATCTATCTGCCTCGCTCGCTCGACGGATCCTTTTACTCCTCTCAGCGTTATCTTCCGCCCGTCTCTTTCTCACTTTTTCCTTCATAGGCTACTCTCAACCCTCTCCGTGGCGCGTCATCCTCTCGCTAAGAGTCAAGTTGTGCGAGAAAGCACTAGCTCGCCCCTGCAGTCTCACACACATCGCTCCATTCCTTATTCGTGTTAAAAATTCCGCAGAAAAATGCAGGTTCAATCCGACAGAAATTGACTTGCAAAGATAAAAAAAAATATATATATATATGTACGTTAATGTATAAATTTCATTTATATTTTAAAAAGAAAAGAAAAGAAAGAAACCATGAGCTCACTTATTACGTTAAAGACTGCTAAAGTAAGAATAAACTTCGTGAGTTGGCCGATTACCATTTCGCTTTGTGATAACCTACCATGCGAAGAAACTTACGTACAACACTAGCTGTAACTGTAACTTGCCGTAGAACCTGAGGAACGTATCATGCAAAAATTTCTCTCAGATTGTACAATTGTACAGGAAATTTCTCGGAAGTTTTTAAATGCCCTGGACTTAAAGTCCAATATTTACGAACTGCGGTAAGGGAAGTAAAAGCGTTTTTCCTACAGATTATACATTTTGAGCTTATTTTCAAATATACGTACGTATTACATGACACCACGTGTGTTTAATTGAAAATACAATATAAATTTAATGACTTTCCTCGAGCGTATATTCTGTTTCTCGTCACGACTTTTACAAGTCGGTAAGAAAATCTCACTCACGTCAACCCGGATTTTCCGGCTGTCCCTTCGTTTCGAAGGGCCTCTTCGGCCTGTCACTTAATAATCTTTATTCCCTAATTCCACAGGATACGTAAAGTCGGGCGGTTAAGTCGCCCGGATTAGATCATGATCGAGGAACACGAACAGACGAGGGTACACGTTTCCCAATCTTCATTCGGTACGAAGCAAAAGAAAAGAGTTTACAGTGTACGAGGTTGCATAGTCCTAAGCCCTTCTTTGGAAGATATCTTGAGATTAGAAACTGACCGGAACAGTTCGGTCAGAGATATCTCTCACACATATTTGTATATACTAATATAATTCTTTTTTATTTTTACTTTATGAAAAATATAACGCAAAAAAGATAAAGACAGTAAAACAAATTAAAAGTTATAAAGTACTTTTAATATCTTGTCGAATTTTTTAAATACGCAATTAACTAATATTTTGTAGCTACTTTGTATCTGTATATGTATATTCTACATTTTAGAATATAATGATTATTTATAAAAAAAATATTTTCAAGATACTCTCGTCAATATCGAGCTTTTCCCTGAAGATTGTGGAAACGAAAGTCTATAGTAACGAAAGCCTGGAAAGTTTCTTTCCTCGATCGAAGCACGGTCTTAAGAGGGATGTTGGATTACCTCCTCGAGCTGAACCGATCTCGTCCAGCCGTTCAACGTCGGATTGTCAATCTCTCAACTCGTACCCTTCCCCGAAGTCGCTCCGGCGAAATAGTTAGCTCGATTTTGCCCATGGAAAGACCCCTTCGAGAATCCCTTTAGGCCTCGCGGGCGCGTGAGCTCGTGCCACGATGGAGAATCGGCACAGCTAATAATTACCACCCTTGAAATTCTCTGGTTCGAAGACACCCCACGGACCATTTCTCGCGTGGCTAAGCACGCGATTTCGAAAGCTGGGCGCGCGCCGTAGGCTGTATCCGCTACGCCACGCCGAAATATTTCGCCTCGAGGCGAAGAATGGCACGGCACCGGCGGGAGTGACGTCGAATGAAATCGAGGGGATGAAGTCGTTTGTCACGTTATTTCATTTGTTACTTTCAAGTCTCCATAGATAGTGTCCTTACATCGTAATTTTACAGCGTGTGTGAAAAAACTCCAACTGCTTCATCTACATATCTCGTGATTGCCGCCACTTTTCTTTGTTCGCAAATGTATTTATATGTGAATCAAGTTCTGTAATAATACATTGATTCTCCCTTATATAGAAATTAATTCTTTCTTTCCTTATTGGATTATTTAAGTGTTAATTTAATTCTTTCGCATATTTTTCCGCGTTATAAAAGGATTATTATGATAATTTAATTATTTAGATATAACAATTAAATAAACAGTTTTACATATCTAAGCCTGTAATGTTTATCTGAAATTTTAAAATTCATATTTAAATAAGAATTATATTGCAAAGAGATGTAACCTTTCCTCCTGTATTCTCGAATTAAAATGTACACATTCACATGCTTGAATGTGTCGTGTTATGAGAGATTGTTTCGCAGATTGGCTATTAAAATCTACCCATACGAAGTGCCACGAGAGCGTATTCGCCTTCGTGAAACCCTCTAACGCCACTGCCGACGATATAAAGGGTTGTTCTCAATTTTCCTAAATTACGTACGCCTGGATATGGTCGCAATGCCTATAGATAAGAAAATGAATTTTCACCCTTTCCTTTTTGATTAGACGCAACGATTTCGGGGCTATCATACATTATAAAAGAATTGAACTATTCCTAGATATATCTCAATATATCTACATAGAAAAGATTTTGCAAAAATATTTAAAATTTAGCTAGAGATCTGAAAATAATTTTATTTCAGTTAATTATAGAGCGCTTAATAATATTATGAAAAATTTTGATATTTAAGCAAGCAATTTGCTATAGAATTATTTTGTCCTATAGAATTATTTTGATAATGTAATAAAATTATTTTCAAATCTCTATCTATAAGCTAAATTTTTAGATATTTCAGCAAAATTGTTCTTTTTACGTACTTAAATTTAATATACTTCTGATATAAAAAAGAAATATTTTAGAATATAATATAATTGGCTTCCGTTGAAATATAAAACATGAAATGTGACATTGTCTTCTCTTATTAATCTCGCACACTCTATGTACTTCCCTCTCACGTCCGCTTAAGCTTATTGCAAAACAATCCAGGCAATTTCACGCTCGATTCATCGCAAAACCCTTGCATATTTAATCAGCGTTGTCTTCATCGACAAACTAATTACATTTTTGCTACGAAGGAAGGAATTAGGAATGGAAGGGTCGATATTCTATCGTCGATTGCAATGTGCATATAACTTGAAGAGGGTTCTTACAAATACAATAATACTAATAGACCAATCCCTGAGGCAATGAGCCACCACGATACGGCTTTTGATGAAGATTATTGATCACAGCGCAAGACAACTCTGGCAGAAATTGGGTCGTCAAGTTTCAAAACTACCCAATTGTTGAATAATTTAAGCGTGAAAATGTCAATTTTGATTAATAATAATATCGTAATAATTTAAATAGCACTCGATTACTTAAAGAATTTCATTTCAACACCATCTTTATTCCATTTAAATATTAATCTCCTTTTTTTATGTGTTTGCAAGTTATTAGATTATTATCTATATAATATCAGCTATTTTCGTGTTAATTAGGTAATTATTAAAATGGAACAGTATTGCGATATATTGATAACATCACTATTTAATATGTAATAGCCCGCGCATTAGTAATGTTTATGTCACTCAATACATAAATATTACATTGGCAATAATATTGTACTCATTTATCAAATAAAATTTTATATAAAACAGTTGATAGTACTTGAGATTTTTGATAGATTTTCTAAATTCTATTTTGGCAAATGTTATGTACAGCATAAATATATTATATTTATCAATTTGATATAATTACAGTATACAGCTCTGTATTCAGAAAAATAGGAAAATATATAATTTTTATATAATATATATCTACATTTGATTAGACAGTTCGAGGATAACTTGATTTTGACGGTAATGGGGCATTTGATGCTGATGAACTGCCGAACAAAGAACTCTTTTTAGCTGAAAGAAAAGAAAGTTGACTGGAAAATCCAATTAGTCTAGCCCATCATCTCCACGGCGATTCAATACTGAATCGCACCTTCTCTCTTTTTCTAAAAGCTGCATAATTAAATTTATTATGCCCAAGAAAGTTGTATCTGATTCTGCCAGTATCTCACTTTCGTCGGCCTTGAAACGAACTTTCACGAGCTTTTATTAAATTAAATATATAGTATATAATTATAAAAAAAGCATCGATGTAATTTGTTATAATGTTAATACGAAATCGATTCGTTATCAATGATTTATAGTATTCAAGATCCTGTTAAACTTATTTATTTTCCAAGTATTTTTTGGTACAATTTTATATTTTTCCGTACATACATCACGATAAAATGTGAAAGTTTAAAACAAAAACCGAACTGGGGCAAGAGAAGATTCCCGTACAGCCGATGAATCTTACAAATAGCCTATCAGAATCTGCCGCGCAACTTAGCATTAAGTATTCGCTGTTTGCATATTAATTGTTCATTATGTCAACCGGCCCCTGACATCGTTACACGTAAGCGAGAGAGCTTATTTGGCCGGAAGCGGGAACCGTGTAACGATCTCCGGCGATCGGGCGGTTCGTGATTGTTCATTTCTTGTCCCCCTTTTGTAGACGTTACGCACAACTATCTCGGGAGCGATGTATGCAGATTTTTTAAATCGTCCCTATTACGCGGAGCTTCCTAGCCTGCGGGATTGACACCACGGAATCCAGATAAAAATCGGTAGGCGCGGTTATGCGACGGTCGTCCGGCCGTTTTTTTCTCCGGGAGCTGAAAGCAACGGGGGAGCTGCAAATATGGTGACAGTAACGACGCAGAAGAGGAGAACACGAGTGGGCTGAGCGGCGAGGAAGAGCAGGGGAGCCGGAGCCCATATAACATTCATTCGTGATCCGTTGGGAACGCTTGAGAACAACGTCATACTTTCCCTGCCATAATTCGTCAGGGGAGAATTTTCCATCGTTCTGACTCCAACGTACTGAAATACCAATTTCGAAATTTCTGTCCGCGAACGCTGTGTAACTACATAACGACAGTTTCCGAAGGCGCGAAGTTCACGGCCGCATATTCGTTGCGATTTTTGTTTAAATAATATTATAAAAACGACAATGTTGTAATGATAATGTTGTAAAAGCATTTTTACGAGCATATTTATTCATCAACAAGATTATGTAATATACACATAAATAATATAAAGGATGCATTATTAATAATACAAAAAAATAAATTAAAAATGAAAAGGATGCGCGATATGGATATTGGAAGAATTTATTCGGTAGAAAATTGCAACGCAGCGCGGTCAATAACGTAAAAAAAATTTTGTTCAATAACGCTACTGTCAGCCACTCTTTTATTTCCGTTCTCAATTGATATCATAAAACGGAAATATAGAAAAACTTCGAGTTAATTTCGAAATATTCTGGTATGCTAAAATTGTCTTTCCAAAGCGATATAGAAATTTTATAAAATAAATGATAGTTTCTATTAAAACAAATAATTCCTCTTGGATTTGTGTACTGTATGCATTACATGAATATGAAACAAGATTATCAAAGCGGAAAGCATCGTTTATAGGAAAGTGCCGATAGAAGACAAACAAAGCGAGATATTCTCGCATCATAAAGCTCAGTAGCGAACATAACAACTTTCTCATTGGAGAACTTTATTAACATCTTTATTCTCGAGACTTTCTTTACGATCGACACGTTCTAGATGATAATAATGTTGGCAACCGTAAAAGTTAATACATTCTCGATATTTTAGGATGCAGATCACCAACATCATTTCTTCTGTATGCCACTCACCCCTGTCTATTTCTTACCGGATGGCATATGAAATTTCCATAACTATAAATCCGGCACGACTAACTCCCCTGATTTTAGTTATCATGACTCTGCAAAGTGTATTTTAGAGATGCTGCCACTTCATTAATTTTTTATGATGCGTAAGCAGGATCTTTGTATTCAGAACTGATAAAAACAGATTATATCTATGCCAAATGTACCGGAATATAATGTTTATTCTTTCATTATTTCCAAAGTAACTTCAATTATACGGGAATAATTTTTCGAAATTATTTAGCAACTTCCAATTTATTCATTTTAAATAAGAAATCTTTTTTAAAAAATTCAATTAAAACTTTTTAAATATATAAATAGCATGTGAAAAATATACCTTCCAATAAATGTTAGATTTAAAAACTGCCTTATTAGCGAAGTACATATATAATGAAATTTTCTGTTTAGATATATAATTAGAGATTTAAATTTATTTTTTGTTAATTATTTTGCAAATATTTCTGAATAAAAATGAACGGTTTATCGGTATGTTAGAAAATCTTGACATATATGATGTAAGAGTATTTTTAATATGACCATCGAAATGTAAACTGCTCTGGATATGTGTCGCCATGAGCTCTTATCACTTTCCGGAACTATTCCGCGATTATCTTAAAACGCGTGTTTTACAATCACTTTTACTTCTGGTTTTTCCGCGCAGATCAGCGTTGTTCACATTCGCAGCACTATGGAATATACTCGTAAAAGTGCAAACCTAGCCATGGTGCGAGAAGCGACCACGAAATTCAAATTCAAGAATCGACTTTACGAACCGAGTAAAGAGGACCGGGCGACCCTTTTCGATGGGATTGTATCGAAGCGTCCGTAAAAGTTGTCGACGCCCCTTGTGCACTGGAAAAAATAATCCCGACGAGAAAATAAATGGAGAAATATAAATGAGAGTTATAGAACCAATGTGGAATTCGTATCAAACTTGCTGAATTCTCAAACAGTATCCAATAATAATTTTCAATTTGAGCCGCAGCGATCTTATTCACAATAACATCAAGTTTCGCAACTAATCCTCACTGCACCGTAGAATCTCTAGTACCAAGAGATACGTTGTGACCAGAAAATGGTAATATATATTCCCCGACAAAATTGAAGGGTCACCAGAAAGTGACCCTTTAAGAAATGTGTTTGCCAATATTATATATCGAAATATCGACAGAGATACATGTAATACATCAAAACACTGTACTTTTGTAAATGATATAATTTAGAAAATTTTAAATAGTAAAAATTGCAAAGATTATCACAAAAAAGCAGATACTTTTGTATCTTTTTTTATATCTTTCTGTGCATACTAGGATGAACATGGATTTACAAAACTGTTTGTTTATCCTTAGTTTATAATAGTCCGTAGTATTTCGTACAATAAAGACCGGGCTATCTCTGGACGCCGCAAAACGTGTTGATAGCAGCGAACAATTGATCAGTGGGGTAAAACGCGGCGAAAGTAGAAAGAGGAGGTTTCAGTCGAAAGTATACACGGCGATCATTCTAACCCAGCGTGTCGACAACGCGGGAAGCGCATAGCCCAGAGCGACGTTCATGACCCGCACTGCAAAAACTATCCGTTTTACGATACTGCCCCTCAGGCGACTCGATTCTCGCGCGCGATCCGATACCGAAAACGCGGCGCCGCTTGAATCGAGCTCCGGGTACTTCTCACGACCACCCTATTGTGTTTCGGAATACTGGTGTACTGCACCATTGGAAGGGATGGAAGAGAGCTAGAAGGGTTGAGATATATGCATGCTAAAACCGCGATTGAAAGAGAAAGAGGAAGAAAGGGAAAGAGAGAGAGAGAGAGAGAGAGAACGCTCGGTAATATCAGATTTATTTTATGAGCAAAGCAAAGTGGTGTACCCGGAGAGCAATTCTCCGCCGCACCAATGATTCACCGTAACTTTCACCCCCGCAACCCTCGATGCCATTGTATGCCTTCGCAGAACTTTTATACGCGTCGCTGGCTCCGCCTCGCTCGCGCGCCGATCGCTTCTCCTTTCTCTCCCCGATTTCGCTTCTCGAGAATAGACGCGAGCCATGAATGAAGAGAACCGTAAGGTTTTTCGAGTTATCAAAAAAAGCGATGTTTTCGCTTAACTCATTAAAATTTTGAGTTTTCTGAAATATTCCTTACGCCCCGGAATAGCTTGAAAGAAATACAAATATTGAATATTGCTAAAAAGGCGAAGCGTTGAGCTTTAGATGGAAGTAATAAAAAATTATTACGTTATCTTACGTAAAATACTGTAATTTTTTAGATAAATCATGCTTATGTTTTGTGATTTATATGTAACTACCTACTTTCATGCTAGAGAAAATAGTTAATATCTAGAAACAACATTGGAAAGATTGACAGCGTTGTTTTGTGAAAAAAAAATGAGCTAGCAAAATGCACATGCAAGATAATAAGGTTGCGGATGTCAACCCTTCAACAGAATATAAATTGCATAATTTGTATAAAGAAGGAAGGTTGGTCTTGTGCTACTCAGGATAGGTATATGGAGTTTCTTTGAAAGTTACGAAGATAATACTTTACCCTGTATCATTTAAAATTTTTTGCACAAATAGCAAAAATTTCGAGAATCAAATTAGGATTGACAGAGAAGATAAATAACATCCTTGACGAAGCGCAAAGATCAGATGCAAAAAAGAAACGTAAAATTAAACGCGAATATTACGCTGAGTTGTAATCATTAATCATTCTTCTAGGAAAGTACATAGTTCACATTTTGTATTAACACAACTGACAATCTTCTATTATCGTTCTATATGCGAAGCTTATCAACGGAGAACTATCGAACACGCGACCTGCCAACGAAGTGGCCGCGGACCGCCCGCTGATGTGTTTTGCATTTCTCTTTTGTACATAGATTTAAAAAGACCATTAAAAAGCATATCAGCTTATGTGCTTTTTAGTATGTTAAAAACGTGTCGGTTTAGACATAGTGTGAAATCGCTTATGACCCGCTTACGAGCTAAGATGAATTTGACACGCCCTGTTTACGTACAGTTTACGTAGAGTTTTTATAAAGCGCTAACGATACACAGATAAAACTAAAACTCCAGATTAGCAGATTAGTTGAAATGTATAGTCGCGCGCGACTGTGTGTAAGGGGACGGAATATATAATCCTTTCGTTTAATACATTTTCATAAAGTAGTGCAAGACTTAATGTATGCAGTGCACAAGTGCGCCGTAGGTCAATCTGATTACTGATCAATTAGCAACGTGAAGGATAGCCCGGAGTACCGAATAGTTAGGTCCATTATGCAAGTGAACCCCGGCAACCGTGTGAACCGACCACCGTCTAGGAGTTCGTCAGCGCTAGGTCAGGACGTAATAGACGGGCAGTATGCAAATTGGTCGACCCAGGTAGCGCATGGGGGTTAATACTTAGCGCGCGACTGGAATGACGGGTGGTAAAACGATCGCGTTTAACCCGACGTCAGGCCAACCTGACAATGAGCCCCGACGAGCTACGAGACCGCCCGATATTAAATTCAACGCGTGTATATTACGCGTAAAACCACAAAGCACCGCGGCCTTAGCCTAGCTTCCTAGGAAGGCAGAAGGTCGTCGTGCCGTTGGCAACGTCATAATTGCATCGTGGCAGCGCGCAAAGGACATCGGTTCGCAAGTCGGTCGTCGCAAAGTCAGTCTTTGTAATCCTGTCTAAAGAGACGACGTGCTGAAAGTCCATAACCTTGAGAAATGTTTCGATATTCGCTCTCAAGATGCCAGACAGAATGTAGACACTCAAATTAACACTGAACCGACATTTTATGTATGCCTATTTCTACCGTAACCGGTCGAATGGCCGGTTGCGATAAGTAAAACAGGCTACATATATTTCTCAAAAGAAAAGAAAAAAGAGGAGAAACGAAAAAAAAAATTGAAAAATTCATTGTATGTACAATATAAAAAAATTCGTAAAATTAAATGGCGATGTGATAATGTTGTGTGTAGGAAACTACAGATAAAAGTTTGAAAACACTCATTTGACCGCGTCGTGGTAGGTTTAGTGTTAATTAAATGCTAAACAGTTTCAATTATATGGTAGGACAGTCAAAAAACATGTGACGTATATTCGCATGTACATTGATTTTGCTAACGGATTGTTAACATATCCGAATTATTAACATAGCTGCGAGTAGTTGTTGCATATGTATGATTATCGCGCGCGGCGATATATCAGCTGTTAACTTTTTTTTTCCGCTCATGCCGTCGTTCCGCTAACGATGCATTTTACTATCTGTTTCAGGTACGTTAGCCGATCCACCGGACGCATTTCGGTGAGTGATAAACGCGATGATCGAACGCGCGTCCCTTTATCCGCGGTTACGTCGCTAAACCGTTTACGAACAGGCTGGCGCTGTTTTCCGCTAACCGATGCGGGACAAAGGAAAGAATTGCGTCCCGTAGATAAATTCGGCGGGCTCGTCGAGCCGAGTTAGCGACCAAACGACCATGTAGTACTTTGATATCTTTGGGAGCTCGTTACGCGGGACGGGGATAAAGAACTCCCGGCTCGTAAATTACACTTCAGGAACCATTTCTCCGCGAACGGAACGATCCTCGCTCGTTCTTCTTTTCGGTGGATCGATCGAGCGGAGGAGCCGGTGAGGGATAGAGAAGTGGGAAGATAATCCCCGTGTCTTATTGTTCGTAATTAGAAGGAGAGAAGCTTCCGCTTAATCGAGACCTTCTCGTTGATAACGTCCACCGGGGAGGTCCGCGACGCGCGGCAATTTATATAAGCGCGCATCGTTACGGATCCATCGATAACGAGAATCCGGATTTATGAAACAACGAAAAAACAACGTCATCAATCACCGCCATCCTTCTTCCGCCCGCTACTGCGTTGCGCCGTCGCGCTACGCGAAACGGCCAATGAAAAATGACCTACTGGCAATTATGATGGCCGGCGAAAGCGGGACAAAGAACGATAGAGAGAAAGGATTGATTGAACGAAGCAAGAGGGATATCGCAAACCGCGAGACAGGACTCAAGAGGCTGCATAGTGACGCGAGCTAATGTGCGCACTTTCATTTTAATGCTCATTTTTTAGACGCGTATCTATAACGTTGCATCTAGTTAAAGAGATCATATATTTAATTTTGATTTTCAACATCTAAAATTTCATTGGGAACAGTCACATATTTGTGTACTATAATAACTTGTAATTATATTTCAAGATTCAAAGCATGGCGTGTCAGTAAGATTTTTGTAAAAATCATATCGATATAGATCGTCAACTGTCATTTAATCTCGTTTGCATATTTCGCCAGTAAATTAATGTCTCTCTCATCGAGCATCATCAATATAACATTGATATAAAGATGGATGTATTTTTGACTTTCTTCCTTGACTCGCCATTTGACGTTCAGTCGTTATTATGACTGAAGAGCAATTCCTGTACGGTAAACATCGAGAAAATGAAAGGATTCAATTTTCGCAAAGTACTCTTGCTAACATTTCCCGAGCCTCTCAGGACAGCAATGGTGGATTGGTCCGTGCTTCCGCGAGAAACAGGATGAAAGAGAGAGCAGTGGGACAAAGAGAGGGAGAGGGGAAGGAGAGGGAAAAGCAAAGCCATACTATGCACAAAACAATGATGTTGCAAACGAATGACGCGGATCAGGTCAGTCTCTCGTGGAACGCATGAAACATTTATCGTTTGATGGGCCGACCGATGAAATAAAATTTCGAGGACGCGCAAGGAGACAGGAGAGCGGAACGCGTGGGCGATGAAAGTGGACGGCTTTGTTCGGCCAGCGTAACAAAAATATCTACCTACATCGCCGATCGTTCGCCTCGTCGGTGAAACGACGTTTCCATTGATGAAAAATTCCACCGCGATATAGGTTCAGAAAACAGGAATTGGTTAGACAGATTTTAGCAATTAATTCGGCGAAGATGTATACATTTTTTTTTTCGGTCAGCGACGAGCCGCATATTTGCCGTATATATGTATATAGAGCTCTTTTTCGATCACAGTTATTTCGAAAATTGTGGGGGGGGGGGATCTTCCAATTTGTGACGAACCCACCTGGGTCATTTCTGCAAGGTAAACTCCCCCCACCGTCGAATCGTTGATCTTGCTTTTGATCAGCCAGCCATAATATCATCCCGAGTGCATATTGGCGATATGAATGTCGAATGCGTTACACTTGTAAAAGGGACTGCATACGTCATTCCATAATGCTGCGCATCCAAGTCCGACCGTGTGTTTCCATTCGACGATCGAATTGAAGGGAGAGCCTTTCCGCGGCGCGCTTTTCATACGCATTACCCCGCCAGATAATACGCGTGCTTCACCTTTCACAGTAACTAACGCGCCGTCATTTGCGCTAATCAAAAACCCCGGGCGCGACGTGACTGCGAGGAATCCGCATTAACGCGCGTGTATAGAATGTCGCATACGCGACGAAACAACATATCGCGGCTGCCCCCGTGCTGCCCCCACGATTCGACGTCGCTATACGAAACGTAATCCGTTAATGATCAGAGTGGGCGGATCGATGGATCAATACCGAAACCACAGTTTTTCGCTGGCGCACGGTCATTTGAATAAGGAAGGTTTGCTTTGCACTCGATGCTACCTGACCCATCGCCGTAACCACCGGCACTCCATCATTCGATCGTATATACAGCTTCCCTCTTTCTCTGTCTATCCTCGTCTCTCTAACGTGCCGTCTCTATCCGTGTACGAGAGCGCGCAGTTCGACTCTCTCGTCAATAAACGAGCCCGCCTCTATTTACTCGTTACTTCATCATCCGAATCCCGACTTCTCCGTCTATACCGGCAATTCGCCGAGTCACTGATTTACACAATTCAACGAAAAAATCAACCGCGGAGATGAATCCGATTTCCGGAGTAGCGTGCACCTAGTCGCCCGCCGACAAACTTCCGCGATGTTACCGTTATGGGAGATAACGCGGCTTGATAATCTCTCCCCGCGCGATCTGATCAAAGCGCCGTTTCTGTCGTAATTTTCATTTTGCGGTGCACGGCGCATCGCCCCGTCCTCGTCTTTTATTCGCGCCTGTTCGTGAAATCAGGGTGAGAGCATTTTAATGAAATTGACCGGGATGACGACCAAGATCGACGTGAAATTGATTATGACTGACTTCTACTGCACGTCTTCAATCATACAAGTCATTTATTTTCAAAGCGACAGGAATTTAAATATCGTGTTAAGGTAGACGTGATACCGCGTGTTTGACATTCAAATATCATCGAAATTTATAATGCTTTAAAAAACTATTATCTCAAAATAAACGTCTAAGTATCTACGACAGAAATTTTTTACTGAAATTACTACGAATTATTACATTTCTTTACATTTTTTATAGTCATAAAACTTGTAAATTTTTGTACACTGTCAACGAAAAAGATTATTTTTATTACGTATGTTACTTTACTTAGATATTAGATATACGGACAGTACAAATTCATTAGCCGATTGATCCATTTCGACGCAAGATTCGATTGTATTGAAAAGCGAACCATAAAGCGTAGCAAAACACATTTTTTCATATCTTGCATATCCCAATAAAAGGAAGAAAGCATCAAATGGTATCTATGTTGGTTGCTCTATATCAGAAATTCCTCTTTTTACTCCTGAGGACACTCGTAAAAAAAAAGGAAATGTTATTGCGAATTCTACGGTGGAATATTATAGGTGTGCGAAATCCGATAGCGCGCTCGGCTGACTACTCAGATGATACTCGACTTACCCGCGCAACACCGTGCAAGCAAATACTGCCTTTCAATTCCGCGAGTCCGGCTGATTGCATTGAACCAAATTTCGTTGGCGGACGCACTTTGGGTCGCAGATATGCATGTGCCGTCGCGTATACGCGCACTCGCGTTCCGGTCGTAAAGGATTTTATCGTTATGAATTTAATTTTCATACAAACAGTTCTGGCCGCTTTCTCTTTCTCTCTCTCTCTCTTTCTCTCTCTCACACACATACACATCCTCTCTTCTCTCCTCTATCTATCTATCTCTCTCAATCTCTCTCCCCCCCTCTCTCTCTCTATTTCTCTCTCTCTCTCTCTCTCTTTGTCCCAGCAACACTCGACGAACCGAGTGTTACGTGCCAATGCAGACATGGTTTGCAGGGTACTTAGAGAGGAACAAGGGTGGCGAGCACTCCAGCACAGCGCCATACCCCGGCTGGTTATCCGTAATCCAATAAAACCAGGAGACACAGGCGAAATTTAATATCCAACACCATCAAAAGTCGCTGGGATTGTTCCCAGCTAGTTATAACTCCGACCCATACATCCCACAGATCGCTATTCACAGGTTGTATTGCTTCGCATTCGGTACCTCGAGCGTCGCCATTGTGCCTTAGGGCTACGCGATCGTTATCTTAAAATGCCATATTAATCTAACTGCGGAGATAATCTGCTTTGCTACAAATTTTCTCTTTCCATTTCAAAAGTAATTAGAACTTATGATTGCTCTTGTATCTTTCGCTCAAGACTAAATTTGAAATTATTTCTTATCAGTAATATAGTTTCTTTCAATTTTTGTATTTTTTTAAATAAGTTGTTTCAAATTATTTTATTTTTATTTGTAATATTTCAAATATATCTTTCGTTTTGGTCGTTAGCAATATAACCGTTAGAGTTTATGAATTTTTTAAAGGATCAAAAGCTAGCTATGGATTTTTTTAAACCAGAAGTGATAACGATCCAACATGCTTCGCAGCACAACTGGGCCAACAATTTTTTTTACATATAAATCTGATTAAGTAAGTTAAAACTGGTTTAACTATCTGATAGTTATGAAAGACATATACACATTCTTTTAGTCTCTCCTTTAGTAAAGTTTTCACAAATTCATAAACGACTCCCTTCGCTTCTAAAAAATAAATCAATAAAGTTTTTGATTAAAAATAAGATAAAGTAATCATATAAAAATTTATTTTATTAATTTTAATTGTATTATGATTTAAAATTTAAATTCTAAAATTTTTCGTTTAATTGCACTAATGAGAGTTAGTAATTTTAGGCAGACAAGAAATAATTGGAGATAATTTTTAATTGCATTAAATATTATAACGATATTAGATAATTTCTATCGAATTATTGAATTCGTAACTTATTTAAAATTCTCTTCAAACAGCTCGCTGTATATTATCGTCACTATAAAATATATATATTCTTGAAATGATAAATTTATGGAAATAAATTAAATTAAAATATGGTAAGATAAATGTAACATTTTAAATAAGAATATAAGTGAAATTTTATAAAATTAATATCTTTTGTAAAAACTGAAATTTTTCTTTTATATTTTCTATGCGAAAAATAAATCTTCACTGATATCGAGCCCAAGTCTCTATGGCCTCTGTATTGTCGATACCACGTAGTTGTCACTTCCACGGCTCCACCCATATTTATTTCTACCAGCAAAGCTGACGAGAAACTTTACGAGCGAATTTTTACGATTGCGCGGTAGCGGATTTATGAGATTTCGCGTTGTTGCTTTCGTCAGCGAGTTACACGGTGTACCGAAAAGTCGAACAACTGAAATGGATTTTGTAAAAAAAGCCAGGGGAAGAGAAAGAGAAATTCGCACACACACATATTCTCGCTTATCGGCTCAACTCTAGGCTGGTGTGCTTGTCTCGTGGGAATCTGGTGAACCGCCGTTTTATCCCTTGCGGTGTAGACGCATTCGTACTTATCGTTATTAATTAGTGGAACGTGTCCACAGAGGTAGGACAGGGGTCGAATTACTACTCCGACAAATCCGCTTTTCGAAGTTCGACCCTTGTTATGAACACCCTCAGCAACCTCGTTTATCTGTTTATCTAGTTTGTACTTCATCGCCGGTCCTGCAGTTACAGCTACAACGTGTGTAATTACTATCGAAATTTATTATGGCGGTAGCTCGAAATGAGAGTTATAACTTCATAACGTCATATTTTTCTATTCTATCTGCACTAATTCCACTTGGTTTAAATCAATAGATGTTACTGGTCCGGCAACTTAAATCCGACCGAGGCAAAATACTCGCATTCCATAAATTACAATGAAGAAAACTTCTTGAATTGTAACAGAGAAACTTCATTAATATTTGCTTCCCCCCCTGTGTAGCAACTTAAATTAGATGCAGAGTACAGGCGGTACTTGTACAGGATACATAACTAAATTAGTAACTTAAAATTTGTAAATGTATTTTTTTTATCCATCTGTCTCGGTGATATGTTAATTTTTAATTAAACATGTGTACAGATTATAAATAATTTAAGTAAAGCGTATTCCGGGATAAGACCTAACTATTCAGTTTTGCAAAATTAGAAAACAGGGAGCTAATCACCAGACACATTTGTCTAAGGTGACATCATGGCGTGTTTCCGCTCTGTTCCGGTTATGAATTGTATACCCAAGTGTTCTGCGTCACTCTCTTGATACTGTTGTCTCACGGAAAAATATACAACTGCCTACTTAGCTGAATAGCTTATGGGCTTGCCAGCGACGTCAAATCCTCTGAGCTTAGAGCTATCTTTTAATAGAACCTGGAATTTCTGGCTAAATTAAACTACGAACATTTTTGAAATACTTACGAATATCCGTGAATAATCAGACATAAATCTCGAGAAACAGTTCTGAGAAAACAACATCTTATAATATCCTTTTGGCATTACTTTTACAAACTACTTGAAATATCCAAGTAACAAGCGTCTAGGAGATATTTGAAAACTTTTAATAAATGTTCCAATTCTACGGGCTTAAATTATTTCTTAAATAAATTATAATATTTTTGATTGGTCATCGTAAAATAATAATTTCGTTTCATACTTTTCTGCGATGCGAAAGATTAGGTTATAAGAAGTATAATTATCTGTTTTTATCTCGCACTTTTTGTTTCATCGAACTACAATCACCAAGAATGACGGTATAGCGAGGTGGCGCGAAGTATAACGCTTATATCTAAATTATAACATTCTCGCGTACGTATAGCCGCGTTGAGAATGTTGGCGCGCCGGTTTATTTCGCTTTGTCGGCAATAACAGTAGATCTGCCTAACGAGCCCCTAAATAAGGGAAAGTAATTTCATGTATTTATGCGTGAATTATGGTACGACCGAGGGTATCTCCGGAGGCAATTAACGCCGACTTCGTAAAACCGGCATCTCCGCATGCTGCCGGAAACAAGAACAACCTAGTAGAAACGCATTCGCCACTGTGCACACGTACGCGCATAAATGTATACATACGCTAACCGACCCTTAGGAATAGCAACCTTTTACCGTCTCTGTGAAACAAACTAATTGCTCGCGAGCAAAAATGAATATCACCGCGCGCGGTAGTCACAATCGCTGACTCCAAAATAATCGGCGAAATTTATAAGGGGCGAATAATTGCGAGCGATATCTTCTCGAAAGGAAAAAAATTGCTTCTCGAATAAATGTTCATATAAACGAAATTTTTTATATTTCCACGCTTGATCACTTTGAGGAAGGAGTTCTACTTCAAACTTGTAGCACTCAAAAAATTAGGGTGGCGGATACTTGACAGATCTTGAACGAGATGGCGGCAAAATTAATTATTACAACACGTTAAGCTTTAAACACGTTAGTGGAGACGTTCTCACGAGCAGTCATGCGATTTAATATGACTCAAGCTTAAGAAGTCGTTGTACGAGGCAGACTCTGAGAGCTGACCGAGTATAAGGACTGCCTTCGGTAGACGAGGGCATCGTCGAGATTTAAGTTTGTCCTGCGCTAATGATTATTAACCGAGCGATCCGCCAGATGTTTGGTTTTATTTATGAGCCGGGCGCGACGCTAGGGAGACAGATCGTCGGTGGAAACGAATGCGCGGCATCAGCGACGCGAAAAAAAAGAGCATGACCAATAGCACGGCGTATCCACCTACGACAGACGATTTATAGGCGCTACAGCGATGATCGTAACGGGCCTCGACCATTACCGCACTACGCGGCGGCTTTTAATTACTACCAGTTGATACATTACACTGCTTTCCACCGCTGTACGAGCGACTAGTTATTAGCCACTCGTCGGCCTCACACGTTATTGCGCTCGGCGGTGGTAATCGAGTAACATGGAGAGCTCGCTGCATTTAAAAGTGAAATATCTTCAATTGCGTCGCCGCGCGGGCATGCTGATAAAAATCGTGGCTTCGACGCGCGGCCGTCAAACGGGAATTTGAACGTGGGTTGAGAAAATGTCAAAGGTATCTCTAAATAGCCATCAAAAATTGATAAAAAATAATATTCTGCTTTAGTGACTCTTGATCCAATCTATTTAACATTGAAGTACCGGTCATTTCTGACCCTTTCTGTTTTAAATTAATATCCTTTTTTGTATGAAAGATAGAATTCTGAAATTTTATAATTTATTATCAATCATTTTAAAATCTCAGAATTCTATCTTTTACACAAGAAATAGGATATTAATGTAAAAAATAGAAACAGTCAGAAATGACCGCGTATTTCTAAAAAACAAAATGAGAATTAGATCATTATCAACCGGAAAGCTATTTTAATCCGTAGCCAGTCTCTCCAACATCAATCGCATCTTTCCTTACAACATTTGCCAAGCGCATTAATCGGTGGCACGCGAGTCCGTGTGGTTGTGAGGAAGAACGAGGCGCGGGGATTGCATTACGTTCATGGGGAACGGGCAATTCGCAAAAGCGAGAGACGTGGCCGAATAATTGGCCGACTCGCGAAGGGTGCGCGATTGCATTCAACATCGAATTACGTAATAACCAGTGAGCTAACTAGGGGGTGGGGTAAGGGTAATTTGCTGAGCCAACCTACGTGCAACTAGGTGGAAGCCTTTTCGGTGGTTGACAGGGGTCGACTGGCAGCACGCCCCTTCGGGCAGCCGGCAGAAGATTTAAAACTGGCGCGACTCGCTAATGACCATTAACTAGTTGTCCTCTGCTCCACCTACCCGGCGGCACACGTTTGTCGTGCCATTCTGGGTGCGTGCCACGCTGTCGTGCTCGTCCCCTCCCGCCGTCTCCTCGACGTCTCTCCCCCATCTCCACGTGCAAGTCGAGGCACCGCCGGCAGCTAACCCCCGCGAGATTTATGCACCGGATGTGACTCGGCTCTCATGGTTTATGGGTTCGAGTGTGTTCGCGCGCGCGCACACACACACACACACACACACACACACACACAGAAAGAGCGAAAGGAAGAAAGAGAGAAAGGGGAGAGAAGTGAGAGCACGAGAGATATGCACAAGCGCTATCTGGTCTGTTTTCTTAATGCGAGACAAAGTCAGATTCGACGTTATTTTCGTTTCAGACGATTCGCGCTAGCTTCCAAGTTAACGCATTAGCACACAACGCCGTTATCTCGAAAGAGAAATTCCCCGTAACGATGTGCATGTGTAACGCTGCTACAATGGATCTGAAATGCACAACGAGTGTTCCATTTAAATCTAATCTGATGAATAATTTTGTACGATTAAACTATACTTGGTAAAATTGGAAGATTACAATGATAAAATTGCATACGTTAGAGATCAAATTATAATCGAATTATTTGAAAAATGTATACTCTCTCGTATCTTGTGGAATATTTAACAGATGGTCCGAGAATAAAATACCTTAAATAGCTGAGCTATGCTCAATAATTCGTACGGCTCCAATATACAAGCGTCGTTCGTTACAAGTTAACAAAATGCGCTGGCATTAAGTGCATTCCAAAATGCATGCCCAGTGATTCCAAGCCCACGCAAATACCAACTATTACGACGCAGCTGGAGAGCCCAGTTAAATCCAAACGCACGCGGTGTGCGAACGGTACTTTCTCTACTTGGCGTCGCGCGAGGGTAAACTGGACGGATATTTGCTCGGTGTGACGGGTCACGCACAAACGCAGCCGGACGTACGTACATCGGACGCGATGTCTGCCGCAGAATCAGTGCCACGCACATTCGAGAGGCGCCGTGCGTGAGAATGCGCATGAATTCGCGCACGTGTGCGTGCGATTTCAGCAGACCCGAAGCGTTGACGAGCCAAAGCGCTGGGCGTGCCCCGGGATGAAACTCCTCGACGGCAACGAGGACCACGAGAACGAGGGCGAGGACGAGAATGAGGACGATGACAATAACGCAGGCAGTCGGCGAGCTAGCTCCAGCTTACGGCTGCTCGAGACCTCTCTCCCGGGAACGACGGGGTCGCCGTTCAACGACGGGGCCACCTCGTAGCGCCGAAGAGGTGAAAGTGGGATGGAGGAAGCTGAAGAACGAAAGAGGCAGAGAGGAGAAGAGGGGGAGAGAGAGAGAGAGAGAGAGAGAGAGAGAGAGAGAGAGAGAGATAGCGTCCCCGCGTGCGACCATCGTAATATCACAGGCAATTTCCTGGAGGAATTTGATCGGTTCCTATATCGCCCGGAATATTTTTCCCCGTCATTTATTTTTCGAAACGTCTCGCGAAGCTGCTACGATCACATCTCTTGCTCTCTCTCTCTCTCTCTCTCTGGCCCCTTACTCCGTGACGCGGAGTACACACGCACACGCGGCATATACGCGCGTCATATCGGCCGATCGAGATTTTCTCGGCAATAACCTGATTTTGCGCTTATAGCGCCCGTGGAGATCCCCGGCTATATCGCGTAATTACTGGGGGACGCGTCGCGTTTCTCTGATATGCAATATCAGCCTGTCACGGTGCACTAAACTTTTCTATCACGCTCGCAACATATCCCGCGTACGCGCCACCTGAAACGGCAAAATCCGCGCCGCTGCGACGTATACGTGTCGTATACGCGAATAAATAGCGATATTGAGCATATACCACGCTGGGAAAGTAACATTCCGAAAGCGGTTCATCGAAGTGCCGTGCCGTATCGCGGAATGTTTCGATTTAAAAAAGAATCCCGCGTCGATGCCGTTAGCCGCGCAAGGAAAACCACATGCGCGCTCGCCAGTTAAGAATTCTGCATTCTCCGACGGGGAAAGCGGCGCTCGATACGACGTTCCTACCGTCCTGGAACGCGTCGTTTTCTTTCTCCTCGACTGCACACACCGGGACGAAAGGAGCAGGCGCGTCTTTGACTTGGAATCTAAGGAAATGTTTCGGAACGTATGCCATTGAGGCGCACTCTCGACCGAGAAACCATAAACACGAACCGTGTTCCGATTCGGGGGTTTCCCCGAGTCTTTGGCGAACAATCGGTGCCTTTCGATGGCGAACGATTTCGCCTTTTTGAATACGTCGTAAGCGCGGAGATATCCCTCGACGATGCAGAGGGTAAAAATAACCGCGCGCGTGACGCTGTTGTTTTAGGAAATGCGCGAGAATACGCGTGCACGAGAATTTTATATGGCAGTTTGGGATGCCCGGCCCGACTCGCGTCTTCGTTTTCTTACGTATTTTTGTTTAGTCTGCTGCAGTCACGTACGGTAGGGTTGCTCGGGCATACACGCATGTCGCAGGGGATCTGTCATCTTCTTCTCCTCTTCAACATCTTGTCCTTTTCGCGTTGTGAGTTACGTTGACAAGTTCGAGTTTTTTTGTGTTTTCCACAATTTTTATTGTCTTCTTTTAATTTTCTAATAGAACAAAGAGGAAGATTATTGATCGAAAGATTATTACACCGATTACATTGTATTACTATTGCAATTATATGTATACGTTAATATATATTGTACTTCTAAATAAATGATTATATATATATTAATTGCGTTTGATTATATACCCCTAAGATAGTGCTAAAATATTAAAGAATATATCTTCTTCATCGTGCAAAATAGTATATATTAATTATTTTCATATAAAAGGAAAATATGTTTTTAATCTCAAATAGATATTTGCTTGTGTTCATGACATACATAAAGATCTTTCTAATTTTAAGCTTTATAAATGCGCAAAATAGAAGAGATATTTCGCTTGAATAAGGATCTTATAATGCCGAGAAACTCGACGAGCGCTGACCTACATTCAGTAATAATTTCCTGTTACCGGAGTTCTCTCTGCTCAAAATTATAAGAACTTCTGATTGTTATTTCTAGCAAACATTCTAATAGTTCATTATAGCGCAAGATAATGTAATTGTATAGCATCTAGTTTATACCTAAAATCTAGAAGATAATCTGTTTATAACTTTATATGTATCAAGAGAGAATAATTCGAAATTCTTTCTATTTTTACGATCAGTATATTCGTAACGATATTAAAAGATATTTAAGATGCAAATAAAAATATTTCATAAAGTAAGAGTTGATTGAAATCCAACAATGATGCAAATTCGTTAAATAAACGTGCGGATGTGATATACTTGGTAATATGAAACGCAATTAACAATCTCAGAATTTGGCTGTAGGAAACTAATGTACAATTTGTAATGTTATGCTGATATAATGCAAAGTCAAACAAGACGGCATGGCCGCTGTTCTCATTGTTGCCAATTATAACATTGGACTGCTTCTAATTATCGTTTATTTCGTGCAATATATTTGACATTTTAATACCAAAAGTAATTGTAAACACGGTAAACTAGTTCCTTACATGCATCGAGTATCTAATCAGATTTATTCGAAAATCGAATACGTGACAATACTATTTTTCTATCTTTTGATATATTTTTAATTATGATAACTTATTATGATAATAATGCTTTAAAAAAATAAAATCTTATAAAATGCAAAAATATTTAAAAATAGTTTTTATAAAAAGAATTTTAGAAATTCTCAAATGTAGGTTAAAAAATAATATTAATTAAAAATTTTTTAAAAAGATTAAATTATTTTATAATTAAATTATTTTATAAACAAGAAAATTTTATTATAAATAATTAATAAACATCTATTTTTCATGTCGTGCAATTCATATTGCATAAAAATTCTAAAAAAGAAGTAAACTCTCAGACAGCGAAACGAAATATGCCATAACAGTTAGGAATATTTTAAAATTTCAATATTTGCGCTTGACTAATGAAGAGCTCTCGCTAAAACTGACCTAGTTATCAACGGAATATCATTCCCTTGGCGGAGCACACTTCTAAGGTCGTCGGTTTCTAAGCTGGTAGCGAGCAAGTTCCTCCAGCTCGCCGTTCCACGATTTGGCCTCACATATAACGCGGATATCAATGTTTGCGGCGGCACTAACTAGGAGAGCATATTTACCATGCGGATCCGTGTTATATTCAGTCCGGTTTGGTTGCACGAGGAGGCACTCGCTCGACTGTCGACTCCTCTTCATCTCGGGAGAAGTGTGTCACGCTTACCAAACTGTTTGAATAGCCGAGCGAGGGTGTACGGTGTGACGTCTGATCCTCTCGTTATAACTGTACGCGTGCACGTACTCGGGGACTCCTGACTCCTACGTATTCCTCCGTCATCGTTGCGTATCGATATATCGCGCGGATGGGTATCCATGAGGATTTCGCGCTGCGAAAGTATCCGGTTACCGTGTTCACGAGATTCGTCGACGCGATGGGGTATTGAGCGCGGGCGCGGCGCGGCCGAGAGGAATTCTTCGAGTTCTTCGCGTGATTCGCAAATACCGCCGGCATATACTCAAACACCTCAATTCGCAGCGGTAATATTTTGACGAGGCGGAATTTCGACTCACGCGCTTCGCCGACGACTATGACAGCTATGCCGAAATCGTTGAAACGTCGCGATCACCGAGACTACTCATTAATTCTGATTGCGACGAAGTTAACTGGTTAATTTACTTTTTCCTGTTTGCACAATATCGTTTATTAATTTGCCAATATAATCTGTCATTTTTAATCCGCAATAATAACAATCATTCGAGGGAACAGATAATGCGATCTTTAATCAGGGATTAAAAACACCAAGGAAACTCCAGACTGCACATTACATTTGCTCTAAGTATATTTTATCGCGCTAAATTAAGAGACGTTATTATTACTGAAGTTATCCTCCAGTAGTCTTAGCCTCATTACCGCATCCTCCGCTAAACGCGACTACCACCTTTCGAGGTCATTAAACCGTATATCGCTGCCGCAAGAACGTATACATGCTGTTACTAACGCAAACGTGAAACGGCGGTCCTTAACTCTCGCAATAATACTCGGGAGGTACGCAGCGGAGTAAGCCATGACTGGAGCTCGAGAGAAGCCAGGAAGTGGATCGAAATAGAAACGCGAACAGACACTTGAACGGGGTAACTGATACCGGAGTACCCATAAGCCTTTTGGAAACACACACACACACACACACACACACATACACACATACAGACTTGCACGCCCGAGTATATGCGATCTACCTTCCTCCCCTTTCTCTTTTCGTATCTCCCTGCGTAAATAGCGGCACGTGCAAACCACCGGTACAACCCCTTCCGACTCACTGCTGTCGAACCCTAAGGCCCTTTCGGATCCTGCGCTGTTTACCGGCACAATATTTACCCGCGACTTATAACCATCGACTGTTAAGCCGCGTGTAAAGCGTCTATACGATGCGCCGAATGAGAGTACACGGGGCACACGTTCAGAGATACGCGAGCGCGCGCGTGTCTAGATTTTCCCCGGGTTTTCTTTGTATTGGGGACGACGCGAGCTTTGCGTCGCCTCCACGCGAAAATAAGTTGTCACCGCCGAGGCTCCCTCGGTGCTAAGCGGATTTCCCGCGTCTTATGCCGCGATCTACGAAGCTACTCATTTCTTCATCATACTGAATGTCTCGCGGAAAATTGATCATAATGAACCCTACCTCATTTTCTCTACACAATCATCCCTGCGTTGACGAGTTTCACCGAGAATGCCATCACGATTAATCCATTTTCAACTAATAAATTGAAAATATCATCGTTTTATCCCCGTTTATCCATATCAACGTATCATTATCTATGAATTATCTTAGTCGTGAAATTACTAAAAAAACAAAACTATTTTGTTGCAACATTTATGTTTTTCCACGTATAATCAGTAATGATCAGTAATTATGCTATAATGTAACTGTTAAATAATTATGCGTTACACATTTAAAAGCTGATTTTTAGATAAAATGTTTCAAAATGATAATATTGCTCTACTTTTCACATTCTTGTATTCCAATCTTATGCACATCACTTTGAAGAATTATGAGAAAAACGTGGTAGCTCGGCGGTTTCTTTCTCGTTGCACTGTATAGTGACATATTATTCCGCAGGAAGAAAGAATCTCGGGGAGAAAGCTAAACGGGAAAAAAAATAGAAGCTCGTTTCACGATTAGAGAGCACGTAGTTGTCACGACGTAAACTCCGGCGAACGGCGTACAAAGCGCCCGTAGTATACAGATAATAGCGTCGAGTTATTTGTGATGGTCGCATATCTCCGCCGAATGCAAAGAGAAACCGACGAGCGAGCGCGTAAATCTCTCTTTCTCCGTTTGCTTCTTTGTCCGTCCCTTTGTACCATCCTGCCGGCATCGCGACGGTCGCAGTCATTGGCACGTTGATCTCCCGTATAAGGCGGAATAACGAATTTGCTCCGGCTCGCATCTGACGCACACGTCCGCGCGCGTATGTAAATCTTTACTTTGCAATTCCTTGGCGCTATGAGTTTATAGGGTAAGCATTATATATAAGTTTCCGTCTCAGAGGGAATTGCAAATGTGTACTGACTCGGGCGCTAAAGTAACCTGTGAACTTCTCGCCGCTATCGCCACTATTGCTGCTTCCTATAGATTGAACGGTGAGCAAATCTCAATAGATTGAAGAAACAATTGTGTTTCAAGTCTGTTGCTTTCCTCTTTTTTTACTTAAAAAGCTATTAAAAGTGAAAGATGTGATACATTTTATTTTTACTTGTGATTATGTCGTCGACGAAATTTTTAACTGACAGATTGCAAATGGATTATAATTTGAATTTGACATTCTCTTTTCACTTCTTCAATCGTGTTCAATGTACGTCATTAGATATTGCGTGAGAATTTCGGCAAATATTTATAACAGAATTTGCGCAAAATGCCGATAACTGTTCGCGTGCGAATAAGTGTTAGAATATCACTGAAAACAACAAAATCATCGCCGAGTTCCCTATCTGATATTTGCGAATGAACGATTTGTGAATATCCTCTTTCATTAAAACAATATGCGCGCTAATCAAATACCTCTTGAACGTCATTTTATTTCGGCGCAATGCGGTGTTGATTCGATTGCCATCGATGCACGTGGTGCGTGGTGGTCACTACTTGAATCAGTTGAATGAACGATTCTACGGCAGCTGCGGAAAACCTTGCGGGCGTTTCCCGTATACACCGATGACGATAACGATTTAACATAATAAAGGAGAACGCCGAATGCAAATGCCAAACAGTTTAATCGTTTCAAAACGGCGATTAAATTCGTATTCGGGAATGTGAAGGAGTCGGACCCCTCCTTCCTGTCCACGCGTCTGCCAGCGCGCGCTTTCCGTGCCGATGCACATGTCCAAAGCGGTCACGTTGTATTGCCTTTAATTGTACGCCGTATTTGCCGATATGATTGCGGGGGTAAATAGAGAGTAAAGCGAGAGGGAGGACAGAAGAGCGAGAGGGATATGGACAGGAGAGGAGCCTTTTCGCAGCTGCCGTGGGCTGCGAATCGCGGTCACGTGCCTTCCTCAAATACGGCCATCCCCTAAACACGTTCGGCTCGGCTTACTGCTTTTCATTTACCCAGCTCCCTCACCTTCCTCTCGATCGTCCCCTTTCATTTCTTATACTTGTCTCTCTCTGTCTGCGCCAATTTCCCTCTCCCCCTGCACCCGTCTTCACCCTCCTTTCTTCCTACGTCGCGTTCTCTCCGCTCCGGAATCGACAGATGTCACAGAAGGACAAACACGCCCGGGCGGATCTGTCAGCGTGTTCTGATGTCGCCTAATCGTAATTAGTACCTTAATCCGAGCAGTCATGAGAACGTCAAAAGCATTTGTGACAGCATGTGCAATATTAAAACGCATTATATATACGATATTAGCTAGGGGAGGCTGCGACCAATTATTAAAGTTTCAACAAAAGTTTTAACTGGTTGTCGCAGAACTATAGTGCGAGTTTAATATTTTATATAAAGAATTAATTTGACTTTATTGCAGAAACAAAGTTTGCCATTTGTCGCTGTATATAATAATGAAGAATGATAAATATATTTCTTTTTATAATTGATTAAATAGTTTTATACGGAAGAACAATATTATTTCTAGTTAAAGTATATTATACAGGGTGAATTTTAATGGTTTGAACAATCTTTTACCATGAGAGCTAGATTATCGACTTTACTATACACACATTTATATCACACATTAGGCATTTAGTATACACAAACGGTCATTATAAATATGTGTGTGTTGTAGAATCGGTAACCCAGCTCTCATGATAAAAAGCTGTTGCAACCATTAAAATTCACCCTGTATATTGCTCCTGAAGATAAAAATAGTTAGAACTTGTTAGAGCCTAAACAATGTATGTTATATATTTCTTCGAAAATATTAAATTTTATCTTTCTTAAGTTACAATAGCAATTTAAATTTAATTTAATAATATTATAATTTCAATAATTGCAATTTCCGGCGAGAAATACGTCGCCTCTATATTTTAATGGTTTGAAAAATCAAGTCATTCCAACGGGGAAAGGAACTCACTCTCGCTAGCCTATATCCGCAAAATAATTTCACCCTCAACCCGGTCGGGAATAGATTCTCATTTCCGGCGCTATTTCACTTCGTGCTTTCCCGGTGAATAGGTATATAAAGCGAGATTTAAAAAAGTAGAAGACGAAGATGCTAGGCAGACCCTGGCACGAGGTGCAGCAGATGGAGAACAGAGGGAGAAAAAAAAAAGAAAACAGAGGCACCGAGGCACTGAACTGAAATTAAGAATAGGACGGCAAAAGCAAGGATAGTGCGATGTGTAATCTGCAATCCAATCTTAAGTTAAATAAGAGGGAGAAAGAGTGAGCAGCTAGCGGAAGAAAGAGAGAAACGCAGATGAAGGAAGAAACGCGGCATACAGGAGAATGCGAGGGTAGACAGAGTCCTCAGCATCTATACCCTCGGAATCCCTCCAGGATCTCTCCAAGATCTCTTCTCGCACTGTCTGCAGAAGTATGGGACAGAGACAGAAACGGAGACAGACAGAGAGAGAGAGAGGGAGAGAGATGGGGAGAGATAGAGAGAGAGGGAATGCAAGGCGGGAGAAGAAGAAAGGAGAGACAGCACAATGCGCACGAGGATCGCGAGACATTGTCACCCCCTTACATCCCTTCGCAGACGCCTTCCGAAGCCACCGAAATCTTGGATGCTCCTCTTTGTTTCTGGCTTCTCGAGCGTGTGAAAATTCCAGCGTGCAAGACGCTATCAGAGCGCGAGGGGTCGTTGAAGATGTTCAGGAAACGTCGTACCGCGCGAATTACTTGAGACTAACGACACTTCCGGTAAGAAGCGTGCAGAATTCCTCTTGCCTACCTCAAAACAGATTTGTCCCGACAATTTGTTAAAAAGTGTTGAAAATTTCAGTGATGGTATAATAACGTAAATTTGGAAATGGTATCAATTGCAGACACTGTGTATGTGTATTTTTTGTAATATACGCTTATAAATTATTCGTCTTCCATAAATACACATTATTAGTTACAATATTTGACAAAACGCTCAACAGCAGTATTCGTAATTCAAATATTTTGAAATCAAATCCAATGCAACACTATGGTTTACCGCTTATTCTCAATGCACACGCAAACTCAATTATATATAATCTGTTTTAATAATATTCTCTCAACATTGAGAAATCATAACTCATCATTTATTATTTGCAACAACAATATGTACAAATTGTTTATTCAATTTCAATGCAAGATATGATGTACAATACAGATATTATAAAAAAGGCATAAAAATATAGTTAATTACAATTGCAGATACTAATTATTTAAGCAAAGAGCTCATGCAACTGTCCCTACTATTCAGTGAAATATAAAACTCGATAGTGGCTGGAACTCACGCCGCATTTCGTTAATCTGGTCTGTGTAATTTGTGTTATTCAAATGAATTCGACTATCCGAGCTTCGAATTACCGAAATTGGCAGGCGTTATGTTCATTGTCACATCCGTAGCAAGCGACATACTAATGACACTATACAATTACTTATGGATCATTAAGTATTACGACAAGTACTTATATTAATGCCAGGATAATGAGCGCAAAGCTGAGAGCTAATGACGCCTAAATGCCCGTAAACGCACGTGCGACCTCCCATTTATTTCGTAACACGATATAGCACACTCATCCGGATTAACACCACGGTCTGAAAGCCCTTTAATAAACATTTTTTATAAGACAAAGAAAGATGAACAACTCTGCGTAATATTATAATAAACGTATAATATTTACTTTTTTTTTAAACAATACCATAAGCTACTGTATTGAGAAAATCAAAGTAAAGCGTTTTAACGATAATAAGTTTTGTGTATAATGTATCATTTAAAAGTACCGAAATGTATGTAGAATTATTAATGAATTACTACAAAGTTTTTGTACGAAAATAGGAAACTTCTTAGAAGAATGAGATTTTTAGTAAATGATAGATTTTCTTCATTTTCTTCACATCGTACTTTTATCCCAAAAACTAATGTTTGAACAAATTATCCACGATCGTTGTAATTTCTGTAGGTCCAAGTTATGGAGTAAAAGAGCGGAAAAAGCGTTCGCTCGAAAACGAAGGAAGAAGAAACTTGATGCTCCGGGAGGATGGCGCTGTCTTAAGTATGACCACGATAGAATGAAAAAAAAAGAAGCGTGGCGAAAAGAAGGGGAAGAGATAAGCCGAGCTCTCGGAACTTAGAAACGAGTTGGCGTTGAGGGAGAAGGCAATGAGCACCGGGGGAAATCTTCCGAAATAAGAGGAACCAGGGTCAGAGAGAGCGCGAGAGAGTAGTTCGCATACCTACTAGGTCCAGTTACACCGCAAACCCGATAGCCCAGTGCTCCCGTTGAGCAGAGCGCTTCATTCTGCGCTCAACGCGAGATTCTCTACTACTTGGTCTGACTTCGAAAGTACCGAAACTTTTCAGAATAACAGCGAAATACAGGCCACCTCGTTTTGTTCATCCAATTCTCCCATCAAGGGAGAGTCGTACACATTCGAGGAGACCCACTCATTTACACGTGTGACAAATTCGATGTCGTCATCACGAAACGCAGTAAAACTTTGACCTCTTATAGCGTGGATATTTGCGATGAAAAATATTTTCCATGCAAAAGGACCTTATAACTTTAGAAAAAGTTTCGAAGTAACTGTTTAGTGTTTTAGAATTTTTTTCTTCTACATTCGTTACCGTCAAGAAATGGCAAGATCCGTTTGTTACTTCAATCATTTTATAAAAAATAGTATTAGATCTTTCGTGCTTTACGTAGCGGATGCTGAATAAAATTTTAGATGATGTCCGTTTTATCAATTTAGCGGCCGGCATACGAATTAATATCGCTGTAATTAAATTAGCGTTCATTTGATTTGGTTGATAAAAATGTAATGCTTTCAATCAGTAATGTCAATTTATCACAGTAAAACACTCATGAAGCCCTCGATATTTCCATCAATTGAAAAACAAATTCATCGATTCGTAATATTTTACTTATGATATATAATTTTAACAAACAGCTTTGCAATATGTATTGATAACGCTCATTTATGACATTTATAAATAATTTTTAGTTATCACAAAATGTCAGTGAGATCTAAAGAGAGAAAGAGAGGTAGCAAGGATATATATTTTATGTCAAATCCAGCACTGTGGCGAATACGTGACTACAAAGATAAACGTTTTTGTTTAATTATAATTATTAAAATTATTATTATACTATAAAATAATAATTTTACTGTTAATTAATATAAAAAAATACATAATATAAAATATCTTTATTAATTCGCTGTTTGGTTGAATTTTGTGACTTGTACGAAAAATGCGAGTAATACGGCTAGAGACCAGACATCTCTCTTCGACAAAATTACGAACGACGGGAAAGAATCGATGCATAACGACATCCGTAAAAATTCGCGAATCGGCTTCTTTCTTGCCGCTCGTCATCATCCGCCAACTCTCTCGAGGACGATCGGTTTGGCCGGGAGGTCGGGAGATGGAACGAGGAGGGGCTGCGCGGGGTGGACGCAGCGAAATATCGACACTGTGAAATTCAATGGGTTGATTTATGACGGCCATAAGTCATCAGTGACGTCACGCACTTCCCCCGCGCACCGTTTGGTCAGCATGAGTTAGCTGGAACCGACATACAGGTCTCCGTTCGCAGCTCGCGTCTCGCGCTCTATTCGCGTTTCCCATCTCCGTTGAACGGCAAACGGCAAATCGCTAGCGGGAAAAAATCTCTCTCTCTCTCTCTCTCTCTCTTTCTTTCTTCCCAATGCCGTTTCCTTTCCACCGTGCCATCGTTATAGCTCCGGCTACACTTTCCTCTTTTGCCGTTTTTATGAGGGTTGATTCCGGATAATAAATAGGGGAATTAATTGCTTTTGCGTGGAACGAACCGGTCGGTTCGTTTGATCGGTCACGCTTCGTGACGAAGCTGAGATTTACTTTTCCACGTGGATTGCGAGCCAAGCGATCCGTGCGATTGACTGCAGGACCGTGTTGCCACGACTTGGACACGATATTCGATTTGAAGTTACGCGACGGAACAATTCGCGGACGAAATGCTCTTCGTGTAAACGCACCGGTAACGGAACGTCGATGAACGACGTTCGATTGAACGGCAAATGAAACGCGAGCTATCGTGACCCACAAGGCGTGACTCGTGTCGCGTCAACGACGATCTATCGTGACAGATTAGAGTGATAGAAAACGAGGTGGGGCCTGACACGTGTCAGTTTTTGAAAACGCTCCCAATGGCCTTGTCTATTGCGGGAATGATTATCGCCTCTGACGTTCATGCGCTCTAAATATTTCTTAATTAATAATAAAAAATAATGAGATTATGATGAAAATCTAATAAGATAAATAAATTGAAGATGTAACTTCAATTTCAAGTCGTACTACTTGTTCTTTTTTCTTTTTTTTTTATTATTAAAATAGAAACACATAATTTGCCAGCAATTACATGAATATTAATGAAGTGACAATTTCATAAAATATAAAAAATATATTTATTCACTTATATAATAAATTAAGAATACTCATTTTATAGAAAATATGTTTAAACAGACGTTTAATACATATGTATACGTATATGATAAAGTAGATTAAAAAATTTACTGTTGCAATATTGCGAGATGAATATTGGAATATTCCCAACTTTCAAGGAGTTATACACTTCTCAGAGCAGTCTCAGCTCTCGCAGGTTAACGCTAATTAATTAAACCCGCATATTGCGCCAGCTTAATCATGTCCAATCAACGCGCTAACGAGGAAACTGGAGCGCACAGTGGATGGTGGACGGGTGTGTCAAGGACTTCACGAAACTTTTCCGACACTTGACACAATTGACCGGAATGGACAGGACTGACTTTTTCCACTGGCTCCAGACTGTGTAAATACTTACGCCAAAGATCGATGGCACGCTTCGTGAATTCCACGAACACAGACGCGCGATCCGCTGAATAAAAATTCCAGACTTTATTGGCGCATCGTCTCGCGCCAAATGTACGAGGCCAATCGTGTGACAACCGATTCGTTCTCAGTATCGACGATCTACAGCAATGGCGGATTAAGATACTTAGAGTTCCCAGACACAAAATGATTTCTAACAAGAATGCTACCGAAAATAAAGAAATCAAAATGTTTGGACAATTTTTACTTACTTTTATTAACATAATTTTTTATTAACATAACTATAATCCACTCTTAAAAAAGGTGTATTAAATACTGGAAAGTCTCGAAGTATTGTTACCTCTTTTCCGCGATGCTGATTGATTTTCTCACTTGGCTCATTTCGTATTGCGAGAGTAACCAATAAAATATGAAAATTATTTGCTAATTTTTTGCAATTATTTGCTTTTAAAAATAATAATACTTAATATTGAGCTATCGGGCCTTTCGTAATTTTTTAAAAACTAAACCAACAAAATTAATTTTAGAAGCAAAAAATAGCAAAAAATTAGCAAATAATTATCATATTTTATTCGTTATGTTATGATAATTTGGCTCAGATAACTTAATATACAAGTAGAGTCCACCACTACTAGTTTATTAAAATTTTAATAACGTATTTAATATATCTGGCAATATTTATAATAAGGTAAAGATAATAATAAATACAAAATCCTGTTGTATAAAATGTGAAAGGTCCGATTTCAGGGACCACACCTACGTGAGTCGCGTATATTATTCCACTACTGCGCGAGCAGAGATTCCACCAGAATTCTTTCACGTTAGTGCGAAACGCATCGCGGGCTCGACGATTATCGAACCGTCAGGCGGCAATAATTTATACAATTAGCTCAGCTCGTCGGCGCGCCATAAGAGACCGTTCACAGCGTATAAATTAAATTATCAAAGGCCCGCTGTCCCGCGTCCGCGTAGCTCCAGCATCTGTACTTTGTTGTTCTCGTTGCGAAGCACGAACCGGTATAAATATACACTCCGAACGCGCGACACACATGCATATGCGTGTTCGGGCGGTCGCGTTAAGCAAAACGACGTTAGATTCGCACGCCGTGCGCGAATCACGATGCACGCGCGCATTTATGGCGTTCCGTCTCGGTGTGCGACCGCATCGCCTGCTCGCACACGCACGTGTGGCACATGCACGTAAAGGTGGTCGCCAGGTTAATTCCGAGCGCACGCGAGCCCAGGCAACAGCGGTAGTTGAATCGATGCTCGGTTCATTGTCTTGATTTATACTTAACGCATGTGCATGCAGGAGCTAATTATTGTCCCGGGCTCCCTTCGAGCGAATTTCAACCGTTTATTCCGGGCCGCATCGAGCGTGTCGAGCGGAGCGATCGAATTTCTTATTCACGCTCCTAATGTCGTCGATCGCGCCACGCTGCGTTATTTTCGTCGTTGCTTCGGCGCAAGAATGCATGAACAAAGCACGTTTCCGAAATGCATTGACAAGAGTCTATAGTCTGCACAATTCACCCGCTATTCTTGGTAATATTTCTAATCAAGATTTCTGGCGAACAAGAATTATACCGCGCTCGAGGTATATTGTATTAATTGTATCGAGACCACCGCATAGGATATACATTGGCGTCCAAATAAAGCACTCTGGCCGCTAATAAAGACACATACCATGGGGAAGCAAACCCCACGGTTACTTCCTCGCCATAAAGATCAGCAATGGTCCATATAATTCGGTGACCTCCGCCTTCGGGTCGCCTTCGAAGAAACCTTAATTGGAAGACGGGAAATTAAGATAGTTCGCGGGAGAGCGATAACTCGGCGAAATAAAGGCCGTTTGTTTCTTCGTCGACCCTGCTGAGAGTGAGTCAGCGGGACGAGGCCAAAATCGATACGAGACGTCATGTCATACTGCCTCTTAAACATCTTCTCGGTGTATCTGAAATAGCGAACGTCCGAAGAAGCGAATCGATCGAATCGAGCCCTTACACGCTCACACTCTCTTGCCGCAATAATGTGCACACTTATCTTTGTGTCGATAACATTTATATTTGAGTTTGCAATGTTACATGTGTAGACCTGCACGTCTTGATCCTCTTGGGACTGTGATAAACGGGAAGAAGATTATGATCACGAACATTTCGAGGAGCGATTCGTTAATAGAATCTGCCAAGTCCCCTGCTACGCTAAAGCGTCACAATTAAACGATCACAGACTAGTCTTTACGACAACTTACTAGTGCCGTCGTTAGTCCTCGCTCAGGCACGCAAGCGATGATTTCATGTGCAAGTACGCACTTGAAAACACACACTCATGTAATATATTATCAAACATAACTGTCACATGCACTTCATAATGAACGACTCGTTTCTTTACCATCGAATAGCATATGGCGGTGTAATGCGGTATAAATTACAACTATCAGCATCAAAGATATCAAAGAGATGGCTGTACGAGGAAACGCGTTTATGCATTGCATAGAAAATCAACTGCAATAGCAAAGATTTTATGTAACATTTTATATTCTAATTGTCCAGTTCCTAAATAATATATCAAATTGAATCGTAAAATCTATTTGATTGCAGTTTATTGAAAACATTGAGTATCATGTTTGCTGGTATGCTATCATGTTTGTCGGTAGTTATCGAATTGCGGTATTTAATTAATCCATCTCACCACTAATATTAATTAAAATCACCATGAATTCCATTTTAATTAACATAAAAGCTGAATGTATATGTACATATATTTCAACGCGTACGAAAAGCCTTTATTGCAAGTTAGTACAAAACGTAGGGTAATCATTAGATAATTTATATTATGTTTCCACAGTAATGCTTTGGATCTAATTTTACTAGTGCTATCGTTTGTCAAGTTCAATTCAAACAATGCAAACCTATCACCGCAAATGATTTTATGTTTGAAAATAAATCAGTATTAAGAGAGAGAGAGAGAAAAAGAGAGAGAGAGAGAGAGAAACTAATTCGAAACAAATCTTCCTAGACGGCAAGTAATTTGGAACGAACCACTAGCTGGCTCCTAAGAACCAAGTTTGTGCGATTTGTGATAACGATCAGTGTTAACGATGATTACTATCCCGATTACCACTTTGTGGCTGCTCGTTAATTCTAATACTCCAGTAATGTGCGCGCTGCTACAAAACAGGATCAAAAGAGAATGGGTTGCATCCTACAGGGTATCGATATCTCTTGAATTACTTGGTAGGGTTGAAAATCGATTCTCCAAAGGTATTTCAGTGTTCATATTATTGCATATTCAATATATTAACATACTTTGTTATTTCATTCCGTCATAAATGTGAAGCGATTTTTCAATCCGTCCATACTACTGCTACAGTCGTAACAAGTTTTTCCTATAGAAAAATTTTAATAAAGTATTACTAAAACGATTTTTTAATAAAAAAGATATAACATTTATTTAATGAATAAAATATTTTATTAAAAAGGTATAATAAAGTTCGAGAGATTCTTTTAATTAATTAACGATCTATTAATTAACGATCAACGATGATTGAATTTGCAAAATGCCATGTATTCGGAAAATGAAAGATACATCTATCTGGGCGATGCTCCGACAAGGAAGATTACTGAGGGATAAAAGGATTTCATAAAGTCAACGCAAACTTGAACTCAGCACCAAGTTCAGCGTGTGTTCGCGCAGATGGCACGTATCTGTACACGTTGAGTTCCGATGTATGCGCCATAACTGAGTTTTCTGAAACCCGCCTGATGCTCCAACCTCTCGAATCGCACTTTCTCCCCTCCCCTCTTCCCCTCCAAACTCCCGATTCTTTCCGTTCTACTGCTCATTCGTTTTATCTTTTTTGTCTGTAAAGATTTACTCAGTGATCTTTCTGCGACATCACACATCTCAATTCTATCACCTTATACTTCGCCTCAATTCCAAGTGGTATCTTCACAATGACATCACGATAACAGATATTATTTTTCTAATTATTTGATAGTTTCTAGCGTAATATACAGAGTAAACTAATGATATTTCATTCGTAATAAATACAATATAGAATATTTTTTTCAATACGATATATCTATTTTATCTGTAAAGTAATTTTTATGCAGACACTTGAAATTTCTTTAATTGGATATTATATATCTCAGTTTTATATCTTATGTAAAATAAATAAATTTAAAAAATTTATTTATCTGTTTGTATGATAAATATTTAAAATAAAAACTGAATTAAATTAATACAGCGTAATGAATCAATATGAATAAAATTGTTTTATGCAATATTCCAAATAAAATGAGAAAGATTTGTATAAATCAATCCAGTCAATGTTTAATTAACTGAAGAAATGCATATTGCTCCGATTATTGCTTTGCGTTTAATTAGGGAACGGTCGATGAACCCTTAATTTTATCAGCTGTTTTGCGATCTACGAACCGCACATACGAGCTTAGTTCCCCTTTTGTCGACTTTCTCCGCAAAAACTTGAGACCACAAAGGAAGAAAAGAAACCACGTCGCCCTCCGGGAATACAGGTACATCCATCCACGCGAGGCCTTTGGATTTGGCTTCACAGCGAAACAAGGAAAGAAAACTACGAGAGAAAGAGTGCGAGCGAGAGAAAGAGGGGGGGGAGAGAGAAAGGGGTGCACATTTGCATGCCGAGTCGCAGTCTGACTGCGGTGCGCACCGACAACTCACGCGTTTTGTTCCTTCGTGCCTCAACCGGCGGCATTGGGATTCAGCGTGGAAAGTGAAAACGGATTTCTCTCGTTCCCCCGCCGTACCGATGGCGACGCGCGCGACGAATTTCTCGTCCACTTTTACTTCTTCCTTCCCCGGTTTGCAGGTGCTTTCCTACTACCTTAAGTTTCAGCCTTCCCCCGCATTGTTTCCTTTTCCCCGTCGGCGTGTCGCACGTCCCTCCCTTCCAAACAACACGTTACTTCCACTTGCAACAACGACTTCCGAGTCTTTATTGCGCTCTTTAAACCCCTCGTGTATTTAAACTCTTGATTAAACCGTATTTGCATTGCAAAACAAATTTTTCATTAAATGATCACGCATAGTAGCAATTTCGAAAATTAAAAGGATTTAAGCTTGAATACTTCATCTGAAGCCCAATTGGATTCGTTATACTCTAATTGCAAAAGAAATCGGCTTCATTAATCAAAACAACCGTTTTTCTGACTAACTCGTCAATCACGCCGTAAAAGGCGCGTGTCAATGATGAAATTGAAACTCCCTTCCGAAAAATTCGTTTTCCGGAACACGCGGAGATCTACGGACGGTTAAAAAGCGCCGAGGTAGTACATAATGGACAACTTTTCATTCGGCGGAAAACGCGGGTTTCTGAACCCGCGTGCATTGTCCGGACGGACAATGTGTCTCCGTATTTGCGTGACTGCATTCGGATAACGAGGGTTGCCAAAGCGAACGAGTGAATTGTAATAGAGTCGATAGCGCGAATGTCCATCCTGTTGCCACAACGACTGGATGGCGACGATGGCTACGACCCAAGGCTACGTTCCCGGTTATCCTCGTTGCAGCGACGATTCTATCGCGGGGTTCAACGATCCTGGCCGATTTATCGGATTACGTGTTAGTACACGTACACGCAAACTAATATAACAGCGTTCGTATTGGTTTTATCAAAGATAACGTATACTATTATTCGGCTTTGCTTTGAGAGCTGCGAATGATATAATTTTATAAACTCACCGTTCAACAATTGTACGACGCACTCGCGCACAAATTGCTAGATACAATATAAAAATTCATGCAAATCGTATTGTCGAAACGAAGCACTTTGTGTTGTTATGCAGCAACATCAAGTCAATTTTTGTCGTCAAATGGAGAAATCATGACTGCAGAGTATCGGAATAACCGTTCAATGCGGACCAGATCCGTAAAAATATTTTATTTTTAATTGCTTGTTTCTGTAGAATTTCATCCAATTAGCAATTTAGAAGTGGATTGTTTTCGATATTTAATTCAATTTTTTTATAGCAATCATGCTGAGATGTAAGAGCGCTTTTCCTGGATTTGAAGAAGATGAGAATTCGCGAGAGATAGCACTCGAGTGTGATTTCGAGGCGATTTGATCAAAAACTTCGATTAACTGAGGTGCGGGAATAATCGTGAAACTAGGATAATCTAGGCGACCAGGAAATCTAACGGCAGGCGACGCGACGCGAAGCGACGCGGCGCGTTCGGCGAGCGCGAGCAAATTTCAGCGGTCGAACCATCCGTCTCTCGATTCACTGGTCCAGAAGGTGCGAAACGAATTAAAAGCGTGCGGTGACATTTTCTCTTTCTATCTTTCTCTCCCTCTTTCTCTCTCTCTCTACGTGCACTCGTGCGCTTACACCACCCTCGCTATCAGCTTCTTTCTCCCTCTCTCGCTTGCGCTCAACTACGAACAATGAACATTGGATACTCGAGACAGAAAATATGGGCGACCAGAGGGAGGGATCGCCGCTCGTGGATCAGCAGATGATTACGAGGTCGTAAATCTTCGAGGTTCTAGCGCACCGTCGGCGGTCCTCTGCACTGCATCACGTTGACGGCTGAAAAAACTGCGCCTGCTGGTACGCGTCTCGTTCCACACAGACACGCTCTCTGTCCGTGTTTATTAATTGAGAGATTGGTACAAATGCCTTGCTTAAGAGATACTCAAGGCCTTTCCTCCTGTTCGTGTTCTTTCGCGTGTCAAAAGTTTCATTATTTATCATTAGACTCACGAATGGTACTCGTGGTATAGCAAATTAGCATGATTTACTTATCTGTAAACGTTACATATTCGAAGGTAAAAATCCATAAATAATAAATAGGCGCAACGTATGAATTTATACGTCTGTTACATTCATACGCCTTGAATTTTATGCGCATCGCAATGATATACGCATGGATTATTCGCAACATTGCCAGGGCGCCTCAACTGCAGGCAGCGTGGAAACAGATTCTCGAGATCCGTAGCGAGGAATATAATCGGTATCGCGGCGCGCGATCGCGCTCGCTGGCGCTTCGATAGGTGGATGCGTGATACCGCGCCAACCGCTTCGACGGGATATTCGATTTGACCATTGCCCGTGAGTAAGGACATTAAAGGATTAGGGTGAAAATCCCCGAAATTATTAGGCGATATCCAAGTGGAAAATGGTGCGCTGGTGGGAAACGCTGACTGGTCAGTGACCGATGGCGGATCGTCCATCTGTCCCTCGGGATAGTCGGTTCCTGTCTATCCTAAAGGGTCGACCGGATAGACCGGCGTATGTGGGCGAATGTGGGAGTGACTGGAATTGGTGGGTGGACGAAGGGGGATGAAAAGCCGCATTGTGCGTATAATCACGCTAACCACCCGTAAAATGGATAACTTCGTATGCTATGCGATCGTCATCATTCTTTCACGGTTAAGCGAGAATTGCCGTTTCAATAGTTTCACCCCGCTCTGTTTTTGCTCCGTAACGAGAGGAAATTCCATAAAATTAATTAATATCAATTAACCTTAGTAACATACGTAATGTATATTTTATTTTGCATAATTATTCTACTTTTATTTTATCTTTAAATCTTGATATCATTAATACTAGGATTCTTCCTGGAAAATAATTAGCGAAGCAGCGTCGTACGCGCGGTAATGGTTTCGGAAATATTTCCGTTTGTATTTCTAGCTCAAAATGCAGTAAATCGATAACAGCGGAGAATGTACGTGATTTATATTTCATATCCGGTTCCTTCATTCAAGTATCGAGCGCCTTTATGGCGTCTTTAATATCCCTGATACTAGCGCATATACGTATATGTACACATGATCTCCAACGTATACACATATGTGTTTGCATTTCCTGGCTCGGCAGCGCGTACGATTGCCCTTTTCGAGGAGCATTTCTGTCCTGAACAGTCGATGAATCTTTCATCTAACTGTCGTAACAACGGCGATCAGAAGTACCTGACGAAAGAGAACGATCTACCCACAAAGTCGCCGAATCAGGAGGCAGAATCTCAAAGGAATCCACTACAGGATATTACACAAGTCAGTCTATTCTTCGTGTTATTACAGACCCGATCGATAACGTTTAAAAACCTCGTTAAAACCGGCGTTCACTGCCTTGCAAATTCGTTCCGCATTAATTTACGTTGATTCACGGCTCTACGTCGTCATTGGCAGCAATTAAGCTCATTCATATCCAACGGAGTAATTTATATACTCATTAGCGAAATTTTATCATAAAGTTAGGCAAAATCAAATTTAGCTAAGGTACAACAAGTAAATTGTAATATTTTAACATACTACGTTATTTTTAAATGTTTCTTGTGACAGATCGGCAGATCGCATTTAATAATTTTCTTCTTCTTTTTCTCTTAAAAAATGCGGAATAGAAATTTTTCCAATATTTTTCCAATATCGTAGATACGTGCAATTATTGCTAAGAATAAATGGAAAAACCGGGAAATTGTAAAAAGAAACTCTCTCTCACACACACACACACACATATATACACACGCGCGCGTGCGCGCATACACATGGTCCAGAAGACTGCTATAGCTGAATGGAGAAACAAATGGATGCGCATCAACGACATATCAAGAAAATACCCGTACTTTTGTATAAGCCAATAGAGACAAAAGATTACTGGGCACGTAAAAGGGAGAAAAGAAATAAGGAATCGAAGGCAGAAAAAAACAAAACTGTAAAATAAATTGAGCAGGCAGAAGGACAGTTTCACGATTACCTGAGTGGCGCATTTGTTTTCAAATTCGATAGCTATCGGCTCTTCCATCTTATAAAAACAAGGAAATCGAAGGGGAGCACGAGGCAATTTCAAAATTTTAGAGAGAAATTCGGTTATTCGATAAAACCATGAATAGAATTTATGCTTATTTCTCGTTAACAATTTTATCAATCGCGGAACTCTATATGTTCAATATAACTAGTTCCTGGTAACGCTAAAGTTTACTTAAATGTATATTCAAACGTAATAAAAATTCAGTTTAAAAAATTTTTTCCGCTTATAATATCTAAAAAATTTTATCATCTGTAGAAATATCTATATTAAAAATATATCGCATATGCAGAAATAGAGAAGGCAAATCTACTTGTATATATAATAAATAAATAAAAAAGTAATTTCTAATAAATCAGTTTATAATATATAATTTACGAACGAGAGAGAAAAATCTTAAAAAATTTAAAGAAGTACAAAAAGATGTTACTACCCGTTATCGTCCATCTGCTTGCCGGCCTCTAATCTTTCTGTTTTTGCCCAACACTGGGAGCTAATCTGATGGCCGAACGCATTAACTAGACGGCGCTAGTACCAACATTAGCCAAGTAAAAATAGATCGATCAATCGACAACGTCGAAATCCTCGGGGCTAACGAATACACCTCGACAAAGCTGAGCTGGAGGATCGTTTAACGCCTGCACGGATCGGGACCAATAATTTAATGGTACATTATTCAGATCGAATGAATACTAAAGAGACGACGGCGGCATTGTAATCCTCACCGTCTGAAGAATTCCCGACGAACCCCCTTCGGTCGGCATCGCGTAATTTAATGCTGCAGCGTTAAACATTACCTTAGCCCACTCCTTTACTTTCTCCGCTTTTGCACAGACACAGGCAAGATGTAGATGTGTGCGGATATACTTGCAAAAGCTTGGTTGTAATCGCCAATCGCGACGGCCACAATTGAAAGGGACACGTTTTGAAATTTATGTTGCGCATTCTGTACCGTGATCAGTGTTAGAGGAATTTGTTAGTAGACATCGATGATTGGTTGTTTTCACTCAATTGTAGATATTCACGATATAATTTTACCGGTTTAAGATAAAATCCGAAATCATGCAATACTAGAACATCATAATGACGATAAAGCTATATAAATAACGATTATTTCTTTCGAGCATTTTTCATGCTGATTTATTAAATGTTTTCTTCAATTACTAATTCCTTTTTAATTATCAGACTATTTCTTTCTACCTACACGATTAGTCACGAAAGAATATTATTCAACGGAATTACACTACTTTTTATCAGTGTGACATAATAGAGTAATTCATATCTGCTGTGTAGCGCTGAATAAAATAATGTCTAGACGAGGAAGAAGGATCGTAAAAAGTATTATCGTTAATTCCGCGCGCGGAGCTGTATCGAGAGCCAGCTTTCGTGAAATCCGCAACTTTTCCCTAGCTCCGCGATCTACCCACCGCATTTCGCACTTCACTCGCGAGAAACTTGCGCGCGTCTAGCGCGTCGGTGCGAACCATTTCGCGCCAATGGCGAAAACATAAATTCTCCCCGAAACTGAATTCGTCGGGCGTTAGCCGTATCCGCGCCTCGAGGCAAATGCTCGGCGAAACATGAGTTAGTTCGAACTCGTTTTGTCCTAACAGCCGACATATAGAATATATCGAATAATTCATAGCCCAGTCGATGATACTCTCTTGTAAACTGTTCTGTTTTCTCGATGAAAAATCTATCACAATTTCTCAATATCGTTGCAATTCTCGTTATAATTATTTTTTGTATAATCTTCTAGTATACACTGAAAAAAAATTCTAGTTAAAAACGAACGAATCATAAAAATCAAATATTCTGGTTATTATAATAGAACAATACTTTATAACTTATAATAACCAGAATATTTGATCAATCCTACAAAATTTTTCTGATTCGTCCGTTTTTAACCAGAATTTTTTTTCAGTGTAGTGAATGCCTAGTACTTCATTTCCACATACATAATTGTTAATCGGTAATTTGAGGTTGTCATGATTTATTGGTATACGGGAAAACTATATATGTACTCAGCAGAGATGACTATACATTACACATTCGTTTTAATACGTATACAGCGATGCGCGTAGGAAGGCCGTTCCTCCTTTTTTCCTTTCTCAAAGAGTTCTGGGAAATTGCCAAAGGCGATAGGAGTGAGAACTGCGTACGACGAAGACCCGAGAAGGAAAGACAGAGGGGCGGCCTAACGAAGCCTGAGCCGCATGCCTGATGCACTTCGTCCCGTTTCTCCATGCTCGTCGTCGATATCCTTTCCACCACCCGCTTCCCCGTCCTTTCCTTCTTTCGTCTCGCATCTAAATTTACCGATTCCGCTGTAGAGGAGCTCCTCTTTTCGCGCGGATGCTCTCAAGCCGAGCCTTTCCCGTGCGTTCCCCGCTCTCGCGATCTCCGAATACGGACGGTCCAGCAGACAATCTCACCCTCTCTCGATCGATCGATCATTCTTTCGCCTTCGTCTTCTCGCGTACGTCTTCTTAGCGCGCGTCTCCCTCGATATTTTCCTTGTGCGTCAACGTCCCGTCGAGCAACTCGCGTTTCGTTTCTTCTCATGAACGTCTTCTCCTAGACTTCCATCCTCTTATGCAAGAACTTTCTCTCCTTCTTTCTTTATCTCCTTTTCTCTCCCCTCTTGTTCCCCTCCTCCCCCGGTGAGAAATTCCGACAGTTTTCAAGGCAACGTTTATCCGCGTCGGAAAATGCGACTGAAATGCATCGGCGCGTGCTTTCCGCGCCGCGCAAGAGCAATTTCCACTCGCATTCTTTGGGTTTACCACATGACTGCTCCCTATTTGGGCATACACGCATATCGATGCAAAGATTTCGGAAAACGCGAAATCTCGCTACGCTACCCGAGTAAAACGTTTTCTAAAAATTTGAACAGCGTGAAAATATTTTGAATACTCGCTTATTACGTATAATTTTACGTTCCATATTAAAAGCTGAAGAAAAGTCTGTAATTTTTATTTTAATTTATGTGTAAGTCTAATCCTCTTTTGAAATATATGACCTATAAGATTTCAGCAAATAAAAGATAAGCAAAGATTGATGGACAAGGTTGTTTTGCAGCTGAAATCATTTGCCGCGGAATTAATGTTTCATTTAATCCATAGGCTCAGCACCAAGATTTTTATCATACATCATATAATTATGGGAAAAGTTCTAAGATGATAGATGAATATTGAACACCGACAGAACATATAATTTTGCGTTAACTGATAAATCTGCCAACGATGCAACGTTCGTGCAAATACGTGGCTAGTTGTCGGAAGTGACGTATGCGTTTTGTATCCCAAGGAGAGTGCTGCCGTAATCGTACGTCACCATCAACGATGACCTTTGAACTCTGTACGAATTCCTCTGCGTATCTAATATATATAATTTATGAGATTACTACAAGAAATACTATACGCGTAATGTAAGACTTGTGCTGTTTAAACACACAAATTTAAAGAAATAGCACTTTGATTTTGATTAAAAACTTTTTTCCAATAAGGCTCAAAAAATGAATAAAGACAAATTAATGTTTATGATAATAATTTGTGCAGTTTACAAAACTTGGGGGAAGGATGTAACCGTTGTAATATTTTTTATAATCCTTACAGATGATAGACAGACGACACAGAGATTGATTTTGATATTTGCACGTATGTGGATCAGGTTTTCGTCCTATCGACACGTCATATTTATTCCCGAGTGTGAGTATACAAGCACACGCGGGAAAAATGGCGTGCTCGTCGCGAAAGCATCCATCAACCAATTCAGTTTCCGACCCAGCGGAGATGTGGACGTGCGATAGCGATAGGTGGTTCCGTCAATTTAAAATCCTCACGCCGCGGGGGGCCTGGCGGTTTCAGTCGCGCGCGATCCGAGGAGATTTGCATCGTGGAAGTTGCAGGCGTGACGAGATAAGACAGTGGGTGGGTCGACAGGGGATTTCCATGCTGGCAGGGCCAGCGACCAGCGCGGCCCTCCCTGTGTGAAAGGGGTTCGAGAAAGCCGGCCGACGCACGTGAACGCAAAAGCGGGACGAGCGCGAGCGAGAAAGAAATCTCGCCAATGCGAGTACAGATAAGTCACCGGAACCGGAAGCTCGCTACGCCTGATAAGTGCGCCCGCTCTATGCGCACGCTCGGAGTCGGACTCGGTCGAACGTTGCGATAGATGGGACAATCCGTTGGCGATATCACGACCCCGCGATAGGCCAGACGAGGAAATTGGCAAACATTCGTCAGGACCCACGCGCAGAACAAATATGAGATCGTATGAGCGTAACGTAAGGTATCAAATATCCCGTGGAGTTACGGCTCGCGTCTCATGCATTCTGCATGAAATATGCGTTGCGTGCTGAAAGCCGAATCTATTTGATGAAAATCGTTTGATTCATGATTTTTCACCGGCATGGATATCGCGAAGATAAAATAAAATATTACATCAATTTTTTATCCATTCTTAGTTTGCATCTGATATATCTTTAATTATTCCATTTTAAACAATTGAATTTTTTATAAAATTGTTAGCTTTCTTTGGTAACGCCTAAAATATTTCTTTATCCGAAATGTTAACAATTCGCTTTAGTTGAGTAGGTAATATTTTTACTTACGATTAGCTATTAGTCATTAATGATGTATTTTTTGCTTAACCATTCTGATACCTGATCTGATTTCGAATATGCAATATTTTATTTCCAAATTACAAACTGTTAAATCTGTTAAATTGCAGCAACGCAATTGCAATATATATATAAATATATCATTTTACATATTAATAATTTAATACTAATATGTAATAAATTATGAATTATTAAATTTTATTTTGCTATAAAATTATTTTTCTTGTTCACGTCCATAACAAAACAGTTTGCTTTTCCGTTCTAGTTATATTTGTTAAATTATATAGTTTCGACGCGCGATTTTAAAAGATATACATAATGAGCGCTTTGCCGTAGAATGATCAAAGAACAAGCGCACTGCGATGTTAGTCCTGAAATTATAACAAAGGGTGTCGAGCGTTTTTTAACGAAGGCGACCAGCATGTTATTTTTTGTTTGACGGAACTAGAGAGTTGAACAAAAGCTACCGTTAATTAACGTAAATTGTTTTCTCCTCCTTTTATGCTTCTTTCCGTTTCTTCACAGGCTTTATTTTTTTTTTTTGGTTTTCATTAAACAATATATAATAGTCATAATATATAGTACAATAATTGTAATATTGAGCGTATCATATACAAATAACGTAATGTTATAAAACATAATGTATACAAAAAGTATAAAATATTTTGTACAGTTTATATTTTATCACTACAAATAGACTAAATAATATACCGAATAATTAGAAGTTTATTTTATTAAAAAATAAAGAAAATTTGTAAATAATTATCATAATAAATAACAACATTTCGATTCGACGTCATTGCATTTCTTCTCAAATATCACATTAATTATTTTTAATTAAAATAAAAGTTTCACTAATCACTTCATATTATGAATATTAAGTAAACATGTCGGCGAAACATTTTATGCTTGCAAACAGGGATTAACCGGAAATTTCGGTAACATTTAGGTACGAGTAACGAGGCCACGGTGAAAGGAGTTGAGAGGACGGAAGGGCCTGCCGAAAAGGCGAACGACGTAAGAAAGCCGGGGAAAGAAATAGAGAAGGTGCCGGAGAGATCTGGCGGTGGAAGGTCGGGTGCTGTGCCGAGGATAAGAATTTGCATAAACCGCCCATTAAGTCGCGGGTGGTTTATTGAAAGCAGCGGTGGCGTCTGTAGGTGTGAGTCGAGATGGCTCTGGAAGGAAGATCGCTTAAAGGAAAGTAATAACGTTTGTTGGGCGAGAAGGTAGCTTACCCTTGCCCCCATCGTCTCTTTCCACTCGGTTGTTCCACCCGACTGCGGCGGCACGGAGCGCACAGTTAGTGGCGAGGTTCGACGGGCTGAAGGCTGAGAGAACCCGACTCCGGATACGAGGCGTTATTAGTTCCGTATTCGAAGGTCTTTGCCGGAGCGCGCGAAGCCAGTCAAGGTCTTCTTCCTTTATCACCGTCCCCGCCGTCTCGTATCGGTCGCTCCGCGTCAGACACGATACAATTAACGCTTCGGGGTATCGGTCTATCGATTCGCGAGTTTTCATTATGGATTGTGGTCGTTGTGTAACGCGGATAAATACAACAATCCCTATACTCGTCTTTAACGTAGATCTGTTGCTCCGAGGAGTAACAGGTAGAATTGTACAGATTAATGCAAGGTATTATTTTTGCAATTTGAGCTTGAACAAATAGTGTAATGTAATTAAATCTGTATAACCGTACTAATTGTTTGACGGAAATTGCACGATTTTTAAATGTATATCTCTCTATCCTGTTTATTATTATATTTATGTTATCTTTTTCATAATGTGTAATTCACAAACGAGGTTATATATTTATAAAAAAAAAACAACAATTAATTTTAATTTGATATATAATAGAATATTCTCTCACGAAATCTCTTAATTATTTTTTTAAATATATATCTTGCAGTTATATCAAAAAAGTTCATCGTAAATTCATGAGTCTCCAGTTATACGTTGGATGCGCAGATTCAAAAATCTAGTTGAGTGAGAGAGCTATACAACGAGATTGCAATACAGCGAGGCTTTTGGTAAAAGGAGATGGTAGCGGAACGGCAACGTGGTGAATAAAAGAGAGTGGATAGACGCGAGTTCTCTCTCATCCACCCGAGGAAAGTGGACCCATTCCCTATTTTTCCACTCGCTTCTCTTTTTTCCTCGCGTTTCCTCCCTCCGCCGTATGGAGGGAAAAAATTGCGAGCGAACGACGACAGAAGGGCCCTCTCGACCCGAATTTTCCGTATTTCCCGGACGGAAGCACGGTACTTCCGTTGCCGTGCGCAATATTTTCGGAGATTATCCACGAATCCGTTAATGGAGCCATCTGCAGGGCTACATCAGTCGGCATCCCTCTCTTTTGTCTTTCCCTACCACTTGTCACTGGTTTTACCCTTCCTCCTACCACGAAGCGAATAAGCGAGCGAGTTCGGAAAACTCCCTTTCTCTACGCTGGAATCAAACCTCTTTTGACATTTATGTAGACCTATAATACCAGTGTCGTACAACTAAAGTGACGCTGATAAAATTACTTTTAATTAATCTAGATTTTCATTTTTATCTCGATTCATATGTAAAAAAACACTCTTTTTTTTTGGTCTGGAACTGAGAGACTGAGAATTGAAGAAAGAGATCGTTTGATACGGAGATGTCAGTTTATTCATTTCACGCTCAATTGGATATCGAGTTATTAGGAGAGAAGCGTTGAAAGAGGTATTTTGTTAAAAAGAAAATCGCCGTCTGTCAATTTGGGGGTTAAAACGCTATAATACGAAGCGGCGAGAAGCGTCGTAAAGCCATTAGAATTTTTGTCACGATACCGCGCGACGAATCCTTGACACACGCCGCTGCGGTGTACATAGCACGAAGCTCTGATCTAATATTTGTATGTTTACGCTGTGTGTATGTAACTCTCGCTACCGGGGCGCCGTATTTGCGCTACGTCCGTTTCTAGCGAGGGCGTCTGTTATCTCTTTAAAAATAACCTCGTTCTCCGGCGTAGCGCGATTACTGTATCTGCCGTCATCCTGTTTAATTTCATGTTACTACGTGCCCCGATGTCGCACGTCGTTAGCGCGCGTGCGAAAAGATTTTTTTTTCCCCCTCCCAGAAGCTCTCGTCCCGTCTCTCTTCCCCCTTTGACCTTTGACCGCGCCGCCACGAAGAAGTAGTTTTTCACCGGAGCGAGATTATTATTTCCGTTTAAAATGTCCCCTCTCTCTTTCGGCCCGGATAGACTCCGATAGAACATCGTTAAAAGTATTCCAAAGAGTCCCCGGCTCTCTTTGTTTTCCGGAATCGTCTGATCGTTCGCGCGGAAAGTCTAATTTCTCGTTTGATCAGAATTCCTTTCAATCGCGTGCTGACTTCGACTTACTCAGCTACGTACGTATAATCCCTCTCCCTCCTCCCCCCCCTCTCCTCCCGTAATTTGAGTAACATATAGATACCAACCGACTATCCGACAGATTTCAGCCCTTTATGGATTTCGAGCTTTCCAATTCTCGTTTACAATTAGTAATGCAACGTTGAATTGCAACGGGAAACCAGGTTTTAACAGCACTGCATAATTATTCGTGAGTGATAGCGTTTACCGTTATTTAGGTCAGCAAAATTTAACCGATAATGAGTATTTCCATGATTTACGCGATTTCCGAATTTACATGAATATTAATATAAAATTTCTATAAAATGGTAAAACGCGCCCTTTACGTTTCTACGATGTATGTTATCATACGCCATCAATTTCCGTTTTTAAAAAGTTTTGGACTTTTGTCATAAATTTTTGAACAAATTTACTTATTATTAAATTTAAAAACCTACCATTAAGAGCTTATCATTTTTTTCCCTTTTATGAGATCTCCTGATTACGGATATCAATGTTTGATATTATATATGTATATTGCTATTAATTATTATTAATTAATAGTGAAACGTTGATACCGATAAGACCTAGAAATGTCGTCAAAGATCAAAGAATATCGAGCATGAATTGAAGAAAACGGACGAATAGAGATCGATCTCTCTATGATATAACTGCTGTAAACTCCTGCTTTTAAGCTCCCATCCCTCACCGTGCCATCAATAAAGGAAAATTAATTCAAATTAAAATCCAATTTGTGCGCTATCTCCTATTCCTCTGTGGAGCGAAGATACTCGTTATCCTTTAGAAGATGTCGAAGCTCGTTAAGTTCTCATCGAACTCGTGAAGTATCCGTCCATGAAATCGTAAGGATTATATCGTACCTTCTATCTTGCCCCACTCTCCTAGTTAAATAATATCTCTCAAACTCGACGCAATAAATACAAAAAGCCATTACCTATCGAAATTAAGGGCCCGCCTTCTTACAACTTTCCGTTTAACGAGAGATGAGGTCGAAAAAGTTGCCTCGCAAATCGCAAATGGCGCGAGCCTTGGGACATTATTATCTTGAATTGATTTTATCGAACATCCACCTATCGGATACTTCAAATCGGTATCAAATTTCTTCCAAAGAGCTCTCAACAGGATCGACTCGTCGCGATTGACTTACCGACACATCCAAGACGTCGAGACGACGGAGAATGAGGAAGAGAGAAATATACAACGTTGCTGAACTATCACCACGCTCCTTTTATCTGCGGATTCTTTGACCAATTTAGACCCGACTTTCTCCGAACGAAGATTTGATTGAACGCCACTTCTTCAACTCTACTTTTTCTCCGTGTTAAACGTTCGTGAATAAGTCGCAAACTTTATTCAAAATTTGTTCTTGTTGTGCAATTTGAGTTTGAGCCAAAAATGAACGACGGACGCGCGGTTCCTCCCTGCATGGACGTGATCATTACCACAGGTTTACAATGGACTAATTCTATTGATCGCTATTACACTTCGATGCAGATATCGAAAAGCGGATATGCAATTCGAGTTGCCCCGGGTTAGGAAACCGCCACGACAAGGTGGCAGAGGATACAGACATTAAGAGGGCGAGGGTGAGGTTATTCCACGAAGATCGTCGGAGATGCCCGAGAACTGAACGTTGCGCGCGGCGCCCCTTCAGGATCAATACGGCAACCCCTGTTGTAATACCGCGTTGCCCGCCGCGAGCAACGGTGGTATAACTTTTTAACGGACTTTCCTTTAGGAATTTCTCGTCCACCCTTGGAATATTCTCAAGGATTTCATCTCTCGTATCAGGAGAATCAATACTCCCACTTATAATGCTTCTAATAACTGATAAAAAGTTCCCGCTATCAAAACTGATCTAACTTGAAAGAGAAATTAGCATAAATCATAAATCACCTTCGAGATATATTTAATTGGGCGAGAGACACGCTGAGAGAAATTTAATTTATTCGTTTCAGAGTTTTAAGAACGAGAAACTTTCAAATGACAATCTCAGAATCGAATTTTCCCTTGCAAAAATTTACTTTTCCAGATATGAGAATAAATTATAAATAAATTCTATCAACTCGATGGAAAAATGTAGAGACAAGATACATCTCATCGAGTTTAATGTGATACGAAAAAAAAAAACAATGTCGGGCGATATTTTAACGTGACCGATCGATTCTCGAGTCAACCGCAAATCAAAAATTTAAATCAGCACCAGCATTTTTTCATTTTTCCGGTACAAAACGAATGTGAACTAGAAAATTTTTCAATTTTTCAATCAAGTCGTGTCCAGACTTTCGGGGGCCTATCGCGTCGCGCGATACGCCTTTCCCCTTCCGATTGAAAAGAATTACATTCGAAATGAATGTAATTGCGCTCGAAAAAAGAAACGATAACGTCGCCGCGGCAGCTACTTACTCGTTAGCGCAGATATAGAGAAGACATAGTGGCCATTCCATGTCTGCTTGGCTAACTTGCGTCGTCCTGATAACGAAAGGATAGCAGGGTAATTGCATGGCTCAAGGGCCATTCGGCCGATTACTCCCCTTCTTTTCCCTAGTACGATAATCTCTATGTTCTTTTCTTTCTTATCGCGTTTGGAGACATAATGAAAATTTCGCGAGCAATATCTCGTAATATAACAAAATCCACTGTAAGACTATGAAATACTGTGATAGATAACGATATATAAGGCTCTCATAAATAATACAATGAAATGTACATATACGACTCTCATGTATATTGAATTTTTCTAGGTTTTTTTTTTATTCATCGATTGAATCGAATTTCAATTGCAGTACTGTAGAGTCATTTTATTAGCATACTTTGACGGAGAATAAAGATAAATTCCTTGAGCTGAAAGATAAACACGCACATACGAGACCGCATGGTTTGCAGGAGAATTGTGTCTTTGATATTGAGATGCAGGGCTTCAATAAGAAAACAAATAATTTCCATGTTATTGAGCCATAGGAAGGTGGAAGGGAATTTTTTAATAACAGAACCCGGGGATGAGGCGATCGCAGAATGGAGACTGGTATGCCGCGAAGACACTGCCTAAGGAATCCCTGACCCACTTCGCGATTCTGAGCCAATATTTTTCTATTCTCTCGAAAATTCCTTAGAATGCACAAAAGATTTCTGTAAAAGTTATGAATATTCCCACTATGAGGTTTGAAATACACGAGTTAAGAAGGCGAGTAGTATACGTGTGTTCATTTGAATGATTTAGTCTTTTACTTGACGATTTCACATATAATTTGAATATTATATATCTTTGAATATATAAATTCATTAAGTCATGAATACAATCTTACACATAAATAGGAAGTGATCACATCCGATAATATAAATTTCGCTGAAACTATGCTACAAAGATAATATAAATTAGTGAAAAGAAGCACAGACCACAAAATCTTATAATTATGAGGCAAGAAAACTTCATTTCAGATAAGATGATGAGAATCGACGGCGTCAATGATACATAAACATTCGCAATTCGTTAAACGTTCTATATATTATTCGTGCCGCGAAGTTTATTCCGTTTAACTATCAGCGTAATTATGACATAAATTTTGAGTACGGACAATTATTTCACGCCAGTACTAATGCTTTAAGGATTTGCTGCCGACGATGCTTTCCTGATTCTCGCGAAGGGGATTTTCAGGGTGGCGTCGAATGGAGAGGACGCAACAGAGAAAGACAGATAAAAAGAGGAAGAGAGAGAGAGAGAGGATGGGAGAGGGTGGGAGGGAGAGAGAGAGAGAGAGTAGAGGGTGGCAATTTCCAGTTATAACGGCTAATCCGTATTTCATCGCCTAAACGGCGCTCGTTCGTCTTCGTTCCTCTGCGGTTGAGAGAGCCGGGATGGAAGTCGGAGTCGAGTCGCAGTAAAATATAATTGGGTTTCGAGGATTATCCCGCGGGCGAGGTAGATCTCCGTGCGACTGGTTCCACTGGATGCTCCCCTTGCCCCCCGTCCCCCTTCGAAACCCCGGGAGCTCATCATCCCGAGGGAGTGCTGAGGGAGCATCAGCGTGCACCTATCTGCAGCCTTATTAATCTAAATCACCTAGCATGTGTTCAATATATCGGTCCCTTGAATTCTTGATTCGCGCTGACACTCCATAATGATCATTATTTAACACATTGCCATCTGTTAAATCACATGATGTTAAAATTTATTTAATATTGCCCAAAATATCTAACGTTTAAAGGATATTTTATAGTAGAAAGTATTATGAATTTAATAAATGTGAGAATTTTCTGACATAAAATATATAAACAAAGTTTACAAATCGTATTTGCTATCGGTTATAAGTTTTAATTTTAATTAATTAATTAATTAATGCAATAAGAAATGTTAGAAGTGCATGAGAGACAAAACAAGCGGAGGAGGCAACCAAAATAATTGTTATAAATTTATTGTTAGAGACACACGCACTGTCTCTACTGTGTGTTAAAACGCGTTCGGCGTGTGCCGAACATCAGACGTTAACTAGACCGTTGCGAGTATTAGTGCGCCAACATAGCACGATAACGATAAGAGAGAAGCGGGAGATCAATAGGTCCATGGCTTAGGAAGAAGTAAAATAGACTAGACGCCAACTCGGTAAATTGGTTCCATTCATCAGAGTGTTTCCTGTCGCTGCACCGCTGCCCTTCTTCATTAACTACGGCTAATACCGAGAACACTGGAACTCTAACTCTCGATCTCTTCTTGTTAATAGCAAAAGTTGTTCGATAACGATTCGTTGCTTACGCTATTAAATGTCTCTTGGTTTTATTGGTTGTTCGACGCGCAATTGTGAGAATTGTTACTTTAGAAGAGAGAGCGAGACCGTTATTCAATCGTAGCCTTAAAATCAACTTATGTGTACGTATAGCATTAATTTACTTATATGAATATTCCGTCTGACAATAAACAAAGACGTTCCTAATTAATGCGCACGACGTCCAGCGTAAATTAGAGCCACATTCTTCAGCAACAACAAAACCACGCGCGCAGGAATTTAATTAAATCAGCAAATACTCCCGGTGTAATAAACACCGCATAGTATATAAAAATTAATCGGAGATGCAGCAAAGGTATGCAGAGAAAATACGCGCGCCAGAAATGAGGAAAAACAGTGGTTGTAATGTTGCGTTGAGACAAAATATACAAAGCGTCAAATTATCCGAGCGCGCAAAATGTAGTCTCAAAGCTTGCAGAGACAGACGAACGATCTGGGGGTGTGTTCGAATTGGCTAATAGCTCTATACTTGCTCTGGACCGTGCAGACACGCACTCGCGCGCAAATGCACTTAGAGATCCTGGGCGAGGGACAAAAGAAACGACCGGCTGCATTGTGCGTGAAGCTCGGTTAATGAGAACGGTAAGTCGACGGAGAAACGACGAGGGTACGAAAAGAAAACGAGCTGAGCGTAAGGAAAAGTTAGCCGCGAGGAAGAAGCCGAAGGGGTCCAAGTATGGGTTTTAAGCAGCCGCAGATAAGGATAAGCGGATATAAAAAAATGACTTCGCTCGTTCGTCTCGTGCGAGGGCACTTGCTTAGGGATCACGGACACCGCGAGAGAAAGAAAAATAGAGCCCGGCGAGAGATGAGAAAATTCCCCGTTGGAAAAGGAAAAGCGGTGCTCTACTCCACGTTCATCGCGACGCAAAGAGACACATCGGGATACAAGCAAGAGGTATATATCCAGTGATGTCGCGGAAAGCTGGCCGGCGAAGAGAGAAAGAGGCGAGCAGCATCTCCGCGCGAAAAGCGTGGGCGAAGTCGCCGCTGATATCGGAGAACACGCGCCGGATTTCCGGCCTTATCCGTCGACGATTGACCGCGCCGATAAGATGCTCCGGCTTCGCGCTCGCGAGGCGGTCGACGGAGAAGAAGCAGAAGACACAACGAAGGACGAATAGCATTAATTAATCTACCGCGGCGTTCGTCGTCCCGAGAATGTTGAATTATACAGCGCGATCAATCACGGTGCATCAATATGTAATACGAAGATAAATAAGTAATGTAATTATAGCAATACATTTGAGAGAGATTTCAGAACTTATTGATGATCGTTTCTCAGATGAAAATTCGATTTGCGAATTTCATACTTGATTGATGGATTATTTTTAGTATATAATTGTACGAATCCTTTTATATAAATCTGATCGGATAGTGCTATTTGGGATCAATACTATCGAAAAATAGCCTAGGTACAATTAATTGTAGCTTGATATTTAATTAATTTAATTTTCATTAATTTCATTAACTTATAATTATACTTGATGAATGATAAATAGTCATTTAATCTAATACGTTATAATTTAGCCCTCTTTCTTCGCATGTATAAAATTTTCATGTTGTAACTGGCGGTAATCATTCTTCAGTAATGCAAGATATAGCGACTACGAACATAGCTTTTCACTCAACGGAAAGTGCAGTGGACAAATTTGTCCTCTAGGAGAGGACGGCTACATAAGGCTGTATGAAATAAATGGTTTTTGACATAAAATCGATCGACGGTTGCCGTAAACTGATATTTTCGTGTTTTCACAGCGCTTATTTTAAACTCTTTAGCGACCTACTGATATTTGTAATATTTGTAAATTAATTTTGCTGACAGTTATTTCATAATTAAATATAATAATTAAATATATATGATCATAATTAAAATATATTAAGTAAATATATTAAGTATATATTAAGTAATATAAGTAAAAAACATAATTAAATATATATGATAAATTTATTTTCTAAAATTTTAACAATTAATACGTATATTAAAAAACGAATTTTGAACGAAGCGAAAACATATTGTTTCATTTCATTCGCAAAGTAGATTTTGTTATAAATCAATGATTCATACTTTGAGTTAAATGGAATATTCGTCTAGTCAATTTCTATCTTAAATACACGCCTTTCAATCCCAAAGGCGATTTATTCCAATCGTATGCGCATCGAAATCTCACGGTCAAGCATACATTTCTGTGACGTACAGACCCTATTGCTATTTTCAGTTCCACGCGAATTGTAAGCGATCCTCTTCGAATTCTCAAGCGGATCAACCTCCTACGTCCTGTCTCGACAGGATTCTTGAGTATACCGACGATTTAATATAAGGACCCCCGGCGTCGATCGGCTTCAACTTATGTTAACGTGCGCAGGTGAATGCGAGCAGGTGAAGGTGATTGTGCACGCACAAGAGCGCCCGCACAAATCTGTATCCATACGTGTGCGTACGTATGCGAGAGCTTTAAAGCAGCGGACGACTCACGGCCGTGTGGGATGCCCGTGGGTGACTTTACTAAAGCGAACTGGGAATGCGATATCTTCGCGGGGCATTACAATAACAAAGACCACACGGAGGATACGTAGCGTCCCCGGGTCGATGTGCGTGCGTACACGTCGGCGCAATATATATATACCGGGTGACCTCCGCATTTGCATACCACCTCCGGCCACCCCGCGAAGCCCATGTACGCGTTTTCTTATCTCGCCCCTAACAAACCCTTTCTGCGCGTGGATAGCTGCCGTGATGGATACGGTCTGGGCACACTCCACGGACAGAATGTGCTACCGAGCCACCCTTTCTCTATACGTCCTTGTAAATTACTGCCTTTAATTGCGTCCGACGGAGCGACCGTCTGGCACGATGACGGTAATTCCGGTCATCCTACGTAGACAAAAATGTCCCTATGAAAGTGTTTCAAATAAATGCAGATATCCGATAACGTCCGTAATGCTCGTAGATCAAGTATTGCAATATGACACGTCATATTAGTCAAGTGTTATATTTTTAATGAACCGACAGATTGCAACGACGTAGGTGTGCACCGAGAAAACGCTTTATTAAAGGCAAAAAAAAGAGAAAGTTCGTTACACAATAAAAATAATACGCGCCTGATTAGGTGATTTCCTTTTTAAAGAGCGTTTTAAGATTAGCGCGCAGAATTTTCACCAATGTGGATTACAGCGAAATGCAGAAAATTACGAAACGCGATTAAGCAACGCGAACTGTGTGTGTGTGTGTGTGTGTGTGTGTGTGTGTGTGTGTGCGGTTTTACTTTTAGAAAAAATTTCGTAAGTCTTTAGTCGTTCCAGAGATTGGAGGCAGCTGCGGTGTTGATAGACGGATTACATCTGCGTATCTTCGTTCCGCGACGGCGCGGCGGGGTGTCGAGGATTGCCGCGAAAAAGACTGATTTTACATTTTACGGAAATATCGGCAACCACGATGGCTGCCTATCTCCCGCCTCCCTCGAATGATGCTGACGGTGGTGCAGCACAAGCGCTCCTTTGCTGTTTCTTTCCCTTGACGCGCCTCTCTTCCACTCTCGCAGCGAACGTATAGACAGCATTGGAAAGTTTCGCGAGCTGCACGCTGACTGTTCGAAAGTTAAACGAACGACTCCAATTATGCAGCCGGTGCTGCAACGAGCGGAGCTGTTTATTTTACAAATTTATTATTGGCGTGGCGTTACGACGAATTACTGAACTCCCTCGTTCTCTCGCTGCTTCCCATCCTCATCGCCATCCTGCGCATGCGGCCCAGCTGCTATTTTATTTCTTTCCCAGTTTTCTAAATGATGCTCTCCATTCGCGCGTCTGCTCCGGTTTCACCGCTCCAAATAAATAAGGACGTCGAGTCAGGAATGAAATCTGACGGAAGGATTATAAAGATTTTCCTCCTCTATTATTGTCAACTTTAAATGTAGAGTATTTTAAAATAAAAAAACGTATCAGATTTTTTTCGAAACCAACGTATCCTTGCTCCATTGATATTTCGATCGTCCACAATTATTTTAACAAGAGATTGATGCGCATTAATTGAACAGACAATTAATTCGATTACCCACCGATTTCCGGCACGGAAGGAACAAGCTGAATGCATCACGTATAACATAATTGCACAAACTTGATAGAACGATATTTTGACGGAGGCAAAAGCCGCGCGTTTTTTGTGTGTCGAAAACCCGATGCAGAGAAAAGAGGCAATCGGGAGAATCACTCACCGCCGCTGGCCGGCCGCTGATGCTGAGCGCGAGTCAATTTTCTGCTCGCCCGACTGCCATAACTCGCCGTAAAAAATTGGCACGTAAAAAAAAAAAGGAGCGCGCCGTCACGAGTTAATGAGAAGCTACCGATCGTCACGCTGCCCGGTGCCTCGGCCATGAATAATTAAACGCTCGCCCCGGCTACCGGCGTAATCCTTAAACGTAGGCCGTAAAAAGAATTATTAAAGCGCACGCCCTTGTTCGGTAGGATCAGAGTGCCCTATACTGCATTATACCGAGGCGCGCTGTCAGGTAAAACGACTCAGACTGCAACCACCTGTATGTGTGCGTGCGTGTGGTCCGGTGCGAAAATTTTTGTGCTGCGTTGCATTAATACGCGTGCGTCACAGTAGATTGTTGTTTTGACAAAGTAATTCAATTCCGGGCGATAATTAAATTCTCGACGACACGACAATTTCGTACGTAGCACTGTACATTGTCGAGATAATGGAGACACAATTATAAATCGTAAGTTTCAAAATAAGATTAATTATGCTGCCGAAAATTGAGATTGCTGCGAAAAAGAGAGATACGACTGACCTATTAACGTAATAATTCGCGAATTAAATTGCATTAATCTACAAAATGGCAGTGCAATCCTCTCGGTGAAATAATATATTTATCACCCGTGTATAGAGAGTCTAAGGATCAAATTGTGTCGGATGGAAACGTGGAAAATGCGGTAGTTTGCAGCATCGGTAGTCGTCAAATTATTGGCAAGCGATTAAAGCAATGTAAAGTCTGCGCGGACTTGTTCCGCGCGTGACGAATAATTTAAGCGTGTGATTGCCGGCGGGCAAATAATACCCGTACGATAAACAACGGACCCGCCAACGCAAGTTAATCGCTCCATTGTCCGATTGTGTCGACGTGCGTGAGCGAATTCCATCGCTCTCTCATGGTAACGCGTTACGCGCTCTAACACGAACAAAACGACTTGGTTATATCATTGCTTTTCCACGGACACGATGGCGCACGCATTTCTGCTCGTTTTCGTGCATTAAACCGCGAATAAATATGTCCTATAGGGTGGATTTGTGTATCGTCGCCATCGTATGCTGCTCGATGTTGTCGGCCGTAGATCCGGAGCACGAATTATCAGACCGTAAGGGTATATATATCGAGGAAATTAGTAGATCTTCCGGTCGCGCATAGTGTGGTATAATGATGATAAAATATATCATAACGTTGAAATTCCAAAGTGTTACTTTCGAAAAATGATTTTAATCGCTATTGGATAGCCCAAAGACGTGAAATGTAAGAGATACTTAATATTGAGCTATTGAGCCTCTCGTAATTTTTTAAAAACTAAAGCAAAAGAATTGGTTTTAGAAGCAAAAAATAGCAAAAAATTAGTAAATAATTTTCATATCTTATTCGTTACGTTGCGATAATTTGGCCCAGATAGCTTAATATACAGGTAGGGATAAGCTATCTGAGCCAAATTATCAGAATGTAACCAGTAAGACATGAGAGTTATTTATTAATTTCTTGCTATTTTTTGTTTTTAAAAATAATTTTTTTGCTTTACTTTTTAAAAAGTTACATGACAGTTATTGTAACAGTTTTGACAGTTAGATTATCGAAAAAGATTTAAAAATTATGTTTTATTACATAACAATGAGAAATTTCGCGCCACCACTAGTAACATAAAATCGTGAATTGCAATATTCATATAAGTATAGAAATATCACATTTTTTGCTAATTTTTACTAATATACGTCATATATACTCCGATATGTATACTCTTATAAAATATTCACTTCACTTCTATATCCCATGAATAACATTCCATAATTTTATTATACATCACAGCCAAAAGTTATATTGGCAAATGTGTTGAATAATTGATGGTTATGCAACATTCTAGCGAACGTCGGATAATCTAATTCTCCTGGACTCCGTATACCGTCTACAAAGCGCGCCAGCTGTCGAATCATTATCGTATATCCGCTCAGCTTATCGTAACCTTCTGATCTAAACTGCACGGTACTCATTGCGCATTGGGCAGCTGTTATCGATGCGAGAATCGGTCTCCCAGATCGGTCGCAACGCGCCAAGTTTCAATCGTCTGGATTCGGCCACGTAATCCGATAAGGAAAGCCGATGGAAGTTAGTGCTTTTCGGGAAAATCTCATCTGACGGGCCGACGCGCGATCTCATTCTGGGGCAGGATTATCACGCCCTACCGCACTAACCGATGGGGATCCGTAGGTCCTGCTGTACCCGGGGGTAAATAAGAGGGGTCCGGCGAAGGCGACGTACTATAGGTATGACACGATACGGAGTACGAGAAGCCACTACAAGAAGCGAAAAGTCAATCAACCGCTCCCGCCATTGTTTGTACGCGGCTCAACACTAATTCCTATTTGTAGGTCTGATTAAACGCCCGCATAGGGGATTTTCTACTTATAATCCGCAACACGGATCAGCGCAGGATACTACACATTGTAGTATTTAAAAAAATTTTCTATATTCGCCTTATGAAACTGCGGGAGCGACAAAGAGAAAGACAGAGAGAGAGAGAGAGAAAGAATACGTATGAACAAAATAAATAGACGATTTTGTCGATCATATTAAACTCACGTAGCAATTGTGATCCTACTCTATAAAGATAAATGATGTAAAGGAATGCTAGGCTAGTGCTATTTATCCGAAACGTGTGCCGTTGTACCAATAATACTTTCACCTAGGATATAAACCCTCCAGGCGAGCGAAAGTACCAAGACCCACAGGACGAACGGGAAGACTACCACCAACCCCGGTTAGCTGGGATACATATCTACTCCTGGGGAGCCGTTAGCTTGAAGATGGCTCCCATGGGAAACCAACTCTCAGACTCATCGTGGCAAGTAACGACCACATTCCCTCTCTTATTCCACTCAATTCGGGCTGGTTCGTCTATCCTCGTGCAATTTCTCTGACCTTTAACAGCTCGCTTCAGTTTCGCGCATTCTTCTTCGAACATATTCGCCGTCTCATTGAGGAAAAAGTTTTCGGAAACATGGGAAGAGAATTTACATCGACGAGAATTTTCAAGCTTTCGTTAAATTAGACAATTGTTTCAGGTATTACTTTTTGGTATATGTATAGTGAAAAAATTTATGACAAAACTTATCATTTCTGGTTGGAATAATACAACTCGCAAACGCATAATGGCAGGCAAAAGCGAGCAGAAACAACGAGCGACAAGAGCAGTGCAACAAGAACGTGTACTAATTTGTCTAACACGATGAGCAACAATGTTTCGGTTCTTCAGTACGTGTAATATACGTACGAATGGAACATATAGCCGATGTCGCGTGTCATCTACGCTCGACACAATGAACACGATTTTCTTGCCCTGCGAGTCCGAGACAATAGTCTTAAGGATGTAAAGGGCGAACTTGACTTGCTAAGAAGGTCGGCCCACCGCTCCATTGTGCACGCAGAGACTAAATTGTTATCGCATAGGAAAGAAACATATTTTGCATATTAATACGATAGTGCCCCCGAGAACCACCGAATGACTTTCCATCTGCATAGCGTGTGTAAAAAATTCGTTTCGTTCAATTTTCAATGTTTTTTTTAAAGTCATCAATATTACAATCTCTTAATATTCGCCATTTCATATTATAATGTTAAAATTAAATTTTAATTAAAAATAAATTTAGATAAAATTAATTTTAAAAAATAATAACAATTTTTTTTAAATGGAAGATAATGGATAGACATAATTCACAAGTGGTCTTTCTACATACTACATAACGAAGATAAAACGTGAAAAAATGAACAAGCGGGACTTCATTTTAGTAAATAAATTTCATAGAACGCTTTATTTGCATTATAATTTTGTAGATGACGAGATTTAATAAATTGTTATTAAAACTTTTATATCAATATATTCATAAAATTCGATGCGCGGAGCTTAATGTAACATTCTCATTTATACTAGATATATACATATACATGTATGCAATTCAACATTATAATAACGCAGTTCACAGTTTATTTTTATTACTTAGGTGCTTCCTTTTTTTTTTTAAACATGCAATGCACGATAAATTGGAAGTGATAAAAACATTCCTTTGACAAATATGATGTTTACACGAGTATAATCCTTTCGCGCTTGAAATGAAATAATTAGTAGGGGAATGCCATTATATGTGAGGTCCTTTGATATTAATATTGATAACATTTAATTTATGTACAACGATAAGAGAACGCATTACTCGTGTGTAAACAAAACATCGAAAATTGAATATATATATATATATATATATATATATATATATATATATATATATATAAATGGTCTCAATAAAATTTTAATATATTGATCCACGTATAATCAACACACATAAAGAGCAATAAAAATCTTTATATTTATTATTTTATATTACATTTCTCGATTATAATGTCAACATAAAAGTTTATATATACATATATAGATATATTTATGTGATATATATTTGAACACATGGCACATGTGCAGCACCTTCGGCGATGATTATATATCGCTTAAAATTATTTCCGCCTTCCTCAAGCGAGGACCATCGATAGAATTATCGTTAAACTACCCTAAGTGCGCGAACTATCTTAATGATATCGTAAGTTACGTCTCGTGCCTCATGGCGCTACCGCTACCTTAATTCGATGATCTGTCGATGGACGAACAAATGCGAAGGGTACGGGGAGGGGGGGAAGGGGGACCCGTGCGAGATACGTGAGAGCGTAGATCTGGCACCCGGATTATATTGTACAGCCTCGCGAAAGTAATTTCGCGAGACAGGGCACTTCACGAAACAGCGGCATAGCACGATATTAAAGCGGCAATGCGCGGAATATGGTAATGTCGGAGAAGGTAACGAAACTCCGACGCGACGTAGCCGGACACCGGGCAGCCGGACCGGTGAAATCCGTCCGAACAAAGGAAAACGTCGAGCCACGCACGTTATTCCGTTCAATTTCACCGTGCGGTGGATACGTATCCGCGTATGGAACGAGAGCCGACTCGTGCAAACGGCGACGCTAATGGCAGTTCCATTCTCGAGATTTTCGAATTTCTCGCAGCAACGTAAAGCCCGGCTTGCTCGACTCGCACGGGAGTTTCAGATTTTCCGGGACTTCGAGATTCGCTTTTCTCTCACTCTTTCCCCCCTTTCTCTCCCTCTCTCTCACACACATTCTCTTTCTCTTTCGCTCTTTAACTAAAGCCCACCGAAGATGTTGGAGAACCGTGGAAATAGGGCAGCGCTGGAAACTTCTTCAAAGTATTAAAATCGTATCGCGCCCTTCTTATACGGTGGAAGTACATTGACCGTATTTACGACATGTATTACTTCCGCTATACTTGCATTGTGTAACATTACACGATAGTAGCAGAGAATATGCAAAAATTCTTCTACTTACTTTTATACGTGTTATTAATCATTTAAATTGATGTAAATTGACGCCTTCCGCGTATCGACTGCAAAATAATTTAGCGTGAATTTGAATAGCGCAAGTTAACACAATTTGTAACGTTGAAAACAGAAATAGTAATCGGACATTTCCGGACTTTGATCTTATCACATGATTTTATCACATGAAAATTCCGGAAATCCGGTTTAATCGATTTAAACATGATACGACTTCTGAAATACAAGGACCAGTTAAATTAAAACTCGCGCAGACAATCTCTTATTTTTTCCGCCGGTCAGACCTCGCAACAATTCGCCAAGGACCAAGATAATTCGATGCTATGGCGGAGTGCATGGCACATGCTTTCGACGACTGGGAGAAGGAGAAGGACGAGCAAGGCTGCGGAAGAGACGAGTTAGAGGAGCGGCAGGAGGGAGGTGGGAAACGATAGAGGGCGAAGGAGAGGACGTAACTCAGGCTGTACTTGGACTATCTGCACGGTGGATCTGGCATCTCGAAGAGCAACGCCCACTCACACTTAGCTGCGGGCGCGGCGCGGCGTGTGTGGCTTGCCTCGTACATACACACTCGCCACGTGTGAGCGCGAAAACGTATACGCGCCAGGATCCGCGTATTACAGCCACTCGCTCGCCCGTGCGGGCAGGTAGGTCGGACACACCGGCGCGCCGCCGCATGCACACATAGGGGTGGATCGCGCACAATTACCCATTGTCTGATACAGAAATTTATGTGAGGATACCTAGGGCCCACGTAACTAACGGACGGTCAGCTCCAAAAGAGAGGGACAGACGGGGAAAGAGAAGGAGAGATCCACTAAATCCAAAGGTTCGCCGCAGCATGCGCCTTAGACCGTGCAGATAACCGACGAATAGGATACAGGAGGGACGTGCTTTGTGAACCGGAACCCGCGAGAGCGGCCGCGTACATACGTAACCTTATATTCCGGGCGTGGGTATGGGTAAAACTGTACGTGTTTCGCGTATACCGCGGGACCGATGGGGGAGACAGAGCGAGGTTTCGCTTCTTTCCTCGGTTAACTCTCGCAAATATGAGAAAGAAAGCCCACAGACTTCGAGTGCCTTCCGAGCCGCACGCGCGCTCAATGGCGAAAGTTGTCCCTATAATCGAAGCCACTCGCGATCGCGCTGTCACTTTCGCGAATCGAAATATTGAGTCAGTTTTTCAATCACGTTACAGATCAATTAGCTTGAAGATAATTCGGGGAAAAAGAAAGGCGATTATGATTGTGTAGAAAATATCTGAAAAAATGTAAAAAATTCATTTTAGTGTGCATTTTGTCGCTCAGCCATTATTCCGACGATTCATCATTAGTCAAACCGAATTCACGTATGCACGCACACGTAAATTACAATAAATCAATACCCAGATACGAGCTGCGCAGTGTAGAAATGTGCAACGTCGTACAAAATATCTAGCTTAATCCCGTCAGTAAACTATTCACAATCGTGAATGTCCCTTCACAGTATGTACACTATTCGGCAGCCGAGAGAGAGACGACATCTCGATTTACCAGTCTGAGCGGGAATTTAAAGGGATCTCGCGAAATCCGAGACGAGCCGCGGCACGCCGCGTTTTTCGCCAATGGCCATTCCATCGTTTGTCTCGTTTGCGTAAAGAGGAAAAACTGTTATGGAAGCGCTGTAACGCTGTCCAAACACGGATCGTGGCTTCGGCGCATTAAAACGACGACAGGAGAATGGTAGTCGGGCGTCCCTTATTTACCCACGTGACGAGGCAGGCACTTAGTATCGTGATATTACCGGGGCAAATAAAAAGCTCGAGTGAGAAAGGGACGGGCCCGACAGAGAGCCAAGTTTAAACGCAATGGGACGGTACTTACGGTGAACGAATGCCAGCGGTGATTGAATCGGGTTACGGGTTTCAAATTAAAAAATATTTTGCGAAACATATCGTCACACACATCTACTTGTACGTTATTTGCGCATCGCTATCTGACTCGGGAAGAGAAATATCGCGTTATATTACATCTATAATCTATAGTCTTTTGTAATTCCACGGTAGCGATTCCGCGCTTATCGTTAAACGCGCCGAGATTTATGTAAATTCGAAAATCAACATGAGACCCAGTAAAGCTCGATAATCTGGTTGATAAGTCACACGTGTCAGAGGGTGCCGATACAGATAAGCCACGTAAACACAGTTAGACCTCGTCCCATCGAACTCGAAAGCCCTTTCCCGGGAAGCATTCTGACCCTTTTTATCAGCAGATTACTTTATCCGAATTTTTTTAATGACCTCTCACGCTTCCCTGGGTTAATAGAAATTTTAAGGGTCCCAGTCGTATCGCTTGTCTCTAAATTGATTCGTTACAGATTTTGTTAAATTACGACCCGTCTGTCGCAAGAAAAACTTTATCTCTCGATTCTTGATTTCGGGGAGAACGTATCAAGTTTCTATCTTATCGTTGTACTTATGAAGCTATAACTAACTTTGCATAGACAGCTACATAGCTTATTATACAAGAGATTTCCATAATTAAACATGCCATAATTCTTACTTAAAAATAACGAATCCCCTAATTAATACATTACGCAAAAGGGAACGATGACATTTGCAGTACAGCAGCAATTTCGTTAAAAGTAGCAACTTTTCATTATTTGATTAGTTTGCAGCATAATTATTAACACGAGCTTTGTAGCCGATAAGGATTTATCCATCCATATTTTGCGCGACATTAATTCTATTTCAGCATTGCATCCGTGATCACGGAAGTTCCTTCTAACTCGCACATTTGTCACATGCAAGTCGGACGAGCACTGAGATCTTATAACACGCCGGTTTCCGTCGGCAGGAACGTCAGTTCGGTAATTCGTAGATAATAGCACCACCCACACGGACTACCTTGCGCGAATGATTCATAACACTAATAACGGCGCGCGTTAATATTAATTGAGAATATCGGCGCTGGGCCGATCGCATCAATTATGCGAGCGACGCGAAAGTAATGCACTGAACAATTCGATGCGGCCGTATAAATTCGTTTTTACCCTTGCATTATATATATGAGCGCGATAAATAACGCAGCGCGTAATTAACGGAGGACGGAATGAATGTTTATCTGTCTGCGCAGACGCCTTTATCACGCTTCTGCCACACATGCACGCGCCGCCGTACGATGGATACCACTCCGTATGTATGCGTTTTTGTGCTTATTATGTGCATTGCGCACGTATGGCATCATATAAAAGCAACATTATGCGTTTCGTAAATTGCATTACGGATAGTGCAGGAGATCCTCTGCTAGCTTTCCTATTCAAACTCAACATACATCTTCAATGAATTGATAAATTTATAATGCGACATATCTGATGCGTTCAAATTATACATGTAAAGAAAGAGATGCTCCAGAAGAAAAAGCTTAACGTTCTGTATTAACCTACAAATGGAAACGAATGGCTAACCCTGATTAGGAAACGTGATTATTTCGTGAAAACCTAAATTACGATATGGATTAAGCTTGAAAAATCAGAAAAACCTCGGAAATTTGCTATGCAGATTTTGCAGACCGGCCAAAATCATACTCGATTGCAGAATGCAGCCGCAGCGTTACTTACATCTGGATTTTTCAGCATTGTTTACAATTCGCGTGATGCAAACGGTTTACGCGGTTTTAGCTATCGAGCTTGTTTTTTTAATCCAGCACTTGGCAAACGACCGCAGGGAGTTGGGGGAGAAAGAGAGAAACGAAAAGCTTGTGCTAAAAAAAACTGTATAGTCTAAAACAAACGCGCTTAGTCTCGCACGCATCCACGAGCGACCCATCGATCACCAGTACGCGTACATAGGGAATACCGGCAATCGACCAAAATTTTACGGCGCGACGCGAAAATCGTTCGGCAGTTTGTCAGGCGATCGAGCCTTCCGGCAGTTCGTTGCTTCACGTGCTCTACGGGCATAAAATATGCGTCAGCCGTACGCGCGTAAGGAATCATCGTCGTCACCATTGCGACGTATATTTGCATCTATCGACGATCAAATTTAATATGACATAAAAATAACTTTGTTTATTTAGCATCCCATAAACAATGGAAAAAGATTATTAATACCTATACATTAAAAGTATTACTATATTTTTGTTTTTTTATTATATAATATTAAAATTATAATATTATATTTGTCTTTTGTTCTCTATACTTAACCTAAATATATTTAAAATGTCTATATTTTTACTAAATATTTAAAATTTAATTTACTTTCAAAAAAATTTTTTTAATAATATTTAATATTTTTATCAAAACATATTAATTAATTGCATAATTCTAAATTCATTAATTTATAAAGATGAAAATTATAATAAATGATTAATTTTGTATATTGAAGTATATAAATTTTAATAAATATTAGCTATTAAATTTTAATAACCGTTTTAGTATATATTTTATTGCTTAATTGTACCATTAGATCTTTATATGAGGTTCTATTTCATTGTTTTCTAAATAACATGTATATACATATATGTCATACATATACATGTATGTATATATGTATATATATATATATATATATATATATATATATATACATACATATATATGTATGTACTATTCTTTTTCAAATTTTTCTGGCTAAACTAAAGCTTCTGCAAAATAATGTTTCGGACAAAATCTTCATGATTTTTACTGTAGAATCCAATGACATTTTTAGATTTTGCAAGAAACAATAAACAAAAAAATTTTTTAAACAATTTTTTATTAACAAACAAAACAAACAAAAGAAAAATATGAACCTTATTTTTACCTTATCCCACGAATCCAATAGTTTGTTTGTCGCTATCTCGGTTGTGCTGGCCATCGGCCTTAATGGGTTAAAGAATTGTACACTTTTATAAAGTGTTTCCAAACTTCTGGAGGGTACTGTGTATATATATATATATATATATATATATACGGTTATTTAAAACAACGTAATTGTGAGCAAGTACTGTTGGTATCCTTATAAATAAAGTAGAAATTTATCGATTGTTTCCAAATTCGCGTTTATATATATATGTGTATATATATATATATATATATATATATATATATATATATACACATATATATATAAACGCGAATTTGGAAACAATCGATAAATTTCTACTTTATTCATAAGGATACCAACAGTACTTGCTTACAATTACGTTGTTTTAAATTTTAAATAACCGTGATAAACAAACGGATAAATAAGTTCATTAGAATAGTTGCTCTATTTTACTTTCTTGCATCGATAATAAGCGTTAATAAAAGTTATATGATTCTACATATATCTTATTAAAACATTCTTGATGGCAAACAATCGATTATCTGTAAATATCGCTTTAGGCAATCTATAATTCGTGTCAGAATACAGAACAGAATTTCGCTTATTCTAAAGCGAGCTTTGTGATAATGTGAAATAATATGTACATATATATATATATATATATATATATATATATATATATAGGTATACATGATTTGATACAGACATATTTATGATTTTATATATGTATACATAATGCTTAAATTAAATAGTATAAATTATAAAAGAGAAAAGTATCTAAATCAATAATATTTTAAAAGGTATGAAATTCTGTAATATTCTTATTTGCAATAGTTTCTATAAAAAATTGAAAATTTTTATTTATGAAAGATTATGTCATATCGCGTTTATATATTTATCACGCGATGTTAAATTTATTTGATAATCAGCTATTAAAATTTCCACGTTTGAAAATGCAGGTAGATATTACAATAATAACTTTAAGTACTCCAAATTTTTGCAAGTCTCTCTCTCTCTCTCTGTTCCCTTTCCTTCTCTCTCTATTTCTTCTTAACTCCGCTCGTTCAATTTATTATTCATGAAAACGATGAAAACTCTTAGCGAGGACGTGAAATTTAACTTGTCTTGCTGTCGTCGAGCGCTCGCAAGTACGTACGTACATCTCGGACCGTTGACTTTAGATCGATATTCGAAGCACGCCTTGCGCAGACGAGACACGGACGGGCAAATAGCAAGCGATCGATGCGCAAGAACTCGATAATTTTCTCTAAACGCCCGACGGCGGCCGGACATCAAACGGTCACGCCGTATTTGGCGTATCCTCGAAGTGCAATCATGACCCGGGTTTTTTTGCACGTTCGGGCGTTTCGAGCCGGTAGCTACTTTGTAACAGCCAGCTCTTTAACGTTATTACGCTCATGCGATTCTGCTTGAGAACCAGTTTCAAGTTAGTTAGTAGTGCGAGTGCATTCGGCGCATCCGACTGCCACTTTTCGCTTCGGTAATCGATCAAATCTTCAACGAAATTGCATTTCCCTGTGCCGGTCGATGGTAAAAGGTAACCGATGCGAGCTTCTCATTTGCATTTTCGCCTAATGGTGCTCCGAAAAAGGGTTTCGCAACGATCCTGTTTTGCATAAACTAATACGCGAACGAATACACACGGGCAACGATGTGCTTCACGAGAATAATTCCGAATTTAAATAAAAAGTGTCGACGGAATGAATTCAGCCCTTATTTCTTCATTAGGGTTGCAAAGTTTCGCGCGCGCACGGCTATCCGACCGCTCGTAGATTCTCACGATACGGTGGCACAGCGTCGCGTTTTCATCACGAAACACCTTAATGCCCGTGTCTTTGACATTCGACATTTTTTTACAACTCTCTTTTACGGTTCGCGCCTCTAGTGTCGTCTTCTTCAAGAACGTGGCACCTATTTGCACGCGCACCTCTCTTCTGCGTCGCGTCGGTCCAGTGTAACGATACCTATATATCTCGCGCCTTCATTGCCACTTTCTTCTGAGATCTCTTACAACAGTTTCATGCAAATTTCGCGCGGAGAAGAGGGAGGCTGAGGCTCTGCCCCGTTAAACCCGAACGGCGTAATCTCGAACTTTACGATCCACCAACTTCACCCTCTTTTTTTCGCGCAAACATCTCGAAACGAGCCGCGTACCGTAATCCCGAGTTTTACGTCTTCCAGCGGGCACAGGCGAAGAGGGTCTCCCTCTCGCACATTTATACGCTTTCGTTCCTCCGCCTCCAAGTGAAAATCAGTTCCGGGAGTAACGCGCATATTGGAGCTGTTGACATCGGAATAATCAGCCGCTGCAATAATACGAGCATCTGATACCGATAATCTGCCAATATTGGCGATGTTGTATTAATACTATGGCTAAGTAATCAACAGTTTCCTATAATCGGGGACTATATTCCTATGGTTGCCTGCATGCACACGTGCGAGTATCGTCCTGGAAAAGGGATATTGTTGAGAATAATTGATTAGCATTTCCTAACGAAAAATCTGCAATCGTTAACAAAGAATGCGAAGGTTCTCTGATATACACTCATGAAAAAAAGTAAAGAAAACGTATTTCCATTTAAAATACAAGTTAATCAGAAATTAGCAAGTAATAGTAGTAATAGTTTCAAATTTCTATCTAAATAAAATTTAATTTAAAAATATGTAAATTAAAAATAATTAAAAAATTCCTATATTATGATGCTTCTAATCACCAGCTTCAGTAAGTTTCAATATTTTAAATAACTTGAGTCTTTTTTAAATCAAATTCGCAAACAATGTTACAAATTCTTTTTACATTATAATTTTTAGTCGTCATATCAGACATTATAATTATAAAATATCTGACATCCGTAATTGAGATCGGAATGAAAGACAAAAATTGATGGCGAAACCCATGCGATCGTGTTGGCATCTGTACCTGTGCTACCGGTTTAAAAAAGCTTGCAAAAACCGAATAGTCGTTGCGACCACAAATGGGTGGTATTTCTCGACTTTTATCGGCAGCCATTCACTTTTCATTAGAAACTGTTACCGCGAAAACTGTTTCGCACACCCGTCCGCGCTTCGTCTTCGTTGCCTTTTGTTCTCCGCTCCGCTCCGTGCAAATACGACATTAAGCGTAAATAATTGGCCGATACTCTACGTCAGTATATCAGCAAGCGATGCAACGAGGAAAGGTTGCGCGTGAGCACGCGAGGTTTGCAACTCATGTGTACATCACCGTGCAGACTGTCCGGCTTCCACGCGGACGCAGTACCGACTTGCGCGACGAGGTTTTTACTCGTTGTTTTATTTCTTTCGCCTCGCATCTCGTCCTCGAAATTCATTCACACGTGAGACACGTGTGACGAGAGATTACGACATGAATTTTTTGCAAACGAGTTAAGTGAATAAAATTTCGCGCAGTGTAATTTGCAGTCGGCTTTTGATGAAGCTCCGTTTTAAATATTTATAAAAATGTTACAATGATATCACTTTAATAGTTTTCACATTAATGACATTATTATTAAAAGCAAATTTAAATGAATAATAATATTGTCGAAAAAAGCTGCTTTCAATTGCACTGTACAAATTAATTAATATTATACAATAATATAAAAAAATAATACATCTCTATTTTTGCAAGTTACATTTTGTGACGAAATCGTATTAACAAGAGCACTACTATATTTCTCGAAATAGCCTTCACCGAAATGGTGGGTGCTAGTTTTTATTGAACGTCCTCGGATTTCACGAAGAAAGAAAACCATAAGCCTCGATTCGAGCGATATCGACGTAAGCTCTTTCCATTTAGCGAGCGAATAGAAATCGAGGAAGTGAAACGCGTACTCTCCGTCTCGTCTCGTCTCGGGAATGCTATCACTGGCGCAAATCGATTAATCCAAAGACGATTCTGGCGTCCTGGACAGTGTGCTCGGTCGCCATTACCAGAAAGATCGTGAAACATCCGATCCAATCTCGCAATGGACACTACTGTCCTATCGGCGATGCAATCTTTTTATCTGCGATGTAATCCAAGATAAAAAAACAGGTCGCAGAGAGAGAGAGAGAGAGACAAATGGCAAAGAGGATTTTTTTTACTCGGTGACCCGATAAACTACAACTACTCTTACAAGAATAAAATCGTCAGCTACAGATCCGCGTTTTTTCTTCGCGCAAAATATGATATAAAATAATCAAGTTGTATAGAATGTTTCATCGTACAATACTTTAATACTTAAAAAATTAATTAAAATCAAAAATCTCCTCGAATACGGAAATGTCAAAGTAAAATGGTTTTCAAATTATAAATGAAAATTGATCGAAAAATAGTTTACTCTTATCTGTAACTACGTTTATATCACTCTGTTATTTGTTGATTTTCACTCAGTTCAGGCAATATTGATCTTTATCTGTTCAATATTATCTTCCAATTTTCTGTATGTATTACGTATACTATGGTAATCATCAGTCGATTAAAATGTTAATGACGAACATCAAGTTTTAATTCTCGCTGCATTTTATTTCGTTTAAGAGTTTAAGTGATATAAACTTAAGCTATTAACGTGTGACTGGATAAAAAATTAGCAGAGAATCGATGCATTATAAGTATAAATATTACTAGCATTTTTTATTGAATAAGTTAATTATAAGTACAATTATCTAAACAAAAATTTAAGAATTTAATTATAATATACCTAAAAAATTCAATCAAATACATCATTACTAATATATCATATCTTCATGATGTTCTATTTCTTAATAATTTTATCTGTGTGTAGAATGCTTGGTAAAAAATGTGCAAATTGATAATATTTTATTAAATTTGAAAACAATCTCTCTTATGCGAAGATCACTCGTTATTCATTACTTTTTAACAAGTTTACTCTGCTTATTAAACATCTTTATAATTTATGCGATAATCGTACACGTTCCAGAGTTAAATATTAATGCTTAATCTGTTTTGGTCCATTCATTTTGAGGCAATGGATCTAGAAGATAATATCTATTTGTAATACTCTTATTTTTTTAACTTATATATATTTTTTTACACGTATAATATCTTATACATATTTAATATAATTTCCACGGATCCATTACCACAAATTGTAAAAAGTAAGTTATAATGTACCGTTCACTGATATGGTACTCAACAGTAGAATTATACTAACAGTTATACTACGTTAATCTTTAATCGTTAAAAAAATTAATCTATCCAGATTTATAACGCAGTGTCCAAAATAATTAATATTTCAAGAAATAATAATTGTTTGAGTTATATAATTATAAAAGATTAATTTCGCACGTAAATAGAATAATAAATAGAAAAATAAATTACTCATCTCATAGTTGTTCCGCCGTTGTCCAATACCCGAGTCTTTTTCTTCTTTCTTGTTCCTTCACAGCACTTGTAACACTCGCGTAAACGCGGTTAATTATAATCGCGCGCGCACCATTCGCCGGAATACGATAATCGCGCATCACTTTGCACGGCATTCCCGATATTAATCGCACGCGATTACGTACTTTACTATAGTGAGATAGAAAAATACAACCGCATCGATCACTAAGTCTGCCTGATACACGCGATGTCTCGTTAATGAGCATAACGAATGAACCTCGAATAGTAAAGGATTTCAATGACTGTCATCAATAAATACTGCATTTATGTTTAATGATAAAAAAGTGGGCAAAAATTAGTATCGATGACTTTCTAATATCATGCGATATGATATTACATAATTAATAAAATCAAATTAACGAAGACGCGATGGATCATTCGATATATGGTTTCCCATTGTTTCAATTGCTTGACGCGAAAACTATCGGCAAAATACGTTTATATCAAGAAAAAATTTTAAATACAATACGAAATATATTTATATGTTCAAGCTAAAGAAATAATAATTTATCTACCAATATTATGAAACGATAATTCATAACTTTTATTTCCTTTACCGTTTTAATTTCTCAAATAAATCAACTGCGCGAGATATCTGCCTCGACAAATACCTGTGATACGTCGCTAATCGTGCAAATCAATTAATCACGCTCGGTATGATCGTTAATAGTTAGTAGGGAGCGATAACGTTTTCTCCTAGTATTTGTCGCGATCGCGTTTCGGGGAGTAATGCGATGATGCACTGAGTTGCTCGCAACGTGTCCCGTTTGTTCAAGCAAGGGCGGTGACCTTGCGTACAAAAACGCGACATACAAAACAAAAACGAGTATCAAGGCCGCGTGCCAGCCGATCCGTTATCTATAAAATGTTTAATGTACTGTAAAATGCAAACGTTGAATATTCTGTTCCTTGCATATTAAATTATTGTAATTCAGATGAATAGCTAGATATTTTTGCGCATCGTATCGTTTATCTGATAAATGAGCCTACTTTTCGAAAAAATATTTATAAATAAATTTATTGCTACTACTTTTCGTTAGATTTTTATGTTTCGAATGAAATAAAATTTTGTGATTTTTAATAAATCAAGAATTTTTTAGTGGTTTTAATAAAACGAGAAATTGAAATCGTGAAATGTATGACAACTTGTTCTTCTCACTTTACTAAAATCACACAGTTTTATTTTTCTTCAGGGATTACCTATTTATATTAAAAAGGGATTAAATAATGTGCATGTAAAATTAAAATCTGCTATTAATAAAAAATTTATTACCTATAAACTAATATTAACTAATAAATAATTATTAACAAGAGACAAAATTAACCGAGCAGTAAAGATCAATATTATTTGAGCGATGAAAATTAATTAATAATTGATTAATAAGATGACAGATCGATATGCGCACTAAAAACAGTTACGGCGAAATACCTAGATTTAATAAATGAATTCTCAATAGCGCAAACTGAACAAGTTCTGAATTCATCGATAATATAGAGATGATACCTTTAAATAATAAATTCATTGCTATCTACTATCTCTACGAATTAACGACTTTTAACGAACTAACGAAATAATTAAATCATTAAACTGCATACGAACGTGAAGTCTAATAGATTATATACATTATATATACTTATTGCTCCAGTTTTACAAGTATGTTATCTGGTCGTCTATACTTTTGGCTATAGTTACGATCATACCATACAAATATTAACATACTAACTGTAACTAATAGGAAAACCTACCACATAACTAGCACGACAATGAAAAGTTCACTGTTCTCGTTACCGGAAGATATTTTATAAGTCCGTTATCTATGCGTGTCGGAACGTCGTAATGTTATGTCACGATATTTCGTTGCGAAATATTATCCACCTGCATGCTCAAATATATAAAACAGGCGACATATTATGCACGAAATTGAACCTACTGCAAAGTCAGATGTCACAGCGGCGCTTCGATTTCATCATGTGTCACATTAAAATTTCACAATGCACGTATAAAGGGAAAGAGATAACGAGAAAAGTTACATTTATTCGCGATTAATTCGTTATTCGCAAATTAACGAGATTTGCAGTACGTCTTTATTGAATTACCGTTTTCTTCGCCACATAATAAATTTCACGCATCGTAGTATACGTGCATTATATTTATGAGAATATAGATTATCACGCGTACGTAATACACGCGCGTTTAGATGCGGTAACATAGGAATTATGGTGATATAGGGGTTAACCTAATCCGCGTTGAAGGTTACGAAGAAATTTACAAGCTTTCATACACATGCGCGCGTACGAGTGCTCGATATACGAACGGAGTCTCTATGGTGGCAACAATGCTCCCCCATGGTAACCCGATAATGTATTATGGATACGTGAAATTCGAAGAGAATCTCACTTACCGCAGGAAAATAGAAAATGTTTAAGCGAGTATCCGCGTATACGGGATCGTTTCACGCCGCGTTTTCCTTCTCATTTTGTCACGATATAGATTCAAAGCTCAATCCGTTCCTTTTCAATAAAGGAGACATCGCGTGTGTCTGCATTTCAAAGGAAATGTGATAATATTATTGTACGCAACATATAAATGTAATTTTTACATGTATTTTATTTCTTTTTTCACGCATTCAACTGTCGTTGGAACTATTTTGAAAACAATTATTCTTCGCGTAATTCGCAATAAAATTTCAAGGTATCATTTTTCAATATCGATGACAATTTTGTCGCGGTGTTTGTCGTGATGTGTGACGTTCGGTCTCTCGTATAAACCATGACATTACAAATTTATTTGCGACATGTTTGGTGTGCTGTAAAATTCAAAGTACCGAAAGAGGTATTCTTTGGTACCTGCAACGCATGGGATGCGAACGCGTGTAAGGTTTATATCAGGGTTATTCTCTCGGATGCGCGGTTTAATGTTGCGCGTAATATGCGGACGTCGTTTGCCGCTGGAAGCACGTGTTTACGTATGGTTTATTCGATATGCAGTAAAATGTATCGGGGCACCTCACAATCGCGAGCGACAAAGGAGAATCGCGAACTCGTGCAACGTTGTAGCAGAATCTGTCACGTCGAGATAAGAATTGTTACGATTTCCATCCGCGGCAGACTGCAGTAACCCAATTACAAAATCACTAAGCTTGTTAAGCGTTAAAACCCCGTAAGTTTGTTTAGCCTGGGGCCGTTTGGAGAATGGACGGACAAAAGTAAACAATGGGACCGGAGAGGAAAAGGAGGAAGCAGCGACGGAAATAGAGGGGGAGGGGGATGCAAGATAGACGGAGGGAGCGAGAGAATAATTCGGTTAGCGATGAGTCGCGTTGTTACGCAGCTCCGTATATTGTGTCCATTAACGGTATGCACGGTCAAACCTAATTATAATGGACCCCTCTAACCGCCGCGTCGTGATTGGTAACGGTACCTTTTTTGCTTTTAACAATGCTGCCGAATAGAATCTCCTTTATGCACGTCCATCCCGCGTCAGAAGATTATTTGTACACACGAGGGTGGCATATATATAGATCGTGATGAGCACGCGATGCATTATGTCCGATACGGCGCAAACCATAATTGAATGTCGAATTACGCGCTACCGATAGATACCACTAATAACATTTGCATTTCGCTGTAACTTCATCCATCACACAGAGAGAGAAGAGCCTCCTAGCAATGCCATATTGTATTCAAATCCGAAGCTCAACAAAAAAGGAGCCGATGATTGCGACGTCGAAGATAAACAGAAACGATATTTATCAATCCGCTGGAGTGCTTCGAACGAAAGGAAAGGAGACTGTGTAACTGTACTGCTTAATTTAAAATAATTAAAAAGATATAACTCTGTGCGCTTCATATCGGACACGCAATCAAATCAAGGGTTAATCGAATTGCAATTTCCATCCGATCTCTCCCTCTCTCTTCAGCGTCCACGGACTTGTCGATAATCGATTCCGTCGTCGGGACACTGATACACGTCCACCCATAAACCATTTTGTCTCGGCGCGGAGGAAGCGCAGGGTTATCGAGAAACACGATTTCTCATCCCTCGCTTCTCAACGAGATGCTAACGAACCTCTGCCTCTTTTTTCTCTAGCGCGACGTAACTCTTGGCGACAGGTCGATCGATCGGCCAGCGGCGTGTCAAAGACGCCGATTCAGGGAAGAAAACCAACTTGGCGATATCGATGTCCCGATAGCACGGCTCGCTGATGCAAGACCCCGCACAAGCCGCGCGAAGAGTCAGAGGTCAAAGGCGGGAAGCATCGATCAAAGTTTTCGCGCGATTTATCCCGAAGGCATCGCCATAACGAGGCGGGTCGTCGCGCCATCAGCTTTTTCCATAACGTAACAGTCCGCGACCTTCCTCCCTCTCCCTTTTCCGTCTCGTCGCCGAAAACCGGTTTTCTTTCTCACTCGTCGGTCACGCGCAGCATCTGGTACCCGCGCGGAGGTTCCACATTCCTGAGATATCTCCGAAACGCTGACAACTAGGAGCATGCTCCTGGGACCGATTACCTTCCTCCGTTGATAGTCGGAAGCTCGCGTTTACGCGCTATTATTGCCCAGGAAAAAAAAAACATTATGGTGTCACGCGAACGTCAGCCTCGCGGGACCGCTTCGAGTAAGGTTGGAGCGATGAAATCATAGAGGCCGATCACGAGGATCCAAAAGGAAGACGTCCGTACCGGATATTTCCCCTTGAACGATCTCCGCGTAGCGTCGTAGGATGCGGAAGTCTCGCGTTTCTTCGCTATTTGTGCAAGTGTGCGTGACGCTAGGATTGTTTTCCCAGCTCCTTCTCGTGAGATCCTCGGAGTCTCCTAATGCGTTGCACGTTCTTGCGTCCCTCGGCCGTCGCGCCGATCTCTTTCCGATGTTGCGACAGCTTGCACTGAGATACCGGCGATATTTTGTTCTTTTTGTGACAAATGCAAACCCCGTCAGATCTCATGCCACGACACGGCGAACTCCAAAATTAAACAACATATTTTCTGACTACTTTTATGCGTTGCATTTTATATAAAGTAAAATAATAATAAAATATAAATAGATTAATTTAAAAAATTTTTAATTCACAATCGTAATTTTAGTCACTAATTGTTTGGCAAATTAAAAATCGTCATTTAAATTAATTAATACATACCAATACTATTTCTGATAACTATTTTAATTTTCAGCTTTCTAGAAATCAGCATAATTTAGTATTATTGCCGAAAACTTTTAAATTACTTGAAGCTAAAGCACTGAAAAGAGGTATAACGAATTATTTCGACCTTTGTTTCAGGGAAGGGACGGCTTTATCCGGCCTACAGTCTAAGTGGCAGCGAGGGTGAGGATAATACCTCCAGTTTGCGCAGTCGCGCCTATCCACAAAATAATCAACAAACTATCCAATCCCACCATAATCATTACAACACAAGTCAACATAAGCAGCGTGCCTATCAACAGCAACAACAACATCCCCTGTATCATATGCCCGGCAGTGGTGCCGGCCTCAGCGACACACCAACTTCCGGTAACGCATCTGACGAAACTCTCACTGATAGTGATCTTATCACTGTTGCTCGTGATTCTGCGCTGCTCGTCCATAACGGTGAGTAAATCCATTTATTACATACATATATCTATTCGTGGTATTTTATATTACAATAATTACATTGATAAGAATAAATATTATTTTAATCCAATAAATAAATTTAATATCTGCATCCATAGTTAGGAAGAAATAAAAAATTATTCAAGCGCTAATAATAACACGTCGCGATTTATTTTGACGTCAAGTAGATAAGGTGTTCTTTTCCACTTTGCCCAACTAATCTTTGATCACGAAATCGCGAGGAGCAATGTTAAATCGTCGTGAAAGCACGATGATATCAGTTCATCGCGTTAACGGAACAAATCTTTTGAAGATAATCCACGGGAAGAGACAGAACGGTAAAAGGACACGCGCGACAGAGTCGGTCATTCGCAATAACGCGAAATCGTTCCCCTACATTACTCAAACATGATGGATGGCCCTTGCGGCGATGAGGTGTGAGGCCACACACGGGGTTTGTCGTAGACGGGGGGTTATCGGCACGCCGGCTTGTCAGGGATGACGTATCGCTCCGAAGGTATACACCATATCTCGGAGCCCGTCTAGCCCATCCTGCACCACCTTCATCCAACGCGTGTACCACCTGGAAACCAGCTAGCTACGGCTAACTCCGTACTCAACATACCGGACACTTGCGCGTGATAGGTATTTATCACTGCAGTCGTGCGGCGTAAGACGAGTAAATCAATTCATCGCGCTACCGACAGTATCGGCCGATCGGAAAAAATAAAGGAAAAAGAGCAAATGTTCATGAGCAACACGATGCATATTACACGTAATAGGAGATCTCTCCGCGGATGGCAGAATGATAAAGACGATTTCTCGATGACGCTTAAATATATACGCTATAAGCCATAAGAATACAGAAACTTCCGAATGGATAGAAGCATTATAATGGAGATGTATTCAGTATCGCGGCAGTAAAGTGAGCGCACGTGACGTAGCATCGAATCTCCGGTGCAACTTTCGTTTCCGGAAAAAAAAAAAGATACGATTGGATGAACCTGCTCTTTTAATGGACGTAATGCGAGACTCTTAATATACATCCTACGGGCAATTCTCGATACTCCATTAAGATTTCAGCTGAATCATAATGACTGCGACGACTCCGCGCCTCAGCGAGATGAAAAGGAAAGCGGGTGAAACTTGCGGATTTCAATCTCCAGCATGACGGCCCCTACCTATTCCCTCAACGTGACAACACGCTGGCGCCATCCATCATACGTACGCTTCTATTCTTCCACGAGCAAATAATTCCTGCCATTCCCCTCCCTCTCCATGACAGACCCGGGACACATCCTGGACGCATAATGCTCGAGGTCAATCCGGCTCTCGAGCGCGCATAAACGCGCAATTACAGGCTACGCGGATTAGCATGACAGTGGAAATCATCGCGTCATCTGGGGGAGCGTATTAGACGATTACATTATCGTTGCACAGTACGCCATGAAGCGTCCCGGATTAATAGCGACGCCTTCGATCATACTAAGATGACGTTTGTCTCCGAATTATGAGAAAACTTCTATTAATGTTCATGGAAGATCTCTTAGATTAAGAATCCATTACAAGTCAAAGTGATTACATTATGTCTAATTGATAATTTAAAAATAGAAATATTTTCTGAAGCTTTTAATTTTTAATTGTTTTAATTTTGATAAGATAGAATTTAAAAATATGAATAAAAAAATTTTTGTATTGTGTTCTATGAGATTTTCGCAAATATTTTTTTCGTTAATTAATTAGATTATTAATTACATGGTAACTCTTTTATGTATATGAATGTGTAATGCGCGTTATATTTCTATATCAAAATTTGTACTAATATTTTGATTGATCACATTACATTATTTAGGTCTGTAAAGTTACACCCCAAAATTTTTATAAAATTGATTGTCCACAATTTGTCCATACCTATTTATAAATTTTTGTTCACCTTGTAAAAAATTAAGAATAAATAGATCAAGTGCCATACAAATTTTGTAAAAATTCGCATTTCGAGATGCAAACTTCACAGCTCTATATTGTTCCGTATAAACCAGTAATATCTTCGATTGTGTTAATGATCTTCAATTTTTCTACTTAATGTCCTTATAGTGCAAACAGAGAAGAAATAATGAAAACAAATTATCATTTGCTGCAAAAGGCGGAATAAACCACGTTACATCATTCCCTGATTAACAGTCGGCGCAATCGTCGTTTTCATCGTCGAGTACCGAATGAATTAGGATTTTCACCAGTGTACGAGCGGCGGGCGTGACGAATTTCTCAATTCCACCGCGCGCGGAATCGCGAGCCACGTTAATGAGACGGAAGTAATCCCCCTTCGGGGTATTCATTCGTCCTGGTTGAAAGCCCTCCTGGGTCGGTCATAGTTCCGGCACAGAAATGGATTTCGCCGCAAAATTCCGGTCGTGCACTCTAATCCACGCCGTCGTCTCCTCCGATTTTCGATATTCACACGAAGGAAGAACTCCCGCCGCTCCTTCTGGAAATCCTCCTTTAGGTATTATATAAATTTCTTAGACAACTAGCATCCTCTCGCTCTGCTATGTAACTTTTCTCGACGAGGTACGTAGACTACGATTGTAAATAAGTAAATAAATAAATAAATTTTTTATCACCCTATCAGATTTTTTGATTGTTATTACTAAATCTTACCGTTCTTCATGTCTTACCAACATAATTTGTGAATATATTTAACATTATCGATAGCATCGCGCACGACGATTTATCAAATACCCTTTAGTAACGCGGGCTTTTGTCGTCGCGCCGTTCGGATAATCACGGCTCGTTATATCAAAGAACGCGATGACTGGGCACTTTGATACACAAAAAAATGTCCTGTGTTGCTCATATAGAATATCAGATTTCATCTGCGTCGTCTCGCATTAACGAGCGTCTATCATCGCGAATATCTCCGTAACGATCGATTCTGCTCCAGCGGGTTAGACACTCGTTAACACTTCGTTTGATCCTATAACTGACAACGTCTCATCGTTGCTTCACGTGATAAACTCACGCGATTCAATCCGGTAACGATACTCTGTGTCGCAATATCGCTGTTTTTCGAATTACAGCCAGTGTTATACCCACCATCCGCGCATTTTCGCTAGGTAGACGCATAAATAAAAAATCGATACGTCCTTCGTTCACGAAATCTCGTCGTTCCTCCTTATTCCGTCGTGCTCTCTCATCGCCTCGTCCTCCCGTCTCTCGTCATCTCGTTCGAGACTTCTCTCCTTCGCGTTCTGTTTCGCGCCCAATTTGCGGCCCATCATCGCTACGGAAGAAGCAATTTCTAACTTAAATGAAACTCCGTCTTGCTCGCGCTCGCCTACCCCTCGATCGACAGGCGACGCCAGTCTTGCATTTCAGCGAGTAGCGCGAACAAGGCGCGAGGAGGAAGGATGCACTGGAAGGCTCTTCTCTATCGCAACGAACGTACAATGGCTACCCCCGTAGCTACCAATCGCTCAGAGACTGCTTACACGCAACTCTCAATGTTTCTGACAAGATTATGACGCGAGTTGCGAACATACTATAATTGCATGCAATTTGGTATAATCTTACGTTGAAAATATCCATATATGATCAAACATTACAAATATCATACCTTTTAAACTTGCTATGCTGTATGAAATTAGCACAATGTACTTCAAAAGTGCAAAAGTTAAATTCAATTATCAATAATTCATCAGGATAAATTTAGGGAATCCCGATAGCTGCAGCATCGTAAAGTTAACTCTTAAAATTATACTTAAATTCTGTTCTAAATATCTAATCATTGATCATGGCATCGCGAGCTTTGTGGATTATTTCTAATAGAGAAACACATACATAGTCAACAGTATTAACACGATGCGTTATGCACGGTGGATTATCCGGCGTTCACTGAAGTACATTATCCCGAAGTATCACTAAACCGCTTACCGGTTAGATATTACATCCCTGCCAAGATCATCGCGCAAACTTGCGGGAAACTGCAGCTGCAACTACTTCACCTCGCGTCAAATCATTGCAGCGGGTGATCGCGCGGGACAAGCGCTACATTCCGAACTTTTCTTTTCCCGACCACAGATACTTACCACAAGGAGCTAGTTAACAGTTTGTTACGACCCTGTCACTATCACGATGCAAAACCGGAACTCCCACTAACTAGCTTCTTATGGCACCGCTATCGCGATTATCGTTTGTCGTCCATTCAGCGTATCTATTACATACATCGCCATAAGCAACCTAGATCGATCGCGGAACTTGTTTTACACTATTCGGAATAACGTCCGCGAATGTAAAGTTCGCGGCGCGAAATTAACAATTACCATCAGTTTCCATTTGTTCCTTCTTCGACGATGACAGCAATAATTAGCACATAATTATCTTTTAGACATTTTTAGACATTTCTTGATTTTCGCATTGCCGCTGTTATCTTGACTGACAGATTTATGGAACAAAGTTTACCTGTTGAAAGTGGTAACCGCCTGTTCCGTGCTTGCATTCTTAACTTTGAATTTTTTTTAACTTTTTCCTGATACGGATGCTGATAACTGCATCGGCTCGCTCGGAAGGTAGTAATAAAGCGGGACTGACAAAGAAGGTTGGAGCTATCGCGTGGCTGGAAGTTCGCGAGATTGCCTGGCAGCCTCTCGATATGGCCTGAGTAGAAGCGCGGCGAACTTCGATAATCTTCTCTGCAGCGAGCGGCCCAGGGCCCAAGTTTGGCAATCAATGCGAAGTAACAGTTTAATTAAATACGGGTAACCCTTCACCGACTCTGCGCGAGCGCGCACACGCGCGCGCTTACCCGAAGACAGACTAATCTCGGCCGCGTCGTCTCAAGGGCTCCAGCTGGATTCAACAAACGTGAGCGTTCGGCGGACTCGCAAATCCGATCGTCGTCGTTATTCGCGTCCCGTTTCTCCCCCTCCCCCCCCTCCTCCTCCCGATCCCTTCATCCTTTGCTCCGTAGATCGCGACACGTCAAACTTTGCGGTTGGCAAACAGCAATCGTACGAATACGATTTCAAGACCGAGATCGAGCCCAACTCGATTCGAAAGACTCCGCTTCTCCGAATACCAGAAGTTGCGCTGAGTTCGCAGATTGTAGATCTGGGTTATCGATAAGGCAGAATAAACACGATCCTAACTTATCAGGTTCAATACGGTACGGCAGGGCGTAAAGTCGAGAATAGACTCTTTTGTTTTATCGATTATATTTCTTGTGACTTTATACATACGAAGCTTGAATCGACTCATGAAAATACCTTGAAGATAGAAATCATCGATTTGTTTCCAAATTTTTTCTACAGAATTATTTTGCTCATTGCTTCTAATTTGCGTTTTAAAGAGAAACAAAACGTGGTTATTCATTTTGTATGTAGTCCACTTTATCGTAAAGTAATATCATAAATTAGTAGCGCATGTTTTCTTGTGGAGAATTCAAAGTAGATTTACACTCTGTGGAGATTTCAAAGTAGATTTACATGATTTAACACAATAGTATAAATACTATTTAACACGAAATGAATTTTCTCATGAGCACTTAAGAATCGCATTACGAATTAAGCGAGGACTTAGATAAAGAAGGAAACAGATATTAACGTTTGTGAACTCACGGCGGTCAGGTTTTTAACACGCGAACATTCAAGCTTCTGGACCTTTTAACATGTTGAGCGGATCGCGAGGAGATTCTACATCAGTGACAAAGTACCCTTACGTGAGTCCATTACCGGAAGCACCTTCCAGGCTAGAATGTTATTGATACGTAGACGTAAGTTCGCGCACAGAGACGATCGGGGCTCCCTTCGAGAGCATTATATCTGCAGCGAACACTTCTCATCCATTTTCCATTCCTTTTTCCGTTCTTCGTTCCGACTGCCTACGTTTATGTATGTCCAGCTGATTACCGAAAGCGAGGATACGCGGCTGTTTGTCTTCTCTATACCCGGCGACGACATCGACAGTATCAAATGGCGAAGTATCAAAGTACATGGGTCACGCTTGAGTACCCGCTTCCCTCGTGTCTCAGCGCGTCTCTCCCCTCTTTTCTCTTTCTCCCTCTTCTTATCTGTCTCTTCTGCTCGCAGCTACGCATCTCCACGAGCTACGAGCAACTTGTATACCCGGGAGCGGAAGGGATCTCCTACGTCTGATTCCGATTCTCGAAACTTTGCCTCTTCGATCGCACCGTCGTACGTCCCCTTCCTCCTTCTTCTTCTCTTCGGGAACCCTTGAGTCCCTTCTTCCCCTGTTTACGTATTACCGGCCTCATTTCCATCCTTCTATCGTTCTTTGCTCGCTCAGGATCTCGTTTAGGTATATCAGGAGAAAACGAACTTTTCCCATATGTTCCGTGAATAAATCGCCACAAGGCAAAAGATCCGTGAACCATTTATATAATAAATGGTAATAAAAAAACTGTATGTGTATGTCATTAAATCATTATACATATATAGTGTTCTTTGCCATTATTCAAAATGATTATTGTTATTATTTTAGCGATTTCCTGATATTTTTGAAACAGGCAATGTATATATATAGAGACATTCATATTGAAGAATATATGTACATGTACATACACACAATTTAATATTTATGGGATATAAAACATTAAAAAACAAGGAAAATAATATAATTTTTGTTGTTAAAAATATACGATTAAAAGTGTATGTATAATTTTGCGATGATGCGATATCGCTCTTGGACACCGAAATCGTAGTTTTAATATCCACTTGTCCGTAATCCGTCAACAAGAGTAATGTCATAATTGGCCGCAACGGATTATACCGATCGACGTGTTATTAACTTGAATATTACTCGATGAGCGATAGTCCCATTGAAAAGGATTCGCTCAGCAAGGTCTATCTAGCGCTATGGTATATTCTCGATAACTACCGCGGACTTTAGTCGGACGAGCACTTGTCCTTCGTTGCACACAGCGTACATTTGAACCGAGAATAGAACGACCCGAATCCCTTTTAATACCGAACTAAGTGGGAAATGATGTTCCTCCCCTCTCTTCTCCAATGGTCCGAGAGAAGCTCCTTCGTGCCGTTATCAAACCCAAGTTCAACCTATGCATTATTCAGAGAAAGAGTGGACGTGAAATTGGTGGTGGGGCGGAAAAAAGAGGGCCTATTAGCATGGAACCAAATTACTTTTCTGCGATAACGTCATTCGTATAATTTGCCGCCGCGGCGGCGGATGGTGGAAGCTTTTTTTTCGAGTACGTCTCTTTCTGCCTCTGCGATGTAATATCCCAGAACCGAGCCCACACTATCTGCGATTTTTCTGATAAGGATTTCTCGTTTGACCGAGATTTCCAATAGGAGGAAATAAAGATATGATAAAGACGGCAGCCTCGGTCCGCGCGTTGCTTCCGAACTAAGGTTTCAACGATATCTCTTACATCATCGTATATGCGAAAACTAAATATATGTATACGGAATGAATACGTAATACGGAACGAATACGTTTGCACTGAAAAATAGAATAAAGATATATTTTTTTAGACAAAATCGAACGTCGCAATCATGCAAACTCGTGGATCTTATAAAAATATAAAAATTAAAATTTGTTACTGGAAAAAAAGTACGCTCCGGTAAACGTACGCGATATCGCAGAGAACTGAAGATAAGTGAAGACCGAACATAGAGAGGCGAACCGTAAAGGGGCGAAAAGACGGAGCACGCGCCGAGAAAATCAGTGGGCGAGCGACATAGCGTCGGAATGTAATTTGTTGTTCGCGGAAGACAATCGAGGAATCGGTCGTGGAAAACGGAAGAGGGCACGAGTCCGAGGACTAGGATCTAGACAGATCCGAGTTGAAACGGGTCCGGCGGAAGTACGAGAGCTTTCTCCGCGACTCTGGTGGTCGAGGAAACAATTTCAATCATTCCCGTCGTAGCTTTGATGTTTTATGAGGATACCTACGCATTCCTCTGGTCCGTGGAGTCGCAATTCATTCGGGAAACCGAACTCTTTTTCCACTGCCCGGCTCTCGCGATCTCTGCCTACGTCTTTTACCTCGCCTTTTTACGGCGTCTTAAGCACGGAGCCGTGTGCGCGTGTGTACAACCCATTCTCTTTCGTCTCCACGTTGTTTGAGGGTCACGGAAATACAGAGGATCCGCGAACGAAAGGAATCGAGGCATGGGCGACGATTTGATTGTGTCTCGGAACTCAAGCAAATAATGGAGGTTCGATGTCTCTCTGTCGTCGACGATCTAATGCTACCGCCGAGCTCTCGCCTTGCCTTTGGTGACCATGCAAATATTTATTTACTAGTTCTCGCTGAGGACAAATAATCCTACTCAATGGCGCCTTATTTTGAAGAGTCGCGGATTTAAATATGAATTCTATCTGCGTTCAAATAAGCATTAAAATAGTAGATTATTTTTTAAGTATGACTGAATCTAAAACCTTTTTGATGATGACTCTTCAGACAATTTATAATTAATACAAAAATTCTATTTATAATTTTATGCGCCTTAATATCCAAAACGATTGAAAAATCAGAATATATGAGTACATAAAATTTATATCAGAATAATATGTCGGAATACATAACATAAAAGATATAATAAAAATATGTTCAATTTCTATTTTGAAATCTAACATGCTTTAAAGATCATCTGTGAGCTCCGGACTTTAATAATAATTTAAAATAAAAAGTAATCCCATAAGATACCGCATTAACATTATGAAACTTTTTAGAGATATGAGAACAACGTTTAAGAATTGTTCGAATGTTGCAGCTACAAAATTCCAACCACGTTTTCGAGCAGATACTTTGACTTTCTTGCTATCTCTTTGAAAGCTCAGGGCATCCGGAATCAGGATATACTTCGAGAATGAAAGTACTTCCTCGTGCGCACTCGAAAAGTACACCTGATATCGTGCGACGCGATGCGGGGTAAATCCGAAATCTAATCGCTCTGCCGTAAAATTCCAGGCACGTGCACGGTATGTGCAGTCGGGTACTAGCCGAACCTGAAAAACCGATGTCGAAGAAGCGACGCGAAACGAACAGGATGAATGCAGAAGAAAAAAGCAGACGGGAAAACTAACAAGGAGCAAGGGCGCAGGGGAAACGGAGATTCAGAACGGTCGATTCCAGGAGGAAAAGGATATCAATGCGGCCGATTACAATGCCCCCCGAGACGCGACAAAAATCGTTCCAAGTAAAACGCCACGATCGCAAAGCGCGTTTATTACGCCGGCTGAAAGTTCCATTTACATACCGCGCGAAAACGCGGCGGGAGAAAAAAGATGCGGATGCGATTTGCAAGACGCCGGTCGGGAAGGGAAGAGCGATGGTAATAGAGGAAGTGGAAGAGGGAGAAAGGCGGTGGCAGAAGAGTAAAAGTCGGGAAGGCAAATTTCGTTATTGCCTGCGACAGCCCCGAGGCACGCAGCGTCTATAAAGCGCTGTTAAAATAAGAAATTGAGTGTGATAAAAGTGTACAACAATAAATATATAAATAACGAAGTTCAATAGCCCCAATGACGATATATATTATTTATAACTACTGTTGTTTGCCAATGTATTCTCATATATTTTGTATATTTTGTTAAAATAATCATATTTAATATAGAACGAATTTCTTTAAACTCGTATTTAAAATTATATCTTGTGAAATTATTTCTTTACTAATAGAAACTGTTCATATCAGAGATTATGCTAGTATTAAATTCGTAAATGACAAAATAGACCGAATGATTTAAGTAATTATTATCAATTTATGGAGTTAAAAACGATTTGTAATTATCCAAATAATATTTTACCTGCTGATGGTGGTCGCTGCTTTCTTGCATCCATATCCTATTTAGCAGCATCAAAATTTTACATGAAACAAATAACAAGGTAGACTGAACAATTTGCTGGGTTTGCATGATTAATCATCCCGCATCAATTTGCTAAACTAAAGTTGCGTGCCGTAATTATCTGAATATTATTTCGCCCTTTCGGGGCGAGGGTTTCCCGCCGTTTTCTTGCACCCACGCGTGTCTACGCCTATACGGAAGCACGTACACAACCCACGTACTATTCCGACGTGGCTCTCGTGAAATTAAACCGAGAGTCCATCGTTTCCCTCTTTCGGTCGGGTCGCTGCTATAAACTTCGCGAGTTTATTGTTTCCCGCGTGCAGAGTAATTTAAAGGACTCACCCAGCGGGCGAAGCCAGGGCCGCAGTCAGACAGAATCGACAAACATCCCTCATTCATAATTAATTTTCATGTAAACATGATTTTCAGTAAGAATAGAATTTCATGTAGTGTAACTATAAGATAAATAGCACGTCGCGCGTACTATGGATTTATAATCACTCATCATTTAAATTTATTATCAAGTAAGCTTGAAATATAGCTTAGCTTGAATTAGATTATTATTTGAACCCTCTATATTTTAATTAAGTCATTTTAATGAAATTTTTTTCAGTGTTGAATATTAAACTAAGAAAATTTAAAATTAAGATTTTGCTAAAGCACAGTTCGCTTAAGAAAAAAGAAAAAGAGAGAGAGAGAGAGAAATTCCAGAATAAGATTTTATTTTCCCTCTAAAAGAGAGCAATTTGTCAAAACCCCTGGATTGTTAATGTTAAATAATGTGCTTAAGTAAAGAAGACGTTTCTGAAGATTAATGCAAACTCGCTAGAACGATCTGTATACTGTGTCAGAAAACACACTCAAAACGATTAAATATATACATTAGGTGAAGCAAGGCAGGTCCATTTATCCCGTCTTACATACTGTAGTACCCCGCTGAGTATACACGCCCGATTACTTTAATTCAGGGCCTGCGACGGCGATAATTCATTGCGAGGCACAGGGCAGCGATTTCGCCTTTAGGCCGGTTATTTGTAACCAACGATCATCTTTCTTCAGCTCTTCGCTAACACCCCTTCCCTGTTCCATCTTTACCATCTATCCATCCATACGACGCCCACACACATTCGGGCACCACCCTTCGAGATCGCTATCATATTTCGAGGGCGATTCGGAAATGTGCACGCTGCTTACAGACTCGCAAAAAAGAACCGTTCGCTTAAACGCTTCAATGATGGAACAATCGAAACAGCGCGACGTACAGCATAACATGACGACCGACTTTTCATAGCCCGAGGATCCGTAAGGATTCATAATCCAAAAAATCAAGATATATTACAAAGTAACTGTTTAGAAACTACAAGCGTCTAACTCCGTGCTTCATCGAGAAACCTCGATCAGCCCTGAGGATCCTCGTGCTAAGCAACTATAATAAATTAAAGCGCATGGGTGGCTTCGTGGTATCAGGCAATGTTCAACTCTCCCACACGGTGTTTTATGTAATCGACCTTTGCACTTCTATTGTGAATCTCGCAGGTGAGTGTGATATGAGTTGGCGATGTAAAGACAACTTTATAACAAGTAAAAATTACTTAGCTTGGAGCGACATTAGGTATTCAAACTCTCACTTGCGGTCTACTTAGCAAAAGTAACGAAATGTTAATAGACTCCCGTTACAATTTCACCGGCTCTTACACGATGAAAGCGCTGTTTTAAAGTTATCGCTCGCTATCTTCTCATATGACGTGAAAAATTCTTCAAATAATCCAAAATAATTAAACAAAAATATCAAAATATAAACATAATTTTTCTGTAAGTAGTACTATTATCTCTTCGTCTCTAACCTCTTTATCTCTCAGATATATTTTGTGTTTTCTACGTCATTGATTACGAGAATCTTGACGTTGCCGCGGTTATACCGAATCCTCGACATTCTATTTGTGGGAAGACGAAGGAATATAGAAAGCTCGGAGAAAGGCAAGGAAGAGCATAGCGCGTGAGGGGATCCATAGATCTCGCGGCAGGCTAATTAAACGTCGGGATACCGCCCTATTAACGGCAGCACCTTGGGGGGTGCACGCAACTTCGGTCTTGCCCCCATACAGCGAACTGGACTAGCTCCCGGCAATTATAAATCGTCAATTAATAAGCGTAACTCCTACCCACCTACCGTGGCATCCCGTTGGAAACTTCAAGTCACACTGCGGGCGGGGGTGTAAATCACCACGAGGACCTGGGCTGTTTCTACGGTTGTTTCCACATAGTAGCCGTGACGCTTTCACGACACGGGATTCGCGACAAAGGGTCTTGACGAAGGCCGAACTTACTCTCCCCCGACATGAAGGCAAAAGTTTATTAAGGTGGAAGCTGCCGTGGAATTAAAGCTAGGGGAACTGCCGGGGAGATACACGAGGCGGGCAAAAGGCTCCAGTGAAAATATTAGTGATTATCGTCCCGCTCGTATTCGCGGTACTCACGAAAATGGCTTTACCGAAAAGTATAGAAAGTATAATAAAAAAGAAAGTTCAGAGAGAGAGAAAATATATGACTTTTGTGCCGGCTTGACTTTTTAGCATCTTACATAACGCCTTGATAAGTATTAGTTAGGCTGTGATTTATTCATTTAATATTTTACTATTATAGAGAGCGTCGAATTATAACATCTCGTATCGTTAATTACTAATGACAAATGAGTTATTGATTATAAAAGTAAATCGTATACTAAATAATGGATGCAGTACTTGCTATAAAATATACTTTCCGTATTTAGAACATTGAAAATTTAAAGTGTGGAAAGAGTTACGAAAAAAGTGTCATAATCAAGTCAAATTACATACAAGAAATGTAAAAGTATAAATGAGAAAAAGCGTGATTAGTGGCATGCGAGAGTAAAGTAAAACGGAGCCTACAGACTTCGTATCTCGTGCCAAGAATTTTCGCTTATTTTTCCCTCTTTAACCCCCGCCTTCTCTCCGCTCATTGTCTCCTTCTCCTCGTGTCTCTCCTTTCTGCCTTTTCTTGTTTCGCTTGTTGCGGATATAAGCGAGGCGTTGACTATAAAATAATGAAAATTTATGGCTCCCCATCCAAGGCTTCACGGTGAATGGAACGCAAGGGGTACGCAATTTGTAGAGCTTTCAGAGAGCTTTGCCCCTGGCCTGTGATGAAAATGGCGGAGCAACGGTGACAATTACCAGGAACCTTGTCAACCCTTTCGGCCGCTTTCTCTTATCTTCTCTCTTTCTTTCTCTCCGTACTGCCTGGCACCACCGTTACAGGTGTACTCGCTTTATCGTCGTAACTGGATAGACACCCCGATCTCCTTGATCCTTTCTTCGTTATTTACAACGCCGAGTCTCGGAAACGAAGCTTTCTACGTGTCGTTTACGCGAAATAGAATGATCTTCGAGCTGCTAGCATTTACAGCACAAAATACGTGAAAAATTGTCATTAACATAATCTCAATTCCTTTATAAATTATCTTCGTCATTCTTTCTACTTAACATTATCGTCCGAAGAGCACTCTCTAAAGATTTTAAATATGTTTAAAGCGCTTTTAGTCTTGCGTTATTTAGATCGATTCCAAATCAATGATATGCGACGGAGTCAACGGATGGTGTGATTAAAGAAGCGGTAAAGTTAGGTACGCAGTGATATATTATCCAAGAAATATCTTGAAACGAGAAAGTACGAATCGCTCAATGCTCTCAGTTTGATGAGCGTAAGAGCTGAACGCCCGTCGATCTAATAAATAGGTACTTTCTGTATTCCGCTCGTATCGTTTGTGAATAGTTTATATTCGTTCGTGGAATAAGGAATAAGCGGTTTGTTCGCACGTGAGTGCTTCCGACATGGCATACGTGGATTTGAATACAAAGTGGGTAGAACATTGGGTATCCGCGCACAAGGAGGTAATTGCATTGAATAAAGAAGGATTTGAAAACGTAAAAGTGTCTACACTTATCGCCATTCAAATATGTGCATTCGAGATTCTCAATATTCACGATCCAAAACGAATTTTCAGCATAATAACGCGAATACGTTTTAATGCAGGTATATTAAGCTAACCGAACCGAATTATCAAAACGTAACCAGTAAGACATAAAAATTATTTGCTAATTTTTTGCTATTTTTTGCTTTACTGTTTAAAAAATTACGATAGTTTAATATTGAGCTATCAAGCTTCTCCTCTCGTAACTTTTTAAAGAGTAAAGCAAAAAAATTATTTTTAAAAGCAAAAAGTAGCACAAAATTAGCAAATAATTTTCATGTCTTACTAGTCACGTTCTGATTTGGCTCAGATAGTTTAATGTACAGGTATAGAAATTAAGCTATCTTGAGCCAGGCTCGATAGCTAAAACTTTAAAATTCTTTTATTTTATAATAAATGTTTAATAAATAAGTTTTTCATATCTTTAATAAATTTTAAACATACACGTTTGCGTATACGAACTCATAATGAGAAAACATATGAACTTTTTTTACCGAAATTGCATTAGTTAACAGCAGCAGTTAGTAATAGTAAAGCAAAAATCGACATTGAATAATAAAATTGGATTTAAGAAACGTCGAAACAGATATAACTTTCTCTTTGCACCCCATAATCCTACTTTTTCCCGTTGCTTCCGCGCAAAAGTTGAAAATTCCAAACTTGGCTGTCCGCGCTCAGAGTCGATTTCCTCAGGGACGCGGGACAGGCATGGCGTTTCCCGACGAAAGAAATGTATTTACAGCCGCGCAGGGAGTTACGTAGTCGCAAAGGTAGAGGAATCTCGGCAGCGTCGTTAACGCTTCTCATGGAAATATTACCGTGTCGATTTCGTGAGATATTGCGTTACGATCGGAAACGCCTGTCGCGTTACCCGCGGGAATAACGTCACATGTATTTCGAACGTACGTTGGCTACCTAATCGTACGCATCGTTACGCATTTCTACAAAGCGTGAAAACCCAATTGGGACTCGTGTCGTGAAGATACTCTCTCTCTTATTCGCCACTTTGTACTTACTATACGATAGTTGCGGAATCGTAAACTTGAAGGAATTTAGAGCACTATCGGGAGTTTTCGATATAGCACCTACATTCGGGATAAGATCGAGTGTGAAACAGAACTTGTGTTATTGTTATGTCATTGTCGTGTCTAAATTCAAAACAACTAGTAATTTGCGTAAAATAGTGAAATAATTATATCAAAACATATATTTTGCAATTATATTCAATTTAATTAAATAAATGAATAATAATTGTTGATTTGAAAATTAAAATGCGTTTTAAAATACGATAATAAATTTACTAAATGCTAAATTTTACAAAGTTAAAAATATTATTTCGCTTCATTTAACTTCTACACACCTCTCTTCCGTGTATATATAACATATGTATACGGAAATTAAAAACTAGATTGAATACAGGACTTGAAAGAAAACTGGTAATTTAATTAATTCTGCAGCAATAATTTGTATATTGATGATTAGAATAATACGAGAGTAAGTGATTGTTTAAATAAGCGTGCTCATATTGAAGCCTAGAACGAAGATCGTTCGATAAACCGCGAAATGTGACGAAGCCATCGCTATAATTCTGATGGCTGATGCGATGGACAGCGGTCTCGTGTAGCAACCAATGGCATATAGCCTACAGTACGAACGCAATAATGCACTAATGACGTCACCAGAATAAACAACATTTTAAATATTTGCTCGACCGATATTATCCGTACAGACCTTACGCGAAATATTCGAACGCAATAGCAGCAAAATATCGGATATCACCCTATTGGCGATACGCCATGGCGCATGAAAAACGTAATTTAAATCGTTATATCAAATTTCAGCGCACTTGATTAATGTCAATCATATGTAATATAACCGAGCGTCGATGCCGAGGTTACCGCGCGTGATTCATTAGTACGGTCATTAACACGTTTGTCGATGACGCGATTGCCAGGGGCTCAGGTACAGCAATATTTTAATTCCTATTTAAACGCATCGATTATTCTCTACGTAGTATTCTATATTTTCAATATGTGCTTAATTGGACAGATCTTGCATTACATTATCGTTTATTATTGACCGTCGCAGCTTTGTGGGAAAAGTGATATTTCCGACTTACCATACTGCAAAGCTTCGTGCCATTCCTGTAACATAAACAATATCAAATATAAAGTACTTTTTTTTTTAATACCAAGCAATAAATTTATATTAACAGATTTTCACATGTAACTCGAAATTCATAAAATATATCGCGAATCAATCAGTGAAATATTCGAACAGTAGATTCTTTATGGCTTCTTTTAATATTTAATATAATCGTAAGTTATAAGGTAACAATATCCGGAAGATAAAAAAAATTCTTTAAAACATATATTGATGTAAAAACCGAGTCAAAAGACATAGTAACGATTCAGTAACTGGAACAATCCACTATAGGATCTGCTTTACAGCGAGAATAAATAACACGATTACGGATGAAGCGTGACAAATCCGTGGACATTAAGAAACGCCGCAGTGAGAAATTGTACAACGAGATGGAATCTTTCGCAGACGAGGTTTATGTAGCGTCGCACGCTGTCCCGCGCGGACATCGATTTTTCATTTATAAATAAGGAGGTCCAATTACCATACTCGCGTCGTACAATTAAAGGCGCGCGGTTTCAACAAGAGACGTTCATGGTGCTCGCCGTAGAATACCGGGGATAAGTTAGAGCGGCGGAATTTACGTTTATACATCAACCGAGAGATAAATGAATCCTCGTTAGGTCGAGCACGATGAACCCTCGTTTGCATCATTCCCGAGGCTTTCGATCAAAGTGAAACTTCCTGACTTCCCGATGTCGAGAACGAGAACGAGAACGAGCGAGAGAGAAAGAGAGAGAGATCGGCATATATTGAACCTTCAAAGAGCCGTTTGAAGCATCGGAAGGTGTGCTCTTAATGTTTTACCGCCGATTCCACTAGCACGCGATTGCTGATGTTACCATAATGATCTCCTCACCTCATCGGGGCTTCAGCCGCCGCAATTTATTTTTCGGCGCATAATGGATGCTGATACACGTTGCAAGACGAGCAACATTACGTTAAGCATAAAACTGCAATCACGCAATCAATTCTATTTGTCTCAATCTATGTCATCAATTCTATTTCCGTTTTACGTTGATTACGTTGATCATATAAAGAGCTCGTTTATCCGGTTCCCCGAGGTGCATTTGGCAGCGAGACTTTGAATGGCAACGTAATATCGGAGACGAGAAGTGGTCATAACTGGTCATAACTATGTTACTGACCGTAAACGTTTCCGTTCTCTTCTGCAGTTTAGGATCTCGCAATAAGTTGGATGACCTACATTCGGCCGATAATGCCAAATGTAATGCTCAACTGTTACTTAGCGTCATCATTAAAATCAAGTGAATCGCCAGTGTGTCTAAATGCGCAATCATTCTATCAATTCAACCGCGCTATTTCCATAAAGCTCAATAGTGTCAAATAAAAAGGTATTTGCAAATTAAACGAATTTGATGCCATACGTGAATGACATCAGCATTCGCTAATCTAAAATGTCTAGTAAAAGGATGGCAATGCTGAAAAATTATAGATCCGTAGCAGTATTAAGGTAATAATAGTTGCTGTTAATGCTTTTATGTTCGTATATTAATATCACTCCCCCCAAAATGATAGAACGATTTTATAAATGGAGAATTTGCACACGACACAATAAATCATCCAGCTCCATACATAACAAAAATAGCGATGTCATCGATATATTTTAGTGCATGTTTTTCACACGCGGTAATTAACGGAAGAACTTGAGTTGGGGAAAGTTCTCCCCGCGATACCGGAACCGGATGTTTCCGTCGTCGGCTATGTTTTTTTCTGCCCCTTGCGAGTATCATGCCCATATCTGACTTTGACCGTGACTCAGCTCTGCACCGACATTCAAGTCGTTTCAAAGGGAGAACGGACAATATCGCGTGTTAGGTACGGTGTTGCACTCCCAAATACCGAAATTCTCTTTCATTAACATGAATGTACTTGCCAAGGGATGTTGCCGCGAGGGTTACGAAATAAGCGTATTTGATTCCGCGATAATAAAGATCGCTATTCAACTTTGGGTAATTAACTACATATGAGTTCTCTGGTACACAATTCACTTCTCTCAGCATAATCAAAAACTATATTTAATGTATTATTTATTAAATGAAAATTAAATCTTTTTTTAGATTACTGATATACACGTAAACATGACGTAAAAATACTTCTGAAATACGAATTTCTGAATTTATATAAGAATTTTATATCAGACATAAAAATATATAAAACTATATTGCTAGAAATTTTGTTTAAAAGAATTAAATTATCGCAGATATAATATTATTGTTAATTATACATGTGATTTAAATGTAATTTAAATAATTTTTCAAAGGAGCGTATCCTATTACGATGAAGACCATCCGTTAAAATATTACCATGGATATTGACACCTGGCAGTGACAGTCGTCACTAACACGCGACACGCTTCGGCCGGCGTGTGCACTGGATACATTCGAACTTTGAACACGTGCACGTACTCGTGTGTACGAGCGAATTTTCTGTCATCACTTAACCGAGCCGAGAACTCGGGGGAATTACCGTTAGAGAAGGTCGTTTCGCGAAAAATGCTGATCGCCGATGGCAAGAATTCGACGATTCCGATCAGTGTCAGTTTGCTAGTCATCGACACTTCAATGATCGCATTATAGTCGGGTTCCCAGTACCGCGAACCGTCAATTTCCTGAGCATGTTGCGCACAATAATCGTGTATTATTACACGCTTCGTAGCTGAATGATCTGCAGAAACGACCATATCGGATATAATACTAATACGATTTTATATGCTCGCTGAACGTTCTCAAAAAGCTTAGATAGGACTGTGAAAGTTGGCATCTTGAAATTTTTATAAAATTTATATAGGATTTTTTTTTCTTTTGCAAAGTAAATAAAAAAAGATTATTTGTAGACAAATTATGGACAATCAAATGCCATATCAATTTCATAAAAATTCGCATTTCCATGCCAATTTCATTACATTTATTTTAGAGAAGCACCGTGTAATAAGCGCAAATCATACTTGCTATTTAGAAAGCTTCCAATTAATTAAAAATTTCATAACTTATTGCATAAATGCACTTTAAATATATGTATATAATCAGCATCTAAACTCATCAAAATTTTATTTAAATAAGTTTTATTTAAATAAGAATATCATAATTTATAAAATTTTATGTAAAAAATATTTTTTTATCACAACATATATAAGGCAAACTCATATAATTATGCTTTAAAATTGATTGGCATCAATGAAGATAAAGTAAATGTATTACCCTTGCCAATCTTCTTGGGTGATATCCCGCTGTAAGTCGAGCCTTTCCACTTTAAATTCAGGTTTTGACGATCGATTGGCCGGCTTTGCAGTCACGATATACCATTACATGCTACCGCGTTAAGAACTGGACGACTTACGCGAGCACGGGCTTTAGGGGTTAATGCGACGCGAAAAGCTTTGTAATGCAATAACGACAGCAGCCATGTGGCGTGAGACTGTAGGCCAAGAAATTACGAGCTTTCGAAGTGTGAGCGCAACTTATTCAGATAAGCCTCATAAAATTACGGCTGGAACGGCTGTATTGCTTATACAATAAGACGTATAAGCTCTTTTGACCACACATTTTTGCATTGTATGTATATATAAAATACGCCTTAGTCTCTTGATATATTTTATTTCCGTGACGTTAATATAAATTTGTATCTTGCAACTAGACGATGAAAAGATTTTAAATTAATTAATGTGAAAGCTTCTGTCGATATAATGTAAAAATTTAAATAGCTTTGTGAAAGATTATTTACAGTTTTACATTTGTTGACTTATATTTAAACATATTAAATTAAACTTTAGTAACTCAATGTTTTTTATTATTACGCTTTACGTTTAAATCCCAGGATGGCGTATGTGCATACTCTTTTCCTGGAAAATTAAGTTATAAATAAAAGTATTATACGCGCGTGTGCAAATAGGAGAAAGATTTACGGAACATGAATAATTGCACATAGCGGAAGGATAGTTTGCATGCTCAAGGCATTTTGCTCGCAGTAATATTCGGCCTCTAGATCACTTTAACTTGTGTACATATACAATTTAGGGACAATATAAACCGCATTTTTTACAAATATAATCAATTATTCATACGAGTTACATTCTATCTAGATAATCTTGTTGTAATCTTGCCAAAAAACTCTACCACATCTCGCGAGAATCCTCATTCGTAACCATAGACGCATCCGCTTATGCTTATACAGACAGTTTCATATTACTATGAGTGCCCTTCCAATTACAGATTTTAACAATTAAATTTTAAAAACTTTTATTAAAAATAAAAAAAACAGTTGTTACAGCGCACGTTATCTGTATAATATAGATGATGGTAAAATAACGCAAAAATATCTAAGACATGATAATTTTTTATAGGTCTTTTATAAATCTTTTATTTTTGTCTTTCCAATTTTTATACTATTTAGACTGAACACTAAAAGGAATCAACAGTTTAAAATTTTTAATTATAATAATACCAATAAAGAACTTTGATTTAATTTAGTGAAATTTATAGAGATTAGCGAATCTTCAAAACAGATTTGAATGTCAAAATATTTAATGTTGATAAGTGTAAAATTATAATAGGTGATATCTAATTAAATTTTTGTTACACAAAAGTATTGCTAGATTTAGTAAAGGATTTAGTTGGAAGCACATTTGTGGTAAATTTGAAATACCGTATAGATAGTGTAGTTTTCACCCGAGAGGATTGCCAAGCTTTTCCTCCTGGACAATTCAGCCCGGTGCATGCTCCGATTGCAACGCAACTGTGGTAGCGAACGGCAAGCGAGTGTTGCGAAATGGTCAAACGAACTGTACATATAGGTACCTAAAGGCGATAGTACAACGTAACAAATCACCGGCAAAGGATGCACCTCCGGTCTCCATATAGCGGTTTTCTTTATCGTCGAAACCACACACCGCGTAAAAAGCGCTTCTTTATTGCGACAGAACGACGACGAAGGAAAATAAATGCATGTGTAGTATGACAACAGAGAAATAGACATGCAATTTGGATAACTTCTGATCTCATAAGTAATATGTCATAAATAATTTTTAGATTTGTCTATAAATGACAACGCGTTTTAATTAGATGTAAAATTGAACCCCAAAATGCGAATTTTTATTGATTTGGATATTTTGATTGTCCACAATTTGTCTATATTTGCTCATAAATAATTATTTTCTCCATCTAGCAAGAAATTAAAAATAAAACAATTTTATTCTTAGCACCTCTAAATACATTTTTTTAAATTATTATATATGAATTTCGATTGTTCATTATGTTCTTTTTTTTATGATAATGGAATTTGTCAAAAATTATTCATTAAAATCATACTGACTTCAATTCAACGTATATATCTTATACGACAAGTAAAGTGCATTACATATCTCATAGGTCTTGTTGGATCTCGCAAAGTATGGTCGCCTTTCGTCAGAGGTATGCCGATGCATTAATGAGAACGGCGTATACTGAAAATCGTTTATGACTACGGAAACGCCGTACTAAGTTTTATATAAGACGCAACACGCGAGAGCATTCCATTAATTCCTGGCATTTCATCGACCCAACTTCCGTCCTTTCGGCATTGACTAAAGTCAGAGTGACGTTACGTTTTCATCTGGAAGCTACGGAACAGCATATTCTACAAGTCCCAGAAACTTGAGAGGAAAACGAGGTCGACCGATTAGAACCTTCTCGAACAAGTTGGGAAAATTATGAGGCTCGATTATGAGTAGATGCGTGGAAATTACATAGATGGAAAAGCGTTTGAGTGTTCTTCATGATAAAACGTATTTATACTAGAAACGATCGTAACTTTTATAGTATTGTGTAAATTTTATTAAACTTAGCTGAATGATTAAATTAAAAGAATTTGCTTCGGAAAGAAATGCGCATTTTTCGTCTATATTCATAATTATATTGCCATAATTATTTTTATTTATTATTAACAGTTTGAATACATTTTCATTACCTATTGATACGATTGCCCATTATTTTTAATTAAATTGTACGTAGATGTATATTTTATTTATGATGTATGAAATGTTATAATACAGCGTTCTTGATTTAAAAATTAATATAGCAAAGCCTCAAATTGTATCCATTTTATTTATTCTGATAATTGAATATTATTAAACATATATTTTAAACATATGATAGTTATTGTTCGAGTTTCTTTTGATTTGTAAAATAACCCATTGTTATGTGCAAGCAAAATATAATTATACGTCCATATCTTTGGCAGTAGTATAATATTCAAAAATATAACTGGCGAGAAATCTAAGGGATTGCGATGTAAAATTTATCAATTTTTTCGCGAAACCAGCTTTCGCGAAATTTAAGTAATTTATTAGAACCGTTGGTATAGGTTATTTTGGTATATCACCAACGAAACGAGCTTGTTATAATGTACTGCACGCGGAAAAGCACTCCACTATTTAGAACGTTTCAGTGCACGTAACTGCTAAATAAACTACTAAAGTTTAAACCCCAGTTGCGGTTCGACTTGGCCCTGAGGCGTATCTGGGTTAATCGACGTCGATGAAATTCTGAAACGAAGTTACGAGTGCTGCGGTCGAGCGCGATCGTTTTGCCATCGGTAAAATCCGTAGACAGACTGCGTTTATTTCACTAGAAATAGGATAGCTAAAACAATCGGCATTCGAAAGAATTTTGCTCTCTATGCGGAACGATCTGATAACTACGTAACATTTATAACTAGAAATATTAAAAATATAATATGTGTGTGCATAAGCATAAATTTTACGAATCATATGACAAGTTAAATGGCAACTGTACATGATTCTTATACAGACGTTTGTACATACACGTTTTAATAAATAGAAATGTTAACTTTAAATATTGAAACAGTTTAATAAAACAAAACTTTATGCACTAATAGATAAAAGTAGAGCAAGAGAACAAATATATCTGAACATTGTGTTTTGTAAAATTAGATTAACAAATGGTAACAATATTTTTATCTTCTGTAAAAATTTAATATTATAATTATTAATTTACTATTACATATATACTATACTTTTCCAAACCATTGTGATTATCACATTAAAATCCTGTTTTAGTCAGATCATTGAACAAAAGCACAAATAAATCTCCTCTATTGAATATTTCACTCTCCGAGCTCAATAAAATTGGTTTTACAGTTCAACCTAGCAACTGAGATTCAACCTCGTGACCGTCACCGCTTCCTATGATCCACTATTTGTCTTTTTTACTATTCACAGTTTTTTGGTTTTTGATGTGAAATATTTTCGATCAATGACCTTTTGCCGACTTCATCATCGATTGCGAACTGTCCGCGGGAACAACGTACAAGAGACGAGCGATTTATCAATTTTCAAGCCGACTGTTCCGCTGTATAAAATATCATCCACTCGTTTGCTCCTCCCTTTCGGATAGCTCGTGCGATCGCCCAGGGCTACCCGCGGGATAATAATTATTATTTCACGCGGTTAACGAACGAATTGTGTCACGAGCAATGCCCGAACACGTTCCGCTCGGGGGAAAGACGGAGGAGGGGGACAGAGAGAGAGAGAAAGAGCGTGGGTGGATGTTACAAGAACGGAAAAAGAAAAATGCGCGCTACCTCGTAATTACCGTGGAACATGAAATTCGAAAATCCTGATTGGCATGCATTCCCCTGGAAAGAGTCACGTTTGGTAAATTTTTGCAGCTCGACCATCCCGAGCTCTATTTTCAATAACTTTTTTCCTTCCAATAGTTGATCCGGTTCTCCGATATTTATTATCACGGAACTGATCGACACTTGCACTAGATATGTGATTTACTAGGCAGGAGGGAAAAAAGTCACGATCGCATACCGGAAATGTCATTTTCGTTTAAATGCCGAGTGTTGGAATGGTTTAATAATTCAATGAAATTGTCATTCAAATCAGTCAAGTGCAAGCATGACAGACCATGGCATTTTCCCCATTCTATTAATCGTTGCGTTGTATAAGATGCAAATACGTAGCAATGATTAAACGTATCATTGTACTTTTATTAAACGAAATGGGATTGTTAATTATATTTACTTGACACAAAATCGTGCAAATCAATTATCATTGATCACTAACCCGTTGACAGCCGCGCAATTACTATTTACTGGCAATCGACCGTCCTAAGCGACTATAAACGTTCAAACTAATTAGCAGTTCGTCAATCAATTCCTTTGACTTTCCTGAGAATGTTCGGTATCTAATTAATTTTACATTTTACTTAGTCAAATAATAAATTTTAATGTTTTGATTCACTAACTCAATTTATTTGTGCATGAACATTTGTTTTTATGAACATACTATTGCAAAATTTAATAATTAAACAACTTTAATATAAAGTTTTTTTAAATACTGTTTTATTTTATTTAATAATTATCTTTGCGTAAAGATTCTTTCTAATTTTTTAAAAATGTTCCTATGAAGATTTTACTATTTTTTAACATTTGTGATAAGAGATTATTGAAATATAGTTTACATTGTTATAATAATTTCAGATATCGAAAAACAAATTGCTTATTTATGACTCAAATTATTTTTTCCGTATAAAAAATAATAAAAAGTATAAACGTGTGCATGTGTATGCACGTACAAGTGTATAGTATATACATACGCGGGCGTGGGTTGTCAACAATTATTTCGACGGTCAAGTTCCTTGTTACGTCCACCAAAGCTTCTAGCAAACAATCGGAAATAAAATTAATAACGATTGTTTGCCGACGTGTTAATATCGAAGGAAAATACGGGAAAGAGTAAATACACGCTGGAATTTCATTCTCTTCGCGCGCCTCCTTGGAAATCCCCGAGACGAGAAGGCAAGGTGGAAGATGAAACGAGCACGACATTGCGAGAAGGAAGCAACGAAGGGGAAGGGTCACCGACTTGCCCTGCTTTCACAGCCTTTGTTTATCCTCTTCGGGGCGAGCGTTTTACAATCGTCAAGTTGGTAAAGACTGCTTTCAATGGACTCGATTTCATTCGTTCTTTCCTCAAGACGACCCTTTTACCGAAACCATTAATGATCGCCGACAATAAACGGCACATATAATTTTTAATTTATGCAAGAGAGAACGAAATTTTTTCTATGAATTCTACATTCCATTTTCTCGACTTATACATATAGAGGCTCTTTCCACATTAGGTATTACTACGGTAAGTCTGACAAACGCTCGGATATGGTCAGACGTATGGTCGGTGCACTCATGTATCATCACATGAATCATAAGACGGATAAAGAAATAACGGTATATTCCATTCTCTTGACTACAGATTTCTTGCTATGGATTTTTATTCCCACGACGGATTTAATATGCGACTAATGTCAAATAATCAGTTCCCGGCAAGAAATAGAGGCAAAGGAAATTCAAGTATCAATCAATCAGGATTAAACTCCGGGCCGACAAGGAATTCTTAACTTTTCGTTACCTAATCTCCGTGCGTAAAGAGGTAGAAATTTCTCTAATACCTGATAGACGCATGAGGAAGAATTAGAGAAAAATAATCTAGTCGGATGAAAAAGAATTACTATTACTATGACATAGGCCTATAGTCGGTATCTTTGAGCATTATGTGGGGTCCGCAGACCCCCCGTGGTGCACGCCAGGGCACCACGTGCAACACGAATGACAACAAACCGAGAAACACGCGTACCCGTCATCCCCTCGGATGCTGCGAGAAGAGCCAAAAATATGCGTCTTGCTTAATAGCCGAAGATCGAGGACGACCCGCCTCCACTGTCGGTTCCCAGTCGGGTCTTGTAACAAAAATTAATATAAGCAATAAGTCTTGTACAGGAGTACCAGACACGTGCCTCCGGGCCTGCAAGATTTACATACCTGCATGGGAAGTGCACCTGCTCAACGAACGACTCATCTTCCGAACAATAAATCATAGTTTTTATAGACGTTATATATTACTTTCGAAATACAATCGAGATTATCTTTTTCGATATTCTCAATGAATCTTTTAGGTCTCATAATATTTTATCCCTTTTGAAGTTAATGATTATGATGCTACTGATTTTTAATATGCATAAGTCATATATTAAGAGCAATATTTACAGATCATGTGTGTGTATGAATTTTTTAATTACTTTTGAAAATGCGACAACAAAGCTTTGCGTTTGTGAATTGCTTCGGATTTAACCATATATATCGAATAATATCGTATTTATATTGTGTAATTGAAATGACGCGCACGTGTTTGCATCCATACAAAGAAAGTTGGAAAAGGTAAGTTCAGCTGGTCAAGAGAGCTCGTTGGATACACACACGTACATTTAGACGCACTCACACGCATAAAGATGCCATGTAAAGCAGACAAAACCTGCTCAGGTTGGTGCTGTCATCCAACATGCCAGATATAATGTTCGCTAATGATGCAACGCATACAAAGGCATCACGGAATTCCGCGTTGTGAAGGCGAGCCGTGATTTATACCCAATTACCGACGAATTCAGACTCACGTCGTGGAAAAAAGGCAAATCCTACGGAAAAACCGGAGATTTAGCAGCCAATCAGTTTCGCTTTCGTAACTGTCGGGGGACATATGTGTGACAATCAACCTCCCTTACGTTTCAAGCTAGCGATAATTTTGAATGGAAAGACCGCGGGACATCATAATGCTTGATAATCATGCAATAATCCGCTGAATTGTAAATATGCTCAATTAATTGTAAGCTGCGTTTGATCACGCGACTCACAGCCGATTGGATACTTAAATGCATTCGCACACGCATGTAAAATTCAAATTTAAATTATTTAAAGAAACCATAAATAAAAATGGAGATTATAATTTTATAACAAAACGTTTTATGAAAATGTTTTAATAATTTTACATAAAGTAAATCAAATATATATCTGAAATGATCGAAAAAAAAACACAAATTATAAAAATTACACTAATACAAATATTAATATTGAATTCAATTTTATTTTAAAAAAGAATCGAATATATTTAATAAAAAAATGCACATACGTTTTTGCGAACAATATATGAAAAAATGGCGAAAGCGTTACGTTCTTTATTATAAATTTTAATACAAATTCTTTTACTTCAATATTACTTCGATATATTTGATTTTCTAAGACGATGTTCATACAATTTCAAAGCAGTTCTATTGCCAGCTTGATTCCTCTGTTAAACATATGATAGTTCCGCCCAAAAAAGATGCTACATCGTCAATGATATGGATGACTTGCTGATAGGATATACTAGGCGAATGCATTTATGCATCGTGTCGTCTCATATTGTTTTGCTCTTGTACATATTCAACAGTATGCTGAGTATTAGATCTCTCCGTTTCATTCATGTTTAATTGGACATCTCATATATTTTTGCAATGTATTGCACATTTCTTTCACATTCGACACTTTTTTTTCACGTATCATCTAATAATGAGTATCGAAGTTGTAAATATGTAATGTTAATGTGATATAAATTTGATATTATTTGCTCATCTCTTTTTATATTTTTTATTTATTACTTATAGGACAAATGCATTGTTACCAGCAATGTGAAATGCGAATATACTATAAATATTGCGCCAATTAAATATTACGCGATAGATCTTTAAGACTGTTGTTTAAAAGCTCTCGAGATTAACACGAGCGATCTCAATAAAAGAGCAGAGAATAGCGCATGTTGCCTCATCATGAAGAAAAAAAAAAAGTAACGGCCTGACCTCATCTACTCGGCTAGTACTCGTTACGTCCAACTAAATTTTTCAACGTGGTTGCGGTGAATAAGGGATACATTCTATCTCCCTAGCTGCCTCTTGCCATGCCAAAGTCAGATAGTCGGGAGTGGTCGGAGCTGTTGCCAGCAATGTTAGTTGTTGAAAGAAAAACATCTTGCATGCATCGTGCATGCATACGTCCTACATACAGTCCGCTTTCGGCAAGACGGCAGTGTTAGTCTCGGTTTGAAACGCTCGGGCTATGCTTTTAAATCTTTGACCCGTTTTTACATTTCTATTTTTTCTTCTTTCTCTTCATTATTTTAAATTGCTTCGCCAGCACAGATACGGAAATAGATAGTCTGGTTTTTCAACATTCAAGTATAGATTTTGTGTATAAATTTTAATAATATTGACTCTTTCTCACTTGAAAGTTTACTTGTTTTTCACAATGTTACTTATTTGAATAATTACAAATTCTACATATCGTCAAGTTAAAAGTCGATTGCATAGAGATATTTAATTCTTGTACACATATTCCACGTGAGAAAAATTACAAAAAATTTCATAAAGAATTCATTGGTCTACATAGTAATTGTATGGCATGTTCGGACATAAAGCGCAGATTACGCTGACATCGTGTCTTTATTATATTTATTCCGCTTATTTATATCATCAAACGAAATTTAAGTAAATTGAAATAGAAAAGAAAGTGTTCGTAAAAATTGTTTCATATAATAATTTCGCACGAAGTCACGAGGGTGGCGAATTACACGAAAGGAAAAGGGTACACTTCATGGCAGTTACCCTCGAAGTAACCCCTTTAAAAGTAACTGTCGCGACACCTGGGGTGCAAGTCACCCTCTATAGCGAGACCCTCTTTGCAATTTTCTTCGTGAAACGTCACGCCGTAACATCACAAATGCGCAACACCGGGTCAAGCAGCTGAATCATTTTAAACGCACGATTTAAGCGAGAGGCTCAATGAGCAAACTACGATTCCAACGTCTTTCGGAAAAGATGAAAATAGTATTTGATGCGAGAAACCAAACCCGTGGTCTCGCGATATTCCGAGAAGGCAATCTCGCGATGGGAGTACTTCGGCGGGGACCAAAAATTTATCACCTTGTCTGTAAATGGATCGAAATCATTTTTTATAACCACCGTAAAGTTCAGCAACCAGAGTTGCAGATAAATAGGGGCGAAAGAGCTTTATGTCAAATTTTATGTGCGCATTTGAAAATTTCTAGGCAGTGACCGAATAACAATTTTTACTACTGCCTAAATAATTTTTACTGTACATCTCGCACATCAGTACCACAACCGTGGTAAGTATTAAATTTTAAATTGACATGTGGCCACTAAAATACATTGGCGGACAGTGATATACGTGCTGTGTCGTATCTCCTTTACAATTTGTCTTCTCGCGTATGTCATGACGTACATCCTTTTCCAGACATTTCAGTTGTCTTGGATTGCCGAACGACTTTTGTCTCTTGAAAATATTTCTCGTAAAACGAATTTTTCTAAAAATTGTCTCACAAAAGGAGAGAATCATTTGACAAAATTGAAAAGTAACTTGAAGAAACTGCACTTGATAAGTTAAGACACGACTATTCTAACTAAAATATATTCATTAAAAAAATATTGTAACAAAATTAAATGCAAATAAATAGCTAAAACAATTATCACATTGCAAAAATGTATAATAAATGATTTAATGCAATTCGCAGACATGTAAGCAATACATAGTAACTATAGAAAAACTATTATTCAAACTAACTAACGTTGTTATTCATACGACGTTTTTTAATCTAAGAAGAAAATAAATTAACACTTAAAAAAAATTGCAAGCGGGATTGATGCACTTATGAACGAAGGAAATATGAGCCTGTAAAATTTCGTCGCGCTTTGATAGAGAAGGAGGAAGACAAAGATATTCTGACGGACATGGAAACGGGAATTTGCGAAGGGAAAAAGCGCTAGCGCACAGTTTGCCTCGTAGTACCCCGTCATTTCCCGTTTATACGGTCGCGTGTAAGCGATACTCGACGAAGGAGAGCGAGATTCCGCGTTTACCCGGCGCGGCTTTAACGTTCCACGTAAGACGATACGTATACACCAAGTCGATATAAACCCGGCACTTTGTGTGTATATAGTATACGCTCCAACTATGTGGAGTTTATCTCCCGCGAGATCCGCAGTTTTCGTGCCGCTACGAGAGGTCAATCGGTCCTCAGGGAAGCCGGGTAAAGATTTTCCGGTATAAATGAAAAGTAAAGTAATCTCGATTAAACGTTCTTCCAGCTGCATGCTGTATTCGCGCTGCCATTTGATACAGCTACGTTCGCACTGAACAATTTGACTTACATCGATAAGAACTGATATCGCAGTTACGACGAAATCGAACATGTTCTAGATTCATCATTAATGCTAATTTAACTTGAAATCCAGCTTCAAATTTAATACTTTTTCAATAACTTATTTCTGTTAAAATTTCCGAATTCTATTATCTTCTATTCTATTAGCTAAATTCGAATAAAACATTCAAGACAGTAAAATTACTATTTGACATCTCATTAGCTTTGTAAAATTTATGATTAAAATTAATATTTATAATATTATATAATATAATATTATATAATATTATAATATTATATAATATTATTTCTATTATACGACTTAATTTATTAACAGTAATTTATACAGTTCACATAGAGTGATTAAAGCTATCAGAAATTATTTCAAAGGAACTTTGATTGCATTTTGAAATATCACGATAAATCGAATCTTAGCAATTTAAATCCGGCACCTAGCGTGTATGCAGTTGAAGTTGGGTTTATCTTCCGCGAGATCCAGGACTTTCTACGAACAACGACTCCGTTAAGGTTTACTCGTCACGTAGTGAATATTTTTCAACGGCGTGAAGATCTTACCAGGACGAACGTAAACGGGAAACGATTGCGATCGCCCCAGTTCATTCCTGATCGATCATGCAGTCACTGAAACATGTACGAGAGATAGGATTCAACAAGAAAATTGTTTACAACTTACAAAATATATATATATGTCATAACATTTAAAATTTGCACAAGTATGAAACCAAATATATCGGACATTTAAGAAAAGTTTATATTTTTTCGAGTAATATAGAGATAGCGCATAATTTAAGTCAACTTTCTACTTTTGCCCAAATGAAATAAATCACTTTTAATAATATTATGTAAATGGTGAGCACACACATATCTCTATCAAAAAGTTACACACGACATAGTACGATTATGACCTAGAAATAATGATGATATGCCAAGCAAAAGTTTTTATTAACTGTGTAAATAGTGGAAGCTATGTATATATCGGTCTGAAAAACGGTTAAAGTTTTGTCATTAACGTTTCGAGAGAGCACCGCGAGCACAGTACGCGCGCACGCGCGCGCATTCGCAAGACCTGATTACACATCACGTGTAATTACGTCAAAGCAGAGGAAATACTTTCGGGTTTCGTTAAAGCAATGCCACCCATCACGAGAACTCCTTAACGCGGTGTAATATGAAACTCTCTCTCTCTCTCTCTCTCTCTCTCTCTCTCTCTCTCTCTCTCTCTCTCTCTCTCTCTCTCTCTCTCTACACAAATGGAGTAGCTGTGTGAAACATCGCTCTGTCTTTATAGTGTCTTTTCAGACAGAAAAAGATCAGGAGGAGAGTAGAAAAGTTGGTGTAGTGATAGTTGCATAGACCGGGGATAGTAAGAATTGTTATCTAGCCGGGATGTGCAGATCTGTGAATGCCTGAGGTACATTACTGATCAGGTGTATTGCCGAGGTTATGGCATGCAGGCATTGAGGTGGACGGAATCTGCTGACGTGTAGGCGGACGGCGGCGGAACGCAGGTGCTGACGATCGGTGCTGACGATCGGTAAATTATGGAAGAAGATATGGAATACCGATGCTCGGCATGCAAGAAGGCTATTAAAACTGAAGTAGTGCAATGCAAATCATGCGTTAAACTGTTTTACCATCCAGGCTGTGTTTGTAAACACAAAATTTATGATAGAAATAATGAGCTAATACAGTGTCATGGTCCTTTTGAAAAATTTGTGATTGAGAGTGATAATGGAGAAGGAGCAAAGACAGGTAGCAATAGAGATAGACTAGGATCGACAGGAGCGTCTGGAAGACCAGGCACAAGCAGAAGTGGATCACCAAGTATGGATGCAAAAATAGATTGGCTTGTGAAAACAGTCAAAGAAATAAAAGACGAGACTATATGTAAGAAAGAAATTAAAACAATGATAAAGGAAATTGTCCAACTGGAGTTTAAGAGTATCAAAGAAGAATTAGAAGAAGTAAGAAGGATGCTGTCCACTGGACCTAACAATCCATCAAGAGGAGCACAGAAGAGTTTCAGTGAGATAGTTAAAGAAAAGAAGAAAGAAAATGTTATAATTGTTAAACCAAAGGTCCAGCAAGAAAATGTTGATACGGCAATGTTAATAAAAAAGAAGATAGATATAAAGAATATGGAAATGGGAGTAACAAAGTTAAGGAAAGGAAACAATGGTACAGTCATCCTGGGATGTGAGACTGGAGAAGAAATGGCAAAATTGAAAACTACAGTACAAATCAAGTTGGGTGATAACTTTAAAGTCACTGAGTCACTACAGATGAAGCCAAAATTAAAAATTGTATATATCGACGAAGAAGAATGGAAGATGAGTGATGAAGAATTAATTAATACAATCAAAAAGCAGAATAAATCTGGAATACGTGAAGAAAGTAATATGAGAATAGTGAAAAGATTAAAAACTCAAAATAGAAGAGGTAAAACAGAAGGCGCCATAATAATCGAAGTTGATGAAAGAACTCATGAATTAATGTTGAGTCAAGGAAAGATAAATATAGGATGGAAAAGATGTCCTGTATTTAATCATTTCAGTGTCATGAGATGCTTTAAATGTTGGGGTTACCACCATATTGCGAAAAACTGTAAACGAGATGTAGCGTGTCATAAATGTGCGGGTAATCACAACTCAAATGAGTGTACGTCAAATGAGAAGAAATGTATCAACTGTATGTATAAAAACCAAACGTACAATCTGAAGATAAAAGATGACCATGATGCATTGAGTCCAGAGTGTTCGACATTTAAGAGGGTTCTACAAGAAGAGAAGAGAAGGGCCGGCTGGGAGGATACAAAATAGCAATCACAGAAAGAAGAGGAAATGATTTGGTACACAAATGCGCAAAGTTTGTTAGCGCATAAGGATGAAATACATAATCAAATTATGAAGAAGATGCATCCAGCAGTTATAGCATTGTCGGAAACGAGGCTGACGTCCGAAATAGAAGATTGGGAAGTGAACGTGCCGGGTTATGAGATAATCAGATGTGATGCAGAGAATAGAAGGACAGGAGGTGCAATATTATATCTAAGAGAAGACATTAAGTATGAATTGGTAGTGATTAAATCTATAAGTGCAAATTGTTGGTGTGTTGCGATAGATGTAAGAGAAAATCTTTATAAAGGGGCGCTGATGGTAGTGTACCACTCACCGAGTGCCTCTGATGGCGAGTTTTTGAGGTTTTTAGAAGATGTTGTAGAGGAGTTGGTAATAAAAGGAGATTGTATAGTAGTAGGAGACTTTAATATAGATTTTATGATAGATTCATTTTACACAGGAAAATTACGAACGATAATGTCCAGTCTAGGTATGAAACAAATGGTTAATAGCCCGACGAGAATTGAAAAGAATAGTCAGACAATGATAGACTTAGTATTTACTAATAATATGGCACAGGTATATGTGCCATGGTCCATGAGCCTAAAATAACGGATCATGCTTGGATAAAAATTGCATTAGGAAGAAAAAAGAATGTTAGTAAATATAGAGTATTCACTGCGAGAAATTATGGTAAATTTAGCATTGATGAATTTAGTCTATTAGTAGAGAAAAATATAGGGCAAAGTTTAGTTCACGAAATAGATGAACGAGCTTGGAAATTTGTAAATAGTATAGTTGATGCGTTGGATAATACAGCGCCAAGAAAAGAAGTTCGAATTCCGAAAGTCTGGGAGGGTAAAGTGTGGTTCTCAGAGGAAATTAAAGAACAAGCAGCTAGAAGAGATAGGGCTTTTAGAAGAACTATAACGGAAAAAACGGAGTGCAGCTGGATACAGTATAAAACAGAGAGGAACGCAGTTGTAAAAATGATTAGAGAGAAAAAAAAGGAGTATTATGAGAATATGATAGATAACAATAGGGATGATCCTACAAATATGTGGAAAGTACTGAAAGAAATAGTTAAAGGGGAACCAATAGGTACAAAAGAAATAAATAATATAGACTTTGAAATACTAGATGAGGCAAATAATAGGAGTTTAGCCGATAAATTTAATATGTATTATATACAAAGTATTCAGAATATAGTAGAATCTATAGAATGTACAAATAAAGATATAAACAGAAGAAGAAGTATTTATGTTATCGAGGATAAGGGATATTTTGAGGATTTTAAAATGATTAACACAAAGGACTTGGAAGAAATTATAATGCAATTACCGCGGAAAAAAGGTACAGAGGAGGGAATAACTGGGGATGTATTGAAAGTGATATTTCCAGTTATTAAAGAAGAGTATGTTAATATTATTAATCAGTCATTAAAAGATGGGTGCTGCCCACAGAGCTGGAAAACATCGACAATAATACCGATACCAAAAGTCGAAAAAGCTAAAAAGGCAAGTGAATTTAGACCTATTAATATTTTACCAACCTATGAGAAAGTACTAGAATTAGTAGTTAAAAGGCAGATTGAGGATTACTTTGAATCTAATGAGTATATAACAGAACATCAATCGGGTTTCAGAAAACACTATTCATGTGAAACGGCCATTCAAACCGTGATCAATGACTGGAAAATATTAGTTAGTGAAGGGAAAGTAATGGGAGTAATATTTATGGATCTTAAAAGAGCATTTGAAACGATAGATAGAAATAGGTTAATTGAAAAATTATACCAATATGGTATTAGAGGAAGGGTGTTAGAATGGATGAAAACATATCTCAGAGATAGATATCAACAAGTTCGTTTTGGGAATAAATGTTCGAAAGTAATGAGGACTGAGTATGGTGTGCCTCAGGGATCTGTATTGGGACCTTTGTTGTTTATTATATATATTAATGATATAATTAAAATTTGCCCAGAAGGTTACAGTATAAAAATGTTTGCAGATGATACTTTAATATATGTAACTGGAGAAGGTAGTGCAGAAGTAGAAGGGATGACTTTTATATTTAAATGACTTTTATATTTAATATAGTAGAAGAGTGGATGAGAATGAATATGCTAAAAATGAATGCGAGTAAAACAAAATTTATGGTTGTGAGAAGTATAAGGAAAGAATTAAAGGGAAATATTGTGTTGAGATGCCTAGACGGAATGGAAATAGAACGTGTAAAGATAATAAAGTACTTAGGTATAATCATTGACGATAAACTTAGATTTAAGGACCATTGTGATTATATGCTAAAGAAAATTGGAAAGAAAACGGGTTTTTTAAATAGGATAGGAAATTACATATCGGCATACACGAGATGTATTATATATAAATCGATAATAGCACCCCACTTCGAGTATTGTGCAACAATACTATTAGATATGGGAGATACCGAATTGAATAAGTTACAAGTAGCACAGAATCGGGCTATGCGTGTAATATTGCAATGTAATAGATATACTAAAATAGAACATATGTTACAAGCGTTACAATTTATGTCTATAAAACAGAGGCTACACTATAACGTATGTATATTTATATTTAAAATTGTACGTAACTTGGCGCCAAATAATTTCAGGGATAGATTGGAAATAAATAGAAGGGAAGGTGGAAGACAAACTAGGCAAGAAGGGACTATTGCAATAAATTTCTGTAGAACTAGGAGTGCAAAAAAAAGCATGTGCTATGAAGGTGTAAAATTATACAATGCCTTACCAGCTGAAATAAGAAGTTGTGAAAGAATTGATATATTTAAGCGAATGTTAAAAAAGCATATTTTATTGTAAATTTATGTAACATAATAGCTGAGAAAGCTAATAAAATTCATTCAATCAATCTCACTCTCTCACTCTCGCTCTCGCTCTCGCTCTTTCGTTCTCGCTCTCTCTCTCTCTCTCTCTCTCTCTCTCTCTCTCTCTCTCTCTCTCTCTCTCTCTCTCTCTCTCTCTCTCTGACCATAACGGCAGTGCATCGAGTTGCTCCGAGCGTGAAGATGTCACCTAATCTCTCCCCTTTCTCGCTCTCGCTCTCGCTCTTTCGTTCTCGCTCTCTCTCTCTCTCTCTCTCTCTCTCTCTCTCTCTCTCTCTCTCTCTCTCTCTCTCTCTCTCTCTCTCTCTGACCATAACGGCAGTGCATCGAGTTGCTCCGAGCGTGAAGATGTCACCTAATCTCTCCCCTTTTCGCTCAATAGTCGTGCTTCGAATTATAGTTGACGAATATCCGCCGTAAATTTCGATGATGCAGGTTTAAGCATCGGTATATCGGTAACCCTTTCCCGCGATAAGTTCTCGTAAATGACAGCGATAAGTGTCGACGGACGGTCTCAGTTCTTTTTCTTCTAGGTTTTATGGTTTCGAGCTCGTTTGCTTACGGTCGGCTGGATAACCTATGACTTATTGATTCCCCGCTAGAAACCAACGTTATTCGAAAAAAAGAGCGTTGAACATGGCACGATCTCCGACCTTCGTCGGGTAACTTAGGTCGCCGACTCTCTCCTTGTAAAACGGGAAACTTTTAATAATACATTTACGGCGGTCCTCGAAATGCGCCGGGTTCATAAGACGTCACGTAATCCAATGCCATTTACTCCGCAGCTGGTTTTACGACCACAAGCAGCCGTATAACAAGTCCGGATTACCGAATGCTCGAATGCCTGAGTCAGCATACACCGCTAAAATGTACGAGCTGATTATTTATGCCTGTCACGAAGTACTCAGTATCATTTTACATAATTTCAGTCCACACGCACATGTGTATCGCTTTTCACATATTTGTTATTCATTGATGTTGTTACATATGAAATCTTATTTGTACAAAATTTCACATAACTAATCCGATTACTTCTGCGAATTTTTTCAACTCTTTGGACTCTCATCCAAGGTCAAAGAAATTCCACAAGTGTCAAATCGCGGCGCCATTTCGCGCTTAAATTCGTTGCCCTAAACTACGAGATTTAGTAGAATAAGGTGTGCGCTTGACAGGCTCGTTGAAGCATGCCCATACCGTAGCAAGTACCGATATAACGTCAAGCAAACGCCCCCCCCCCCCCCCCCCGACTTGATGGACATGAACAGGAAGTGCATCGTCGCGAAATACGTGTGTTTCGTCGTGCAAGGGATACGATTATCTACGACCTACGTTTATGGATGCCTTGGCCGTGTACACGTCAGTAAAGTTATTGCGGCTCCGCAGAGTTATCCAGCTCCGACTGTGACATTCCCTCCTGATGAGGGATTATTGCGCGTACGATTATGGCGTTAAGGTGTGTATCTGACGATTTAAGGTCGGCGTCGGAGAGTCTGCTTTATGATGACGTTTGCGGAATGTTCGGACGAAGATACCGATCGAAGCCGCGCGCCGAAAAGTCGTCATACGTCATATTCCATGCGGATCATCCTCATAAAATCACACTGCATTAATTTGATGATATCGGATTATGTGACCACTTCGAATGTCCAAAGTAATAACGCTTCAGTATTTCAACAAAGAAAATCTCCCAAGTACAATCATGATAAGTCAGATTTGTAAAGTTTAACACGAAATTTGCAAAAAAAATTTTTTAAAATTGAACAAATTTCATCTTGAACCCTTAAGTCGTATAAATTAATTAGAACGGAGAAGTTCAAAAGGATCCCCTTTTAAGAAAAACAAAGTGCATTTAATTGAAATCGTGATTCGAGATAGTCTGGCATCGAATACTTATGATTACAATCTGGTCTCTACAAGGACGATCCATATGCGGTCAAGAGTATTTCGTTCACCCATATATACACTGGCTGAAGACCGTGAAAAGTCCCGAAGCGATCGCATCACCTGCCGCACGTTAGCTGCACCTGGCAGCAAACGTCTAAATAAGTCTGTTAATCCTCCAAAGACTGCCTCGAACAAAATCATATACGCCGTATTAACGTTTACATCTGCAGATATTCTCACGCTGAATCCAAGGGCATTCTCATTCTTTGTTTTAAATGTATTTGAATACTTAATTCAAGTTTTTTTGCAAAAAGATTTTTACAAGAGTCTGTGCAAGAATTTATTGGATCACTAAAGTGATTGATTTATTTAATAAATTAATAACACTTTAATATAATAATATATCTTTTTATGTGATCTATTATTTTCACATTCTTTCAGTTCGCTGTTCATGAAATTTTTTTACATGCATGTTCATTGCACACATGCATTCACAATCATATAATAGAATGGTCTTTCTCGTCGGTATAATAATCATATAGGGTCGCGATCCTAGCGTATCCTCCGACTATCTCCCAGTATATTTGCCGAGAATATCGATACCTATCGGCATTTACGCCAACCGTCTGACACCGGCGAACGTGCCTTTGGCAATCTCCGCGGTACACGACCAGCATTATTGACTCGGGTAGGACGTGCACTTCCGCCTCGAAGATCGACCTAATTTGTCGCGTTAGTACCACGGAATCCCCAGCTACTATTGCACGATGACATTCGCAGAATGCGACCTAATGATCGTTATAATCGTCAAATTACATTGGCGCATTTTGACCTACAAACATACCATCCGTACAATCAAACGATATTGTGATCTGAGCGTCGTATTCGTGTGTACTGCATGTAATCAAAAGATGAAATGTGTAATTTAACAATCACAATCTTGTGCGTTGAGAAATACCACGCTAACAAAATTGATTAAACCACTCGTCTCACAAATATGGAAATTGCAATTTTGAAAAGAGGCTGTGAGAAACGAAGAGCCTCCTTTAAAGTCTCGATGGAAAATCTCGCCGCTGCAACCTCAAGCGCTGTTTAATTCTTTTTATCAGTAGCAAATTGCCTGCCTAAAGACCTCAATAAAACGCTTTCGCGCAATCTTGCAGCGCGCGATCGACGGTTATTAACTTTTAATAACGTTTGAAAGTACATCAGCAACCTATCGCGTCCGACTCGCGCGCTTGTTCGAGTGCTCGCAACAACCTACATTATCCACGTGTACTTTACACGCGCGTTTACAGCGCTACAGTTGTGTGTACTCTGCGTTATCTTGCACTCACGTTAACCCACCTGGTGCATTGCGCGTGTGCGCGCGTGCTAGACTACTTATCTACTTTGATGTATCACTCCGGAAACTCCGCGCGCGAGCTTACTCTTCCCTCGTTCCCGTCCCTCACCCTTCGCAACCACCTCGTTTTCTGGTGGTTACAAGAGCCGCGCCAATGGCGGCAGGAAATTCGCGAAACTTCACTTTCGAAAGTTATGCGTCCGCAGCACTTTGCGGTTCATCGAGTGCCGCAAGTGGAGATAATTTCGGACGAATTTCTGCGAATTTACGCGGCAGAATTAAAGCGACTCTGACGAGTAAAACCTGTACGCTTAACACGTCGACTGCCAACTGAATTCAGGCGAAACTCACCGGAATAATATTTACGAGGCGATAAGTCGACGGAAGTTTATCGAAGAGCATAACTGCAAAATTATGTTCGAGGCGATCTTTATCGAGCCATAATATTTTTAAGCGCCGTGTTACGGAATGTTACGAGTAAACGATATAGGATCTGTTATAGAATATCGACTTTTTATCGTTATTATGTAGCAGTTATAGTGTTCAAATTTCATTACACCGGCATAAAAATTAAATTTATCTGATTTCGTAGGACATCTGAAATGCAGCGTCTCAATACAAACGCCGAGCCCTTTTAAACTAATTCCGTACGGCATTTCTTCATGCATATACGCAGCTGTACTATTAATTTATGCTAACGTCGTACCGGACCGTGATATCTAATATCGACATCATTCCGTCATTATGTGTTTATACTACCGTTCTCATAACGACAAGTAAATTCAATCGCGATCGTGCATAATAGATGCCTGCCTACACTTATACTTGTAAACGTGGATATGCGATCTTTCCGCAAGAGTCACCCTACCTACCGCGCGATCAAGGTTAAAGCGAGATCATATTGCACTTCTCCGACAAGTATTGCGCATGTCCTTGACATTTTTTAACGAAATTCTACGCGCTTCCTTGTGATCGGATGACACGGTCGACTTTCCGATGAGGAAAACATTCGGGAGCAACGGGACGAGTTAGCGAAGTGATTCGCTCGCGAAGAATGAAGCGGAAAGAAGAAAACAGATCGTGAAGACCGAAGGGGAAAAAAAACTCATCATCGACAACTTATAAATCGCAATTACAGCCGATATGAAAGTTTTCATCTACCTCCGCCCGATGACGGAACACAAACTTGTCAATTAATAATTAATGGAATTCCCCGGTGCCGCAATCGACGCGACGAGAGTTCCAGTTTACTGTTGATTCAACTTTTATTTAATTTCATCTAGACCACTTACATCTAATCACCAATCTCGTCCGTACGGTTACACGATACTGACACAAGACGGAAAAGGAAGATTTCAATCACAATATCACATTTATCATTCGAGTTATTTTAGTTAATCATTCTCGTCACTCCATTACTCCTTCTCACGTGAAATTCGCGCTGCTTTGCGCCGGGTAGCCGATAAGCGATCCTTTTCCGCCTTTGGTCGACCGCACGAGGATTTTCCCCTAGATGCTACGGCGCTACTTCGCCGTACAAAGGAAAAAGAAGCGATATCTTCGTAATGCGGCTGCTTCTCCCCGTCTCATCTTGCCCCGTCCTGTTCCAGCGTCATCATTTATTCGAGGTGCCTATTTACGCGCGAGCCTTCAAAGCCGCTTTCACGAGATAACCCTAGCTCGCTCAAGCGAGATAACGTCAAAGTGGTCTTCCGCTGAGGGATACCGCGGTCGAGAGAGAACCGATTGAAATAGCCGCTGTGCGTGTGTGTGTGTGTGTGTGTGTATATGTGCGCGCGTGCACGCGTGTGTGCCAAAGCGTGATTATTTTTCGAGGATGAGTGATCAAGACGATCGGAAACGGCACCAATGAGAAAATAAACGTCAATCTTGAAAGATCTGGACGATACGGCATGAAACATTGACCGAGTCTTGTTGTTCGCACGAGAAATTTGGTTCAACTTTCATGATACGAAGGGGGATGTAGCAAATGACCATACGTCTCGGACGTCGTCGAGTAAAACGTATTCGCGAGCAGCTAGACGGTCACTACGAAATGAACAAAGTTTTCTCCAAGAGAAATTGCGGTCAAACTATACCGGTGAAATATGTTTTCTACTTCAAGGGGTTTCTAAATATTTAAGTGTTGCATTGGTTATGCATGTGCGTGTACTTAATTTCGGACAAGTGTGTTAAATATATTAATATTTAAGACATAAAATTAACTTATTTCAATGTTAAAATAATAAATGACAACAACTACATATAATAATGAATATATAAATTTTAAAAGATGATATTAATACGAACGTTCGCGGAACTTTATTTGAAATTTATTTTTGTATGATAACTATCCAACGATACTTTGAAGTTTTAAGATCGTAGGCATACTTCAAAGGAAGGGTGTGCATACTCGAATACGGCTAGGAAACTGTTTTAATGGAAGAACGATCAAAACGAATCGGCGCATCGAGAGCAGCCATGATGAAAAGGTGAATGTCAAGTTCGAGAGAGGGAAATGTCGAGGCAAAAGAGCCACAACGAATCCCCGAAATTTCTTCAAGGAGCAGGAAGGGTCGACTCCGTACTTCGGCAGAACGCGAATTTCATTGTGTCTAAAGAGAGGGATAGGATGTCGACGCGACATCACGTTTAGTGGAGCGCGTCAAAATGAACATCTGCAAGCAGAGCATTTTGCCAAATTTACGAGCGACTCGTGAATCGTTTCACGAGGGCACTAAATAAGGCAGGGCGACGTAATCGATCTGCTCTGCGCGCGTGTACGTGCATAAGACACGCGAGAATGCTTTCAAAGGACGGAGGAATTTTTGGTAGAGGGTCCATAAAGAAACGTGATATAATCATGCGAAGGCGAAGGAAGGAAAGAGGACTATAAATGGATTTCATTCTTGGATCGAATATAAAGTCTTCGTCAGTTGGCTATAATCATGGACGACAGGAGACATCTCAAATTAATTATCGAGATAATGCATAAAGCAAATCAAGTGGCAATCGATCCAATAATTATGACTCGTACCGATGATTGTCACAAGAAACAAATAATGTTGCAAATATTTTAACTAAAATTTATTTCGTTTCATGAAAACATATTTATTGTTTATAATTTGTGAATTTTTCTGTGGCTATAAATCGCTATCGCGATGAAATTTTCAAATGTATACTCGTGCGTATCTAACCTTGACGCGCAAGCGGGAGAAATCTTGACACATGAAGGAAGAGAGAGACGGAGAGCAAGCGAGCGAGAGAAGAGAGAGAACGAGAGAGAACATGTTGGTAGAATGCGTCAGAGTGACGTACGAAGCATAAGGGCAAGAGAGACGAGGAGAGTCTTCAGAGCGCGAACATGCCGAGGGAACTCGCGGAACGGCCCCGTGCTCGGTAATCCATCACTTGCTGTCTATGCCAGTTCCGTGGCAGGCGCCCCGGGCTAAACCAATCCATGCATTTCATTCCGGTGACTTCACTCGAACCCGCCATTTTTCATCACACGGCGTGGCTGCATCATCATTTTCTGATACGAAGCGTATACCGACCTATCGCGCCGACCGCGGCATCTCCTCCGGCGACTCATCCGCGAAAACGCAGCCATTCTCCCGTCTATGACGATAGCGAGAAGACGTACTCAAAGTATGATGTTGCGAGCGATGTATCGAAATCGAGATTCGCATCGCCGCCCAATTAATACCTCATCGATCGCTTGTGTAACTCATAAAATATAATGAAAACATGTTACAAATTCAGGAAAAACCTTTGTTTCTTCTTAATTTTATCGTCTGTTAATCCTACATTGTTTTAGTTATATTACATGAGACGCGACGGAAAAGTATTTCTTGTTTCTCAAGGTGTGTTATATAGAGATCTCGGTGCATTAGAACAAAGACTGTCTCTGTTGGTGACTCAAAGTTCCCGAAATCGTGGCGAATCGACGCCGTGTAATACCTTAAAGAGTACTTCTTCCTCGGAGTCTCTCTTCCGCGCGGCTCGAGGCCGAACTTTCGCAAGAGTTGCGATCCATCATCGGAATGGCCCCTCGAGGAACCCGTTGCGACGAACTTCCGGTCACTACGCCCGACTCTGTTCGAAAATACGTGGACTCGCTACGAAGAAAAGTCGTCCCGGTATCTAACTCTTTCTCCCGTATTTTGTCTCGCGCGGCTTTGTTTCTCGTCTATAGTGCAACGCTGCCTACTCCGGAACGTTTTCAGTTCGTATAGCGAAAATAAAGGCTGAAAGCAAACGCATCTAGAAAATCGACAACAGCTGCATTCGTTGGTAACTTCATGTACAAGTAAACATAGTAAATAACCACTAGTTTGTAAAAAAATATGGACAAGAATAGTTATTGTGTCTCGCAATTAATACATCTGAATTGTTCCATTTGCTTTGTTTGTTCGCTCTGTTGCGCATTGTTAATATCTGAGACGCTAAACAAAAAAAGTTATTTTTTCCAAAAACTACATATACATATATTTAAATACTTCCACATTCATCAGTAACAGCATTTCAACTAAACTTCGCATTCTCCGTATACAACAAAATGTACACGGTGTGTTACAATATGCATATTCTTTTTTATAAACTACACATCTGAGATGAAACATGACGTGTTGCTACAAAACGTGATGCATATATAATCCGCCAAAATAACTATACAACTAATTCTACTGAAGTCAATGTGCTGGTATCTATTGTTTTTTTTTATTCTATGTACAATACTACTATAAATAAAATTACCAAAATTTTCCACACTGCAGATCTTTTTGCAAAATATAATTATGACGGCTATCATTCTGAGATTACGTTCGCTGTTTCTTCCGAAGGAAAACGAATTTAAAGCAAGCAACCGAATAAATCTTTCATTGCGCGTACAGAGCATCATTTCGATCTGCGCACACCCGAGTATCGCGAGCGAAATAAATTTTGTCGTTTACGTTTCGCGACGGAACCATAATGCAAACCATCCGTCCCAGCCATTCTACGTCTGTCACGCTCTTCCGCGCGCGCCGCGACGAATCCAGTAATTAAATCCGACTCCGCGAAGCGAGCCAAAGTAAATGAGCGATGCCGGTACCGCACTGGCTGTCTTTAGTGCAGTCGGTGTCGCTACCGCCGATTTTCTGGTAGCATTGGCAGTGAACGCAGCCAAACGGGAATAGAGGAAACGGACGGCGGTGACGAGAAAGAGGGAAGAAGGAAAGAGGAGAGAGCAAGCTATAGGGGGAAGAGTAGAAAGAGCAACCTGCAATGCATGAGCTATGCTCCACTACGTGGCTGCACAGACGTGCACATCGCGTAAATGTTGCCGCGTCAAGGGCTCAATTAGCGAGCGATAACGAACACTCCAAAGTAAACACGGCAACGAAGGGATCGGGTCAAACTCGCCTCAGCTTTCCTCGTAAAGCTCGACAAGCTCAACGAATGCTGCGGAAAATCACGTAGGTTTGTGCCGCTAAATGCGGCAACTCGCTAAAAAAGATTTGCCCTATTGTTACTTTGCTACCGGAAAGATTTTAGATCAGACAGAGACAAAAAGAAATTTTAGAGATGAAACTATATAAACTCTTGTTACTCTATATGTAAATTGTTTAATAATCGACAATGTGACTGGATATAAGTGTATACTTGTAAAATGTAACTCACCTTCGAGAACATCTCTATTTCTAAATTATTTGCATGTTTGATGGACGTTTGATGATACTCATCTGGATATAGTTATTTTCAAAAGTATTGATTACAGGTACATACGATTTATATTACACATCGATAACAGTGGAAACAGTTTCGTGCGTTAATCGCGGTATACCTTGTTTTGTTTCAATTATTTATTAATTAAAACAAATACCCACATATGCGCCCAGCGCGATCGAAAGTAACCGTATGTGCAACTAAATTGTATTTTAACCATATATAATTTAAAAATAAAGCTGTTTTCGTAAACAACATTCTTGTTATCCGTTAATTTCTTGCTAATGGATAAATATATTATTACGGTCTTTCTAATATAAGAACGTATATTGAGGTTGGAATATATTTTACTTACTTAATAATCAGGAATTTCCTCCGCACGTTTAGTATTTTCGATTATTTTATATCACTAAGCTCATATATTATTACATTACTAAGCCGATGTAGTATATAGTTGTACGCTTTTATTTGCGCATAGTTACCTAAACATTATCAATTGAAGAGACTTTATCGGCTACTCGCTCGTGGCACCGGTAAAGTGTTGGAGTGCTTCAACTTCGTACGAAAAGCGGCGCGACCATCTACACAGGGCATCAATTAATCCGCGAGAACTTTACTGCCGCTTTAGTACGTTTACTAGCCTTGGTCAAGTAGTTGAGCTTGCGTGATAACTCCGTGCGACGAAAGCAGGACTTAAGTCCTTAAAGGGATTTAAGCGTAAGCTGATTAAACGTCGACGCGACCTTCGGACCTTCAAAGTCGATTGAACGTGAATAAGTGAGAAGCAACAGTCGGTGTTTGACACATGCCGTCGTATTTCGCGACAATTAGAAACGACTAAATCATTCACGATGCATAATATATGCATTTAATTTAATAAGCGCGCAATTTGCTGACGCCAAAATTAATATCCTCATGTCTTTCATTTCTCTCTCTCTCTCTCTCTCTCTCTCTCTCTCTCTCTCTCTCTCTCTCTCTTTCATACTTTTCAATATTTTCAATTCTAGATATCATAGGTGCTGAAAAGACCTATCGACACATATTGTTCGTAGTAAAAACATAACGCATTCATATTTACGTACGAAGCTCGCGTATTTCATCTGTTATTGTTTTCTTTATGCGCTTCGAAATGCCAGCGCATATGTTTTACGAGTTATCCGCAAACGTTCCGAGTTTAAAGGCACGTATCCAGACGCTTTCGAAACTTCCGCCCGCATCCTGCCCTTTCCGCGGCGCACAGGGCGGCTCTAGGAGATGCCGGCAGTGTCTATAAAAGAATGGAGCAAAGGAGTTCATCGTGGAGCCGTTCTCGTCCGCGCGTCTCTAACGAACGCGCGCGAGAAAAGTAGCGACGGTCCTTTCTTGGTGCTTGGGCTCGCTCTTCGCGCGGTAACGCTCTCTCTGCAACGTGGAACATTATTAAGCCGCGTCTCTTTTCTCTGGACTTTGAGACGAGCCCGGGCGTGCGTTTACCATTCGCAGCCCATGATAAATTGTGCATGGCGGAACATTTTAACGGCCTCGTTTCTTTCTGCGTTTAAGTACCGCGCAAAAAGAGCGCGGAGAAATTCACGAGAGAGAGAGAGAGGAATGGAGGGAATGGCGGTGGCGGCGACGACAGCGGCGAAAGGTGTATAGAGGAACACCCTGTAAACGGGGGAAGGGGAGGAGGAGGATTGTGCCGAAAGGGGGAGAGCCGCTTACCCTTTTAACTCGCGCGGCGTAAACGACTCGCGGAAAAAAGAGGAACGGCGCACGGCGAAAATGCCAAAAAGCCAGTTGGCGCGTATATACCGATTCCTTCCACGTGGGAAGCGAAAACTTAAGCTCCGTTTTCTACTTGGCGAAGCCAGCCGACCGTCCGGCGGGCGTCTCGCCGCGCCGCTCCGCGCACCATCGAGCCGAGCGCGGTGCGTCGCGGCGCGGCGCGGCGCGGCGTAGCGATCAGCGTGTGCGTGTACGAAGAGCGCCCTGCAAACTCATTAGGGGCTGAAATAAATACTACACTGCACTCGCTTCCGCCTCGCACTGCTGCCTCCGGTGTTGCAGACTGTGCCTGCAGAGAGAACTTCCGATGAAAGTTTCTCCTAATGAGAGGCGAGAGAGAAAGAGGGAGAAGGTAACGAAAGGGATGAGAGGAATAGAGACAGAAGGGGAGGGGGGAGGCAAAATAGAGAGCAAAGCGCGGATGGGAACGAGGAACATGGAGAACCTGCCGCGTCGCGTTTCTCCAAAGTCAGATGCTTTTTTCCAGTTTTCGTGCCGGAGAGTCGCGACGTCTCCCCCTCAACCGACTCTCTACTCGTCCCACTCTCAAGTGTTTTGGTCGTTCGAGCAAGCTGGTGCCCTCCTGTTTCTCCCTATACTCGTCATTCTTCTTCCCTGCTCTCGTCTCTCTCTCTCTCTTTCGCTGCTTCCCGCCTTCCCTTCATCCTCCTGCCATTCTCCATCCTTCCTTCCTTTATGTTCTTTCGCCCTCTCTCATCTCTCGGGTGTTTCCACATCGATAAGTAAGAAGTCCTCGCGAGAACTCTTCGTAGGAAAATGTCGAGAACCGGCTGTTCTCTGTACAGGCTGAAATAGAAGTACGAAAGGCGAACGAGATAAAGGAAAACGATGTCGAAGGGAGAAAAAAGTTTCAAGACAAACTCTCTTCTTTCTTTTTTTCTCGTCTCTTCCCTCTTTTGCATTTTTCTCTCCGTCGTTGTCCACGTATTTTTTTCCCTGTTGCATAACATGGCAAAACTACGCGGTTAAAACTATTCTCCTATTTCCGCAGAATATGCCTTAACGATTGTTTACTGCATCTGAAATTACCAATTACACTAAGAGAAGCGGTGCAGCGTTAGATCAATTAATATACGATACGAGGCACAAGTCTCGTATTCAATTCGCGAGTAATTCGGGTTACAACAAATTTACAATAATTAATCCTGTTTTAGTAAATCCAATCAGAATCTAACCGTGACGTGCAGATGAAACATGAAAACTGACAATGAGATACTTGCTCGCACACTTTTACAGTAAAAAAATCGCATAGTCAGCAACTCTATAAACTCTATCGTCAATATAGAAATTCTAATACAGCGGTTCGCTTATCAAATAAAAAACTCAATTAATAATAACAGATGCTATTAATACTGCCGCGAAATTCCCCCCCCCTTCCGCCCCCCGATGGATAGGGGTAATTACCCGGGTCCGTATAACGGGCAAATTTCCACGAACTGATATTGATTACTCGACGAAGATATTACGATTTAAAATTAATTTCGTGGAGCAAGAGACGCGCGCGCGTGCACGAACGCGTTCGCAGACAGTGCTGTAGCCGTGCGGATTAGCCCCCTCGTTCTCGTCCTGCGCGACCTGCTTCGCTCTCCGCCGCCACCCCCTGTTAAGCCAACCTATTCTGTGATCCGCTTTCGCCATTTCAATTTCATTGTCCCCTCTTGCCCGTTCGCTCCGCTCTTCCGCATCTTCCGCATCCTGAGAACGTCTACAGCTGCGCCTGCAGCCGCGAGGGTCCGATAGGCGCTCGCGAAAGAGCGACCTTTCCGTCGCCACTTTTCAGCCCTGCCAGCGATCCCGAAGAAAGCGAGCGAGGAAGAAGAAGCGGTGCCGCGGCTTGAGAATAAGCGAAATAATCTCTCCCTCTCGGATAATCGTACCACGATGGACTCGGCGGGATCGGCGAGCAACCGGCAGTCAAAGGAGCGAACACGACCGATGGAACTTTCAAGGGGCAAAGTAGTTTCTGAAGCGATGGACGTCATCGCGTCAAGGGGCATCGCAATTTATGCCGTGTGCTCGCTACAAGCGGAAATCTGACGGGCGAATAAAGCACATCTAAAATGTACAACTTTATCCGCTTAAATCATGACAATACTTCTCAATTAAACTGACAACGAGCTTGGAAAGGATTGAAAACGCAATTTTGAAATTTGTTATTCGCACAAACCGCGATCACCGGCACAACAGTATGACAGAATTCGTGCCATGCCTCGCATGATTTGCATCGTAAAACTTTGTACACATGTGTTTTAACGCGAACGTGCAACCGCGATGAAATAATGGAGCATACACAATCGAGCGCACGCGCTCGGCCACGGACATGCAATTGCATTTGTGCGACACGAAACGAGAAAACCGTCGCAGCTGTTGGAGCACGAATTAATTGAGGGGTACAGTAAGATGAAATAATTCTATGTTTTAAACATAAGTGACGCAGTAAAATAATAAATTTTATTTTATCACGTACCCTTCATGTTGTCCAATTGCTTAGAAACATTTCGCAAAGTGAATATTAAAAATCATAGAAAGATAAATAATTTTTATACGAACAAGCACAGTCATAATTATTGCACATTAATAAAGATTATCATTATAATTGCCCAAGTAATACGCTGTTGAATATCCGTGCTGAATAGTGAATTTAAGTATACCTACTACAATTTCGAATCATAACTCTTTCGCGTGGAAATACTTCGCGTTTCGATAACAATTTTCGATATCGTGCTATGCGACAGTCGCCACAATATTTATGTCCCATAATTTACGGCAAAATATAAAACAACCAATAAACCTCAAATGCGATTTTTCTTCCATTTCATCTCTCTCTCTCTCTCTCTCTCTTCGAGATTCTCCACCCTTATTTTATCCAGCATTTAGATTAACTGTCGAAGTAATGCGATCTATCCAATGCGCCAGCAAACTGGTACCGATACTCGGCTGGACAACGTAAACCCCGTTGTATGTTGTGCAACTGCAGTTGCCATGCCGAGTAGCGCGTACATCAAAAGTTCATATTACGCCCGGAATCCACATCTTTACTTTCGCGAGACCATAAAACCGCCCGTAGGAATGCACTGCGTATGAATTGCGGCCGCACTTGACTATCTAACGGTGGTTGGCGTTGGAAACTGGGAAGATCGTCCGAAGTGTATCCAGAAGCAATTCCGAAGAGGCATCTTTCGCGAAGATACATTCGATTGCCCGAATAATTCTCAAAGTCTCTTACAATGGAGACGAGAATACCGCAAGAAAAATCGAATGCGATTTTTATTGAGTAATAAGAACGGATATCGATACCAATATCAAATGTACTCCGCGCGAGATGACAAGTAATACTCTTCCTACCTCTCTCGCAGAAGGCCATTGTCCAAGAAATTCTGCGCGTACAATAACCCAAATTCCGACCGGTTCGTGAAACCACGCGCTATCGTGTTTTCTTCGAATCAGCAGTCTGTATCCTACTTTTATTCAATTATGCACACGCCACACTCTCGATACGAAAATTACTAACTATAAATCCTTATTTTATGTCTCGGAAACGTGCATAAAATATGTTCCTGCTATATTTCATCTTTCGTGCTAGAACCAAGTACCTACATGAACAAATGAATAAACTACAATTTATAATAATTAATAATGCGATTATAAAAAACTCGATCTCAATTTAGATTCTCAATAATTTTAACTGAAATTTTCGAAACACGAAATTCAATCAATTTGTACGTAATCTATAATAACATAACCAATCGAAAAGACTTTGTCTCACAACCTGAATCTAGTGTGAATCATCGACACACCTGTATGATCACAAATGCAAATGATACGGAAAGCGGATCATCTTATCTGTGAAAAGCATGAATATAAAACAGGTCAGCGTGCGTTAACCTGTTTCCAAAGCTGCTCGACTGACCGCACCCTCGCAATCAGATCAGTATCAGGTTGATCAGCACCTACGCGGCCCATTCTTCGAGAAGGAAGACCGCATTTCGTCTCTGTTCACGATTCGTATACAAGACGTCTCGCGATAGGATCACCAATTATTCTCAACGATGGGCCCAGAACGCGGGCCTGTCAATTATCTTCCTGGGCCGTGAACCTCTGACCATGAGAAACGATCCTTAGTCGATCTGCCAAGAGGTTGTTACACAGCATTGATAGATACATTTACGCGGTCAATCTGATAACGACAATCAAAAAAATATCTCATGATTCGATCTTCTTGTATTCGATATTTGTTTACGGTGACGGATCTTAATTTCTTTTCATGAAACATGTAGTGCTTACGATCAAGGGGTCTTAATTGTAAGAATAGAAATTAGAGTAGCACATAAATATTATCTTTGATTCTTCAGCAATTACGATACCCTACTTAATATTTCTCATTAATAATATTTTATATCCTATATAGAATTGTGTGATATACATTTTTACTACAGGTAATTAATAATCAATCAACGAGCAGGTATAAAATTATATTGATTAAAATCAAGAGCCCTTTGCGTTCTCGATGAAGCTGATAGACTTTACGCGAGACTTGGCAAAGTATTCCGACGCCAATTTAGATACCGTCATTTGAGCTGTCGTTTGAGAATGGCTTGCTGCAAACGTTTACGTTTCTCGTTATATCCCCTAACCGTGTCGTCGGCTCTAGCTCTCCGTATCGTTCTGTGTGTATCTCTACTAGATTCTACCACAGAAAATACGCTGTGACGATTTATCGAAGCGAATTTGCGAATTAGCATCACGCTGCGCATTTGCTTACGACGTTGATATCGATTTACGGTTTTATCAGAGAAACGTAATACACGCAGATAATAGAAACATGAACACCGGTACATTTAACGATAAACTAGCTAAACTACAAAAACGAATTTTTAATGAGAAATTAAATATATCACATGCAAGTTAAAAACAAACGACAATTATGAGTCATGCAACTGATTATATAATAGATTGTTAAAATATATCACAATATAAATACTAAAAATATTAAAATTGTATGAAATATTATTTAGATTAAATAATACATTTGTTTTATTGTTTCGTACAATTTTGATGAAATGATTTTCGCATAGAAGAAAAAATAGCTGAGTTATTGAGAAGAAATTGTGTATATCACAGTATATCATAATTTCATATCATGACGCACTTTTATAGGTAAATTCAAACTTCTACAAGTCCTCCACTCCAAGAAATAGCACTAGAGGCTAATTTCAAATTTGTAATAGATAATCCAATTCGTCCGAAAAGCGATAGCTCGATTCCCCGTAGCGATTTCACGACTCGTTAGATCAAAAGGGATGGCCGGGTATAGGCTAGGATTCGGGTAAGGTCGAGACTCGCTTCTCGAATTTGCATGTCTAGTTTGTGTGTGTACACGTGCAATTTGTTACCGCCGCCATTGCCGCAGCTACTGCTGATTGCTGATTATTCACAGACGCTAAAATATACACGGCTGAGCCCGACCTGCCCGGAGTTTATGTACACATGCACGGTGCCAAAGCGGAGGATTCATATAGCCGCGTGAAATCACGTATATGGACGAATGTATGCATTCCTGTGTATCGTTCGCGCAATTAAAGTAGACGCAGCCGACCAAATGGCAAGCACACAATGATGATTTCAATATATATAGGGACTGAAAAACGTTCGTACCAAAATGCCCAAATGTATAGATTTAATTGTACGCATGCAGAATAAATTTGGATCGTGCGCGATTATTGTTTTGCGAAATTGCTAAATGTTTGGAGATGTAGAATCGTATCATTCTGTATATAGTTGTGCATTGTTACAATACCCCGTTTCATTCAAGATAACGAGCGTCATGTATAAAAAAGTTATCGAGCTAAAGCTATACGAATATAATGTGAAATATTTATATTGATTTACGCAGTTAGCGGTGCACTTAATTGTTATACTATGCTTATTGTTATATTATACTCAATTGTTAATTATTATATTACAACTTGTTATCGCGATTATGTATTTTATATATAGAATATATAATTTTTATACATACATATGTAAGTGTATACATATTCACTTTATATATTATTCAACACATATCAAAAATATTGATAATTTATTATCATAATTTTATGTGCACAATAAAGAAAAGAAGGAAATATTAAAGAGGCTGTGAAGAAAGAAAGAAAAAAAGGAAAAGAACAATAGATGATTAAATGGTTGTGAGTTATTTTAATTATTTTAGTATGTAAAGTAGAACAGAAGAAAGATAAAGATACAAATGCAAAAAATAGAATAACATAAAATGGAAGGATGAACGTGGAATTGGAGAAATAAATAATGAGAATAAGTTAAAATTGTAAACCAAGTTCTACTTCTTGTAAATGCCGAATGTAAAGCCGAAATAAACAAAGGAATGTGCATAATTTTATGTGCACAAAGCGCCAATATAAACTGTGCAAGATAACAATTAAAATATCATGTTTATCTAACAAAAGCATTGCATTCAGTGCCATTCAATATGGGGCTCCGTCTAACAATAATTTAGAGTGAGAATTTGTCTCGTCGTAAAAGGATGCTTTGTAGATCGTATAAAAGTTTCGTCGGTGGTTTGCACAGAGCGGTATCATCAAATTGGCACAAAATAAGGAAGTTTATATCGTCTGGTGGGAAATCGGAGCGAGTCGGGTAAAACGACACGCGGAAACGACCGGCAAGAGGGATCCTTACGAGGAGTTTTCCGTGAGTAATTGCAGTCGTTACCGATAATTAACACGAAATACGCCTGCCCGGCCGCGGGCGTTGCGTAACCTCGTATAACATAAACGAGATACCGTCGCGGCAATTATCGCTGCTTACGACAATTAATAATGGAATTTCCTTGATAACCCTGAGCCTCTTTCTCAGCCCTACTGACTTTACACCCGTCGTAGCGAGGCGATAGCTCCTTTTGGTAAAACCAGCCCGGAAAAGGAGCTTTCTACCCTGGGTGTCTATTGTCCGTGGTAGCCCAATTTACGACGATTATTTACAGTCGGTGAAATTTATTTTCCCGTCGCTATACCACTTTTCCCCCACCCCTCCCCTCTACCTGCACGGTTTGCTCATGGATGAAGCGAGGGTGGTTGGTCTGGCGGTCGCCAAAACACGGGTGCCTCGTTAGCACCCATGCTAATAATAATTACTCGCCTGGTTTGACTCGCAAAGAGGGGATGGTCTCGCATAGGGACGCAAGGACATTGACATCGTCTCCACAAAAGCTGAATTTTCCACCCCGTTTTGTATTTCCTATGCTGCGAGATATTTCTCCCCTCAACATTTTGCGACTGTTCAATTTTCAGCATTAATAAAATCTGTTTTTAGCGCTAACGTATCACGAAATTACAATCTGTTAAAGTACTATTTAAACAATAACCACAATTGATATTCTGTTAAATATTCATTTCATGTTTTGCGAATCCTACGATAAATTAGTCGTACATAGTTAAATACATTATGAATTTTTATAGATAACCAAACATTTATTATATTATATGTATGTATATATAATTTATTTAACTATTATAATACTTTTGCAACAGATATATTCACGTGTATGGTGTTTATCGGCCTGCTCGTGTCTGCTCTTTACGCCAAGCAGCTTATTATCCCTTTTGTTGGCTAATAATTGACTCTGAGAAGCTTAAACTGAATATATTCTTGCCTTTAATCTGAGGCGTCCTTCCCGTCAAGTCTCCGCCGTCTTCTCTAATATCACAGAATTATATTTCTCGTGAAAAGAAAAATCTCGGATGAACTAATCATAATAATGAACTTTTACCTCCCACAATGCCATCAAATACGTATCAAAGTTTTGAATTTACAAAAAGAAAGAAAAGAGTAGGTATAATTCGTTTAATGCGATATTACGGGCGAAAGAAATCTTAGAATTTGCAAAATTTTCGCGCAGCGGAATGCATCGTCGCCATATCTGCGGAACTTTCTGCAAGCTGCTTACGAGAGAAATCCACTCGTCGAGATAAGCTCTTACTGAATGTAATTGAACTGCAATGGTTCTAATCTCAACCGGACGCATTTCTGACGGAAATCTTAAGCGCGAAGTAATGAGAATAGTTAGACGAATAGCATATATACAAGTAGATATGTATCCATGAAACTAATTTGATCCGTAGACAACGTAAACTACTTTGCCACACAATAAAACTTGTTGGTTACTTTTGTTCCGAATTTTCATTATATAATTATGTTACTAATAAAATAGAAAAAAAAAGATTTCTACAGTTTTTGAAATTTATTGAGAAAATTCAAAACGATACTGGAGTAAATCTACAATTTGTAAAATTTATTTTAAATGTATCATATTTAAAATGAATTATCAACTTTTTTTATAGAGATTTAGCTTTTTCTCAAATTTCTTACAAATCTCAAAATATAACTCTCACAAATTTTATAAAATAGTTTTCCCTAGAAAATAATATATGAATTTCGTTTCGCAGTTTATTTGTTCTCTCGCTACACGATCAGATAAGATACTGCGGGCGAAATGGCGGCTGTATTGTTTAGAAGTTCGCCGTTTCCTTGATGCGGAGATATAAAAAATATATGATTATCCTATACCCACTTTCCGGCAGCCGCGTAACTTTTTTCAAACGACCGCCGTGTTTACTGATGAAAATACAGTTTTTTTTTCACGGTATATGGCAGTAAAAACTGCTTTATGATAGTAATACACGATAACGCCTGATGAAATAATCTTACGCCTGCTTCGCTCCGAAAAGCCTGGGATATATCAGTTTCTCTTAGCTTTTCTCGTAACTTTACAAATACTCTTTGTTGGTTTATTCTTTTCGAGATCGCGTTTTTAAAACATAAAGACGTAAAATGCGATATATTGAATGATAAAATTGTCTTTCAGACATTGCCTGTCAAAGATGAAAACGAAAGTGTTTGGCGTATCTAATACAGTTTCCATGAATAAGAAGACAAGATGTTCTAAACGGGAAAGTTTTACGTACAAATGTTTACGTGTAAATTGTTTCTTCCCAAACCTGTTGAACTAATCCTCATTGTTTGTAAAACGCTTAGTTTAGCTCTTTGTAGAAATGTAAAACAATCCTTTATTGTAATAAGAGTTTCTTAAATTTTCAAGACAGCAATAAATTGACTAAACTAATTGACTAAATTAATATCTTGAAAAGAATATTATCTCTTTTTATGTTTATATGTTCATAGACTGCGTATGTACATAGTTTTATATTGCAATTGAATTTATGATTTTAATTTTGACATCTATTAATAGAAATTATCTTTTTTTGTTACAGGTGAGTTACATTTACGATAATTCTCATGGACACCTACACGGTGAGTTTATATCATTATGGCATAATTATGTAATGTAATGTGCCAATTAAAAATAAAGATATGACGCACGAACTTGAGTAGATTTACACAAATATAAATTTAACGGATATAAAAATTATGCGACGGTACTTTGTTACGTAATGATGATGCTACACCAGCAAATTTGACAGCAAATGTGGTTCTACGTGACAACAAGCGCATATACCAAATTACTAAACAGCAAAGACAAGACTGCATATATAGCGGCTGTACACCATGTAACGCGTGCAACGATGTCGGGAATATAGAGGCTATGGCGGAGGCAACTCAATGCATTATTCAGCTCGGTCAACCCTAACTCACGCAAGATGCATCCTCACCTTCCTTCATCCACCTCTAGGATATACTACAGCGGTCACCTATACGTCACCGCGTGCGTACCTGTGTGCTGAATACGTACATCCATCTAGCGTTCACGAGTCACTGATTTCTACTTCGACAGTCATGCCAGTGACTAATTATTATTCTCTCGCGGTTAATATCATATCCAATGATAAAGATGAAAAAGACGAAGAGAAAAGACGTAATATTCCCTTTATACTCATCTTACAAGAGATATCCGATGAAAATGAGAGAGATTGTTGGCTCTCGCGCGATCAGTTACATAGAGGGGATAAAATCAAGAATGATGCTTTTTCGCGAAAATTCCACTTTTCCGAGAAGTTTAGGAAGTCCCGTGCAAGTAGTGGTCCGATTCGAGGGTAGTCAGGCGAGGCAAAATGGGTATTTGGTATTCCGACGAAGTAACCCCGAGCTCTTTCCACTCTCTTCCGCTCGTCGCGCACGCATGCCAACTATCTTCCGGTCGCTAGAGCCGCTCTTCACGGCTTTCGTCTCGGAGACAAGCAAATATTGGCGGTCGCTCTTGAAATGAAGAGTCAGGTTTGACTACACCGTGGCCGAGCACGCGGGCTCTTTCGTTATAAATCAAAAAGGCTACAAATAACGCTGCTCGACGTGATGTTAATAAGAAAGAAATTAAGTATTTAAAGAACGAAAGTAGCATCTCTAAAATTTCTGCCTTACGATAATTATATTCCTAAGATTTTCTAAATACGTTTCTACTTGCGTCTGCTGACATCGCAACGAACGTGACAGCGTTTCAATCTTAAATTTACCTAGCAGTTTCCTTGTGTGAATCTACAGTCGTCGACAGAGAAGCAGCGGCGATCACTAGATTTTTAATTAACGTTCCCCGTGCGAGTCCGAGGCTAATTCCTCAACTAGTTAACAAACAGGCCGGTTCGTCAACGTTGAGAGAAGAAACAGCTTGATTCTGAGCGAGTCGCGGTAAACATCGCGAGTTCGCTAAAGTTTCCATGCAGCAATCTCTTCCTCCGCGACTCACGCAGAGAGACATTCGCGTACCATTCCATTCCTTCCTTCCCCCCACCCCCCACCCCCCTACAGCTTCCGTCCTCTTTATCTGTCGACCGTTCCCGCTCTCACCTTTCCGTCTCTTTCTCTCTCTTTCCTCCTTCCAGCTCCTCGATCTGCCTGCTCCTCGTTCCTTGCATTTTCTCTGTCTTTTCCGCGTCTTCCGCGGCGGAATGTCACAACTTTCGCGAAAGCCTTCGATTTGGACGCAGGTGGATGGAGGCGCGCGGACGGCGAATCCGCATCAAACGAACCGATTGCAGAAAACTTGTCGAGAACCCCGACGAAATCCGCGAGTCGCCGTCTCCACCTCTCGCCTATCCGTCCGTCGTCGTGCATTCAGCACCGCAATGTTTCTTTTTTCTTTTTCTCCCCTTCGCAGCGCCGCGCCTTCTGTCTCGCTCCTTCACGCCCGTCCCTCATTCTTCACCGATTTCTCACATTTTATTACCGCGCACTGCCGTCCCGTCTCGCAAGGTAACGTGAAAGATTGCCGGGAATGAAAAAAGTCGCGAAAACGTAAAATCATAATGTTACGAATACAGACTCAAAGGATTAAAGACACTTGATAGGACGAATTGCGAGAAAGAAAAGAATTGCAAGAGAAAATGACACGTTATTTTTGCATTCACGGATACCTACAGTAGTTTCTCTCGAACCATTATTTTCATTTTGGAAAGGGCACGTTTTCGTATTATAATTAAAATATGGATATTTGGATGCTACAGTTTCTCTCGAGCCGTTATTTTCATTTTGGAAAGGCACATCTTCAAATTATAATTAAAATATAGATTTTTGGGTGCTATAGGTTCTCCCGAGCCATTTTTAAAAAGGCACATATTCGTATTATAATTAAAATATGGATTTCTGGATGCTGTAGTTTCTCTCGAAGCCATTACTTTCATTTTGGAAAGGGCACATCCTCGAGTTATAATTAAAATATAGATTTTTGGGTGCTATAGTTTCTCTCGAGCCGTTATTTTCATTTTGGAAAGGCACATCTTCAAATTATAATTAAAATATGGATTTTTGGATGCTACAGTTTCTCTCGAGCCGTTATTTTCATTTTGGAAAGAGCACATCTTCAAATTATAATTAAAATATGGATTTTTGGATGCTATAGGTTCTCCCGAGCCATTTTAAAAAGGCACATATTCGTATTATAATTAAAATATGGATTTCTGGATGCTGTAGTTTCTCTCGAAGCCATTACTTTCATTTTGGAAAGGGCACATCCTCGAGTTATAATTAAAATATAGATTTTTGGGTGCTATAGTTTCTCCCGAGCCGTTATTTTCATTTTGGAAAGGGCACATCTTCGTATTATAATTAAAATATGGATTTTGCGTGCTCCGCTAATCGAGCAACCATCGCTAACAAACAGAAATAAATTTCACTTTCTATTATTCATAATTCGTGCGCACGCATTTAGAGGAGACTTAAAATAAACGAAATATCAGTTGCATGAATGCAAGGTTAGAATTCACTCACCAATCGATGCGTCATCGCCATTGCTTTCTCCGTTGTTGGCTGGCTCGATTGCTCCAAGACTCGCACTGGGGCCCTCACAATCAGTCACTCACTAAGTCGATCGAGAAAGTACCACTGATCCCGCGTTAATTAACACTTTTTCATCGTCCATCACTTTGACACTCCACGACGATTACGTGTACCGGCCGAGCAATTATGAAGTCACAGCGGCGACTTTATGCTAATACGCAGACCGTAATGTCGCGATATCATTTGCAGTCTTAATTGATGAAAATAACGCTCGCACTCCCAATATGAACCGATAAATTTGAAAATTAATGTCAAATTTGATTTATTTTTAATCGTTTCTTAGGTCGCCACTGCTTCTACTGAATACGCCATTAATTTCACTAAAATATCTTAACTATATATTTTGTTAAAATGTTAAAAATAACAATTTCGACTCATATGGTAGTTGAAAATATTATTTATTTAACTCGAGAAATTGGTTTTATCTTTAATATTCAACCGTGCGCGACGCGTTTCGTCCAACGGCCATTAAGACATAGCGACAACTTTGCGCCAATAAATGAGCCACTTCTCCGTAAGAGCTGCGGAATCATTTGCATATTTATTCGATGAAAATAACACACTACCGCACTACCGATACGATATATTGTATCACGATGATCGCCCGACACTCTTTCGAATCGCATACGTAACGAATCTCGCTCGCAATCGAGAAGCCGCGAATCTAACCCCACCACATTCGCGCGCGATCGCGAGATCAACGAAACTAACTACAAGACGATTAAAGGCCATCACACGTACATACATTTCCGTAATTATAAGATTTCGACCAATCACATTCGGGTGTCCGTAACCGTAACCGGACGAATTAACCAATCGTGTTGCATCGTTTCTCGAAAGGCGCGAAACGGAACCACGACTGAACGTCGAAAAATTTTGATTTATCTGATTCTGATTTACTTTCGTAAAACTTAATGCTTTATGTTGACTGGTTGATTCAAACTTTCAACATGTGTGCTACTCAATAATAATTCCTAATTAGAGGAAATGTATAGAAAACAAAGTAAATTTCGTCACGATATCAAATCATCGCGAAACTTTTGGAAACTATAGATTGAAACTAGTCAAAGAGCACGTTTTATTTTTTATGCGTGTTGCGTGTCTACATACAAGTATAATAAATTAAAAGTATTTTTCTAAGAACATTCGAAAAAAATGTCAAAGTTTAAATTTTATTTTATAAGTTTAACTATTTATAAGATAAAAGGCAATTATTTATCTATCTGGCTAGATTAACATTTTAATAAAAAAATTTAATCAAAAAAGATATCTTTAGCGTTCAGAATAATTCGAGAGATTCGCCAGGCATTCATTTAACGATGATAGCGTCGCTATTCCCGATCATCGTGATTATTCCAGCGTGATTAAACTCCGAGAGAGCAGAGATTAGATCGTATTAATAATTCGTGTTACCGAGATAATGACAAGTAAATAATGCGAAAAACAGCGATCGCCGGCCGTTTCGATATGTAACGACTGCAAATTCAAGCGCGATAAATTGCCCGCGAGTATCTTCATTAATACGAAATCCACAAGTATATTATGTTATCTGAGCCAAATTATTAGAACGTAACCAATAAGATATGAAAATTATTTGTAAATTTTTTGCGATTTTTTTGTTTTAAAAATAATTTTTCTGGTTTAATTTTTAAAAATTTACAAGGGACTCGATAGTTTCATATTAACTTATTCAAACTTTTTCAAGTTTTTTTTGGCGAGCCAAAAATTTAGGACTTGGATATCTTGAGAGCAAATTATTCACATTTTGGTGCCATAATTATGCGAGCAACTAATTTCTTTAATACACTTTACTCTTGAATAACGCATTCATTCTTGGTATTTTTTTTTTCAAAGTTTGAGCAAAAAAAAAGAATTTGTAGAAGTAAATAATAGCAAATAAAGCAAAAACTTTTGGTATTTTAAATATTTTACTGTGATTTATATATACGCTATTTTCATAGTAACTCGATAGCTTAATATTAAGCTATCGAGTCTCTCGTAACTTTTTAAAAATTAAAGCAAAAAAAAAAGTAAAAAATTAGCAAATAATTTTCATGTCTTATTGATTACGTTCTGATAATTTGATTCAGATAATATACTTGAAATCCACTATGTACTTTCGATTAGCGTTCGCACACACGATGCGATGCGATACGAGTAAATAACACGGAATAACGCGTCTTAATAAATAGAGTGCCTGCGCAATTGTTGCGCAACGGCGCAACGGGTCCGTACGAGCCGGTCATTATCGCCGATTGTAAGTGTCGTGGGAAATTATTGACCGCGATCCCGAGTCATGATAATTAACAGTAATTAAATAATTCGATTCGTTTTTCACGACGCACTTTCACGCGCAGGATTCTTCAACTCTATCGTTGCTCACGATTTTCAAATCACGCGCGACTGAGCACGATAATCAGCTCTATAAAACTCCGTAATCATCGATTAAATTAAATAAAAGCGTTATGTTGTTCGAAATGAGAGTAAAGATATTATTTAATTATCAAATGATATTGAAGATTTACGAGCGCTTCTCATTTCAACGGGCTCCGTTTTTCGTTCGCGCGTATTCGCAGAAATCCTGTCGATATTTATTCCGGTAGTCTTTCTTTCGACAATTTTCGTTCCGTTATAATCTGTAGCAGTGTTCACGCCGTGAGACAAACAACTTAAAAAACTTATAAAACATCGGTTTTCCCCACGGGATTTCCAAGTAGGTATTAAGGCGCGCGACGTCGCATCGACGTTTGTTTTGACTGCGCGATTATGTTACGCTTCAATGACTCCGAGTCGCTTCCCCCACTTGTCGTCGCGACGAAGCAAGCTTTTTAGGTTTTCGATATTATTCAGTTAGGAAAGGACTACCGTGGACGAGTGTCGTGCCGTGTGACGAGCGATGACTGCGGAGTACGTTTCTAACTTGTAGATAATCGCGACGAACTGAATTTAACACCCTTATCAGTTTATATCAATCTGTTCGAATAATTTGCTTATTTCTCATACAATTATTACGACGCTTCGTTATATTTCGCGTGTGACAAAGTTTCGGGAATTTCATACAGAACATTTTTCGAGCGTATAACCACGTAATTGTTGATCGCTCGATAATATGTCCCGCCTCGTAAGACAGACAATTCGGAATTATTAAAAACACATAGAGTGTCGCTCGTGTTTTTCGCAAAATAATATAACGATTAATCAAGTAATTGATATTCGACAACGCTCGGGTACGCATCGCGCGAGCGTCGGTGTGAAGTTGCCGCGTACGCCATTTTTCGTCCATATTCCGTTTCGATTCGCGATCGCGAACGCGATCGTTGTAGCTTTCTAAAGTCTCGCGACGCGTATAAAGCTTCGAGAGTGTCGCGTCAAATAAGCATATTTCGGGACGATTGTCAAAGCAGTCAGCGATTGCTCGGTTTCATGTGTATCAAGTTTCTCGCGAGACATGTAGTAATGTAGCGACATATTAGGCTATGCGCGCGCCATCGCGTGTAGCACTAGCGCGATCGTCCCGCAGATAGTTTCTCGCGTCTCGCGGTCATCGCCGTCGCGGTGGGACGCGCTCCGCGTTTTCAGTACGTTTCGTCGGTCAATGTCGAGCATCGTACGCGAACAATTGTCGGGAGTGTCGAGTCGGGCGACGGACGATCGTTGCGAGGTGTCAAATTGGCGGGAACGATCACGAAGAACCGGAGTTCGTCGACAATCGGAGGTGTGCGACCATCGGCTCCGTGTCATCGATTCTGTGCGATCTACTTATCGGGATTTGTCATTCCATGTTATTCGGCATAAATCGCGCGCGACAGTGTTGCGAATAATCGCGCGGTGATGATTAATTGAGTAATTGACGATCGACAATTCTCGGGTCGCTCGTCGCGTGAAGTGGGCCGCGCGCCGACACCGGCGTGAAGTTGCCATCGCGTCGCCAAGTTTTTTCGCCCGATCGGCAAAGGACAATTGGCGTTTTGCTTGTTTTAAACGCATCTCGCGTGTAATATGCGTCGAAAGTGTCGAGTTGGACGACGGACGATCGTTGCGAGGTGTCAAATTGGCGGGAACGATCACGAAGAACCGGAGTTCGTCGACAATCGGAGGTGTGCGACCATCGGCTCCGTGTCATCGATTCTGTGCGATCTACTTATCGGGATTTGTCATTCCATGTTATTCGGCATAAATCGCGCGCGACAGTGTTGCGAATAATCGCGCGGTGATGATTAATTGAGTAATTGACGATCGACAATTCTCGGGTACGCGAGTCGCTCGTCGCGTGAAGTGGGCCGCGCGCCGGCACCGGCGTGAAGTTGCCATCGCGTCGCCAAGTTTTTTCGCCCGATCGGCAACGGACAATTGGCGTTTTGCTTGTTTTAAACGCATCTCGCGTGTAATATGCGTCGAAAGTGTCGAGTTGGACGACGGACGATCGTTGTGACGTGTTAAATCAGCGGGAACAATCGTGAGGAATCGGAGTTCTTCGACAATCGATGTGTGTGTCGTTGGCTCAGTGGCGACGGGAAGCGACCGGACTCGTCATTCCATGTTATTCGGCATAATTCGCGCGCGACAGTGTTTCGAATAATCGCGCGGTGATGATTAATCGAGTAATTGACGATCGACAATGCTCGGGTACGCGGGTCGCTCGTCGCGTGAAGTGGGCCGCGCGCCGGCACCGGCGTGAAATTGCCGTCGCGCACAGCCAAGTTTTTCGATCCCCCGACCGACGCGACGCGGGCGGTCGGCATTTCGCGCATTCCAAGTGCATCTTGTGTGTAATATGTCGGGAGTGCCGTGCTACACGACGGGCGATCATTGTATCGTGTTAATTAACGCGCGGGATCGTAATTAGCCGCGTTTTTCCGATCGATATCCGGCGCGGGTGCATGTTTCGGAGCGTCGCTCGGCGCCGACGGCGAGGAGAGGCAGCTTCGACCGGACAACAGCAGCGGCGCGCCGACGGGTGAGCGAACGCATTTATCACATACAATGGTCTTCGTGGTAACATGCTGCGAGCCGTGTGTACTTTTGCCTCGGAAGTTAAATGAATTGTCGAAAAATTGAAAATGCGTATTATTATGTGAGGAGGTGAAAGTACATACAATGGCGGATAATGTGTAAAATATTAACTTTTGTGTGCATAGATGTGATTTACACACAAGTCGACAATTTTTAAAAAACTTGACTATGGCAGGCTACATTTCAAAGTCTGATAACAATATTTTTAATTTTTCATAACGTTCATCTAATAACCTTCAAATATTAGAAAAGAATTTCTCTCTCTCTTTCTTTTATTTCTCCAATATAATTTTCAAGAACACAGGGCTTGCAAGATTTTACCTGGATTATTCTGTATTTGTGTGATTATTGTTTTCCATTTATAATCATTGCTGATTTAACATTGTTACGTCGTAGCTTAAACATAGCGAGTTATATTATTGTTATATTGTTATATTTGTCGCTTTTTATTCAAATGGCTGAATTAAATGATATTACTTTTGTTTTATTACGCGATTATATGTTATATTACGCAAATGACGTTTGATCATCAATGAATTTCGTTGCTATGGCACTGCGAATGACAATTTTGCGCAAGTTATATTGCGCGTTCATGGAAATGAATTTTTAACACATTTACTATGATAGACAATACTCAGTTTGCCGGTATTATTGATGCGTGCGTACTTCGATTGCTGTTGTTAAAATAGACGCTTTTAGAAATGCAGGTACCTATTATTAGCGGAGCCCTTACAGAGAGATAAAGCTCCTCGAATTTATCCAGAATTCAAAGCGAACGCGCGTTCGCTAATCCGTGGAATGTCAGACAATGAGTCTTCCCTGCGCAAAGTGGAAGTTTTATTATATCATACGCGGTGAACTGTGGTTGGAGAATTAATGGACGTCACGTCCTTTGTTTAGCCACGTGACTTTACGAAGGGTTGGCTATGCGGAGATTAGGGAGGGAAAAACCATCATTTACCTGAAATAGAAGGTAGATTTTCCGCGTCGATGTAATTTGCTTTGTAGACACCGACTGTTTATGTCTTGACGCCGAAATTATTCGTCGATCGTTAAAACTGGGGAAACTTTGCCCGCGAATCGAATTAATAAACAAATGGGAAACTTTCGAGAGTCGATATATCGCGGTTATATCCGTTCACGGAGAAATCCCTTCGCAACTAATAATAACATTCGCCCTTTCTTTCCTGGAAAGCCTGGAAAACTCGGTAACTACGACCGTTCTTCCGAAGAACTCTAATTTCTCGGATTTGGACTGTCACCACTTCATGCGACGGCGCATTTACTGACCGCGGTAGTACATGGAAAAGATCGTGACCGGCAAATGAAATAACCCGGGACCGTTTCTCTTTTTTCTCTCCTCATCCCGACCTGTCAACCGTAACTCCGCAGACGTTCTACGCGAAGTCGTGACTCGGTCTGGCCGAAATGATGGAAGTAGCATCTTGTAAACGTACTCGGAAGCGACGAGTTAAAATCAAATGGCTAAATATGATATTTGGAAAAGGATTTTTTTATCTCGTTCAGGAGCATAATTTATTGATTCAATTTGTCCTGTTTTTTGGACAGTATAATACATATTAATTGCTGAAAAATATCATCAACTTTCGAATCTTTTTCATATTAGATCGCATGTTTATTCGAATGAGAAAGAAAATCTTATAAATAAGCAACAAATTTAAATATACGTGGTATCGCATGATAAGCACGAAAGCAGAATATAATTAATCTCCGCAGAATATCAGCATAAATCCTCTCGCGTAAAACTCGTGCCGAAGTAATCGCGCCCTTTCTCGTTTCAAAGGATACTATCAGCGGGTGAGATCCACGGGAAATAAATTCTTCTCGATTGAGAATCCGATCCTGACGATCTAATCACGCGATAACCACGAGCGCGATCCTTCTTTGCAGGGATAAGATCGAAAGAAAGAGAAGATACATCAAACGGCTCGTTAAGATAAATAAAAGCCACGTGCGATGTTGGTGCATTTCGTGATAGCGTTTTGTATCTTTTTTGAAAATTTCATTTTCATTGCGTTTCGTTGCGTTTTTTCATTACAATAATATTACATATAATAGGAAATCAACTGTGAGATAATCGTAAAATAAACGAATAAATAGAAATATTGCCAACAACTTTTATCGAAACTAATTCTATCGAATTGCGCATTGACCTGAAGCTTTTCTAAAATTAAAGATATTGAACGGCAGATTCCAACGTATAAATATTATTGAAAAATTGTAAAACAGACAGTCTCTCTCGCGCTCTATCTCTCTCTCCCTCTTTCTTTTTTCGATCCTTAATTTTCGAGGGTATCCTCGAATCTCGCTTCGCGCGTCATCGATAACGTCCTAACATTCTCCGAATCCGGCAACGCGAACACGTACGAAACACGACGAAGAACGAGAGCGCCGTCGGGCGCCCACACCGATACACTCTCTCCGAAGCCAGAGCTATCCATCTTATACGCGCGTCTCTCTGAAGAGGTTTTATTCCGTGCCGTTCCCAACCCTCTGGCCCGTCTTTCTCCCGCGATAACGCCAGCCTTACAACTGATTGTGAGCGAGGGATGTCGCACCCTATTCGAAATTTCCTCCTACGTTTCGTTCGGGATCATCCGAGACAACTTAAATCTTCGACACCTTCCTCGCGAGTTCACCTCGATGCCCATCGATCGCTTTTGGTGGAGCATTTGTTATTTTCCATGCTTGGTCTTTCATGACATTACTTTGTTGCGATTCTTTATTGCAAGTATTTATTTTCTATACGCAGTTTAGATTTTCATGAAACGTAATGCCCAAATAAATGGATGTATTCTGTAAATGAAATAAAAAACAGCAGCAGTCGGTTCAGACACGGCTGCGTTAATTCCTCGAATATACATATAGAACATATTACAAGCGTGGGTTTTTGTGCTAAGTAATTTGATGCGCTGCGTTTGAAACAAATAAAAATGCTTTTACGTATTTTCTATTTGAGGATTAAATCATGAAATTTATTGTCTGTAAATTTAAAAAAGATAATTGTTCAATAAAATAATTTCTACTTTTCATTTTAACTTTTTTTTACAGAATTTTAATATTAAGATTCTCTAAAGAGTAATATGGAGAGATTATTATAATTTTAAATTGAAAAGAATGATAAATGTAGAAAACGGAAATGTCGATTATGAGACGCTGCTATGATAGGTTTCGTATTTACATATTTGTAAATCACCTGGTTTAAATCTGTGCTCGATTCTTAAGAATGATAGTATAATGACGCACGCTGATGCATATGTAAATTGACGAAGCTCTGACTGACATCGCGAGAGACTGGTCTCGCCTTAGCACATTGATCGAAATGAGATTATACTGCAGTTGCTATAGGTACAACATGCATAAACCGTGATTTTCCAATGGAAGATACAACGCCTTGATCGAAATAAAATTGTGATTAAATGGGTGTGGTTATCTGTATATTATGACCATTGATCGAAAATAATTTTAATTGTTCACTGACATAATTGAAAGAAAAGTCCTTGCGAGGTAAAGGAGGAGAAAAAATGTGGGATGAAATATTCATGTAAGAAAAAAGTTACATTCCAAATAGATTTCCGACACACAAAAATCGTTCCTTCTATACTCTCCATGCACTCGGCGATATCACGCCTTTATTTCCATACGCTGTCTGACTTTGCGTATCCCGCCTTCTATTCTCCTCATTCAAAGGTCGTCGTTTTATACATTGGACCATCTCCGACTCTTTCGTGGATCAACTCTCCTTTCCGATCTTTCTCAAGGTATCTCAAGAAGAGGAATAAGAAGAGAGTACGGAACGGAGGCCTCGAATCTCGAACTCACATCTCTTCTCGCGCTCAACCGAACGAACTATCCGCCTTCTTTGCCCGCGCCCTCCATTCTTTTCTTGACTGCATTTTTGTCCCTTATTAGATATTCTATTTTATTGAACGAAGCCTTCGTTCCTTCCTTCCTTCCTTCCTGCCTTCCTAGCGTTCCCACTTGCAGCCTTTCGCTTTGCCGTCGACTATACACGCGAGGATACGTCCCTCCCTTCCTGTGGGAATCTATCTACCCTATCTTCTTCAATCTCCCCTCTCTCCTCCCGGCTACCGGTACCATCCGCCAGAAACGCCTGTCCCTCTTTTTTGACGATGTGCCTTTCATCCGCGACATCGTTTTATTCCGCATCTCGAATTTTCAAACGTTATTATTCATCCTTCCGCGAAACTCCTTCGCGAATCTTAGATCTTCGTCGTCGAGTATTTCCGGTTAGGCGCGCGCTCGGATATCATTCTTCCTTTTCTCCTGCCTTTCGACTTTCGTGGTGTTATGCGGGAGTTACACGTTGATTCTGCTTCTCGCAAGGGAAACGGAAAGTTGGAACGACGATGGGATGGTTACGATGACCGAGGGAGAATGGAGAACGTAAGATAGACGAGAGTGAGGAAAGAATTTTCTCTGTATTTTCAAAAGAGGTCAAAACTGTATTTTGATGCGGTAAAAGCTAAATTTTATTCCCATAAGATTCTATTGGGGAACAATAAGCTACCACATTGAATCACACAGTATGATCGTCCTTGTAAATGATCAAGTTAAATTTGGATACGATTTGACGATTCAAATTCAGTAGTCGACGAATGGTCCATTGAAAATTTAAATTGTAACTGAAATTCAATTGTTTTGTGTATGTATGTACGTATATTTCAAAAGCACGTTGAGTAAAACTATTGTCTGTGTTTCTAAATTTTCGGCTTGGTAAAAGTAATTGTATATATGTATAATATATTTAAATTGATATTAATATTAAATATTAACTATTCAGTAAATGAAATACCTAAATGATTTTAATGCATATATTTGCCCATATGATAAAACTAAACTGGACTAAATATTAATGAGATAAATTATTTTCTGTAATAATATATCTCTATAAGGTTAAAGTACAGCAATAGTAATTATGATAATTGCTACCGGAAATTTAATATTATCAAAACACACACACACACACACACACACACACACACACAAATGTACAATCCAACAATGCTTGATACAAATTAACGCATTTTCGCTAGCAAATAATTATTTAATATCGTGTTACTGCATCACAACTTACAAACTTACACTTTTTTCTCTCTCTTTGCACTTTGTCTTTCTTTTTATGTCTTTTCACGGAAATGGGAGGTATAGGATTCCATGCGACCAGTCGAATAATCGGTAACGAGACAGCGATCTCTCCATTCGACCCTAAGTAACTCGAATTCTTGAAATAACAAGGTTCGAGGGGACGTGCGATCGTAGAAAAGTGGGTAATCTTCGTCCTCGTCGTCATCGTGCGAATGTCGTCGCACGTACGTGGCGGAACGGAGAACACGCAGAGTCTTGTAATAATATCCGTCCGAACAGAACCCGCAGGGCGCACCCTTTTCCTCGTTCTTCTTCTGATCCGGACAATCATTGTCTCTCTCTCTCCGGGACATCATCCTCGGATGACTACCGGGCTTCCTCGTGAATTCGTGCAACCGATAACGAGGCCAATCGCGTTTTAACATCTCTGCTCGCGCCTTTACAACATGCTTGTATGACAGTCCTTTACAGTTGATAATTTTTAATGATTTCATAGAGGAACCATAAAACACTAAAAATCATAATAATAAAGTATTAAAGTAAACTCTTTTATTATTATGATTATTTATGATTAAATTTTTATTAATTAAAAGAAAAATAACAAATATTTTTTAAAATAAAAATTACCTTTTTGTATAAAAATATCTAAAATTTTGTATAAAAATATTTTGTGACATTATTCATTATTTTGAAGATCGAAAGTTGTAGTTTTATTCTACCTACTTCTTTGTCACTTTCATCTCTTTCTTCGTATCTCTTGGCACTGCCCCTGCAAGTATCAACTTTCTCTGTTTCTCTTACTGTTTCTCTCTCTTACCTAAACCTGAACAACTGATTATGTCAGACGGAGTTAAGACCGCGTTTGTTTATCTGATTTAACGTTATAACGGCAGGCAGTGAGACAGGCTACCGTAGAACGTCGTGGTGGTATTTCGTGTAACTAAGATTGAACAGGAGAAAGAGAGAAACGGAAATAGAGGCGGTAGGAGAGACAGGAAAGCGGGGACATGGGACGCGGGGAATGGTGGAGAGATATCCAAGACGCTCTGTCGCCGAAGGCGAAGACGGCCCTCCTTCGAAGAGCAGTTTAGTTACGATGAATGGACCGAATGAATCACGCGGACCAATTAAGGATTACAGTAGGCGACGCTCCACCATCACTGGTCGCGCTTTGGGGTCGATACCGGAGGTACGAGGAACCAAAGGTACCCCCAAGATGGGGGGCAAACCGAGTTTCTTCACGCTTGCTTAGCCTTCGCTGGCTTGCACTTAATTGGAACTTAAGTATACTTTCCGGGCGGTACATTCCGTCGCTTTCCGGGGTTATATCGAGCTGAGAATTTTCTCAGATTAGAGACAAGGACAATTTTAAGTAAAGTACCGGAACGTAAAATTTCTAAAACCCTCTTATTCCGATTAAAAGCACTGATCTCTTTTAGTAGCTAAGTAAATTTTTTTCTTTCTTACGAAAAGGAAGATAGATTAGCATAAGAAGTAATGATAAAAGAACTATTTTAACTATTAACTATTTTAACTATTTTAATTACATCTTTCAATTATCTTTAATATGTATTAGCCACGATAGGATGATTCCGTACAATTTTCAAAGTGTTAGTTTATTCGCTTAGATCGCTAAAGCTCTTACGAACAAATTTAATGACATCATTGTTATCATCTCTCGAATCAAATTAATGCAATTGCAATTAAGAGAAGAGCGAAAAGTGGCATTTGTTTGTAGTCAATTTAGTTTTGTGGGTTAACGTATATATTGATCGGCAAACTATGAAAATTGACAGTAATTTCTTCTTTGTTATAAGGTCGTCACGAGCGTTCCTTACCGTACTTAACGTTCGACACAAAACAGATAACGGAATATTTCGAAATGAAAAGAATTGATAAATTATCATGTTTTTTCTACTATTGACCAAGAATTTGTGAGATATTTATCAACTGAAATAGTTCTGTAAGTCGCGCACGATTTTCTTGTTGCTATACAACTTTCGAGATATCTATTGTTTTATCAAAATTTCAACATTTATTGGATTACGCTGCGTGAGCAACGTAAAATTTCATTTGCCATTCTAAATTTTATTATACAAAAGTTTTAGGTAAGATGAAAACAGAATAGCACATCGTGCGGGATTAACATCATGCTTTAATTTAGTAGATGCTACACGCGTTCACTTCGTAGTTCTAGAACCAATCTACCGTGCGCGCGCGTGCGCGTATATCTGAACCATCTACTAATTTATCTCCGACAGCGCGACCGAGCTACGTTACCACCTCTTTCTTCTATCGTTAACGAGATCATAGACAGCACGTCACGCTTGCAACATCGATAAATTTCACGTGAGATTTTTTCCGGGCGTCTTAATCACCCGATTGATATACCGTAATTTCGATTTCGCACATGTCGAGAGAACCCGTTGCGCTTGTCCGAAGTGCTGGAACGCTCCCAAGGAAATCCTTCCGTGAGATCCAAACGCGATCGCTCGGATACTTTTGTACCGATGCCAAATTCGTTTCGAGACTCGCGCGATTCAGACGTGCCTCATAATAATCGTTCGCACAACGGTGGTAACAGTAATTGTCTAACTGTTAAGACAAAGAAAGAAAACGAGAATGGTGCATCGTATGACGCATCTAAAAACGTATAACTTATTCATGTTGATACGTGCTATATTCGCATCGATCGTTGCGAAAATTTTCAGTTGTCACTCGCAAACTATTACTTTTCGTCTTTCATGCGCGCGTTTATGGTCGAGCTATAAGATCCACTTTCATGCAATTTATATAAATGTCTATTTTAGTAGGGCAGGTGCTTCTAGAAATGTTGCAAAACTATTTTGCATATCTATGACATTGCAAGACATCTCTAACAATATCTTTCATGACAATGTATAGCCAGCCAAATTCGTTAAACTTCAAAAACAACAATTACATCAAATATCTTTATCTCAGAAAAGCGTATTTATGACACAATATTAATTTCGCATCTGCATTGCATATAAATACATTCATTAAAATTTGAATCAGACGTCGCGCGAATATACTAGTAAATAATGCAAAGCAATGTAAATAAATCTCTTATTTTATTAATTTCGTAAAACAAATTCATCTTTGTCGCTCGAAAGCATTTGTTTAATTAAAGATGAGTCAAAATAAAAACAATCTGATTAGATATACATAGATCGCTGTACTCTAATTAATTTAGTTTGTACAAAGCTCTATTTAATGCCGAAGAGAGATACGTCGATGCGATGTATAATCGCCGCAGTTAACCCTAATCTCATTCATGACCTGTAGAAGTCATGCGTTCGTATGCTATGGGGAACAGTCCATGACTAAGTGCTCGATCACGTGAACTCATTCGACACCCGATAATCGCGTACGCCAAAGAAGGGGGCATGCCGGCAATCGCCCACCGTGTGAACCACCTGCAGCGTTTCTGGTCTTATTCTTACACGAAAAGAGCGCGAGAACCGTCGACGCGCCGCCTCACCCCTTTCGCGGGACGGGAGTGCTGCCGCCGGGACAGAAGCCCTTTCTCCTCTCTCTCTCTCTCTCTCTCTCTCTCTCTCTCTTTCTCTCTCGGGGGTGCCGATTTGGGGGATGAAGCACGATGGCGCGCGCGTGTGTCCCGGCATACATACGTATACATGCGCGCAATGCCACACGCACAATCGCGCACGGAGGGAATCACAATGGAAAGAGACGGAGCGAGCTAGAGGGGTGACAGGCACGAGGAAGACGACGACGACGACGACGACGATGACGACGACTACGATGACTACGACGACGACGACGACGACATCGGCGACGGCGACGACGACGGCGCAACGTAGCCATGTTGAGCTACGCATGCGCCGCGTGGGAGTCAGAGCCGCGGATTGTCGGGTCGAACGAGGAGGCCGGAGTCAGTGCACTGCCAGCCCCGGAACCGCGAACGTCGATCTCGCGCGTCCCTAGTGTCACCGTAGGTTTGTCCGTGTCGCGTATAACACGATCTGCGCCCTCGCGTCCCGAGGTGGGTGCAGCCGGGTGGACTCGGTCGACAAACTCTGCCACCTCTACTTCCCGAACTCTGCTCGAGCCCGCGTGCTAGGTCGTTCCACCCTGAAGTCGTTCCAAGTCGTCGCCCAAGAGCTTCCGGAAGGAATGCGACCGATATCGACAACGGACCAGCGGTGCTAACAAACAATAGTGTAGTGCCCTTCAGCTCGGAGCAAGCTCTCGCGCTCTACCTGAATCCGCGAATGCGGTACCGGTACTGCGGTGTTTCCTTGTGACCATCCGACCGACCGATCGCTGTACCGCGCCGCTCGCTGATTGGTCCATCGAGCTGACTGGCTTGGGAGGAGAGATTGGTTTCCAGCGGGGAGAGAGAGAGAGAGATCAGTGGCGAAGATGATGGTGATTTAAGAGTGTCGTGCAGTGCTCGTGTGCAATGGTAGAGGCAACCGTACGACCGATAGGCATAGAGGACCGTAGATGTACCAGCCAGGTGGGTGTTCGGGAATGCGAGGAAAGTTGCTAATAATCGCTACGCGTGCTACCGGGTTCTCTACTCCATTCTATTTTTTTCCCTTTCCCCTCCCCGCTCTTCTCTCGTCTAACAAGTCCTTATACCTGCCCCTGCGATCGGTCGCGTGCCTTTCGGGGCGCGCTGCATGTCTCCCCACCACGCCCAGCGTTTGTGGACAGCCGCTGCACCGAGCGAGAAAGAGGTGCTTCGAATTGCACGTCGGATGCGATTCCCTGTTAGAGAGATGGATATCATGCCATTGTCATTTCGGTCATCGAGACAGGCATGTAGGTGGGAATCGAGCTTCGATGCACTTGCATACTGGAATGTGAGGCTCGCGCAGGGAGATTAATTTGTCCGGGCGGTGCTTCGATTCGATAAGTACGAGAAATTAGTCCCCGCTAAGCCTGCATTCGCTCCGTGTTTCGTCCGCGGATGATATATTGTTTCGAAACTGCGATGAACGTGAGTCGTGCGCGCGCGTTCACGCTACGCTAAAAAATCATCGTTATATTTCTATTTTCGCACGGAATAACGTGTAACGGATGGGGAAATGGAGCGCGCCGTTCCCTATCGCTATTGATATGTTGGAATTGCGTCCCGGTGCCGTGCCGGCGCTGATATATTGCAATTTTCAGTTTTCAAGTTCACTTTAGACGATTTTGCGACGATATAATGTATCTTTTGACGATAAGCAAATAACTAAAATCGGATATTACGCTGACAGCAAGAGACGTGCGAAATATTTCAAATTTATTTCGTTTCGTTTCGTTAGAGAAACGATTAAGATTTAAATTGTTTTAAAATATGATTAGAATAATAATTGTAACCATTTGGAAAGTATCTCGAAAAACGTATTGAGAAAAGTATTGATTCTACGTAGCATCACTTACTGACCGCTCGCTTAAGAAAAAAACATTCACTGGCTCGTAAATATCGAGCAGATAAGTTCCTATGAATCGCTCACCCGAGATTATTCCGTCGTTTGCGTGAGTTCCATGCGCGATATACGCGATAATGCTCGTCTTGGAATAAAGACTGATTGCAGCGTCTTTTAAGGATGACGAAAGCGTCATTTTTCTCTCTTATTCGAGGTTTTCAGCGAAAGTCCGCTATAAATACTTTTTACGCATGTTGACACACACACACGCGTTATTACGGACTCACGCGAACCTTTTTTATAGATTATTCTCTGATTTTTGAAATTGTTGGTTGATAAAGAAAGTGGTCGGGATTGAAATAGAAATGCCGGTTATCTCCCAAGATAACGCTAGATAACGCTATTTTATAGAACAAATAATCTTTTGATATAATATGAAATATGTTTTTAATAATTTTAACCATTGATTAACTAAAATAACTGAAGCCAGCTTTTTTTGCACGAGTTATTTTATGTATATACATTGACGTTCATATAAAGTATTGAGAATGTAGTAATATTTTACACGAGATCAAAATGCTTCAATGTGCTTCAAAAACATTGATTCCCCCGCGGCAAAAGGTATTTTTCGTCACGCCACAGTAATGCTAATACAATATAAATATAATATGAATATATTTTCAACATTTTTAACTGAAGAGGTGACAGAAAATTCGATTAATTATTTTTCCTAAATTATTGTACGACGTCATGTCATTTAAATGGCTTACTATGACAATAATTTGTATAAGTTGCGTCGAAGGCAGTAATATCGTCGATAATGTGATGCAGTTAACTTTTAGCAATAAATTGGATACATAATGATGGGCCAACAATAATTATCAATCGATAAAAGAGCGCCATCACGTATCAAAGTGGCATGATGTTGTATGAAATATGATTGCTATTGATGTTTATTCTTGTTGGTACATATTAACATTTTAGTTTGTCATTTAACTCGTTTAAGTTGCAAATCTGACGGCGGGGTAGGAGGGAGGGATGAATGGTAATTTTCAACGCCACTTAATCCCTTACGTGCAGCCAAAGCTGGAAAATCCCGAAGCGTATAATATGTAACAAGTTATAGTATTTATGATCTCGATTTTCATATTGGATCGGCATAATTTTCTGGTCGCTTAACAAGTAATTTACCAATTATATATGATTATTATACGACGATCGATAATATAGAATCAGCAACGCGTGAACGTTGACAGTACTCGATACGGGATTAAAAGTGAAAATATGATGCAGATTAACGAGGATATTGTTATAAACGAGGAAATTGAATCAAATTATAATTAACGATGGTAATATTATCGCGGACACAGTATCGAATACGTGGGCACAATAAAGACGAATGAATATTTATTACGTGTCGAAATAATAGAGAAAAATCTACCATTCATACGATAATGAATATTATCACATTTGTTTTCTAGGCGTACTTGTATAGATACAACAGTTCCACGATAGCCCATTAAAATATTAATTAGTTAATTAATTATTAATATATGTATGTATACGCACTAAGACAAATTAACATCTGCTGCAATTCGAAATGACGGCTACAGTTTACACATTTTTACTTCACTAACGTATATTTTATACCGCGCGCAAGCGCATCTTCGAATCTTTGCGACAGACATAATATCATAGCGATAATCATATCGGGGCATTCGCGATAGAGCAACACGTGGCAATAAAAGGGAGAGGGCCGTCGTCGCGAGAAAACAAGGTTAACCCGAACGAGACGGCGCGAATGAAGATTAAAGGGTCGCCATGTTGGGAAGCAGCGTTTTGTCAGCGTTTTAACGAAAACAAATGTAACATGTATTATCTCGCCGGCACGTTCGAGTAGCGGCACGTCGCACGTGCCGTTGGTAACTAGGAAGATAGTTGCGCGAAAATAATGACACATGTCTCAACGTGCGCGTTGCATAAAGCAGAAAGGCAAAGTCGCGTCGGCGTACGTTGATGGTGTAGGGTGTGTCGACTTCCAGGCACACCATTAGGGCTGGTGTCACGTAGGGTACTACAAGGGGATAAGAACGGGGAGGGAGGAATCGTACATAAAGTCTCATTGTCCCTCGAAAGTCGTAATGGACAGTGCACTGAGGAAATTGCGGACGGCGTTGCACAGTCACCGCGCGTTTAGAATTGCATTGCTGATCCTGCCGTCCCGCATCTCGTTAGAGAAAGATACTTAGAAAAGTCCAAAGACTCCGGGGAAGTAGGAAATCTATGGGATGTTTATAATCCTTTTCATCTCTGAACATTATTATAACGTTAAAATAATTTGTAATTAAATTCTCTTATGCACATAAATCTTTTGTTTTTTTAACTGTTTGCTTGAGCGTTACTTGGAAACAAATGAGAATCGACGAATATAATTACATCTTCATTTTCTTTATTCGATGAATGAACCAAATAAATTTTCCACATAAAGTGTTCTCGTAAATACACCTACATAATACATAATATTACGTGAATTAGCGAGAGCGGATAACTAATCTTAATATGATTGAAACCATTCAGTCGACGAATGACTATGATTAACTTCTCCGTACAGCGGCAATCAATTGTACTTGACGAACAGTTGAGTGAATGCAAGAGTGAGAGAGCGTCTTTGCGTTGGATTGCCTATTAAAAATACTTAACTCGTCGGTCGATGACCGAATGCTGCCGATATTATTGGCATGCAAATATAATCGGTGTATGCCGATGTATACATTACTCGTTCTTTGTTTGTAGTACTCGGCAGTTTTATTCTTGTCCGGCCATTGGGGCGGGGTATTTTGTAGACAGGCCGATTCCTTCTACGTTCATTATCGCCATGATTGATGTCGCATTATCACGCGGACCGGATGTGCGCTCGCGAATATCTCTGAAAGCATGGCGTACGTAGCACGATAAACTTGGCGAACTCTATATTGTATTAAGCTACGCGTTACTTTCTTCGTCGCTCGCTATTTACTACGGTGATACTATCGGTCAAATGATTTCCATAATTTCCATAAGCTCGTATGCGCGAGAGGACAAAGTCCGCGCATGCAAATGGTGAGTTTATCGGCACGGCAACGCGAACTTATTGTTATTCGCACCTCTTCCTTAAAGCTAATCGCGTCAAAAAGAGGTAGGTGCACGGATCGTCGTAAATATTCATTCGAAATCGATCAGTCGACCGGACCCCCCAGAGCCTTTGCGTCCATAGTACGTCGTTGCAGTGACCGACTTTTTCCCGTTGAATTCCGCCTTTTGTCTTGCACCGGGGTGATTTACCGGTGCATTGTGAGCGAGTCTCGGCAACGACCGCCGCCGTGCCTTTTTAGAAATTCAGATACTCTCTACACCGATACGCACATAAAGCTCAAATGGAAGTGGACGGAAACTCGCTGAAATTTCGCCGTCGTGAGTCTCTGCGCGAATCGTCCGTCCCGCATCTCTGCGTGAAAGTTGCTCTTACGTCGCGTTTGAGAAAGATAAAGGGGCTGGGGGGTGGGTTTCTTGAAATATGGCACCGTGGGAGAAAGAGCGACGAAAGTGTCATAAAATCCGTAGAGACGCAAAAAAATAGATAGAACATGTCGGATCGTAGATGTTGCTGGAGCAATGAAAGACGAGGGAGGAGGGGGGCGAAGAAAGAGCCGGGAGGAAGAGTTAGAGGAGAGCATCCCGAGTAGGCGCATTTGAAAATGTAATCAGTATAATAGCAAGGTGGTTCTACGAAGCCGTGCAAGCGAAAAACGCCTGACGTCTCGACGCTTCTCTTTATGCGTTGCCTCTCTCTTCTAGCACCAATCCTCGCTCGCCTCCATCTCCGCACTTCTCTCCGTCCGTACATCTCTTTCTGGCCGCGTACCCTTACCCTTCCTCTCTCTACGGCTCTTTTAGTTCCGGAGAAACGTCTCTCTTTGTCCGTTCACTTTAATTTGTTAAAAGCGCGAATAGCAACACCTGTCGTGAGACGAGATATGTGAGCTTCAAACGTGACTTCTTGAATGCATGTATTCCAAATTATGCAGAAAATGATATGAATGGAGGACAATAACAAACCGTGGTCATCACTTTTTCAGATAATATTTGTCTGTATGGACAAAACGCTATTTTAAATACATGAAAATGCGCGTTTTTTTCTCTGACTCTTTAGTCCGCTTCTGTACGAAACATCCAACTGTCAAATGTGGCGAATGCATTTAAGCATCCGCACATTGGTCTTTTTTAGTATTGGATCTGGATAGATCTTTTTTAATTTTAAATAGTTGTGATTAATTAAATAGAAATTTGTAAATATAATACGACAAATAACATAAAAACGTCACTCTATTTATTGAACTTTTGTTATATCGATTATATTAAATATGAATACAAATTCATCCTTGTTGCGAATTTAGATTTCTATATTTGCTGTGGAAGAATAACGCATCTTTTAGATCATTTATTATTATGTCGTTAAATAAGATTAAATTATTCCATAATAAATTTGAATATCATCCATTATTAGGTCTATATATACATGTATATATGTACATGTATATGGTCTGATCGTAAATCTCTCGAATCAAATTACCAAGGATATTGAATTCATAGTTATCAAGAGATCGAATCTCCGATATTAATATTTTTAGACTTCTAAAACTAATAATGATATTTTGCGCACGGATATTTTCCGTGTGTGTGTGTGTGTATACGTGTATTTAGTCGCGCGGTGTGATTGTACTGTCGTATGCGTTTTAGTTCGACAAGAAGGACCGTAAAGACAGAAAGCAGGATATGATGCAAATACGTCGCGCGGAAATTATCGAGTTATCTCCTCATCTCCGCAAATACGAACGCGCCTCATCGAATTGTCATGAAGTTAACTTCGAAGCCGGCGGGAAAGTTCTTTATCCGCGAACTCGCGAAGCATTAACTTTGCTTTCTACACGGTCGGAACTTTTCATCGCAACTTGCATCAGTACTTATGCCGTCCCCATCCAACGCAACGTCTAAACACGCGTTGCAGTGGATCGCCCACGTTTTCGCTCGTTCACCTCCTTATTCGCGATTTGCAACGCGGCTATTTTTATACGCGCACAAAAAGCTACAATGTGCACAGGCGGCACGCAATAATTGTAATTAGACATTCTTGTGCACACGGAGCTTATAAATTCCAGCTTGCAAAATTATCAAACGTAGGCAGTTCATCGAATCGCAAATATCGCATACTAGCGTCATACAGGGTGTCCCAGAAATATTGGCTTTACTTTTAGTCACGGATTTTAAAGGAGCAAAAAGTAATTCCGATACAGTCTGCACAAGACGTTCGGATAAAAGAGTAAAATCTTGGCGGAGGCGGCCGCCGAAGTGCGTGATGGAGCTGATAGTCATTATCGCATGGGGCATTGAGGTCGAGTGTCACGGAGACTACATGGTCTCGAGCGAAACCGGGCCTTCTCGCACACACCGTATATTCCGAGCTGAGCACACTGTGTCTCGCTATGTGGCACGCACACGACGACGTGCGTGCGAACAGCTTACGCACACCTCGATACACACTTAGAGGTCGAGCAGTAGATATATATATATATATATATATATATATATCTATATACATGCGTGCGCTGACCTACGCATGTACCGTCGAATCCACGCGGAATTATACGCGCGCTCGTGCTCACGCGTGTATGTATCTACGCACGACACGCGCGCTATCGTATGTATAGGTGGTCCGGAATGGTGACCGCGACACGGTATATAGCGACGGCTAAACCCTACTAAAGCTCGTAATGTATAGCCCGGCGCAACCCGTGCTACGCCCTCCGGCCAGACCCTCTCTTCTCTTCCAGCACCCTCCACTGTCTCCCGAGCCACCCTCTCTGATTTGCCACCCACCCACCCTCTGTCGCCCTCCTTCCACGTCCCTCCTGTCCTTGGTCCTTCGGGTTCTGATGGCGAACGCAAACCCGGTAGAGCGTTATCGACCTGTGGAGACGGTTTTAACGAATCGCTGATTAATTAGAGCGGACCATCGCCAGTAACCCCTGGCGATCCTTATCGCGACCGATGCACCGGGAACGTTACTCGCTTGCAGACGCTGCCTTAAAGGTGCTCCGCCGCGATAGTAAGAGAGAGTGTGCTTGAATTTCCGTGCACGCGCGGCACCTACGTGCAGGCATTGTCAGTGGGTAGCCGCGCCACGTTTACGAAAAGAGGAATGTGGCATGATAATGCACGACGATGTGTCAGCATTTGCGAAAAACGCCCGTAACGCTGTGTAATAACATCAGATTATAATTTATTCGGCAGATTAGAATTTAGAAATTAAAATTGTAAAAAAATTTAAGTGTTTAATCTAATGATTCAGAAAAAAAATTAATGAAGACGTTACGATAAAATTATTCATCAGATGATACGAATATAAGAAATGTCAACATTTTGTTAAGGATTCTATTGTTTAAGCTTTATTTAACAAAGTTATGTGATATTGTGTGTTGCTTTTTACAAATATGAAAATGTAAAAATAGAATAATATTTGTGGCAAACAGGTGATTAATTTGAAGTATAAGATCATTAGCCTTGACGAGTTATTTGTGAATGCATAAATCAATGAATTGCGTTGCATTCAATGCGCTCGGCTGCACTTTAATATAAAATATTCATTTCAATATAAAGATGCAATTAAATTTTAAAGCATGATACGAATTTCAATGGTGAAAGGTAAAGTTTTGCATTGAGAGAGATAAAAACTCGCTTGCAGCATGTTGAGTAATTGGAATTCGATACACTGTACATTTCACTGCAGTGATTCGCGACAAACTATTTTTACTCGCGCAGCAGGTAGTACAATAAAATTCGTGTCGGCATAGATATATGCTTTTCATATTTCCGATAGGCACGAAATGCACCAATACGATAATATTGAATTTTTCGAATTTTCTGTTTCGGCACGTTTAAGTGCGCAATAATGGAAATGTACGGCAACAACGAAAGGCGATGGCGCGTTACATCGAGTTGCGCCGTTCGCAATCGATGTTATACGTTTTCTGTCACATTTCCTGTTGCAAAATATGATATTCCATACGGAAGTCGGCGTGCAAACGCGTGTTCGTTCAAAAGTATCCGAATAATTTTTACGTGTATTACAAATCATGTCATTTCATGCCATATAAATCTTTTCTAACTATCTGCTGAATTGATGAATTATTGATATCAGATTATACTCGAACGGACGGTCGGTTGGTACTATCGTATGTTTTTTCGCAGAATTGATTACTCAGTGCAACTAAAAACGCACTGTTTTAAAGAAAATTATTTATGAACATTTTAAAAAGTTATCTGCAGAAAAAATATAAATATCAAATTACAGTAAAATTAAAAATGAAATATATAGGAAACTCAGAATTTTTGTATTTATAGGCATATTAATACTTGAAAATCCGACATAAGATCACATGTTAGCAATAAAACCATTCATTTCATTTTGTATACATATTCTCCATTTTTTATTGTACCACTTCGTTTTAGGATTATTTCAAAGGCGATAATATCCAATGAGATTTCCGTCTTGATCCCTTCGTAATCCGATGCGCCAGACGATATGGCAAAATAACAAGTAATTTAAAATCATCGTCTTCAGGTCACACAAATCAACCTGAACACAATCCGCAGAGGGCGGTGCCTTCGAATTAAAGCGGTCCGCGGTCATCCCCCTTCAACCATCGTATCCTGTTTTCTTAAACCTAAATTTATTGTTTGCTCGCCGCTCCTCGTTCAGCTCTTTTCCGTCTCTTGGGGGAATTTAATAAATCTCTGTCGTGTTTTGCAGCGACCGGGAAAACGAGGAAGTTCCTTCCTTCTCGTTGTTAGGCGTCACTTCCGGCGGGACCACCCTTGGCGTCCCTACACGGTCAAATTTTCTGAAGGGAGAAACTTCATGAAGTCAAAACAATAACTGCGTTGTATTAATATCAATTCTTGTAAAAACATAGAATACACAAAGTAAAAAAATTTTTTTCATTATTTAATATATTATTATTATTATTCAAAATATAAAGAACGGAATTATAATTACCGAAATTTTAAATTTGCTACACTATTAGCTTCTTGTACAATTCAAAATAATTTCTTCCCAATTTAAAATTTTTATATCATACAAATATAATTTAATTATATTGCTTAATTTGAATAATTAATATCGAAAAGCTATTACAGTATTATAATATCAATGAAAAATCATGTTTTAATATAAAGGCAGATATAAAAGTTAGCGATTAAAGTAGAATTTTTTCACAATATTTTTTCTTCATCTAGCTAAAGTTATCGAAGCGATCGATATTATGCTGCAGGCAAAATTTACATTAAAGAATTCTAAACTATGACAATAACCATAATGAAGAATGCATTAACTTGTTCTGGCTTAATTTAAGCCTTTAATATCTCGTTTTTCTCTTCATATCGTAAACAAAAACTGACCGAATTTATTATCATACCGCAATTACTTTAGTATCTCGCGTGTCCGTGTTCAGTCTCAGTCATGCAATATCAGTCGACAGTAAAAGGAAAAAACGTTAACGAGAAAACGAGATGGATAATCTCCGTTTACGAACCGCGGTTCGTAACTGATAACTTGAACGACAATAGTCAGTCGGTATCAGTGGCCAGCGAAAACTGGTCTGATATCGTTTTATTTCACGCACGCATCGAAATTTAGTATTGCCATAAAATGCCGCGAAAGACGAGGGTTGCACTCGCGTCGATGAGCTAAAAGGGAAAGGGAAACGGACATTGGCCGGGAGCGGTACGTCGAGGGTGACCGGTGTGAAGGCGACGCGACGGTGCAAAGAGAGGGATGAGACGCACGCGTGTCACGACGGCAGGTCTATTTTCAGTTGATGCTCGAACGCCATCCCTAAAACAATATCCCAGACCGTGTACGCGGAGCCTGGAGCAAGAGCGAGACTATGGCGGATAGACTGACGAGGACGGTTGAGAAAGGAGGATGGCTGAAAGAGCGGTAGGCGAGAGCTTCGCGTCGCGGTCACTTTATTTTAACGTCGAGCGACGATAAAACACGCTGAAACGTCGGTGCGGGGTTGAAAGTTTTTACAAAGCCTTATCCGGAGAACCTTGGCGAAGCTAGTTCTCTCTACGTCTCGAACTAAGCGCGAATATCAGTCGCTGATAATATCGCTCCGCGCATTTTTGCCACAAAGATCCGTCCGAGAATATCTCTGCTCATTTGAAATCTGATATAACGAGGTTAAACGCGAAATGTTCGTGCATCGCAGATACTTTAACCCGGTTATTCTGGACGTTGTTGGAAACTTGGAGCTTACATTCCAGAAAAAGAAAGAGAGAGAGAGAGGAAAAAAAAGAGTGAGGAAGACGGGAGGGGGAGAGACGACAGTGAATTCAAATAGTTTATTATTTCTCGAGAAAATACGAAAGACATCAAATAAAAAAATAGACATAAAATCGTGGAATGATTACGCGAAAAACAAGTGTCTTCGTAGGAAAGTACGGCGGTTGAAAAGTTTCAAAGTAAACACGTCGTCTTAAGAAGATACGAAAGAGATAAAATTGCTTCGATATGGTTAAAGAGCTTCGTAACGTTGCGGAAGTTATTATAGAAAACACCATAGAGAGCGAAAACAGCCACAAGGTATATCTACCGCGAATTAAGAACGAGCGTCGCTTCAGACGGGATTTTAATGACAAAATTAATCGATTATAATGGAATGTATTGAATTGAAGATAAGGAGCGTAATGGCGGAAGTCGGAATCGCTAATTCGCTGATTTTACTTTCACGAGGTGTTAATCAGGCAACCAGAAAAAGGTGTTTCGTGGGCGCAGGGGCGAGGAGGGGAAATTTGTTGCGGATTTGCATATTCATGGTGCGCACGTACTTACCCGTCGTGAAAACATTTACCTTGGGTAGTCTTTATTATTCCTGGCTGTTACGAAAGCTTCGAATTCAAGACTTCGTTGTTTCCATGCGAATAAGTTTGTCACGCTTACGACTCTTATTATCGCTGAAATAGAGCTAAAGCCCTTGGAAAGCTATTTTTTTGTTGTTCCTGTGCTAAAATAACCGGCTATTTGATTCATCTTACAATATTATGTGTCGTAGTCTTTTGACTATATGTATAAAAAGTAATATCTCTCAACAATATTCATTTATTATTCCGCTATTATTTTTTGGTTTAACATTTAATATGAGTATTATCTATCAATTACGTTGTTCTTACAACTGAGGAGAATGTAAGAATAAAAACGTCAAAAACCGTAATCTTAAAGTACGTTTTTGTAATGCACTGATGAATTGATGTTATTGATAAAAGTGGGTATTAAAAGTTTTCCCCGCTAATGAATGGCTCGACCTACCGCGTTTCAAACCGATGATTCAAACTCGTCGGAAAGCGAGCGAAGGATGCGAACCGGTGGTAACTTTATCGAATCTGCTCAATTGTATGAAAACTCCTTGAAGTACCGGAACACAGGCTCTTTCCTTCGAAATTTTTACTTCAATTTACTTGAAAAGATATTTTCGTTGTAAACCTTTTATCGCTATAATTACTTTCTAATGATATTACCCTATTTTACTAAGTAAATAATTATAATAACTAATGTAATGGTTATTAAAAGAAAAATAATTTTTAATGACGAAATTTCGATTAATCGCAATCTGCAGGAATTAACAAAGAAAGAATGTTACTACATAATACATATCAAAGTGTAGTTATAAAACGAATTCATTCCGTAATCTTACACTCCAAACGTACTATAACTTCCGAAGCTATTTATAGCACTTGCCTCCGTGCCAACGAAACACAAGTTCACGTGCTATAAGCAAGCAAAGTTTGCGACAGGTGCATAAACAAACAGAGTTCAGAATATTACATGTTATGATTACTTAAGTAGATATTTCAAAGTCGTCACTACTTTATAACTCAAGTGCCTTAATCTTCAGTTTGTGATTGCGAGTTGTGAAGAGAATCGATTTGGTCCGTTTGCCAGATAGGGAAACCGAGAGAATCGGAATAAAAAGTACAGAAGGCGGTAAGGGAACGGGAGAAGAGATTTAAGGAAAAGAACAGACGCGAAAAAAGGAAAGAGAGAAATTAGATGGTCTGCGGGGCACTTGCTCGGTTCGTTAGTGACTTTATAATAATGAGAGTTCAAGCGGCAGTCCAGAGGATGAACTGGAAAAATGGAATCACCTTTAATCACTGGCCTTCGCTGCGGCGAACAAAGCCGCGGAGAGAGCATCCACTCAACGATCATCGGAGGAAAAAGTCTCGCTCGTCGACAGTCTGGAGAGAGTCGAAATTGAAAAACGAAATTGGTAGTGTAAGAAAAAACTTATCGCGACGCTGTTAGATTTTCTTGATAGAATTTCGGTTTTAAAAGCACTTGCCTGGACTACGTCGTCGTGGACGGTGGTGGCGTTTTGTTAACTGCACGTAATTTTATTCGCTTATGATATGAAAAGCCAAAGCGGATAACGTAGGAGCAAATAATCGCCGTTTATTCCATGATGATTTTAAAACGGACCTTTATACACATTTGGGATAAATAGTTTTAATTAGCCAATGTTCGGACGGTGATGTTGCGCTCGTGCAGCAACGTCAGTATGGAAATATTTGCCCATACGTGTCGATCCCTTTTTTAATTCTCTACGTTATTGTATACTCGGGCGTATTCATCGTGTAAATTGTTTGGTCGAACGCGGAGAAATAATAACGGTAATGACTGCGAAATTAAAGCCGCGTACGTCGAGATAAAAACGATTCGACCACGTTTTCCATCCCGCCGTCGCGCGGGGGAGCGTTTTTTCATTTTACACTGATGATCGCAATATACTAGCATTTTTTTTTCTCACTTTTTTTCGCAACGCGCCCGTTAACACTTTCGCGTCTACTATTGACGGCATCCGGTGCACTTTGACGGTCGTTAACGGAGAGACACCGAACGCGATATTGAATCGTGTGATCGCGAACAATCGGCGACAATGCCCGATGAATAGATTGGAAATGGGGCAAAATAACCTACGGCGAGAGATAGATAGCGAACGATAGTGCCAAAAAGTATAGTTAACGTTGATCTTCTGTTCAATGCCCGGTTTCGTCAATCCTGAATAAAAATTTCGTTTACTGACTGAATTTTTTCCAACCAGTGTAAAAATTTATAATTATATGCATTTAACTCATAATTGAATTATATATAAAAATACAGACGATATTTCCTTTGTTTTTCATATTAACAAATAAATACAATAATTATTTTGCTATTACCTTCAATAGCAAATCGAGTGCGTAAAAGCGAACAATATTACATATACATATATTAGCTTTATAAAAGTTTACATTCTTACACTGTATACAGATTTCGTGATGGGCTCGATTACATTATAACACGTATGTATGAACGTGATAACTATCCAACATCACAAAACATTTGCTCCCGAAATATAATAATATTGCGTCGCAATGATTGCATTTGTCGGATACAGAGTTTGCTACGCGTCCGCATTGTTCAACAATGCGTTTAGCCTATTTGCGAAATATCAACGTTGTCTGTGTATGTACGCATGTTGACCATGCATACCGGCAAATCGGCGCGCGATTAATTCGCGTAGTGTTGCGGGAAGCACGGAAAACATCTGAACCACAAAGCATTAAATCCCGACACCGTTTGCGAGACAAGAGACAGAGAGATAGATAAATAGACAGAGAGAGAGAGAGAGAGAGAGAGAGAGAGAGAGAGAGAGACAGAGAGAGAGAGAGAGAGAGATGAGCGGCTCGGTGGTGCTTGACGATATCGCCGAGGGAGCGAAACACGAGGAGTGGAGTACACATCGAATACGAGAAAACGAATCCCGCGACGCGACGGATTGGGAGAATGCACGTAAAAATCCAGAGAATTCCCGAGAAAGCCACAATCTAACCGTAACTTCACCGACGGGCCCCGGTGCAGTTTTCGAAGGACTGTAAGTGCAGCGAAGTGAAAGAGAGTGAGAGAGGAGCGAGAGAGAGAGAGAGAGAGAGGAGGGGATGGGAGAGAGAGAATGAGTGAGTGAGTGAGTGAGATACATTCGGGAGACGAGATATACAGCCTACCATCGGCGCGATGCATAAATAACGATATCGGTGTTTTCACAAGCACACACGCTACCAAGCGTGTACAAGGGAGGTTACTCTACCGTAGCACCGGCCCGCGGTACATAACTCACCCCGTCGAGAGTCGTGCACACTGAATAGAGTCAACGGGATCGATACCTATCGGCCTGTACGTAGACACACGCTCCGAGGACACACGGTCTTCTATACTTTCTCTCTCCTTCTCTCTCTTGATTTCCTCGCACGCGGGATTCGCACTGTTCTCACTAGTCAACTAAGTAATCTTCCTTGCTATAAACGCGACGACATAAACTTCTTCTTCTACTATACTTATTATCTCTGAAGGTTATTTTTTATTCAATTTCGAGATGAAATTTGCTTTTAAAAAATTTCATCTCGCGACTCTCACCAACAAAGATCGTAATATCGAAATCCAAAAAATTGTGATAAATTTTTTCAATATTTTGTATTAAAGAAAGATAAATTGCACGTTACTATAATTTTCCGATATTTTGTACCTATATGTACATTTATGGTGTGCAAGTTGTCATGAAATTATTAGATTCTATTGGATTATTTGATTATCTACCTCGCCGCTTGCAATAGGTTCAATAGCGAATTTTCAGCTGCGCGAACAAAAGACAATTACCGTGGATAAAAAAAAGAGATACGTGACCGAATAGGATAGAGAGCTAAAGACGGAGTACTAAATAACGTACCGATAAAAGAGCTATTAATAATGACGCGATCAAAGAGATTGAATGTATCGACGGGCCGGCGCAGCGCTGCGCAATTCGATTTAATCTTCTCTGTAATTAGACAAACGGCTGCTAATGCAAAAGATATTTCAATCGTTATCACAGCTTAAAGCGATTTTTAAGCGAATTAAAAATCGATACTGCCGTGTTATGGCTAAATGCTATCCCGCACTCTGCTCCATGATACTGCGGCGCTCTATACGCGCCTAGTCGGACGAGCTTTTCCGGGGCATTTAGGGGTTCGGGTGATATATCGGGGGATAAATACAGCGCGTTCCGTGGTACCGGGATACGCCCCGTGCGCTGCTTTACCCCCGAGATCACGCGACACCAAATAATGACCGACTCTGCAACCCCGGATTAGCAAATCCCGCGTGGAATTAGGTGCGCTCTACAGAGGGTTTCAACTCCGCGATCTTCGTGTGGCCTTTTAGCCAACGTAATAAATCGATTCTCCTGACAGTATCATTTGATAACGTGCATTATCAGAAGGACAAATTTCTATTTCATGTTTTTACGAAAAGAATATAGATATACAGAGAATGTATATACACATGTGTGTACACAGCTTTCTCTCCCTTCATGACTCTCAATATCAAATTTATTCTTTATTATTAATTGCTAATTGAAATTCGATGAATATATATATTTCAGCTATCGACTTTGCACCGTTATTTAATAATCAGCCGTTTTCAACAGAGTATTTGCAATAAAGTCAATATTTCGCTTGCTGTTTTCTAAAATGGAGCAAGCGCCGAGTCTTCCGTTTAATATGCCCGACAAGTTCTTCCCGTATGTCGCGTGGATGACGCACGTTTTAATTATTTACGAGAATCGACAGATGCGAGCGGCGATTTACTCACGCGCGATTTGTTCCGCTCCGCGATGAATCGCCCGGTACCGATTCCAATCCGCACGTTCTCGTATCGCGTAGAGCAAGGGAGAGACAAGATGGAGCCGCTCTCATCAACGGTGCAGTAAGTTCATAAATAATGCAGACCCTATATAACGCTGACCCCCGCCAGCAACAGCTACATCTGCGTCTTTCGAGAGGTGCTAGCACAGATAGGTTCGCCGTTTTATCGTGCGAAGACCTTTAATCCGTGAATTAACCCTTTCACGCCGGAATTTTTTGTTTAGAGACGCAGGATCCTAGGTCGTTGATCAATGAATCCTGATTAATGGCTATTAAAGCCACGGAAATCGATCTATACATCATCGCGATGAAAGCATCATTCGCAAATCGATCAATCACAGTTTATTATTCATTCGTTTTTATCCGACGTCAATTTTAGAACGATTCGTAAATCCGATTTGTCTGAGTATAATTAATGGATGATAAATCAATTCTGGAAATAACCTAAATCCGCCAAGGTTTGCAGTTACCACATCGAAAATTAATTTTGTTTCACTATCGCTATCCTGCGCACTGTAAACTCTACGCTTCCGCGAACTATATTTCGTACAGCGAGATTCTGAGTGAATATTGAATTTCTCAAACACCAGATGTTACAGTTTCGTCCGACATATACGACATTAATCTTTTAATACAAGGAAGTGCATGTAAAGCTATTCAGTGCTATTCGGCTCCAATATTACAAGAAAAAAAAGATGTAATAAGGATATTTCTATACATTGTTGAAAAATACGCTATATTTATTATTTTTTTCCTTTCATTGAAACAGAAAAATATCTGAATAGAGTCGTTTGCATCAATTTCCTTACTGCACACGGAAACACGTTAAAGGGAGAGAAGTGAAAATCGCACGTTCAAAAGTTGCAAATATTACTCGAAGCGTCTCAGAAAGAATTCATGCGAAGAATCTAAAGAACGAGGCGCGCTTGCTGAAGAACGCGATATTCCTGGGGGATATGTCATCGTTCGCGGGCTGCAAAAGAAGACGAGGTAACGACAAGATTATAGGGTGAAGGTTCTGGTCGGGGAGAAAATGCTAGACCAACTCACGGAAGCGACCGAGCTGCATATCGAGTAGTACAAAGCCCCTGGTTATAACCTCCGTTATTATATTTCGCATTCATTTCAATATTATTTCGTTATCTCTTCAATTACACAAAAGCTTTGATCGTTTAATTATGTATCGTTAATAAATCATAAACGCACCTGTGATTGTGCGAGCAGTGCACTTGAAAACAGACATTCTTTGCGATGTTACATGTGTTGAAGTTGCTTTTTTTTTTCAGGCGCGAATAAGGACGCAGATGGTTTATAGCAGAGATTTACAATATTTACAATACGATAAATTTTTTACATCAAACAGTGATAAAGCAAGTGTGCATTATATCCCATCGGTTCGCGCTCTTTTTTAATCGGATTTCTGGCGCAACGTCTTCGTAGAAACGTGAATGTACCGTTCGGAGTGGAGTAATGACGATGAAGCGCACAACACGAAGGAAAAGTGCTTGCACGTTTGTGAGATAGAGCGAGCGATGCATATACTGCGCGTTGGGTGCCGCGGCTCGGCGACGGTAACGGCACGGTGCAAGCACCTCGCGATGAAATATGAACGGCGGTGCTCTCGCGGCACAGATGGCTGAATTTGAGGTCGCTGCTTCCTGCAGCAATAATGCCGTCAGATCGATAGGCCGCGGCTATAGATACGAGCGGAATAGCGCGGATAACCCCTTTTCGAATTCATTTCTTCCGCAGCACGTCTCCTGCCGACCTGGACTCTCTCCCTCTCTCCCTCCCCTCTCTCTCTCTTCGTCTCTCTCTCTTTTGCCGCCCTTCTCCCTCCGTCGTCGACCGCGTTTCCATTCCCCGCCGCGTCTCCATCATCCCTCTCTCGATCTCACCCCTCGACTCTCCGTCCCTCTTTCTTCTCCGCGCGCTCGAGGTAGAGCAGCCTTCGTTCGTACTCGTCTCCTTATCGATCCGCCTACCGTCTAGCTTACGGCGTGTGTGCTCCGGAGCGCACCTTGTACCGGAAGTGAAAAGGGGCGGGATCGTGGCACCGGTCGTGCTTGGCACGACGACGAGTCTGCTGCTCTGCTGTGCCCGTCGACGTGCCCCTGTCGATCGTGACTCGAACCAACTCAAACTCAGTGTCGCAAAATCGGGTATATCGTATATCGATCGCATTCGCATTTCGGATTATATGCCCCGAATTAAAATACCCCCGATTATAATGCGCGAATTAAAATCTTTTTACATAATATAAACAGACGTTAGTTTTGATGCAGTGATATGCGTAATAATCTAAATGATAAACGAGTTTTATGGCAAAAATCTCTTGTAGAGATTTTACAACAAAACGTATCTGTTAATATCAATTATGTACTTAAGTATTGTTAATTCTGAAGTTACAAATCCATGTTTCTAATTTGAACATGGAGTTATTGTGTTGTCATTGTAACTGTTGTTTTAGGATTGAAACATTAAATAATTAAAATATAACACATCCTTTGATTATGGTAATTTCAATTGTTAAAATATTAAAAAGTGTACAATATAAAATTCTTCATCAAAATTTAAACAATAATTTTTGGATATTACTTTGTTTTTCTTTTTTTTTATTCTCTGGAAAACTTCGAACGTTGTTCTATAATAACTTCTTGTGAGTTAAATACGAACAGACATTAAATGGACCGGCAGAAACACGCACAACAGGGAGATGAGACCGTAAATTTGATTAGTCTGCGAATGCGGGAGAATCTGCACTTAAACAACCGCACGCATGCATTGCTAGAGACGAATAGAGACAACTTATAACAGACTACACATGTTTGAGAAAAAGTTCTTAAATCTTGATATAATACATAATATGCGATACAATTGTGTCAGAATAAAAAATGAGAATAAATCTTATTTTTATTTATCAAAAACTATTTTACTTTTTGATAAAATTAAGACATAAAAATTATGATAAAGCTTGAATTCAGTTACAAAATAATATGCTTAATGAATGTAAATTTCGTGGATAATTTTTTTCGAAATTTGTGATATAATTGGATTTTACAATTTATTTAATTGAATATTTATTTAATTAAATGAATCAAACGAATTTTACAAATTAAATGTTTTTATATAGATATAAAATCACTCTGAGCACTTTTTTTTAAAGCTTTCACATCTTTCTTCCCTCCGAGCATCACGCGGTAACGTACAGATTTGTTGGCGCCATCGTTCTTCTCGCGATTTATATTTTCTCGGTTTAAAACGATTTATTTAACGTTCGGGCTTTCTCACCAAGAATCGTAGATGCCAGCGGCGGACGAGACGATACACGGTTTTCCAAACATTTCGTCCTTTTTTTCACGGCGTAACAAGAATTTCTCGCAATGTACCAAACCGCAAAGGCCATAAATAAACTCACTTTGCTTCTACATATATCGGCACATGCGATATAAAACAGAGGGAAATCTCGAGTCGGAACGTGCGTTCGCGACGAAAAAGTAGGAACGAGGCTTCGACTTCAGCCTGTCGCTGTCTATAGGAACATTGACCAATAGCGACGGTGGCTGTAATTTTTAGTCACGGGAGTGTCCAGGGGGCCATTAACCCTTTAGCCTACTGGCGCGGTCCGATCGACAGCAGCCACCAGGAAGGGAGCTAGAGCACAGGTTATCTATACAGCCATACGCAAGAGAGAAGAAGAGAATCGTACCAAACGAGTTGGCCAGGAAGAGATGGGTACAGGAAAAAGAGAGCGCGCGCGAGTTTGAAGGAGAGGAAAGGAGCGGAAGAAGAAGGGATACTGAAAGAGCGAACGAGCGAGCGAGCGAACGAGAAAGAGAGAGAGAGAGAGAGAGAGAGAGAGAGAGAGAGAGAGAGACGCAGGGCGAGAGTTTGAGAGGACCGGGTAGCGGAGAACCGGGTGGCGGATGTCGAGAGGGAAGAAGAGGGTGGTCGAGGTTACCATAGCGACCACTGAGAACCAAATGGACCCACACGCTGTCACGGCATGCCTGCCTTGCGAGCGAGGGAGAAAGAGCGAAAGAGAGAACGAAAGAGGACACGTTCACCACCATCGTCACCGTCCTCACAACCGCCGCCACCACCTACGCACCCACCCCCGCCCGCGACCGTCTCTCTCACCGTGGCGCGGGGCGCCTAGCCAACGGAATTATGCTAAATCCCCGACGAGGAAAATTCGCGACACGACGTCGCGACGTGTACCTACGTGCTGTATCGTCATCTCGGGAAATCTGCGCGTACAACCTGCACGCGTTCTCGGGGTGACAGTTCGATCAAGATCGCGAATCTCGAAGGCGCGCCGATGGTTCGCTTCGCTCACTCGTCATCGTGCCAGCTACGGAAAATATGCACATCGTTTCGCGCGAAATCAGGCGTCTATATGTACATAAGTCCTATGTATAAATATGTGTACTGTATATGCGCCCACGCTCTTATACGTTCGTCTATAAAGATAATTGCGAGCTACACGTCTCTTCTTGGAAGCTATTATTAACTCAGATATATCTTCTTTTCTTTCTTTTTTTAAATAATTTATTTATTAAGCTACATTTTTAATTTTAAACGCCGCATTGTTATCGCTATAGACCATCATTTAAAAAAAAAATATTGATTAAAATTGGAAATGCGATATAGGAAAGATTTTTATTTCATTTTTGGAATGGTGTAAAATTGTGAAACTTGAACATTAACGCTGCGAGAATGGAAGATACGTCGGGCACGGAAGCTAGGTATTCAGTAGAATTACAGTAAATCCATAACGATGGAACTTTGCAAAGCGCCGTCGCCAACGCCTAATTGTGCCCTGTATCGTTATTTTGAAAAGCTAGTTGGTATATTATTTCTCTAAGAGAGTGAGAAAAGAATATTATATTACAGTGCTAAATCTCTGGCGCAACTTTCGTATCATTAGTTATAAGTATGTTTTACAAACTTTTTTATACTGACGACGAATATATTAAGAAAATATTTTAGAATTTTCGCGAATTGAAATTGTCGCTGGCTTCCTCTGATTTTCCATCTGAATTTCAGCTAACTGTTCGTCATTATTATTCTAATAGAAATTAGCTAGCAACTTTAATATAATATTTCTTCTGGAAGAGATTTCTATATTAGAAAGTCCATCACTTTACCGAATAAGATTCTTTTTTAACAGCGGATCTCACAGTTTTATATATTTTAGCCAAAGTGAATAGAATATATATATTTTGGCAAAATATCGTTTAAATATCTACTATTTATAAATTATCAAAAAATGTTCCTAGTCGTATTGACAGGAACGCGACTGCGATGATGACAGATTGAGATATTAAAGAAGCCTATGGCTTACCGCCGCCGTATTCCATATTCACGTGTAAGCCCAAGCATCGGTCCTCCAAGTCGTGTGCGACGTGGAAGATAACAAATCTTGAAATATGTTCAGCCCCCGAGGTGGGGTTTGCGACAATACAGGGGGAAATTTCGCAACCCCTCTATATTATCCCCCTGCATATACACGCGCGCGCGCGCGCGCGCGCGCATATTCATGCACGGCGCTACATTTCATCTTCATCCTAGCTACAAGCTCGAATGAACTCGTGTCCTCGCGAGGCCCTGCTGATTTGTGTAAACGACCGTTTCTAGGGCGTGCTTCCCGTATCCTAGAAAACATTTTCCATCTCGCCCCTGGATACGGTAGCCTCGGGTTACGCCCCGTTTTATGAAAAACGAGATGGGACCGGAGGCGACCGGTTCTACGGACGGACGAATGTTATTTTTTTAGGAAATCGGACAGAGAAAAGAAGGTGTTCATAAATTCGACGATGGATGAAGTGCCGCGCCGTAGTGGGCATAGCGGTTAATAACATTTAACGAAAAAAAGGCTTGGGTGGGAGGATCTGTTTTATGTACGAAAAGTATCCTTGGCGTGGCACGCACGCTCACACACGCGCACACATGCGGCGGCGAGGCGGGTCGGGTCGTCTGGCTGGTATCAACGGACTTCATTCTCGGTCGGGATTGCCGGGATACTCTCAAGTCGATCGTTTTAATGGGATTTTTAAGTGGCACGCCTGCCCTTATCTACATTCAACCCTGCGCGGCCCACCCACGAAATTCTTTTCTCGGAAGAAGTATTATGACCCCCCTAGAGTATTCTATAGTGGTGGTCATGGTTCTTATAGACATTTCATAAAAATTGTGAGCAGGAGAAAAATGGTCGAGACAATCGTGCGTCTCACCCTAAAGGGTTTGTTAGTTAAACAGCGTACCTCTCTTGAAAGCAGGCCAAACATATTCAAATATAAATACATATGTGTTTCTTTTCGTCGATTTCTTTAAATATTGCGTTGATTGATCCTTCTATTGAATATAAAATTTTATGGCGAATAACATTTGTTGCGTCGCTCGATATGCAACAACATCCATTTGAAAAGAAATCTTTAACTCCAATATTTTAAGCCACGCCCTTGACACACAATGCGAGAAATATTACAACTGATGGGAACTGTGTCGAGCATTTTATACAATTACATTTCGCAACGGCTGTGCTTCCGGAATTATTATTTTGTGCTAGACGGAGCGACATTATTCTATTCTTCTCGGGCTCAAATATGATTTATGAAAATGCCACTATTACGCGACGCTATTATCATTGTTAGCCGATCCTCTTAAAACTAGCCGCGTTTCAATCTTTTTTTTTTGTCTACTCGACTCTACAAGCAAGCGGTTCAGTGGGAATAAGGGTACGTAGTTTCGAATTCGATGCTGTAACACTCGTATAGATATACAGTTACCATTGAGGGTTGTAACGGGAAGCGTACGTTCGGTAACGAAATAAGCGAGGCATTGTGGCTCGTCAGGTATGCGTATTAGCGTGACAAAAAGCTAGGGAAGGTCGCGATCGCGATGACATGCCACCTGGCTTGTCACGTACCCACATTTACTGAGGAAGGAAGGGGAGCCTCTGCTTTATGCGGGGCACGACAAAACGGCTAATCCGGAGGGTGTTTTGAAAATAAGCGCTACTATTTAGAAGCGCGTACGTGGGCGACGGGCATGATGCGCGGGAGCGGGCGAAATGAACGGCGCAAAGAATAATCGGGGACGTGCCGAAACCGTCGCGATGCAGCGCGTAAATAAAAATGCATGCCGCTCGATGGGTAACGAACCGCGGGCGTGGACGGACTTTTATGCGTGTAGTTGTCCGGTTTTACGATCCCTCCGCTGTCTGGACGCGCGCGAGCTTTATTGAGAACACCATTGCGAAGTCGATAAATAAAGAATTACGCTCCGCTATTCGCTCCATTCAGCGCCAGTCAGTTCCGTGGGTCAGTTACCCGATACGCATGAAGTTTAAATATCTATTGATCGGCTCGCCGGCTACGAGTCTATCGTTAACCGGATCAGCGAATCATTTCTACCTGAGACTACCGTTTATAACAGAAATATATGCCACGGATAAACATTTTTATTACTGGAACGAATCTAAAAGGAGATCTACGTAAACTCTAATCTTTGTTTTTTAGTAAATATTGAATGTATTTGAAAGTCTCTTTCCTGAATCTCTTGCACATCTAATGAAACAACGATATTTATAATTGTGAAAGCGTTTCTGTAATGAGAAGTGTAGACAATTAGATTCGCTAATAGTTACATTTATTAGCTAAAATCGTACGTTATCTTTACTGAGGGGAACTTGAGAGGAAAGGGAGGCAGCGGGGCAGCATCCGATCGGGCGATCACTTTCAATTCTGTCATCTGCATTCGTGCCCGTCCATCATCCAGTAGTTACCTAGGCAATAAACGAATGAGCGTCCGAAAATGGTGCGGCGATCCGTGGAAATCCATCTGCTACGGCATGTAGCGGAGCGTAAGCTCGAAAATCGTGATACGTGCGTCTACATACGTCGCGATAGTAGGGTACGGCGGAATTGGTTTGTTCGGGATTATCCATTAAAAAAAAAAATGTCGACGATTGGGAGATTGACCTCCGTCCCAGTGCCCGGCGCGAGAGCGATCGCATTCGGTGAGCGTCGCTTCGCCGGCTCGACCGACGCGATTTGTTCGCGAGCGGATAATGGAAAACGCATTTTCGATGTATCGTCAGTGGGAGGCATACGAGGTATTCGGAGATTCCCAATGTTTAATGCAGACGCGCACCGCGCGGAGTCTCGCGCACCTCCGGATTAAACGATTTCTATATGAAAAGTTGAAAAAAGTGTCACTGGAAAACCGTTCGTGATTGTAGTTTGCAATAACACAGATTTGACCCAAATTCTTTAATTTGATTTTCTAGAATCAGCACATCGCTCAGTAACTTAAGTTAAGTTTACATTAATATATAATTAATATATAATTTGAAGTCTTATAAGAAATATCTTTTTTTTTTGTTATCCATTTGTTCAAATTGAAGTCATTGACGCTTTCTAATAATCAATATGAAAATATTTATTATTAAAACTCGTATTGAATTAATAATAATATGACAATAATTCATCGGCATCGTTTTCAATATCGTGTTATTGGAAAATAACATTATAGATTTTTTTATACATTTCTTTTATGAATTTTATACATTTCTTTTATTAATTAGTCACGTCAATTATCTCAGAGATATTGTAGCGATACTTGTCATTGCATTACACTGCTATCACAATATTTGTCGTCGTATCGGATAGAATTGGAACAAGAAATCACAATTCGCCCAAACGATTCAAACTAATTGCACAAGCACATGTACGAAAATTTTGCATAATGGTGACCTCTTTGTTTATTGGATTACTCGGTACCGATTGGGAAGAATGCGAGAAAAACAACGAAAATACAGCAATGTTGCACGTAGCGTGACAAAAAAAGAGAGACGATTAAATAAACGGCCGTAGGTAAAGATATAGCAGTATTAATCAAGTTGCAATTGGAGGAAGTCGGAACAATTAAAAAGCAACTGATACAAAAAATGTAGGTCGCGTATCGATCACTGCTCGCTTTCCAATGGAAACGTAACAAACATCACCGCTCGCCGAGCCGAGCCCTGAAATTGTACACCCACCCACGGTAATTCTATACAGAGGAAATTGGTATTTTGCCGTAAATCACGCGATAACCCGCGCTGTACTCATTATCAGTTTGATAATTTTCAAACTCATCGTGATTCCCCGGGGAATGGAACGTGCGTCAGAACAAACGTGCTCGTTAGCCTAACGACGGCCCTCTTCTTTACAATACGAGAAAACCTTTCCCTCACTGTTAAAATAAAAAAGATTTTCTAAAAGCCACTCACGCAGAAGAGAAACAAAAATTAATAACTTTACAGATCAAACCAGGTTCTTGTATAAAATTGATTCGTTACACATTTTTCGTCTTTAGAAAAAAAAAAACAAAGATATCAAAAATTTCAATAAATATATGCCATTAAAAAAATATTCTATTGTTGTCTACGGTTTGTATTAAACAAATGTAAAACGTACAGTTTAATTTATCTCGCAAGGTTAAAAAGTAGCTGTCTGAAAAGTAAAAGAAAAAAAAAGAAGAATTTGTGTGGAAGATAGAGATAGAATCCGAGACGAAGAGAGTTTCTCGTTGGACCACATTCTGTGTCCCATCTCTCGCTTCAATCTAAATTGGAGTTGAGATCGAATAAGAGAGTGGAAGTGAGGGCGAAGTGAGTGAGTGAAGTAAAGAGAGTAGAAGTGAGGGAGAATACGAAAGAGAGAAGCAACGAAAAGATAGAAATTAGCAAGACTGGTTGGTAATGCGTGGAACGTGCGTACGCATTTACGCACGGCATTTTGCATTTATATGTATACATATATGTACGTGTATGCAGTTATACGCACGCGTGCACATTTGTGTCTGATAAGTACTGTGCTTTGAGGAAGGCCGAGAGGAAGAGCCGCGGAGGCGATCCTAATTACGTGAGTGCCTCGAGAGGTGAGATTACGCTAAACGCGCCCTGATAAACACTCTCGTTTTTCAACGGAGCGCTGCGGAGGAAAAGACGAGAAAAGAGGAAAGCCAACCGGCTACTCGTATCTGTCTGATGGCGCGCACTCGCCCTGTCTTTTTACCGCTTCGTTCTTTGCCGCCACGCGTTGCACGTGACCCCGTGAAATGATCGCTCGTTAACCGCAACACCGTCTCTTTCTCGTCGCAGTGATAAAGTCGCTCTCGCACGCTAATTATAAGGATAACAGATTCCGTTAGCTACCGTACACGCGGAATCATGGAAAAAAATAGCTTATTATCTTGTTATGTATTGAATTTTATCATTTAGAGTTTACTCTAAAGAGCTATTTCTATTTGTTGAAAGTTATTGTTATGTTTTTTGCTAATTTAATTATAACATTTAGAATCAAGAGATAAAAAATGAACAAATAATTATCCTACAACTTTTGATACTATCAGTTGAGAGTAAAATTAATTATCTAATTTCTTATTTTCGTGCTTTAATGATTTAATACCTTTTCTTCATGATTTTATCAAAAAGATAATTTTTTCATACTCTTGTCATAAAATTAAAAAAATTCTATATCAGTCCATTAAAAAAATATCTTAAAATTACACAGAGACTGCGTAACAACGCACATGCTTTCTCTCACTAGCATCGCAAAAAAATCTTAATCGAATTATCTCCAGACCCTTGTTAAATCCAATACAATCCCTGCTGTGTGGCGTCGGTTAGCGATAAGAGTACCACGATCTCTCTTCACTAGTCCTAATCTTTTCTATTTCTTTCTATTCGATGACATAAGCCACGTGCTTCTGTCAAAGACGGCAGGCCTCCGCGAGCCACGTGTGTTTCTAATCTCTTATCTCTCATTGATCCCTACAATAGCCGATATTCTTGAATCGATGATGACACGTGCCGCGCAGATGCGTATGCACGAGGGAAAAGTGCATATACGCGGTCGCACGCATTCTCGCTCTCGCAACTGGCAGTCGGTTAACGCATCGTTACGTAAAAGCGTAACAATGCATGTCAAATTAACGTAAAAGAATCAGATTACACTAAATTGTAGTGCCAATAGCAAATTTTATCTCATATACATATTTGTCATTTCACACAAATTAGATACGCTAATTCGCAAAATTTCTTTTATGAAGCTTAATCAGAAAAATATTAGAATATTTAATGCAGAATGAGATCACGAATATTTATAATAACATTTGTGATAGTTAATTTATAACAATGCTGTCATAATTAATTTGATGGAAATTCCATGTTGATGGAAATATTTATAAAATTCTATCTGTAGAGAGATTATTTTATTTTTATATTTAATTTCTGCTCGTATAATTCTGACGGCACTTAATGATATTGGTCATGTATAATGGTATATACAAGTTTTCCTTTACCTTACAAATTATGAATGTGCCAAGGCATTGACCCTTTGGAAGCAGTCACTGCTTGTTTGAAATCGTAAACTATTGTCACGCCTACATTAGACCAAGTGTGACATTGTGTGACATGCGCGCTTTTAAATCAACCATGACAACTTCCGAGTTATTTTCTATAGAAAAGGATGAGAATGACAAGACAGAAGAAAACAAAATTATGATGAATAACAATGTGACATAGTGGCCCTCATTTCGACATGTGATACCAAGCATTGCTACTATCAATGTTCACCGTTATCTACATTGTTTGCCAATGAGATAGAATAATGAAATGTTGTGAAATACATTTGTTGTTTTACCGTAATTCTCATTTTAATTTAATTGTGATTTTTTAACATTTGATAAAATATCTTCAAGTATTAAAGATGAATACAAATATGAATATGAAGATGAATAGGATGGCAAGACTAAGAACAATAGAATAACAACGATAGTAGAGATAATAATAACATTGTTTAGCCATTTTGGTATAAAGAGTTTAATCTGTTTCAATAATCTTTTAGGTTCGTGAAATTCTTAAAGTTAAATGTGCAAGATTAATCTTCCAAGTAACGCCGTCTTCGAATCTTATTTAAAATAAAAGAATATACTATAATCATTTTCATAAGATGAATGCAATGAATCTCGAGATTGCACACGTCTGGCTTAGTCGCACATGAGTTTCGAGATCGCTTCGAGTAAGAGAGAAACAAGGCTTCTCATTTGATGCACGGCCGGCGCGTGACGTGTTCAGTTAATTACCGAAAAATGCCTTAATTGTCTCGCCGACTGTCGTGTCTGCTAGGCTCCATCTGCATAGAAATGTTCTCTTTGGAGAACTTCCACGAAGACTGTCGTGTATTTGTAACAGATACTATTTTTAAACTCGATACTATATTTTTGCTGATAAATTTTTATATCATAATATCATTTTAAGTTTAATTAGCATTTTTGTTAATTAAATAGTAGTAATAGAAATAACAGTTATTTTTTACCAAACCATATTTTTATTATGTTAAAATATTTATTATATTAATTATATTATATTAATGTATGAAAATATTTAATCATAATATATATAATGGAACATTGCAATTTTCATTTAAAAAACACCAGAAACGATTCAGACATATTGTGTGTCTCCGAAAGTGCTTTAACAAATTATTATTACTTTTATCGTAATTATGGGAGCACGTAAACCGATTACATTTTACGCACCAAGAAAGTTATATGAAAATTCTGCGGAGCGAGAGAAGCGATTTGCGTTTAATTATAATTTTAAAGGCGGATGCGCAACATTATTGTTAGTCCATTTTGTTATTTCTACGGCGGCGGAATTGCATACAATCCTGATTGCACGTTGTCAGTGACACGGCGACTAATGACTATAACTGCCGCGGTCGTAAACTCGTAGCCAATCATGTCGGGATTTAGATACTAAAAGTCATTTGTGCTTTTACATTCTGAGCGACCGGACGAGGAGTGCCAGCGTAACGACATGCGTTATGCGTTGCACGTGTTCCTTATACCACAGCCCGGTTCACATGTGAATCATCCTAAGGCTATAGTTAACAAGCAAACTGCTGTGAAACTTGTATCCTAAGATACAAGCTTGTTATAGTGCAAAACAACTTGTTTCGAGAGATTTGCCAATAATGAAGTTTTGTATAGCAATTAATAATTTTATATTGCTTGGAATATATGATATTAAATTAGGAATATTAAATTGTGTGGATAGTACTTTATAATTAACATATCGCATTTTCGATTCTCTCTCTCTCTCTCTCTCTCTCTCTCTCTCTCTCATCATTATCATCACATTTATATTATATATATTATATTTTTATTTTTATTACATTTTTTTATTAACTTTATTCCATTATACATTCGAGGCATGTTTTATATATTTCGTGGGAGACTATCGTACATCATTCTAAACGTGCAGCCTCTATATAATTGAACCAATTGTTTCATTAAAAATAAACTCGCATAAATGGATCCCAGTACATGGCACTCTGTAGCGATGCGAAAATCTTATGAGACACAATTTAATCTCTTGTAGTACGATGCCTCGAATAAAACAAAGTGCATCTAAAGTCGGCACTATTTTCGTTGTAAAGTATGAAACATAAAATATCTTAAGACAGTTTTTTAAACTAGAAAATACGAAAAAATTAGGGCTCTTTTAATTATAATACATAGTCTTACGTATCATACGTCATTTATCGATAAATTTAGCACTATTAAATGCGATCTTTATGTTAAAAAAATTGAAATTAAGTAACTGCATACAGCACTAAAAATATAGTGAAAATATGCGGGCTATTGCAGGGCACTTTTAAATAAATTTCGGAATCGAATTTAAGAAATGAATTGAGAAGCAACTCAAATTTCAAATTCTTACGTGAAATTAATATGCCCCAGCTCGTGCTATTAAAACGTTTGATCGTTGTACTACATTGCAATTAGTCTTAATTGTTCCACCGTCCTTCTAAGCACGTCCCGCTTACCACCTTCCGCATTGTCCGGTTGCGATAAGCACGCGAGGGCGGAATCATGACGTGAAGTTTAATTGTGCAAAGCTCTCTCCAGAATTACCATGTGTTTCCGCTAGAGGAAGAACGATAGAGACAGAGTGAAGTGAAGAGAGGGTGCACAGGTGGAAAAGGAAGAGACGTCTACAAGTTGAGAACACTCGAAGCAACAAAAGGGACGGAAGTAAACTCGCGGTTACGTTACATCGTAGAAATTGTAGAAATTACTCGTGAAGATATTTATGTTACCGCAAAAGAGACCGGCAGCGAGAGAGAATGGAGGTCGAAAATCTCTCTCAACCGTCCCCGTTGTATCGTTGTTTACGTTTTATCCGGTACAGACGGTCGGGAGAAATCTTATGGCTCCTTCAGTCTGTCGCCGTCAGTCCCTTCAAGAGGCGCGTCGATGGCCCTTTTTTACTTGTCGCGGCCCACTGGCGAGAGAGCGTCCTTTGAACTCCCTTCATTAACACCTGGATCGCCGGATATTACCTCAACCTCCCTCGATCGTATCCTTTGATCAACCCCCTTTCGGTCTCCGCGACTGCAGGCGTAAAGTAATCCGCGGCACCGGCCGCTTTCAAAGAATTTTCCGCTGGCTTCCTTAACCGAGGAAGGGAGAAAAAATAGCAACCCTTTTGGATTTTCGTACCTCGTCGGGCAAAAAGGACTGCCGACCGAGCACGGAGGATCCCTTTTACCCTCTTTCGCACGGTTGACCGACGAATCCCGAGTTTCGACCTCTCGCGAGGGGTCGGGCCCTCACGATTCCCGACGTTCCGATGCGAGTCGCATATTTGACTGCGTAAGGTCACCGGTCAAGCGAAGTTTAACTCGGTCGAATTAATCTTCCCATTGCACCGCGATCAATCCGAGAAACTGCAGCGAATTGAACTCATCCTTTCAAATTATTAGAAAGCAAATTGATTGATTATTACAATTGATAGATTATTAAAGCACTGCTATTATCAGTTATTACACACTTGTGTCTTTCTTGAAGCTTATAACTTGTCAAAAATTCATAAATTTTGAATTACTTAAAAAATATTTTAATATTTTTCATCTAAGAATAAATCAAATTTTCTTCAGCGTGCTTTTTTTATTTAGAAGGAGGGGGAGGGGAAAAATAATAAAAATAATAAATTTATATAAAATTTTCAAGATTTATGTGCACTGAAAGAAAAATATAATTACTTTTGGCCTCAACAACAATTTTATAATATTTCCAACGATAATTATGGTTACTATAATGATGCATATAGTTGAGTTAATCATATTTATAATTAGAAATATTACAAAATTATAGTTGAGGCCAAAAGTAACAATATTTTTCTCTCAGTGTGAATGATCACATATTAACGGATAGAAAATCAGTTGATAAAAGGATTATTAAACGATAAACGGAATGTATATATATCTTTTATTACAAGTTAAAATTGTTCCGCGCTTAAATAATATTATTTAAGAATATTGGATGAAGTGGAAAACCGCGAAGAAATACGATCGCTTCGTGCTGCCTCAGAGAAGCCAAGAAAACGAATTTGACTGTTATTCAATCGCGTAAACATTTTCATTTGCGCGGTCGAAGGTATGGATAGCGTCCAACCGGGCGAATCTAATATTAAAACGCGCTAAATTCTGCTTGCGGAGAATCTATCTCTCAAAATAACTACTTCCAGTGTACCCTCGATGTTGCCCATACAATCGTATCGACGTGATATCGGAGTAGCGGGAAGCGGTCCATTGTCTTCTGTACGCCGTCTAACTATGCACAAAAGCACATACATATCGCGGAAATTGCCGACGTAATTATCCTTATCTCTAATTGAGAAACTCGGTCATGCAAAACGATACCACGCCTGTACGATAACTAAGAGAACAATCCGATCTTCACCGGCCGTCTGTTATTTTATCGTTAATTATTATTAATTAACGTTATGAATTTCAAATTTTGTTCCAAAAAAATAACCGTCTTACTCGATATGATCGCAATTTACCCTCTAGCTCTTCTCGATTTTCTCCTTTTGTTTTTTCCACAAAAGGAGCGAGACGCTGCGACAGGTTAGAGAGGTTAGAGTCACGAGAGAACGTCGCCGAGAAGAAAAAGAGTTTTTCCGGACTTTTCTCTCGAGCTTCTTCTCCGGGCGCCATGGGCGTCCGATCGAATGGGATATTGGAAACTTTATTCACGGCTGTCAGTGAAGAAGGACGAAGCTCGAGCGTAGGACGAGCCTCGGCGCTCCTCGAATGGCGGCGGCTGTAAACCATGCATCTCGTTCTTCCCATTCAATAAGGGGATGCGCAATGATTTAGGCGAAGCTGGCCGGTCGAAAAAGGTGCAATAAATAGGAAAAGCTTACGTGCCCGGAATCCTATCGTGGCCACCCACGCCCTTCGGGATCGCGTCGATCTTCGGAGGGACGAATCGTCGTAGTCGGACATATGGGCGCGAGGGATAGCGGACGACGGCCCTCGATATTCCTACGGAATAGATTTTCTTCCCATTGCATTCACGTGGATCCTCGACCCGTTCTCGATTGGACCAAGTCGTCCGAGAATACGCGCACCTATCGGAATAGGGTGGCATAATTCCGGTCTGATAAAACACGGATGATCGACGAAAGAGATCCCCGACCCAGGGGTCGTGTGTGTGTGCACGCACGTGAGGGTATCTTTTATCGCGGCCTTATCGAGACGGAAAATCGACTGGCTGGCTTATTGACGATGCCATTTGAATGCACCGCGCCCCGACAGCCTACGTATGCATATAACGTACGTACGTGTACGCGCACGTGTACGCGTAGCTCGTGCAGTTCATTCGTGAACGTGCGGGTTTCGACCGGGGGGGAGGAGGGGTCCGCTATGCTATGAACGCCCGGTGTGGAAGCCAGATTAGATTATGGAATTCAATTAATTAAAAGTGAAACTCCGTCCGGCGTGGTCCAAGTTAGTCCGCGGCTAGTCGCCGGAGCTTTTTTTCTCCGTCCTGCTTGCCGAGATCGTCTGCGGCTAAAAGCTGACCGGTTAGAAAGACGGGGTTGCAGCCATTGTTGGAGCGAAGCGCGAGAAACACTTCGAGTTTCTATCGATCCCAGCGAATGGTTGTGTGTAATTGAACGGTTAGCCGGCTTTGCGCCCGTAGATATTATCACTAGTTAAAATTGTACGAGACGGACATCCTTTTTGAGTCGTATCGGTTTAGCACCTTTCGGGTTGTCAGTTCGATCGGGGTAATCTCGTTATCGCGAGATCGCGCACTTGCGTGATATATGTACCATATATCGCGAATTGACGCGTATGAATCGTTTATGACACGAATGTGAAATAAGCGCGGCTGAAATCTGGGATTCCTTCCGGTTAGCGCCAATGTAATTAAAGGTAATTGAACTATTTCGTGTATAAATATTCGGGTAAGCGAGCGAGCTCCTCGCCTCGCTTGGCCCCGTCACGTGTGATCGCGGAAATTTAATTGCGCCAATTAAATTTCGCTCTTGATTCGACAAGTCTCGCTATATATTATTATGCAGCATATCAAAAATCGCATTTGCTATGCGCTGCGCCAGTCATTGAATTATACGTCATACTGGAGCACGTCATTGTTTTTCGCATGGCTATGGACAAGGATCGAGAACTGTCAGTTCTCGTCTAGTAAATTCCGAATGGTTGAAAACATAAGTTTGCTTGTGTCATTGACGTATGACCAACGTACGATCAAAAAAGTTAATAAATTACTGTCGTATTGAAATTTACTTGTTCCCTAATGTATGCTGAAATTTAAAATATGATGACAAATATCGGATGCAAATAGAAATGTAAAAATTTGATTATACGGGCAATAAGAGATTTCGGCAATTTTTATTTTAAATAAAATCATTTTTATTAATTCAACTTGAGATAGTTGAATTTTTTAACAGTATCTGGAAAAAGATATATGCATGGGCAACAGATATGTGGTAAATTTTTTTAGTTACGACAGCAAGTTGAAGAGAACCGATTCTCTGTCTGTTTTTAATAGAAGTCGTACGTTTTCGATACATATATAGTTCAATGACGCTGACCATGTAAAATTGAATAGCAATATTTGTTTTCCACATAGCAACGTGAGATTTCATACCGAACGGTAATTTTAGAAGTATGATTGATTTTGTAACGTATCGAGTTTCTGTACACCGCGCAGTCGACTTATCGGCGTACTTCGATCACCAAATGGTATCGATGTGCGCAATCTTCTACAAAAACGGGGAACAAAATTAAATAAATCATGGGATGGACGAACGAGTGAATGGAAGGGGGAGGGGGGCTCGGAGCCACCCTCTGTGTCCCTTATCTCCCGTCTACCTACGAACGTTTCTAGGGTCCGTCCCTATAGTCGGGGGAATCCTTCGTTTACGATTCTAACCCGGACGAATCCCTTAAGCGAGATTTTCAAGACTGCGCGCTCGTAACTCGTAGAAATGGTCCCGCCAGGAAAAACTTACCTTCGAACGACCCTAAACTTCTCACTGCGTATAAACTACAAAATACGGACGGAGGTGATTCCTCGTACATTCAGTGAATTACAATTTCCGCTTGCCCAGTAAAATTGATAATAAATAATTAGGTACCAATGAATATCTTTCTATCCACAGATTGAAAAAACAAGATACAGTGATAACTTTTTTAATAAGATGGCATAGTTATAAAATTATTCAATTGAAGTTTAAAAGACTTTGACTAATTATATCTAAAAGGATAAGTTTGACAAATCTTTAGCTTTTAATTATCTTTAATTACATTTTTTCTGTAACAGATTTAATATAAAATTCAAGTTTTATTTGATATTTAAAATTTGTGTATTCGAAATGTGTTCTACAAGGTTTTTTTAAAAAAAGATTGACTCCGAGCTCATCGCGAGCACAGAATCCGCGTATATTTTATATAAACGATATTTCTAGCAAAAATGGGATACGCGATCTTTAAAGGAATGAAGTACAACGCGAATCAGTAAAACTGGTAAAATTATACGGGAGAAGAAGTTGTGTGTGCAAAATCGACTGCACTTTTTTACGTCTCCGCCGGTGGTGCCGCGGAGAATGGCGAATCCAATTATCGATTCGCACGTGCAGATTTTTAGCCATGCATATTCACGCCAGTGACCGCCAGTTATCGTCGCTGCGCTTTCCACGGACGCATATAAACGCACAGTATGCGTAACGACGCAATCAAAATGATTTCAATTCACGATATTAGTGGCGCCCATTGAATCTCTCACGAAAAATAAATCGCATGAAATAACACAAATCTTGTTTGGTTCTTGCAATGCGCTTCGATATATCTGGCGCATTCATTTTGCATGCTCATTCATGAAATGCGTACATACAATTTTAATCAGAGCGTTCCTCGAAAGTGCATATATGATAGATGTTTTTTTTTCCCCCGCCGAGATTATATATCGTCGCTAGACGTATGGCAAATTTGGTAAATAGATGCATATCGAAACAATAGGGCGCAGTTTGCACAACTAGTTATGCTTCGTAGGAGTATGCGATTCTCGAATCATTATGAAAAAGATTTAATTTCAAGTTTACAGTTCGGTTTATCAAAGCTCATTTCGTAATACAACACTTTCAATAGCCCGTACATTAGCCATTCGCAATGTGTACGGTTCGTTAAATAAATAATTTGAAACATTAATGACCGCGGCTCAGTTTAAGCGCTGTAATATTTGATCGATGCGCCATGTGCATTGCGAACGATCGTTGTCGCATGCGCGTACAGAACGCTATCGTTTGACGGCATCGTTATTCAAATCGTTACTATTATATGTGGACTTGTAATCATAACATCCTATGTCCAGCGTATCCCTGAAAACCTTCCTTTGACGTACATTTCATGGATCGTAGACTCCTGCACAATGTATGCATATCGCGTGGGTGTATTCACGCTCGATTAAATGCGTCCATTTACGCGTCATCACATACGCAAGTAATTTCTCATTGCAATAGTCCAATCTGTCGTCCTTTATGTGGATTCTCGTTAAAGAAATTAACAAGATTGATTTGTCGATATTTGTCGTTAATTCTCATACAGTTAAAGATACATTTTTTTAAGATACTTTTCAGATAAAAATTAAAAAATGTATAAAACAAATAAAGAAAGATCGATTTGGTTAGGAAAATTAAAGTCAAATTTAAAACTTAAAAATAAAAACGAAAATTATAAACAACGTTGATCTCTTTAATCTACTCTTTATTAAATAATATATGTTATCAGTGTTCACAGATATATATTATATCACAGCAACATACGGTAAACAAACTTGGATAACCCGCACTTGTAAGAGATATTATAAAGGCGCTTACTTTCGACATACGGTCCTCGAGGTGAATTTGAGAATCAAAAAAATAGTATCGATGCCCCGGAAGTATCGCGATATCGCACCCTTGAAACCCGCCCTTAACGCGGCTTTCGGAAGCCGAGTCGTTCGCATAACGTACGCGTATCACGTACATGCAATCAGGAGGGAGCGACCGAGTAGCGAAGCTTCGGTGTGTACGTATGGATACGTACGCAACCCACATAGGATTTCACATACACGTACATGTATACTAAAGGGGGTACACAGCATCCCTGTGCATGCAGCCTCGAAAGCGACTATTCCCAAGGCGGCTATAGAGCCACTCGAATACATTCTGCTTTCGTTCCTGAATGCAAACCGGAATGATAGCCAGCTGATAGCACGACCGAGTCACGATCGGTCACTTTGACAAACCCTCCCTCGGTAGCCGAAGTGTCCTGCACGAATCATCACTACCCATCCCGTCTTTGCGCTCTCGTCTCCGCGCCAGAGACGATTCACCCTTTCAGATTCTGAACTCGGATAATTTTCCTAACGAATCGGTTTCGTGTGTGGAGTCGTGAAGCGACCACGGTGAAATTAAATGGTGGATTAATCGATTCTAATGCACGGTAGCGTGCTATGATTAGGACTAAATGATAAGGAGAGAGAGCAGAGTATGTGTATGTCAGTGCTATAGTACACTGTTCCTTCAAAGCAAAACCGTAATTTTACGGACATTGTGGATCGTGCGTAGAATTTAATAAGTCCGTGGACACACGTACATTTATGTTTTACTTTTACCCCAGGGACGATCACGTGCATTTGCGAAGTGAATGCATTAATGGAGTTATGTATATTAATCATACGGTTTTCCAACATTCCCTTGCGATTAGTTTGCGCATATTGCAATAACATAAATATTCACATATGAATTAATTGTTAGATTTATTGAATTTTTATAATTATCATAATAAGCGGCAAGAGATATTGTCCATTTAATAAGGACAAATTATTGGTTAACTCGAAAATGTATTGATTTAAGTGAAGAAAATTTGTGTGATTTGCAAACAGCAGAATAAAATATTTATGGTTTCTATGTATAAGAGAATAGAATATAGGAAACCGTTTATAGGAAACCGTTGATTAAATGGAACAACTCGTAACGAATGATAAAATTAATAATTATCACAAGATCATTGAAAACTAACGGGCATCTATTTATTATCAGGCATCGTAAGACCATATTATATTATTGTTATTAATATAATATGTTAATTATATTGGTCATAATTAGTTATATATTAAATTACAATTATACCGATTAATTTTATCATTGAAAATTATATTGCCTCATTTATCCAAAGCTCGCAATTGGTCCACATTTTATCCGTTCGACTCTGCGCATGTTAAATTGAAATTTACATTATTTCATATTTATCTTTCAAGCAGAAACTTCTGCAAGCTGACAACGCTTAAAGAAAAATTACATTAAGTTGCTTCTCGTAAAAAGATTGATCGACATGAGAAAGAATTGTCTTATCCCTCCTCCCCCCATTACTTTTTTGTCAATGCCTCGTCATCCCTCGATGTTCCTACGAAGATTATAGCTGGCTACGCCAGCTGACTGCCCTTAGCGCGGGCTTGTCATATCGTTTTGATAAATCGCAACAATTACTCAACACTACTCTAGAGCGCATATGTCCCAGGAAATCGGGGTTGCCTCAAAACTCATCTCACCCCTACGTTGTTCTGTAGCTGGGAACGCTTTTTGTCAAGGCGTGTCCGATATACTCAAGGATTAGAATGCGAACGACGTTCTGCCTAATTGTAAATCGATATTGTTCCGACCCTCGTCAAATTAAACCGACGTAATAATATTGCATATTATTGGAAGAGATTGCAACGTTAATAATTATCGCTTTTCTTTTTAAAAAGTTTCCTACACAATTTGCTATATACATGTATATTGATTTTATTTTTAAAAGAGATTTTATTTTTAAAATCAGAACTTTACCAGTGCATTGCAGTTTTCTATATTTATAAACACTAGTGGTGGTGGACGCGTGCATCGTGCGTGAAATTTCTCATTATTATATAATGCAACAATTTTTGTAAAGATTTAAGATTAAACAATTTTTAATTCTTTAATCTTTTTCGATAATCTAACGAATTGTCGCAATAATTTTTAACTGTCACTTTTTAAAAAGTAAAACAAAAAATTATTTTTAAAAGCAAAAAATAGCAAAAAATTAGCAAATAATTCTCATCTTATTGATTACATTCTGATAATTTGGCTTATTGTCAGATAGCTTAGTATCCCTACCTGTATATTAAGCCATCTGAGCCAAATTATCACAACCTAACGAATAAGATATGAAAATTATTTACTTCCAAAATTAAATTCTTTGCTTTAATTTTTAAAATGTTACGAGAATCTCGATAGCTCAATATTAAGTAACTTTTTAAAAACTAAAGCAAAAAATTAGTTTTAGAAGCAAGAAATAGTAAATAATTTTCATATCTTCTATATTAATCGATATTATTATAGGATAAATTTAATCTTTTTTAGAAATGTATGGAATGAGCCGTGCTATGAAAATACGATAAAAAAATAATATATATAATTTTTTTATCGCATTTTCCTTTAATTTCATTAACCGTTTTGTAAAAAGTAAAGTACGTATTAGTGACTAATATGAATAGAAACACTGAATTTTGCAAGGACAGAGACGCCGGCGGGCGCGAAATTATAGATGCGTATCAACCGCACGTGAACCAAGCAGATAATGCGCGAAATGAATAGGTCGGCTCGACAATGAGGGACCACCGTGACTCTTTCATACGCTTGATCCGGGCTTAACTCCTCTCCCCTTAATCAGTTTCCGATCCCCTAATGATTTTGGGTGCGGTTATGAGCCTCATGGTGCGTCCATTGATCGTCAATATGATGTGCATCGCCACTGATACTAGATGCACGAAGGTAGAAACCTCATATCGGTGTTCCATTTATCGTTCATAAACTGGTCAGCCTTTGATATCAATTTTGAATACCATTCAACGGTCACAGATGATTCTTGAACTGTCCTCAATTTGTATTTCAAATAATTCAGCGATTGCTCGTATCTACATGACAAGTGTCTAATCTTTATTAATCTTTATTTGTGAAAATTTTGCAAAAACAATAACGCTTTTGCAAACTATAAAAATAATTTCCGATCCGCAAGCAATTTCGAGCAAACTAATGTTGTAGGAAACTAGTGATTGTCGCACATAACGGCAATTATTCACGAGGTTGAGGACTACAATCAAATTAATCAAGCCGGAAGTGAAGAGTAGGCGCGGAACAGAAAGCGGATAAGAGAAAAGGATGGAGAAATACTCAATTAAGCTCCGAGGCTTTTCGTCTCTCCTGGGGTCTCCGAGATTTATCCTGGATAACCAGCTGTGCCGGTTGCGTATTTAAATCATGGCGCTTGGAAGGGGACAGTGAAATTGACGAGGACATAGAATCCGAGACGAAAGCTCTCCTTTCTCCATTAAACAAACCTACAGAAAAAGACGAGTAGCAACGCGCGAGTCTGTGGTGATCGAGAGTAGTTAAGATTGTTAACCTGTTGGATCGATTTCTCGTGGATACACTACGAGATCAGGTTACGGAGGTTCGAGAGGCGGACGTTAAGATGTCGAGTGTACCCTTGAAATGCCGATGGCACTACTACCGAGAAATCCTCTTCATTCCCTATCTTTCGTAACCAGCAACTACCTTCTTGGACAAGCAAGCAAATTTGTAGTTTATTTCTTACATGGAATCCTCAAATATTGTATTAAATCATTAATGTGTATTCTATTTGGTAAACAGATATTATACATATAAAATGAACGGGAGAGAGAGAGAGATATGCTTTAATTATTTAGGCACAATTAGGAAAAGTGTTATTTTTGTTTTTAAAATAAAAGAATTATTTTTAACAATGTTTTATTAATTTTTTTAAATAAAAAAATTGATTAATATACATGCAATTAAATCAATATAAATATTCAAAGTTAACATCAGAAAAATTAATTTTGCGATTATATTTTTTATAATAGAAGACAGAATTTAAATTGATTGAATGTCATTTTGCAAGATCATTATGCCAAAAGTAAAGTATGCCAAGTTTTTTAATACAATATTAGAGTATATTCAGACACTATCTCTTATCCCTCCATTGATCGCAGTTCTAAAGTACGAACCGTACAATAAAGATCGTCGCTCGCGTGTGGTCGAAGAAAATTAAACTGCGTCATGAAACGACAATAAACAACCAACGCCGTGATTGACGCGCGAGTCGTATGCGATGGCTTTCGAAATGAACGCCGAGTGCGGCTGCAAACTGCATATATGTGTGCACGTATCCGCGTTCCTGACCGAACGGGCAGTAGAACGACACGCAGTGCATTTTGCGTCGACGGCGACTGAAAGGGTGAATTATTGTTCGGCCATGACGCCGCGGATCGAACTTTTTAATTCGGTCTAATAACCGGCATCGGCGGGTCACGGAAAAAAATTCGCCGGCGAGCAATTTCAAATCGCCTGGCTAGTCTCGCGCCGCTTTCATTAATCCGCTGATCGTCTCCGTCGGATCGCGATCCGACGTTATTGCGATCGGCAAACCGGTTTTTCTTCCATCCATCGCACGGTCGCGGCGACAAAGGGAACGACGCCCGAGAGGCGCGAGAACTCACGTTCGACGTTGTAACCCACGTTAAATTAGGGTCACGTGAAGAAGATGGACTTTTTTGTTTCGTGCCTTGGCGCCTCACCCTCGCGCGATTTACCCTTAGGCGTCGGGGCGATTGCCGGAACGTCGTCGCCCCAAGTCGGTCACGCCGAGCTTATCGGGGCTTTCCTTCGCCGATCGATACCTACCTAGCGTAAGCTCGTTGTGGTAATTAATGACTCGAAAGGATAAACGTAGATACTCAATGAAAATATTAGTCCTATGATATATCGCCGTGGCGCACGAACTGCGAGCAAGATATGAAATTTATTACAAAGATGTGTTTTCGTAACTTTGTGCGTAAATATCAAAGTTCCGAGATTCTAAAATAAAAACTAATTGTAAGGGAAGCCAAATTGAACCAATCATATAACATAACACTATGTATAATTTATATAAATATTTTATAATTACAACACTATAATAGTAATGTATAATTATGTATATCGTACAGATATAATCTTTTCTATGCCAGACATCGATATATCGTCGTATTTATCATTAGATACTATATATATAATAATAATAATAATAATGTATTATAATCAGTTGCATGAGATGAAAACGCGAAGATAAGATAATCCGCAGTGTTCGCGGCAAGAGAACAGTGGGAATCCTCTTATCGTTCGGGCATCCTTCGTTTGTACCTACACGCAACACAGGAGCGAAGAAAAACCGACGAAGCGTTGATTAAAATGCATTTGTCGAGTTTTTCGCCTGGACTCCCTTTCTCGCATACCGGCAGTCGTCGCGCGTGATGCGTCACGTTGCACGCGCGCTGGCCGCGTGTCCGTCGTAATTAACGCTAATTTTTTAATTAGAATCTCGGTCGGCAACAGCATCAACGTCAAGCGTGTACTCTCTCGCGAGAATGCCGGGGTTTCGTCGCGACGGGAAAAACGGACGATAACGCGGACGAGAGAGAAGCGAGAAGAAGGAACGTGAAGATAATAATATCCGCTTAACGGGCGGTGGGCATGAGCGTTGAATGAAAAAAATTTCCTGGATTTCGTTATGATGGCGACGAAACACCGTCCACGCCGCCGTTACTCGCGTAATAATCAGTTGCACGTACATTTCAACGTAGACACCCTGCTAGTGTCTCCTTCATTTCGAGGACGTAGCGCAATAGCGCAACAGCGATCTCTTGACAACGCAGAGACTCTCGAAAAGTACAATTTATAAACACAGCGGTATACTTCAAAAAAGTACATACTTAATGTAATATTAAATCTTTTTTCTTGAAATTACATGATTTATTAGTAATTATAAATATTTTTTTTAATCATAATCCGAAATATATCTATGTCCAGGTGTACGCGAGATTTCTGATAGTCTCAATTCTTTTCTCTCTGAGATTAGAAAATAAAATTATTCTGGATCGAAATTCCTGTTGGAAAACAAATTCCGTATTTTTAACGCATAGATGCGGCATCCACCAAATCCGCCAATTTGTTCTCTGCTCTGCAAACATACGAAGTCAGCTATGTCACTTTGACGATCTAATGACTTCGCTTTCATCTTCGTACCGGGCACGCGGTCACCGGAAACAGATAGGCGCGCTGGGCGTTCTGGCTCTAGCATCCTCCTGGTTCAATTTGCACTTGGCTCGGCCCTTTGCTCTTCTCGTGACAGGATGCCTTTCAATTATTCCGTCCACGCCGCTCCGTAATTTGAGCTCTACACAGTGGTCGCTCTTTTCCTCTCCCCCCGGTCGGTCGGTCGGTCGGCCGGACGAGCCCAACGCACCCCTTTTTGTTGTTTTATTTTTTGCCTTTTTTTTTGAACACGTGAAAACTGCGAAGTATACCGCGGGGGAGACACAACGCGAGAATTGCCGTAAAACGATGGCGAAAGTGCGGGGGAAAAAAATGGGATTTTCAACGATGGCTCCGCTACCGAGAGCAAATGGGCTTTCGATCGGCTCGAATGACCATGACTTTAATTGCGTACTTTGTTCGGCGCCATCGTGTAATTTCCGGCGTTCGCCGGTGGTTTATGTACCGCGGCGATGTAACGGAATTTGGCGCACGCCATAAACACGCCAAATGCCGTTGTTTTATCGGCCATAATGGGACAGGTTGTATCGTCATGATCTACCGAATTAACAGCCGGCATTTACGACGTATGTCGCGCACGCGAGTAACACGTGCTGAAAAGTCGATGTATTAATACGTTGTCGCATCCCGCGATAAGCCCGATAGAGGATGACAAGTCGCATCGTAAATCTAAACGAATCATTCTATCCGAGAGATATTGATTCACGTTACTTTTACATGAAAGTTTACTCTGATAAATTGACTGAAATTTATTCTATTAATTAATAAGATCTCGATACGATGTTTGTAGACTGTAAGAAAGGATGACAAATTATGTTTCATAATTCTAACTCACGATTTGTTTCTCTTGTTTCAGGTAAGTAAGTCTACAAACGGCTGACCGGCTGCTTGCAAAAGTGAACGATTGGGAGGGATTACCGCTGTGAGTCATTAGCAAATATCTTATTCATTTACGATGGTTCGATTTGCAAACTGATTGGTGGACTCGCTCTCAGACACCCTCAACAAATTCAAGACAACCCGCGCGCGAATTCGAGGAATTAATTAGTGAAAATCCGAGGGGGATCGTGGGTAGTCGGGGGATTGTAAAGATTGGACGGCAGGCCATATCTAAGGGTTCGGGGAAGGGATGGTAGACTTTGGTACTCGAGACTTCGGCCTTCGAAACCCTCGCAGCAACGGGTCTCTCCCTCGGGAGCTGCTCTTCCCTCTCCCTCCTACCTTCTCTCTTCTCTTCATTCAACCCCGCGTCTCTCCATTTTCCAAACCCTCTATGTTGGTAGATGACTCCCTCTCTTTCCCTTTCCATTTCGCTCTTTACTGTCGTGCTCTCTTTCTTCCCCTTCCGGCCCTTCATCGCCGATACTTCATATTAACCGCATCTCTCCGTCGGGCCGTTATCGTTATAATAAAGAAGAAGGAAAAGAATGAGGACGAGCGAAAAAACGAGAAAAACCAACATCACCGCCGCCGAGACGCAAAAGCACGATGGCGTCCGATTATCTGCGAGCCCCGACAAAACCTATATCGCAGACTGGCTCGTGCCAGATAATTTCAGGGGTGATATTTCTCAATTGCACGATTCGCAGCCGCTTATCCGCATAATGGCCTGACTAAAAAAGCATTTCGAGACGCTACGAGCGATTCGGAGTCGCGATTTCGCATCTGCGGAAATGGCGATTTGCAGGGGTTTCAGAAGCATTAATAACCATAATGCAAACGCATTGCAGGATTACGATATTTGGAGAAAGATAATAGCTCGAATTTGTATTATATAATAATAAATATCTGAATTTCAAATATTAATTTTCATGGCTTTTAATTCACATGTGATATTCATTGCTTTTTGTTTTTATAAAATGTTAGCATTTCATAAATAAAAATTATTATAAGCTAAAAGAAAGTATGTAATTTCGTTGTTAACGTCATAAAATAAAAAAAAACAAAATAGTGAAAAACAGCACAATTTAATTTTATATACATTTAGAGAAAAATATTATGCATGATCATATTTGTATTTGTCAGTCTTTGATATTTTTATCGAAAAGCCATTTCTCCGTCATCTTATAAATTGTACATATACGTGAGGTTTACTAATTCGAAATATTGGAGTAGTCAACATCAAAACATGATATCCACGTAAAACGTAAGATCCACGCAGTAATTGAATGCCATTGAATAACCATCTCGGAAATAATGGCCCCTTATTTTCCCACCGTTTCCTTCGAGAAATGAGTTCTCGCGAATACCGGAGCGAAATGAACGCCACGTAGTTGTCTGCCGGTCTTCTGCTATCTAAATTACGTTTCGAGGGAGAGAAACCGTGGTTATTTATTTCTTCCGCGGCATCATGCATTTCGCATCCGACGAAGACATCCGACAAAACCCGCCGTTGAATCTTTACTAAGGCTCTTTCGTCCCCGTTGCTTTTTTGTCCGTTCGCTCGCGAAAAATTCAGGATCTGCGATTAGGAAGAGTACATATATTAAAACTACCGTTCTTTAACTCGTGAAAACAAGAAAATCTAATATTTTAAATGTATTTTATACATTTTTTCATCTTTCACAGTATTAAATATTAAACTAAATTCAATTTCTTTTTTAATAAAATATTTTTGAATAGTTTTCTCTCTCTCTCTCTCTCTCTCTCTCTCACTTTATTGTAAATTAATAATAAAGGTACGCGGAAATGTACATGCATTTGTATCATAAATCCATTCATACTTTTCCAACAAAAATGCATTTATATCATAAATCTATTCATACTTTTTATAATATTAAGTTCTAGCCCTTCTTTATTAGAACTGAGAGAATAATTGCTCTTCTCAATTTTTTTAGGAAATTATCTTGAATTATATATATCAGAGTAGAAGAATCATTTATTTCTCTTAAATTTATTACATTACAATCTTATGGATCTTTCACTTTAATCGGAAAAATCGCTATTCGTTTCTATACATAATTTTTACGACGTGTTTGTTCAGTTTTATTTCATATTTTCTTGGTAGCCGACGAATTTAATTTTCGAAATATTCCTCATATTCCACATGTGTCCAATAGTATCGAGGAATTTTTTTTAGTGTAAATTATGACTGTACGGTAAAAGAACGAATCCTCAAGCCTAAGTCTCGAATAAATCATCTCCCCATTTTTTAAAATCCCACTCGATTATCCGTAGCGCCCCGAGATGAATATTCAATTCGCATTTAGTGCTCACACTCGACGGTGGCGTCTTTTTCACTATCAAGCATGGGACGAATGACAATTAATTACATTTTAATTACACGTTATCCTCATTACGCGGTGATTGTATTAATAGTTAGACATTTCCTGCAGAGATTTGATTAACTCGATTATTCTCAGTATCGAGATAAATGTTCGCTCGGTATTCATCTCGGCACGTTTAACATGAACGCGCGGACGCTAATCATGTCACGAACTATATAATTACATTGTCGATTACAATTATTAATCAGACTTCTTTCGCAAGTTACCCAAATTAATCGAGCTAACTGAACAATAGATCGTAATATCAAATTTGGTTGGATATTGTAAGCGAATTTCGCGGATATTAAAATCAAAATTTCGCAAGAAAAAATGTTCGCAATATTGTTTAAAAAATATTCAAATACATGGAATGTTTAAAAGACCCGTAGAGGTATTTATATTAAAATTAAATGATTTTTTTATATGAAACTAGATTGACATTGTGTTCAATATTACATTTAGGTACGTGTAATTGTACATTCTTTCCCCTGGTCTTAGTTCCGCATGGAGATTTCGCGAGATGTTTCCGATGCCTTTTATGCGCCTTTACGTGGCTCGAGCCAAGTCGGAAACAATTATTTATAATGTGTTTCCTCCAGACGTCTGATTAACCCCGTGGGTGAATGAAACTCTCGCCTCTCCGGTGTGCGCTCAAAACGGGTATTTGATTATTCATCTTCTTTCTTCCTAGTTTTCTTTTTCTTTTTACGACTCTACGTCGCTGCGCCAGAGTGAAAAGAGGGTTGTGAAACCATGGAGGGCCTACAGTGGTGCAATCCCTGGGGCTGCTCTGCCTCCGTCTACACTCTCTCCCCTTACTACCGCAGCGACTCCTTTCACTCTTCTGCATTCGACCACCCCAGGCGAAGGATAAGGTATTCTAATGCCTCGGAGTCTGCCCGCCTTTCACTCCCTCTCTCTCTTTCCTCCCTTTCGTCCTTAACCCCATCTTCTCCGTCTACCTATCGCCTTTCCGCAGCGTAACTTCCGTCACTGTTGGTTGCTGGCTCCACGAACCAGTCTGTACCCTCTCACTCGTTCTTCTTTTTCCCCCATTTTTCCTTTTTTTTCATATCCACCACTGCCGTCGTGTATTCGTGAATAAAAACCGAAGGGCACGCCAGGCGGTCTGGCTCTCGCGGGAAAATGGAAATCCGATATTGGTACTTCGCCCTTTAAAAGGAGTGCGCGCGCCTACCGATACGAAACGCGCGTAAATTCTACGGTTCCGCGCTCCGCGCGGCAATTTGCCAGATGAAAAATCGCCCCTCGACGGCGCAATGGAGCCCCGTTGAAAAACTCGATCGCTCGTGCCCGCCGGTACATCGAGACTTTTGCACACAAACCGAAGTTCCTCCACCGAAGGTTATTTATAAACGCCATGTATATAAATGCAAAGTGGAGAGTTGCGTATTTCATGCGTAATGGTTTGTTACACACGGATTCGAACTTCGGTTAGTCCAATTTTCGAAGCTATAAACATGGAAAACTGTACAGTAATTTCCCGTTGCCATGGTGCACAAATTAATCATGAAAGTAGAAAATTGAATTAATTCATATTAATATTATTAATTGATATGATATGTGAATAATCAACATTCAGATTTCTTAAGTGATATAAACAGTTACGATTGCGACGACGAAGTAATGTCTGCGACTATCGCAACGAGGTATGTCATGGGAATTGCATGTAGCTGTAGTCGAGAATATAGGAACGCGATTATCGGACGGAAGACAAATTACAGTAATACCATTGCGTTAACCAAGGAAATTTATGTAATTGAAAAATTTTTAAGCACAAATAGAGAAGGAGGGACATCTGCAAGAGCGGCGCGTAAGCGATCGTCGGAGTGCAGAGTGGAAAATGTGAAGGGGGATATGGAGAGGGTGTCGGAGGGTAGGCCGCGAGAAGAACGAGCGGAATTTATTATCACGTCAGCAAGTAGTCGTTATGTTGCCAGGAAAATGGCACGGGGGGTTGGAAACAGAGAGTAGGCCGTAGACCGGAAGAACGGGAGGAAAGAGAAAGGGCCGAAAGGAGTGAATTGAAAGAAGAAAGAGAGAGACTTAGCCCGTAATGCGCCGAGAGAGGGTGCCGTTCTTACCAAATCGTGAATAACGACCGGCTACCATTGTTATATATCTCTCGGCCGTCAATTTCCCGGGTGAAGACGATCGGCAACATAATCTAGATATTTTCGCGCGTGGTGCGCGTTTATCCTGAAATTCATTCGGCTCTCCCGCGATCGCGTCGATCAACGTCACCCTCAACGCGCGCATATTTACATCCCTAAGATACTTGGCGGAGTCTGATTCTCCCTCTTTCACTATATAATGACATTGAACGTAACTATTATCGGCTCGATCTCAATATGTGACGAGAATTTTACCCTGTCGTTTTCGTAAAAAGATTCGAATCGATTTTATTTGCGAGTGAAAGTAATGCGCGAGAGAAACGTTCCAAGCGGGAATGCGCTTAGGAAATGTGAAACAAGTTATGCGGTACTTAAATGTAAGGATTCCCTCTCGCCAGTGTTCAGTAAGCTACGAAATATCTTCACGTGAAATATTTTTGAAATCGGATTAACATTCGTGTGGCGCGCGCGCGCGCGCGCGAGCCACCGCTGCCGCCGCCGCCGCCGTCGTGTCGTTTAAATATTCAATTCCACGTATTCTAGGCGGTTCCGGCGGATTAAAACATTTCTAAATCTCCATCGCAATCCGCTTTTATCTGTTTAACTCTTAATTCGTGGCCGGAAATTTAAATAGAACGCTGCTTATGCGGGTGTGTGCGCGAATTTATCCGTCGCGGAATAGCATGTTCTATAACTTAATCCATTAAAAATTTATCGCTTGGATATGCGTGCGATAAGTACAGCAAGCGATATTTAAAGGTGCATAACAAATAGAGGAATGCTGGGCTCTTGCATGTAAATAGGAGTCTTTTCTCCGAAAAATAAATTTTTCCCGTATTTCTTGTGTCGCTAAGCATCCGAGAAATTTGTTGGCTGCAGCCTCGATATACGCAGGAAATTCTCGTATGTTGTTTGCTGATTAATGTGTTCAACATTGTTTGAATGTTTACGCAACTTATGTTTATATTGGAGCAAAATTACCTACCTCTCCCTGGTGCAGTCTAACCCCTCCCGATTTACCGTATTCCAAATCTACGCCAAATGTTTGTTTTTCACGCAGAGTATAGGTACGCGCATTTACGATATCGCGTTGCAAAAGATCAATTATCAGATTACATCCATTGTTTGGTTATCTCGCGGGTCAAGGATCAAAAACCGAAAACAGCCTCGGAAAGCGACCAATAATTCAGTCCGGCAAAACTGCAAGAGGTGACAACAGAATACAATAATAGTACATATCGCGATAAAGTTATAGCGGGTATAGAGAGGATGGAATATCGAGTGAACTGGTTTACCGGTTTAAAACGCAAAATTCATCTAGCACGTACGATCCTCAGTTCTTTGACGCGGACTACATTTTTACTCTCTCTCCCTCCCTCCCTCTCTCTCCCCCTTCCTGTTATTCGAACACATCCGTGTAATATTTACTCGTTCAAGGATCAACAGCGTCGGCTCCGATTGAAATAAGAGACACGAGATTTGCGTAAATTTGAACGTTATAACATAAAGCAACGTAGAAATTCAATATAATTAACTCTAGATGGAGTACAGAGAGAACGTTTATTTATTTGAATTTAGATTACTGTGCTTCACAGCGTTTCTCGTACATTCTAATCTCTAACAAAAGTAACTACTATTAATATTAGAATATTAAAAAATATTAACTGCTATTAGATATTATCAAGACTGAATTTTATTTTTTATTCTTTTATCGAAACAATTTATGTATATGAGAGAGCGTTAAGTATTTATATATTAAATATGTGATTATGTATTAAGAGAAGAAACTGAAGGATTACCGAGAATTAATGAAAGCACGAAATATCTGATTAACGATTCAAATAGACGCGTTCGAATAGTTTCCTCGCAAACTCCCGATAATCGGGAGGCAAGCCGAGACTTTGATCGGACGACATAGGAGGTGCCGAGTGCGGACGAGTCCGGGAGGAAGATTGATCAAAAGAAACCGGATCCGGATCGCGCGCATTAACGAGGCGGAGACGCGCCGATTTTCGCCGAGGTTCGCGATTGTCTCTCGTCGTCGTCGCCGCCGTGATATTTTACAGAACGTCGCGGGGATGCGAAAACGAAAGGGAGGGTAGGGACAGTCGGACGGACGGACGGACGGACGGACGGCGACAGGGGATGGCGAGATTTTCAACTCTTTGCTGATTAAAGCGAATTTCCTATGGCTCTCGCTACCGGGTAATCCGCTTGGCGGGTTTAGCAGCGGCGACGGCGGCGGCGTCGGCGGTGGCG